>JAGDQO010000374.1:3600000-4334979 GCA_018342035.1 Solanum appendiculatum
TTATTCATCTTATTATCCATCGAAGGGTACAACTAGAGTTACCAATCCAAGCTAAAGTTCATAGAATAGCTCCTTAAACCTTTGATTCAACTTTAGTTGAGAAAACCCTTCAACAAGTTATGAATCCTTACATGTGAGAAAACCTTTCACATTCAACATCAACATCATCATATCATAAACTTTGATGCTTCAATCTCAAAGAACCCTAAATTCATCATAATAGACATGCATGAGTGCATTAACTTCATCTTTACATAGTTCATCATGCTCATAACTTACAAATCATAAAGTTTATATGGGTTCATAGGAATTCATCTTAATCATGCAATTCAATGCAAACTCATGCTTAGAAAGCCATAAACAAGGCAATTTGATCATAGTTGAAGGAACCCACATAATAGAGGAAAATCATAGCTTAGGAATCATAATTCATACGTAGGTTCATAGACTTCATGTACTTCATCTCTTCACAATTCCGACCTATCAATGAAAGCATAAATTTCGAAATTTGGGGGAAATTCATGGGTTCATGGGGATTCGTCTAATTTCATGGAATTCAACTCAATTTATACTTCAAAGTTCATAAATCAATCAATTAAATCAATATTGTGAGGAACCCATGACATGGAAGAAAACCCCTAATTCAATTGGTAACTTCTAACTTGAAAATTGTAGATTTTAGGGATTCCATGGAGGAAAGGGCTCCATGGATGAACACTATCATATCTTAAAATCTCAATTCCTTAAGCAATTGATGAAGAAAAACTTGATTTCTTGAACCCTAGCTTGCCCTCTTCTTCTTCTTCTTCTAAATTCTAGAGAGAAAAATATTTGAGAGAGGAGAGTTTCGGGAAGGGTTGAGAATGGGTAGAATTAGGATTAAAAAGGTTTATATAGGGTATGGGTTAAAGGCCAAACCGACTTAGATTAAAAATTAAACACCTAGGGAAAAGACCAGAAAGCCCCTTTTAAATAACTGTCGAACCCCTACCTACGATTGGACCAGTAGACCTACTATCCATCGTGTCCTTCCATAGATAGATTCAGAGGCTGCCAACCTTGGACCCTGCAATGACGGACCCCAATGTACATTTCATGGGTCGGCCTACGAGCCGTACATGGCCACCGTAGGTCAAATCCTTAGCCCTGAAAATTTAACTAAGTATGGGTCTCACCAACGAATCCTACCTAGGACTCGTACATAGTTCGATGGTCCATCCTGGCGAGCTGTACTTCAACTACTGAAACTCAATAATTTAAGGGACCTGGACCAGCCAACCATAGGCCTGACCTACGGTCCGTAGGTCAATCCACGAGTCCGTTGGTACTGGCACCCACAAGTTCTAGAAAACTGAAATTCTTTCCTTTATGAATCTGAGGTGTTACAGTATGGTATTTTAGTATATACCATACCATGCCCACCCCTAGTAGTAGATGACTTATTGACACTTATGTTAGACTTTCGCTTTGTCAAACTCTTTTTGATATAAGACGATGACTTTTGAAATCTTTATTTCTATTATCTTGTATGATTTATGCTAAGTGGCTTGTGTAGGGCCTCTCGGGGTTCTATATACCATGTTACGACTAGGGTATACTTTGGGTCGTGACAAACTTGGTATTCAGAGCACAAGGTTTAGAAAGTTCCTAGGATGTCTCATAAGCCACGTCGAGTAGAGTCTTGTTCATGAGTGTGAAGCGTGCCATATTTATGAATAAGAGGCTATAAGATGTTTAGGAAATTCCACTTCTTTCATTACTAAAAATTGTGCCATAGAGCCTATCTCTAAAAAGATCCTTCTCCTTAATCGCGTTTAATCCTTTTTAGGATATGGCCCCTAGAAGAGCTTATGTTAGAAGGAATAAGAATGTGGAACAAGAAGTTCCTCAAGTTCCGATCGACCCTTTGGCCGAGCAAGTGACTAATAATGAGTTTCAAGCCGCATTTCACGCGTTGGCTCAAGCCATGATGGCCCAAGCCAATATGAAGGGTCTGGTCCCCATGAAGACAAATATGGGTACTGCGGCAACTAAAGTGAGAGACTTCACAAGAATGAATGCTCGGAGTTTCATGGTTCCAAGGTTGAGGAAGATCCTCAAGACTTTATTGATGAGATATACAAGGTGTTGATGATCATGGGAGTGACGCCGATAGAAAAGGTGGAATTTGCCGCTTATCAACTTAAGGGTGTTGCTCAAGTTTGGTTCAACTAATAGAAGGAAGAGAGAGCGGTTGTACTGGTCCTATTGATTGGGAGAAATTTAAGGTTGCTTTTCTTGATAGGTTCTTCCCCTTGAGATGAGGGAGGCAAAGGTACTTGAGTTCATTAACCTTCATCAAGGGATTATGAGTATGAAGGAGTATGCATTGAAATTCACGCAATTGTCCAAGTATGCTCCAACTATGATTGCCGATCCAAGGGCAAGGATGAGTAAATTTGTGTCGGGTGCTTCCAAATTGGTGGTCAAAGAATGCCTAACCGCCATGCTTGTTAAAAAGATGGATGTCTCCCGTTCGATGGTTCATGCACAACAAATAGAAGAGGTGAAACTTAAGGAGAAGACTAGGGATTCAAAGAGGGAAAGGAAAGAAAATGGTGATTTCTCACATTCAAGGTCTGGTAGAGGTAATCATTCTCAAGGTAATGGTTCTAGTGAGAAAATAATGTCCGAGTGTCGGAGGTGTGGAAAATTCCATAGGGGTGAGTGTCTAGCCGGTTCTAATGCATGTTTGGTTGTGGGAAAAATGGATCATAAGATATGGAATTGTCCTTCAGTTGCTAGGAATGAGGGAGATAATCGTCGATGGGCTCAACCTTACCCTTCCTCAGGTTCTAGGGATGGTCAGAAATAGAATAGGTTCTATGCTCTTCAGACTCGACAAGATCACGAGGGTTCCCTGGATGCAGTAATTGGTAAGTTATGATTTTTTAGCTTGTGGTTATGCATTCTTTGATGTTGGGAATTTTGTTGGTTAGGGTATGAATCCATGTATGGTTAGTATGTTTAAGGTCAACCTTGAAATCCTTGTGGAAACTCCTTAAGTGTTTACTTGTATCAATGGTTCCGTGGTTGTTAAGACTTGGTTCTATGCTTGGGTTGAGGGAGATGGATTTGAAATGACTATAGAGGTTTTCTCCCAAGGGGGAGATAGTGTGCTTCATGGTTGGTGTGTGTGTAGAACTATTTTAGTTGTGGGAAGGGTTCCTTGTTAAGGGTTGGAATGTGAAATATCGGAGGCGATGTGATCTCTTAGTATCCCTATCTTTTTCCGTGGACTTCGGGTCTAGCTTGAGGCATTAGCCCCTCATGATTCACTCTTTAGGATTCTTGTGTTTTTATTCATTCCCATGTTTCCTTATGCATGCATGCTCATGAATTTTTTTATTTTTGAAGATATGATTTAGCTTGATTGATTGCTTCATGATTAGGTGCATTTGAGGATGATTTGCATGTATGTCTTATGAAATGGTGTTTTGAATATGTTTTAGCTTGGAGTCGAGGTTTCTCCTTGGTTATGTGCATTTTGATGAAGTTGCATTCATGTTGGATTGCTATTTTCTGTCCTACTATTTTTGTGCTAGTTTGAGTTCCATTCGAGGACGAATGTTTCCAAGGGGTAGATATTGTAATACCTCGGACTTCAAGAAACGCTAAAGAGGGTAAAAGCGCAAGGTCACAAATCCAAAATGGACCATGGACCCTTCACCGGACCCTAAACGGTCCATTTAGGGGTCCACGGCCCATTTAGGGGAGGTAGCCCAACCTTCCAAGGCTGCCAAGATTTGGGTCAACTTCAAACGTCCATATATTTCAGTATATAATGAATTAGGTGGCGCATGACCTATCAAATTAAAGATCTTTGAGTCATCTTTTCAACGCCACCAAGTTTGCCTCAATATAAAATTGGAGTAAAAGGTTATGCCCATTTTATTGAAGCCCTATTGGGTAGGTGAAGCTTCACGGCCAGCTATATGTCCCTTGAAGTGTTTCATGGGCCATGAAGCCTTAGACGGTCCGTGAAGCCTCTCTTTTAAGGCACCTCATCAGTTTTTAAGTTAGGGTCATTTTATTCTTTCCCCAAAGTGTTTGGTACCCAAACTATGTCATTTTAAACCCTATTTCAAGAGCTATATAAGTGAATTAACTCCTAAAACTACCCATTCTAAACCATTCACCTAAATTCCTAAATTTCCCTCTAAGTTCTTCCCTAAATTTCTCTCTCTAAAGCAAGGAAGAAGAAGCTAGGGTTTCAAGATCAAGTCTCCAATTCACCATAGCTTTTGGGCATTGATCTCTAAGGTATGTTAGTATTCACCTATGGAGTCCTTTCCTCCATAGGGTTCCAAAAATCTTCAAGTTTTACAAGATGAATTCTCAATTCAAAATTAGGGTTTTATTCCATCTTCATGGGTTCTTTTCAATTATGACCCAATTGATTGATTTCTATATTTTTATGCATGAATTGAAGTAATTAGTTGTTTTTGAGTTGAATTCATATGAACCCATGCATGATCCATGATTTTAAACTATGAACCATGATGAAGCTTATGAACCATGATTTATTGAATCTATGCATGTTTTATGAAAGTAATGTTTATGATTTAAGTAAGCTTATTGATGAAGGTATCTATATGTTATATGAAGTTTGGCCACATGACATGAATGCCATCTTGATTTGGCATCAATACTTTTGGGCTATTTTCCTAAATTAGGTCTTGATTAGTATGGTATCCGGATATGCCATCAATGATTATAGATCACATTTTAAAAACTATTTCCATTAGTAGTATGACACTTTTAGTATGAAGTTAATGACTATGGGCCTTATAAAGCTATTATGAAGAGATCATGGATGGTGAAAGGTTTTCTCACGCATGGTCTAAGGAGCTATTCTATGACGTTTCTAGCTTGGATTAGTATCTTAATTGTAATTTTCCATTGATGATAATATGAACAAGATTAATGAATATTCTGTGGGAATTTACTTAGCACCGAGAAGATATTGCGATGGAGGCTCTCCCGTTGAAGAGCTCGGGTCTCTAGTAGCATCTCCTTATCCCATAAGTATATGCCACCATAGGATGTTGTCTCAGATAGACATTAGCTAGTGGATTCACCTTAGCTTTAGCTCAGATCTTTACCTTGGCAAGTGAGGACACCCTTTTTCGGTGTGGGGCAGACACTGGATTCTATGTTATAGCTCACATGGTCTATATCGGTTAATGGTAAACTTCCCACGATAATGAACTAATGTTACTTTTTAAAGTATCTCACAAGTGTTTTAAAGATGTTAAGCTTGCATTGACCATGATTATGGTTTATGTTTTCTAACATGTTGATTTATGATTTAGCTTGGTCATTGCATGTCATGTAAAAGTCTTTTTTAGCATGATTTCATACCTTTTATGCATTGCTATCATACTTAGTACATTCCATGTACTAATGCATAATTGTGCCTACATTGTCTCATAATGTAGGGTCTAACGATCCTATCTCTCATACTCGTGGTTAGTTGATCCCTTTTGGGTTGTTGAAGATTGGAGAGTCCTCATGATCCGAGGGCCAAGAGTCTTTTATTGCTTTATGTCATTTTCAATTTTCAGACTTAATATGTGATGTTTTGTTTACGTCCCAATCACTTCTATTGATGTAGTAATGACTTATTGAGACTTATGTTAGACTTCCGCTTTGTCAAACTTTTTTTGATATAAGACTATGACTTTTGAAATCTTTATTTCTATTATCTTGTATGATGTATGTTAAGTGGCTTGTGTAGGAGCTCTCGAGGTTCTGTATGCCATGTTACGACTAGGGTATACTTTGGGTCGTGACATAAAAGTGCATTGATACTTGCCATTTTTTGTTATTTACTCTCAAAAGTACTTTTAAAAAAAAAGATTAGCCAAACACAATTTCCATATCAAAAACACTTTTCAAATGAATTAGCCAAACACAAATCATTTATTTTCAAAAGCACTTTTCTGAAAAGCTATTTTAAAAAAGTGCTTATAAAAATAAGCAGTTTTTAATAGCAATGCAAAACAGACTCTAAAGGTTGTGATTGTTCAGAAAATGAGTGACTCTTTCGTGAAAAGTCATTTGTTCATGAAAGATATGACTATAATGAAAAGTCAGATTATTCATGAAAAAACATGACTATTATGAAAAGTCAATTGTTCATGAAAGAATATGACTGTTATAAAAAGTCATCTTTTAAGTTCTATAAATATGAAACAATCCAGAAGTAGCCTATTCAATTGCATATATGTTTCAGACTTTGTTGTATCTTGATAGAAAATTATTTGTCATCCCTTAAAGAATATACAAGCAATAACTCTTAAAAGATAGTGATCTTTCTCGCATCAAAACTTTAATTTCTCTGTTATTTTTTGTTCTAACAATGACTACCAAAGGGATATTAAAACACTAATATCAAATATTCGACCCACAAGTTGAAATACTAATTTTTTGATAAATTGATGTGAGGTAGGGTGGATTATAGGTTTGTTGTCTTCATTTATATTTTCACTATTTTCTCATAATCTCATTATTTTTATGTAACACTTCTACTCTAATAATTATTCAGTAGTATGGTGTGTTTTTCCAGTTAAAACTCTGTTTTTTGCTATTTTGTTTGTTTGACTTTTTTCTTTAATAGGGTACTAGTTATTTTATGAATATTTTGAAGATCCAGTTAATGAATTTTTTTGTTTCTGTTATAAAATAAAGATTGCGTAGTAAAATAAAATAACAAGGAGAAAGGGAAATAAAGAGTAGTAGTAATTAACTTTGTTTTTGCACTTTTTGTGTGTACTTCAATTTTCATTTGCAGTGCCTTTTATAAGAATGAAAGGGTAACATATTACTTGGAGAAGTTATCTTTCAACAGTAGAGTGGGATCCATGGACATACATTATTTCACTCATTTTATAACATCCCCCCCTTGGATGTCCATGCAAAAGAAAAATTTTAGTGAAAGGAAAAGTATAGTAACACACTTTGTTTGCTGTTTCATTAAAAACTGCTTAAAAGATGCTACTTGTAAGCCGATTGTAGGAACCTACTTGCAGAGCTACTTGTAAGGTGCTTATAAGAACCTACTTGTGTAAGTTGCTTATAAGAACCTGTTTGCGGAGCTTCTTGTAACTTGCTTATAGGTACCTGATGAGTGGGTGATTTTCACTCATTTGGAGTCCTTTTCTTGGTGATTTTGTGGTACTTAAGTAGAGAAAGAGGCTAATTTTCCTTTGAATGTTGTGTTTCAGGTACATGTTGGTGAAAAAGGAGCTTTGATGAAAAAGAATGAAAATTGGAGCAAAATGGAGCTAAAAACATGAAATTTGGATTTTGCAGTGAAGTACTCTCCGCGAATGCGGAAAGCTAGGCGCGACCGCGGAGTGCAAGCCAGCCTTGAAGCGCAAACGTGGGAAGCCTCCGCGAACGTGGAGTGCATTCAGGTCAAGTACCGTGAACGCGGACGTCCTTCACGAATGCGGAGTACAATTATACTGAGCTCCGTGAACGCGGAGAAGAAAAGGTGACTGACGTCTGGGCAGTTCTGAAAATTCACATTTTGACCCCAATTCACCATATACACTGATTCACAGCCATTTTTAGGAGAATTCAAGGAAGGAGAATATTAAGAGAGAACACAGAGAATAGAGAAGAAGAACTTGGGGATTGAGGCTTGAGCTTAGCTTTGAGATCAAAATTCCTCAACAAACACAATTAGAGTGAAGATTGTGAGCTTGGGTTGTAATTATTTTTCACCTTTCTTCAACTCTTTGATTTGTATTGTTGAATTCTAGGTGTTAATTATTGATTAGTGATTTGGATATTGTGTTAGACATAATCAATATTTGAGTTTTTGATTTCTATCTTGTGCTTTTGTAATTAGTTGAATGTTTTTTTCATTTATGAAATGGGTTTTTGATTATCCAATTGATCTCATGCTTTAATTTCTTTCCATTGGAATTGATCACTCCTTGGACTTGCCCATTTACTTTGATTGAGCTTGTTAGAGTCAATTGAGGTTGGGAAGATTAATTGGTGCATTAATTGAGGTTTAGCAACCCAATTGTCAGATTTTGCTAGAAATAGTGAATCCTTGCATTGTCTTTAATCAGATTGCTTGTGTTGCCACTTGATTGGGTTCTTGAGAACTAGTTGAGAAGTATTTGCCTATGTTCGATAGAATATATTAGGTAGATAATTTAGTTTTCGAGGCATATATGATTTTACCCACGATTAATTGAGATTGTATGAAGCTAATTTGCAATGGATCGTATGGATTTTGATCGATTTCCCATTCCCAAATCCCTTTGGTAATCTTGTTCGATATAGCTTTGTCCCTTATTTTCCTCTATCCCCTATCCTAAATTCGTTACTTGAAATCTTCTCATTTTATAATTGTACCTTTCATTTCGGATTCAAACTAGTAGCTAGTAATTCCTTGTTTCTTCAATCGCCCTACACATTGTTCCTCGTGGGATCGAACCCAACTCTTCGTTAGGTTTATACTTGCATAGCGACCGCCCACACTTCAAATCATGAAAGGTGTGGTTGAGCGTTATCAAAAAATGGCGCCGTTGCCGGGGAACAATTTAGCATGTTGAATTGATTTAGAATTTTTAGTTTACTAGTTTCTATCCAAAATTGTGAATATTGGTTTGTGTTTTGTTTTTGTTTGTTTTTATGGCTTCTTGTGAAGGAACAAGGTTTGGTGAGTGCAAGTCCTATGTTGATGACCCATGGCCTTGTTGTGGAAGACTTCATGTTGGGGATAGTTGTTTGGATGCCTCGTTAGATGAAGAGATGGGTGTTGTGAGTCAAGCTTGGATCTTGTACTTGTCTCATCGACTTGAAAAGGGTGAGAGCCTAAGAGATCTAATGTTCCAAATGAGGGGTGAATTCCACAACTTGCACCTAGCTAGGTATCATGAGATGATCCAACTTGAGTTTGAGATTGCTACTTTGAAGGCCAATGTGAGATCAACATTTGGAGTACGTAGGGCTCCTTGTCAAGTGGTCAAGAGTAAGGCATTGGAGTTGGACAGTCAAGAAAAAGGGGTTGTGTTCGATATTGATGAGATCTTGGGTATTTGCAACCAAACCAAGCCAATAAAACTCTAAGATGCCAATATCAAGGCAATGATACTAGAGTTGCAAGAAAAAAGCCATAAAGATTATATATGGAAACTCTAGTACATTGGAAAGTAATAGTGTCATGTACTTGAGGGCCAAAAATTATGAAGTGCGTTGTTCGAATGGCCTATTGATACTATCACTCTTGCCCAATGCTCCTACACGAAAATATGATGTGAAGTTGGGCAAGAAATTCAAATTTACGAAGTGGAGAGATCGAGTGAAACGTGTGATGCTCTAAAGTAGTCCCCAATTGCTTTGACGAGAAAATAATTTGAAGTTAGGGAGAAGGTACATCGCCTCGAAGTGGAAACATAAAAGGTGATGCAACCGGCGTCGCGCCGCGACGTTAAATTGTGCGCTTGATGGGAGGCAACCCATCGATATCCAAAATTTTGATTTTTGAGTTTTCTTCAATTTTTTGGTTAGATTTGAATTTTATTTTTGACTAATCCTCATAATTTCAAAGTGTTTGGAGGTGTTTTGAACAGGTTTGGAAGCAAAAATGCACTTGGAATTGAAGGTTGGGGTTGAACTAACTTCAAAATAAGGGTTGGAAGACTTTTGGGCAGCTGATGGTCGCCAAAGTGCAATGGGTGAGTCGCCCAACGGACCCACCCATCGTCAAAATTTTGAGAAAGCTACCAGGAGTTCAGGTCTCAAATACTCTCCGCGAACGCGGAAGAGGGACCGCGAATGAGGAGGTCAAAATGTTAGATCCTCCACGAACGCGCCCTCTTGACCTCAAACGCGGAGGTCAGGAATCTCGTAGGGGCGCGAACGCACCAAGGCCTCTGCGAACGCGGAGGTTCGGTTATTTTAATAGTCAGAACTGCCAAAGGGCAGTTCACTTTCCAAATCCCTTCCCCTTTCCCCTCATCGTTTAAGACTCGAAATTCCCTCATTTGGTTGCTTTGCTTCCTAACTTCTAATTGTGTGGCTCACCTCACTACTCAAGGTATTATTTGTACCCCTTTCTCATGGTTATTTTGGTAGTAAAGCCTAGTTCAATGATGCCTTGGTGTGATCTTGTGTTGAACTTGATTTTGATGTGTTTAATTGTTAGTTTGTGGGTAGAATAAATGTTTGTTGAGTTGTTAATTGATTAATCATGTGTTGGGGTTGAATTAGGGGGAAAATTTGGTTGAAATTATTGTTAATCTTGATGCCCATGATGTGTTTGTTAAAATGCCTAAATGAACACTGTTTTCTGGGGACGATGACTTCTCCGTGAATGCGGAAGTCTACGTCCCAGTGTACTCTGTGAATGCGCCAACTGGTCCACGAATGCGGAGGTCTTTCTGCTTCTTAGCCGCGAATGGAGAGGCAAGGCCAGTTACTCTCCACGAACATGGAGAAGGATTCAGTTCTGTCCCCAAAACAGTAACTTTGTATAATTCAATCGGGACTCCTTTTAATTATTTTCTTTGGCCTAAATACTTTCTAATACATTGTTTTAAGTGTCCACAAGAGCTTTTAACAAGTTGGCTTCTTTTGTAGGTACTTTGAACTAAAAATGACAACCGACAACATTCTTGTGTCATCCGAAATTGCACCCGAGGAGGATTATTTCGATGCAACCAGGTTCTTGTCCACCAACTGCACCCATAAATATGACGAATACCTGGGTTGGGCTATTGTGAAGAAAAAAGGGATCTGTTTGGACAAGCTGGAACAGGGGATGCCAGATTTCTTTAACCGGCTTGAGTCTAGTGGTTGGGTAGTATTTGTTATTGAGCATGTCAAGGCTAATCACACCATTGTAGCTGAGTTCTATGCTTATGCCTCAGAGACTGATTTTAATGAGGCCGCCACTACTACCGTCCGAGGGATACATGTGCATTTCAGCCCATCGTTGATTAATGCTTATTACGGTCTCCTAGATGCAGACAACAAGATATATCTGGAGCGTTACAGGGAGCTGGGTAGTCAGTGGCTGGTTGATAAGTTGCACAATGGTGAGCCTCCAGAGTGGTTCGAGACGAAGAGAGGGGTTGAGTCCCGGGAGTTTACAGCGGAGGCCAAGACTTGGCTCTCCATTATATGTGCTCGGGTCATTCCCTCCACACATGACACCGAGGTGACACTAGACAGGGATTTGGTTATTGCGGCTATTATGGATGGGCTGGCGGTGAATGTGGGCCAGCTAATTTTGGACCATATTATAGAGGTAGCCCAGGGGAGGACCAGGAGTCTTATCTTTCCTTCACTGATCACATAGCTATGTTACAGTGCCGGAGTACCGAGACTGTCGACAGATGAGGAGAAGAAGCCAGGCACTGAGATTCACCCTTTGAAGAAGAGGGGTGCGTAGGGTGGCAGGCACAAAAAGAGAAAGATTGACGTGGTTGGCCCACAGTTCGGGCAGTTCACTGAGCCCACTTCTGAGACTGGTGCTTCATCTTCACCAAGACCTCTCCAGTTTGGGCCTACCACGATGCAATACATATCTTCTCAGATACAGGGAGTGGGTGCTCAGATCTGAGAGCTAGTTGCTGGCCTTCCTACCGGACCTTCTGGAGCCACATCTGAGGGTGCATCTGCACCTACTATTGCCTCTGTAGCTGCTGTACAGAAGGCTATGTCCGATAGATTGGAGCGTCTGAGTAGGAGGCTGGGAAAGATTGAGCAGTGCCAATGAACTTTCCGAGTGCATGAGAAGAAGAAGAGCCGGTTCCTGAGCAAGATGATGGGCAAGCTCCGGAGCCTATGCGGTAGCAGTCCGTCTGATGATGAGGATTTTCCATCCCCCTCTGATGCTAGCTCAGAGTGATTGCACTTCAGGGAGCCCTCATAATTTCTTTTGATTTTTGTACTGTGAGGACACAGTTCGATTTTTAGTTGAGGGTGCCTCCCTTTTGCCTTTTGACTCCTGTTCTGTATTTCTTGTTTTTGATTATTGGGATTGTTTGTTGGTTGTTATGTTGTTGGATTTTTGTTTGATTTGTGGATGATGTGCCCTTGTCGGGCTTTTGGAGATTAATTGTTGATTGTGTTGGATTAGTCGTTTTCGTTTTAGTAGTTTTATTGCTTTTGATAGTTTCTTTATTTTATGTTGAGATGGTGTTGTTGCTTGGAGTTGTTATTGATTGGCGATGCCCTATGATGGATAGAGTGACGACTTTCTTAAGGGTAAAGCGTAGATTGTTTATTGGTGAAGTCTGAGTAGCCATTGTTGGTGAAGTCTGAGTAGCCATTACTATTTATTGGTGAAGTCTGAGTAGCCATTACTATTTATTGGTGAAGTCTGAGTAGCCATTACTATTTATTGGTGAAGTCTGAGTAGCCATTACTATTTATTGGTGAAGTCTGAGTAGCTAGTTCCAAATTGATGTATGAGTTTGCCCAATGATGGATTGGTTGACGACTTTCTTAAGGATAAATTCGTCGTGGTCTTTTCGGGAGATTGTGGTTTGTTTGGTACTAAGAATATAGTCTTTCTTGCGAAAAATGTGTTTTTGAGCATACCCCTCCGTTTTGAAAATTGAGCAAGTGTTGAATGATTTTATGACAACTCTTGTGACTCTTGATTCGTTTGCGGTCTAATTGTTCAATGCCACTTGTTTGTTGAAAAGGAAATAAGATTTTGATCCATCTTGAGTGATTTGCTTGCCATGTGTGGTGAGTTGTTGAATAATGCCTTTTGTTTGCTTGTGCCACCTAGAACTTGCTCGGTTAGTCTTGAAATATTGGTCTTAATTGAGTTGGGTTGGAAAAATGATTTTAGGCTTTCTTTGATTGTTATTGAAGTCCACTTGGCCTAAATATCCCACCTTTGCTCTAAATGTATCCTTAGTTGTCCCCTTTGAGCCTTAATCCTTTTATTGGCAACCTTATTACAAGCCTTAGCCATTTTGAAAATACGTTCCTCTCTTGAACCCTTTTCCTCCTTGAACTTGAAGTTGTGGGAGTTGAGGCTAAAAGCCTAAGTTGAGGGTGTTTTGGGAAATTCATAGAAGGGATGCCTATTGCATAAGAGCTTGATAAAAAAAAGAGGAATGTAGGAGGAAAGATGTCTCAAAGAAAGAAAAAGTTTCAAAAAAGAAAGTGAATAAAAGAATCTTGAATCCTCCAAAAAGTTGAAAATGGTTGCATGTGGGGCATCTAGAATGAAAATGAAGAAAATGAAAAGGTGAATTGTGCATTAGTTTGGAAAGTGAAGAAAATGTGGAAAAGTTGGAAAATGTTGAGTTGTTGAGTAGAGTTCAAGGAGGGTGTAGTCACTTGTACCTAAATGATATCCTTACCTTCCCTAAGCCTACATTACAAGCTTAACAAAGTCCTTTGTGATTTCTAACCAAATGAAGTTGAGGCAATATTGATTGAAAATAAGGGCAAGCCTATGGTGTGGCATTTGTGTTCATGAGATTGTCTTTTGTGAGTGTTAGTGTTTGTGATTTTTTCCCTTGTTTGTAAATACTTGTGAGTGTTTTGGGACAATTCTTTTCTTGTGAGTGCATGTAGGTTGCTTGAATGGTGATTTTGAAAATTCCAAATTGCATCAAGTGAGCATGAAAAAGAACTAAAGAGTTGAGTCATTTCTTGAGTTTGAGTTGTTGTCACTTAATGATTCTTGATTTTTGAAAAATGTTCCTTGAAAATGAGGGGTTGTTTTTATGAAAAGTTTGCTTGAGGAATATTTGTTAGTACCAACCAAAGTCATGATCATGATCTCTTCTTGCGGAGCTGCTTGTAAATTGCCATCTTGATTTCAAGCTTATCCAGAAAACTATGTAATGGGCATCAACAATATGATGTATTTAATACTAGTTGGAGTTCATCAATAGATAATGTGCCTCGTTAAAATCTTATTAGGAAAAAATCATAAGGGAAAAAATTCTAGTGGAGGAAAAAAAGTACATATATCTTGTAATACGCATTGAGAGCTACCTCATTAAAAACCTTAATAGAAAAATTCAATGGGACAAAACCTTGGTTAAGAAAAAAAGAGTGTAGCACGTTTTTACTCCTCATGATTAAAACATCACTTAATTCTTGTAAAGGATGTCTTCCTGTCACGATCCAAAAAAATGGATGTGATGGCACTCGTCTTATCCCATCAAGATAAGTCAGCTTAAAACCCAAATATCACAAAAATGCGGAAGTAAGACAGATTGAAATCTCAAAATATAATAAGTGTGGATAACTAAGTCAACTTAATAAAACCCCCAAAACCTGGTTGTCACGTGTACAAGCATCTAAAGTATTACAATTGATTCGAAATAAAAATAGAAGTCTCATATGACATTGTTTCTAGAATAGAATAAGATCATAAATAAGGAGCAAGAAGGTCCATTGAGATGAAAAACAGCTACCGCACAAAAATTCACAGGAAGCCTCGGACAAGCAAAAGGAGTATCACGAAGATCCGAGCTCGTAACCTACATAACTGTAGAAGCAAGGGGTGAGTACCAAACCACACGGTACTCAGCAAGCAAACTCCTAAACACAAATTTAAGAATATAGAATACGGGTACTCTTTACACTCCAACCGAACCTCCACAACTACAACATGCATAAAATTAGCCCAACCTAGCAATTCACAATTTACATAGCTCATAACTCAATGACAACACTCCGACAATTTCAGATCAACAATACACAGGATAAAAAATCATCAAACACAAGTTCCATAGAAAGGCACTCACAAGTTCACAAATGATAAAGATATGCAATGCAATGCCAAGCATAGTGATGCATTTCTGAACTATCAGTTCAAGGCCCATGGGGGACTTATTAGTTCATGCATCCATCACGGCGTGTGACATGTCCCTTGATAATAGAATCTATTACGACATGCGACACATCCCTCGATAATAGAATCCATCGTGGCGTGTGACACATCCTTCGATAATAAAATCCATTATGGCATGCGACACGTCCCTCGATAATAGAATCTATCATGGCGTGTAACACGTCTCTCGATAATAAAATTTGTCGTGATAAATAAAATCCATCATGGGATATGACACATCCCTCGAATCATAATATTCATCACGGCATACGACACGTCCCTCGAAATTGTACATCCTCTTTAATTCCTTACTCTTCCTCAATTCACATAACACTTGTCATAACCATGTAGCAGAATCAATGCAAATGACACGTTCACACAATAATGAGAAGATGATCATTTCCATATCAATGCACAATTCAAAATAACACAATCGTGATACAACACCAACAATGAATCAATAAATCTTTCCAATCATTCTCAACACGTCACACATCAATATATAATCAAATTACCTTTTTATTACCACTTTCCTCATTATTAATATTATTCAATATGAACAAGTCAACCCATCACCAAGCCCCATTACTCCACATACCACAAGAAAATACACAATTCTATACACTTAATAAGGGTAAAAAAATCCACTTGTCTCAAACAATCGAACAATTCTTTCGGGATTTGAGTCTTCCCCTTTCATTGAGCTTCCAAAGCAATGCAATTTATTCACATAAATAATCACAATAAGATTTTGAAACTAACAACACTCATATTACTATACATCTAGCCTAGACCCAAAAACTCACCCAAATCTATAATTAAATTTCTAAGTTTCAAGCCTAGGGTTAAGTTTCAATTTCTCCAATATCATAACTCTAATGGTATTTATATACTACAATACGCCTAATATTTAATTACCTATCTCAATATACCAAAATTTGATTCATATCGTACAATGAAACTTCAACCATGAAAATAATATGCTAAGCTAATTTATAATATCACGAGCCGTAACTTTGAATCCTATGAGTAGAATGGAGACCCTTTTGAAATAATACTATCACACAATCATCAACTCCAATCATTGTTCATGATTATGCCTCCATCAAAATTTTTTATTATTTTTTCCTCTCCAAATAGACGTTATTAGAGGCACTTACTACTAACCTCAAATTACCAACCAATAAGAATCACCCTAAATGCTATCAAAATAATGATACGAAAATTCCAAGGAAGAATTAAAGTGCACCAACTTATAACCTTGTTTATTTCCTTAAAATAGAAGTTCTTACCTGAAGCACCAAATATTCCTTTTCGTAATTGAGATTTTGAGCGTCTGCAGTAGGGTTGATATTATTTAACTCTAATTCTTCTTACATAGGGGCCAAGTGGTATAGGGTATTAAATAAATTATGGACTTGGTCTATTAACCACCAATTAAAATTAATTACATAAAATTTACCCACTAATAAATTAATTATAGCTAAGCGAATAGTTCAAAATTTTCAAACCAACTTCACCGACTTATCAAAATTGACTCGGGACAACTACCGAGAGGGGTAAAACGATAATTTTATGGAAGTTTTCAAAAATAACCTTTCAGGTCATTACATTATCCACCACTAAAAACCATGTTCATACCTGAACATATGGAAGAAGAAGGAAGAATAGCCAATGTTACCAAAAGCCTGAGGTATGATCTTCCAGAGTCGGTGTTCATTTCTACAAGTGAGCTCCTCCTTAAGACCATTCTATCAAGATCAACTACTAAGAATTGAACTTTCAAATTAAAATTTGGCAGATCTACAAATCAGGAGTGATTACCAAGCCACAGACTAACCCATTAACCCAAACTGAACCAAAACCCTCTAGACCATAACACAACCATCAGGATGAATCTTCTTTCACATAATCACGATAAAATTCTGAGTCAATACTTGCTACAACCAGAAGTGAACCTGAACCAATCACCAAATATGTCATATCTGAAATAACTAAGTCTGCGCAAGCATCCTACCTTACCAAGAGGACATCGTAGGATCGGTACACTCGATCCACCACTAGGGATCCACCCACAGAAGTAAAAACACGTGTGGGCATAGGTAGTGAATCATACTCCAAATCATGTACATAACAAAATAGGTGGTCACATAAGAATGTACGGAACGAAGGTCGAATAACACAAGATACTCCTTCTATAATGCCCATATCAAACATTTCCATTCATCTGATTCCATCTCCTTGATTTTTAGCCACCAACAATCAACCAGTCTGGTCTTTATTACAATCATACACATACTCGATTTATCAAAACCCTACATAATTCTCACAGTACTCCACTGAAGCCAACACTCTTAATACTAACAAACATCATAACCACACCGGCCATTTACCTTACTCTCAAACTGTCACTCGTATCAAAGTCTTCTTAGCAAACACATTGTCACCTTCAAAAATTCCAAACTATGGCTCCATCTCTTTCCATTTAAGGATCCCATGATACATATGGGTCATACCCAAGACTAATAGCACTAATTCCAAATCTAAAAGTACTTTCCCATCGAGATACAACAATTAAATCACACCCAATGTCAGCTTCACGTAATCATTCACATACCAAGTTTCAACTACCATTTAAACCATCATATACCTCATGCAAAAACTTAGAGAGATTTTTGGGTCACCCCAATAATTTTATATATTATGAGTATATAACCTTTATTTACCATCCAGTTTCTATGTAATGCATCACAACAGTCTGTAATCCCATCAATAAAATAGTATCAATCCAACTCGAAATCTTTAATAATCATGTAGAACTGTATCCCATCTTGTAGTGCATCCATAAGTCAATTACCATAATTTGAACAACCTAACCCCACATAAATACACAGAATCTTCCATACATCGCCATTAGTCACCTAAAACAAACCTAATCTTCATAAAAGTCATTGATAAACCCCTAGTAAGTTTGTGTCAAAGCAATCCACATTGTATAGTCATATATGAACTCAGAGACAAAATTATATATTGGCTTCAACTCTGAATCAAGGATCTATATGAGATGTCTTATTTCTTCACATTTCTTAAATTCTTTCCATGATGCAAATTTCAAATACCTTGAACTTTTCAATAAACTGGACTCTTGTTCCTTTTGCTGACTCGCTTACCAATCTTATCCATTGATCAACAACCCATGAAATTTTACCTTATACTCTATTCCAATATTTTAAAGTGAAACCCTTCCTTAGGTCTTTTAACAATCAAAAGTAAGAAACTTTATGACCTAAATCATGCACAAATCCTTTGAAATGTTCAATACCTGATGTGATCGATCATTTCTTATCTTACCAATCCATACCTTGATAAAATATACTACCACGAATGTAGACTTCCAATGAAAAACTTAAATTTGGATTTCAACTATACCAGTTATCAAACTTGAAACCACAAAAGAACTTATCACCACACTTGAGCCGAACTTCTGTAAACTTCTTTCTCAATTTTATCCAACAGTTTTTAACCCATATGAATGACATGTAACACTATCTCCATAACCCGAGCAAAAGAGATGGAATCACGTGTCTCTAAACCCAATTCAACACTCACTCTGAAGATACATCTTTGGCTCTTGCAATTATAGTAAATATCCTTGTTCTCACCTCCCTCCAAAGGCTAAACTAGACCTCACTAATTCTTTCCATTTATGACTCTAGCTCTTTTCAATTCTATTCAAGCGGTGTCTCAACACATCCTAAAAATTTTCATACGACCCACTACTCACCAAATAGTAGAAAACCACAACTTTAGATACCCGCAAGTCATTATTACCATACCAAATCCATTTAACCAAAAATCCTTATCATATGGTTGCATCTTGGTCATAATCCATCACGAACTCTTATTACCATTATACTCAGTAGTCATTGCCATCATTTCGAAGTTAATCTTATCATCACCATGACACCTTAAACCCAGTTATGCCAATCAAATTCAAAGGACTAACCTCATTTTATACGCACTTTCTTACTAAAATCCTCAATTTTCTTCACACAAGTATACTCGCTGGGACTTCCTTTACCCATAAGGTTGTCATTTCGATATCGGTCCAGTCCCTTGGAGCTTATGATGAAATCATCTGTCCTCATTTAGAATCCTTATAATACACTTCACAAACTAAACACATTAATACCGTACCAATGATCCACCACTAAAATCTTCCTTATAAACAATGCTTAACCCAAGCGTCTGCTGTAACAAACTAGCTGGTTTTTCAAATGTGAATGCAATATTGAATCTCATTATACGAGCATGTGATACAACTAATAACTCCTTAAGTTGTTTGTATTCTCACTTGACAATCGACGTATCCATTCCCATATACCACTATTACTACACCATAAATTACCAAATAGCCTACACATTTCTACCCTTTGAATAGTTGCAAAAAATTACCAAGTTTTTCCTTCTCTAGCCCAAGCGATATGCATTCTTTCATAGATTAGGTTGATAACAGAAGTAACACATCCATAACTCTAACCAAGTAAGCATCAATACTATTGTAGTAGTCGTATAACGACCTTCCTTGATAGACACTCAATCTATGAAATCACAGTAAAGATTTTGACCTTAATTGGTGCAACATCATTCTCATCATTCGCTACGCAAGCCATTGATATGCCCAAATTACACATCCCTTAAGAAATATAAGCGGTCTTTGTCAAATAAAGAACCTAACAAAGGTTAGAGTCGATTCCACGAGGAATATGATCTAGACTTAGGCTAATTTATGGTTAGTTGTACATTTAGCCAAATTATCTCTGTAAAAAGGGGGGAGTTTGAAAACTAAAATAATAATTGATTGATTCGTAGTAACAAGTGAACAAATAACAGAATTTGCAGTTTGTAATATCAATATGAGAATGAAACAAGGGCATATGTGTTCCCCACAAGTTCTTAACTCAGTAATCCTAATAGTAGTAACTCTTTCCAAGTGTTTAACATGCATAGTCGGTAAGTTAGGTATCTCCTAAGTGATTGGTCCTCCAAATAGAGAAGTTTACCACGCAACTTGGTCCATCTACGAGTATATGCTTTACTAACTCTTACCTTTGACCCAGATTAGCCCTCAGCGTATTTGGTTCAGGCTATTAGATGGTGAATTATCACTCTAAATCTCTGTTATTTAACCTCTTTCTCATTCATTACTTCTAATGTTGTACACCGTTAAAAAGCATTCAAAACGAAGAGATTAACAATACATGCATAAATACTTATCAAGAATTACTTAATTAATAGTCTTACATTGTTAATTACTCATGGTTCCCTCAACCCTATTTGTGGATTTAGTTATTCATGATTGAGTGTTCACAATTCATATTAGGGTTTAGAGAATAATCATGAACTTACAATTAGAATAGATGAAATCCAAAATCTCAAATTGAAGAACAAAAACAAATTTCATAAACCAAACTTCAAGAATTGAATGCTAAAAGTGTTTTCACAATAACCCTCAATGCCAAAATAATATATCTCATCACATAAAAACTCTCTCAAAAATGAAAAATTACAACTTATATTTATCGAAAACAAAACCTAAATTAAGTAGGAAAAGGAAAACTAAGGAGATCCGGCTTGGGCAGTGTCGTCTACGGTTGGTGACCTACGGCTCGTAGACACCTTTCGTCATTCAACAGTTGGTCAATATTCTGAGGGTCACTTTCTATGGGCATGATCTACAGTTCGTAGATCATAGTACAGCCCATCCTATTCTTTCGTGAATCAAGTACTGAAGCTCACTCTCTCTAAAGTTTTCTACGATTCTTCATATACGGTTTGTAGCAGAAATTATGGCTCGTCATTCTTCAACCGTCGTTCCATACTTAGCTCCAATTCCAAGCACTTGAACCTACGACTTGTCAATGGAATGGTGGCTCGTAAGTGAAGTCGTCTATCACCAAAATCCTGCTGCTACAACTCTTTTTCATCCAACTGCTCCAAAAACATATTTCCTGTAAAATTTGAATAAAATACCATCACATCCAATAACAAATGCTTAAGACACATGCTAAATTCTAAGTTTATTGCATCAAAAGTACCATAAATTCACGGTACATCAACACCCTCAACTTAAAATCGTTGCTTGTCCTCAAGTAACACAACAAACTCTAAATGACACTTTGTGCATAAACAACCCACAATTCAAGCAATCACACAACATTTTCTAAATCATCATCCTCCTTATTTATTTTCAGCACATTGCAGTTTTTCTATGTAAACTCAACAAGCTACCTCATACGGATCAATACATGACATAGACATACTAATACACACATTCACATACATAGACAACAATCACCAAGTAACTGATTCTTCAATAATGTAACTTGTGCCCTTACTGCAAAGAAATCCTTTTTTCATGCAAAATTTGAAATTTAGTTAGGGACTCAGTATTCACTCACACTCAGAAACGAATTCAGTACAGTTTGTGCTCAATACCATAGGCATGCCCATATTTTCTCCGCTTTGACTTTCCAAATTGTTCACTTAGGATCACTATAGGACATTCTTAGCTTGTAACGTAGGCTTAGGGTCAGGTTTGACATATTTGGATATTAAGTGACCTTTCTGCCCTCCTTGACATTACATTGGCTAATTTACCTATTTTACAAACAATTCTGACATCATCTTGCTTTATGCTCTTCTCCTTACGATTCATTGAAGCTTGGGTGTGACTTTTGACTTGATCTTCTTGTTTGATTCATCTTTTCTTTTCATTCTTTTTGTTTCTTTTTGTTCAGTCACACTTCAACATTTTTGATCACTTTTTCTTTCTTTTCTCTACACACGACTCTTTTCATAACCTTTCTTTCTTGTTTTCTTTCATAATAGCCACCCTCAACTTAGATGTTTAGTATGAGTTGAGGTGCACAATGTCCTTAGGAAGGACCAGGACCAAGATTAAGGTACAAATTTGCAGTAGACACCCTCAACTTAGGTTTTTGGACTAAGTAGAGGTACACAATGTCCAAGGAGGGACCAGGGCCAAAACAGAGTTTCACAAGATTTCAGGGAAGGTGAATTTGGTGTATCAAAAGAATGGTATTCGTTAGGCTCAAACATTTGGAACGAAGGAGGCAATTAATCCTTTTGATTTGTTTTTTTAGGCTTAAGTGAACTCATTATCAACAATGGCCTATGATCATTTCTCAAGTTCCGGTTCATCATAGCAAGAATAACAGGAGAAGTTCTAGATTGGCACGTACCATATGAATGTACAAACAATTCTCACACACTCACATGACACCTTGTTTCACTATCGAATCATCAATGTATCTTGTTCATATTATAGCTTAAGCCATGTTGTCTTATCATTTCCTATCATGTCATACAAAGATCCTACACATTCAACTTATCAAATTCACAAACATAGCACAAATCAAAATTTGGAGGGATGTCAATTCTTATGCTCTATTTCCATCATGTTTTTATTTCCAGGTTACTTCTACACATTTACTATCCTAAACATGCTGGTTCAATAGAAACTGAAGTAGTTCCTTGGGGGGAAAGAACACAAGCAAGAAAACCTCAAGGAAGGATTTTGAGTTGAGTTACTCATACTTCACCCCAACACTCACAATCCATTCACCCCACCTTACCAAAAAAGTAGTGCAATGCCCTCAATGCACAAATAAAAGTAAGAACATAGGGTGAGACAAACCTGTGACACATAAGCGCCGAAGACCCATCAAGAAGCGGGTGTGTCCGGTAGCCCGGAACCCACTTGGAGTAACATGTGTGGCACCCTCATTAACGCCCTCCATAATACTAGGAGTATTAACAGGACTAATCACAGACTAGATGCTCCTATAGCCAACTCTTGCTCTCTACGCTGCCGCATCTCCTCATCAATGAGCGATTGCCTCTGAGCTGCCTTAAACCACTGCCTTTCCTTATTATTAGCTCTCCGCTCTTCCTCAGTATTAGTAGTACACTCTAAAACCCGTGTTCACTTTCTAGCCACATGAGAAGGGTCAAGGGTAGGTGCATCCTCACCAAATAGTGAATTAATCACCACGTTACCATCATTAACATAAGGAGTCGACTCTAGTATAGCAGGGTCAATCGCCACCAAAGCATCAATATTAGCACAGAGTCTATCCAACTCTGTCTGGAATGCAGCTAAATCAACAGTAGGCCCAGTCTGAGGCCTATCCATCATCTGTCTCTCAAAAGCATCAATCCACCGGTGCACAGCCTGTATCTTTACCTCAACCGCCTTCTAAGTCCGTGCCTTAGATTCTTCTACAGACTTCTTCATCCATGGTCTAATGTGCTGTAGAAGAGTCGCCATTTGAGTCTCCAATTTAAGGACTCTGGCTAATGGCAGCATGGAAAACCTGTGGGAGGGGGAGCACATGGTGTGCTTGCAGCCGAGCCTGAAATAGAGGAATGGGGGCAGTCTCTTGGGGCTCTGTAGCATGGGCTAGAATAATGCCCTCATCAGCTTGCTCGAGGGCTGATGCATTGCCAATAGGCGGCAAGTCAATCTGGATATCCCGTCGTAATGCTGTGGGGTTCGCCTCATCTCAAATAAGACCAATATCCATGGTCTTCATCACTTCGATGTATGAATCACTAAAGTAGACTGGCATGATCACCTCGCGATATAATCTGAACATATGGCAAGGAAATGCCAATGTGGTAGTCTTGCGGAAGGCCCGCTCATGAATCTCTGAAATAATCACCCGCGCAAAGTCTATCTCGTGTCCCGCCATCAGGCACGCTACTATCACTGCCCTATCCCAAGTCAACTGGTTGTCCGCCATCGTAGCGGACAACTTGGTACGAACTATTGACCACCAAAATTTTGCCGCAAAATTTTACGTGGCTTTCTTAAGAGAAAGGGTCAAATCTCAGACCCACTCAACATCAACCCCCTGGTCAACAATATGGGCTGGCCCATCAGAGTAGGCTCTCCCTCTATTTTTTGTCCTGCATAGCCATTCTATTGCGAACCAGCTGGATCCTATAGTCAAATTAAGCCATATTAATCAGATGAGTGTGAGAAGGGCCGTAAATAAAATGACATATGGTGGCCTCGGAGAAGTCTACGAGGATATCCTATACTACTATGGAGAGGAATGGTGGTTGCTCTAACGGTTTCACCCTCGAGGCCATCTTCATCTGTACCATGACACGTACGATGCGTAAAACTACTGCACCATAATCGTGCTATAGATGTTCAGTGTCTCAGCCATCCACTCGTATCTATGCCTCCAAAATACCTCATGTAAAGATGGGATGGTGTGGAGGCCGCTTGTGAGTACCCACTGCTCCACCTCAATTGGCCGGGCATGTTTGTTTTTGGCATTAAGGCGGTTGGCATCGGTGTATATCTGGAACATACCTTACACACACCACAAGTTTGGCTAGCTGGTGACCCGTATAGGCTGAGATGGTTTGGTGGGTGGTGGGTCATGAGCCTCTCCGGACTCTGTAGCATCTGAGGCAGATGTTGAGACAGACTTAAAGTCGAAGCTGAAATCGGATTGTGAAGCTGGCTGGGAGCCAGGGGCTACTCTGGGCTGCGACTCTCCACTGCCCTCTCTAAAACTCTGTCCTCCTTCATCAGACTAGGAAGAACCGTCATGACTATCGGAGGTCAACCCCTCCGCCACAGGGACAATGGCCAGCTGCCTGGCCTACTGGCTAGTCGCTCGGGGTGACTTGGGTGAGTCATCCCTCAAAAAAGGGTCATACTCGGACCTACTACGCTCATCGTCTGTGGGTTCATCAATAAGCCTTTGCCAGGCTAAAGGTACGGTGGCTTTGGCCCTTCGCCCGAACATGCGAGTAGTTTCTAGCGGCATCGTACCTGTGAAAGTGTTAGCACCCAAACATATAGAGAAAAACAAGAAAAGAAGAGAAGTAGACTACAGAACCAAAAGAAAAGACCAAAATGAAACTTGTAGAAAGCTACTATTTTTGGACCTACGGTTGGTACGTACGGGCCGTAGAAGATTCTATGGAATGTAGGTCCCAATCGTAGGTTAGGAAGTCAAATTTTGAGTTTCTGAAGTTGAGTTGACTATTCGACAAGACGGTCCGTCAAAGGACCTACGGTCCGTACATCAATCCGTCAAAACTAACTTAGGCTACTGGTGTGCACTTTAGACTGATGGAACCTGACTTACGGTCTGAAGGTTTCCCTACGAGCCGTAGGTCGTGGTCGTCGCCCACTACTGTTTCAGATCACATTCTACAATTCTATCCAACATCACAAATTCATCATGTAGACTACTAAAACATTTCTAGAACATGCATTTCAACATACTTACATGTGATTCTTTCGTTCCTAGGGTTTTAATCATGAAATTTAGACATATGAGAAATACTTAATTTGAAACCCTAAGTCAAGAACACAACTAGAAGGCATTAATCACATTTTTACATCAAAACTCAACAACACTCACAATACTATCGTCCCAAGGGTACTTTTCAACTATTAAAATCAATATCAACAAACAATTTATACCCGAGGTCAAGTAACAACTTTTGATTTCAACTACGAATTGAATAGTTCAAGTTAAAAATCAGTACCTTTCAAAGAAGTGCAAAGTTGTGTGAGTGTGTTCTTTCTGCCTTTTGACACCCAACTTGCTAGACTCCGGACCTGCTACGTTTAATCTTATATTAAAAAGATATGGAGAAAATGAGAGAGAGAAGGAAACTAAGATGGAGGAACTGAGGGAGAAAAGGAATAAATAGTGGAGTGGGGGTGATTGAAAGGGTGGGATTGAAGTGAAAAGGGTGAATGGATTAACTGTATTTGAGAGTAGGGGGAAGTTTCTAACGATTGGGGAAAGAGGAAAATGGGGGATGATTTGAAAATAAACGGTTTTATTCATTAATGTCGCGGGTTAGGTCATTTAATTTTATCCCGACTGAACCTACGAAATCTCATCTACGGTTCGTACATGGTTGTACGGGCCATAGGTGGGTTCTGTCATTTCTCCCAACACTTAGTTAAATTTTGAAAACATACCTAGGGTCTATGGTTGCAGACTACACACCGTCAAAGGATGTACGGTTGGTACTGTACAACCGTAGACTTAAAGTTCTAGCTGTATTTGGACATCAAATTCTACGGATGCCATTCACGGTCCGTCGAATGAACGACGACTCGTAGATAGGAACCGTAGAACCTTTTGTACTTATAATTTTCCAGACTTTTCTCACTTTCCTGCATATGTAGCAAGCATTAGGACTTCTTTTTGTATCTTTATTGACTTTTTGTTGGACACGGACCGTATACTACCCTAATCTAGCCAATACTAAGACTCAAGAAAATACAAAACTCAATAGGCAATCCTACAAAATCATAAAAATCATTAAAATTCCTAAAATTGGCTAGATTTTACATCTTGGGTTGCCTTCCAAGTAGCGCTTGATTTAACGTCGCGGCACGATGCAGATCTCTTGACTACTCAGACTTCATCAACACTCCATTGTTCAATCAACTCGTTGACTTCTTCCATTTGGCCCATATAGATTTTGTTCCTCTGATCATTAATTTTAAATTTCGTTCCTTTCTTGTTCTCAAGTTCGACTGCTCCATGTGAAAATACTTGGACAAATCTTAATGGTCTCGTCCACTTGGACTTGAGCTTGCCAGGAAACTATCACAGCCTTGAATTGAATAGAAGTACCAAATCACAGAGAGGAATCACGCTTTTTGATCTTTTGATCATGGTACTTCTTCATCTTTTCTTTATACAAGGTGAAACTTTCATAGGCTCTTAAGTGAAGCTCATCTAGCTCATTCAATTCATTCAACCTTTGATTTCATGCGGCATCCCAATCCAGATTCAACTTCTTGAGTGCCCACATAGCTTTATGCTCTAGCTTTATAGGTAAGTGACATGACTTCCCAAAAACAACTTGGTAAGGAGACATACCTATGGGAGTCTTGAATGTAGTGCGATAGGCCCATAGAACATCATCGAGCTTTCTCGACCAATCAGTTATGTTTACATTCACAGTCTTCACAAAGATTTGCTTGATTTCTCTATTGGACACTTCAACTTTCCCACTAGACTATGGATGATAAGGAGTTGCTACGCTGTGACGAACACCATACTTCTCGAGCAATGCCTTGAACAGTTTGCTACAAAAGTGGGAACCTCCATCGCTAATAATCGTCCTTGGTGTACCAAATCTAGAGAAGATATTCTTTTTCAGGAATACAGTGACAATCTTACCTTCATTATTTGAAAGCACAATAGCTTCCACCCATTTAGACACATAGTCAACTGCTACGAGTATGTATTTCATCCCATTTGAACTAACGAACGGATCCATAAAGTCAAGGCCCCAAACTTCAAAAAGTCCAATCACTAGGATAGGAGTCATTGGGAGTTCTTGCTTTCGTGAATCACCTCCTTCTCTTTGGCACCGATCACAAGACTTGGTGAAATCATGAGCATCTTGGTGGATGGTGGGCCAATAATACCTACATTGAAAGATTTTATGAGCAATCCAGATACCACTATGATGACCACCAACGGAAGACGAATGGCAAGCTTCCAATATACTCATCATCTCAACCTCGGGCACACGGAGGTGAATAATCCCATCAGCACAGACACGAAATAAGTAAGGCTCTTCCCAGAAAAACGTCTTCACATCATACGTGAATTTTCTTCTTTGGTGGAACGACAACTCTAAAGGCACCACATCGCTTGCCAAGTAATTGGCAAAGTCAGCGAACTAAAAGATAAGATCAAATGAAGCAGCCAAAACATGTTCTTCTAGGAATGTATCATCTATCTCGATTCCATCAGCTAGCTTCAACATAACCTCTTCCTCTAATATGGACAAGTGATCAGCCACTTGGTTTTCTGTTTCCTTTCGATCTCTCACCTCAAAGTTGAATTCTTGCAGCAATAGTACCCATCGAATCAGCCTTTGTTTTGCATCCTTCTTTTCCATAAGATACCTTAATGCGGAGTGATCAATGTGCACAATGACTTTAGTGCCCAGCAAATAAGATCTGAACTTCTCAAACGCGAAGACTACAACAAGCAATTCTTGTTCAGTGACTGTGTAAATCTTTTGAGAAACATTTAGAGATTTACTCGCATAATATATGGGATGAAGAATCTTCGCTCGCCTTTGCCCTAATACTACACCGAGTGCCACCCCTATTGCATCACACATGACTTCAAACGATTAACCTCAATCTGGTGAAATAATGATAGGTGCAAAAATTAACTTATTTTTCAACTCCTCAAATGCTTTTAGACAAGCATCATCAAATATAAACTTCATCTCCTTTTCGAGCAATTTGCACAAAAGGTGTACAATTTTTGAGAAATCTTTAATAAACCTCCTATAGAAACTTGCATGCCCTAAAAACTTCTAACACCTTTCACGGAGATAGGTGGTGGCAAATTTTCAATCACCTATACCCGTGCTCTCTCAACCTCAATGCCTTTTTGCGAGATTCTATGGCCCAGAACTATACCTTCTTTCATTATAAAGTGACATTTATCCCAGTTGAGCACAAGATTGGACTCTTCATAGTATTTCATCACGTCATCTAAATGTACCAAGCAATCATCAAACAAATCACCAACTATAGAAAAGTCATCCATAAATACCTCGATAGTGTCTTCCACCATATAAAAAAATATAGACATCATGCAACATTGAAAAGTCACTGGTGCATTACACAACCCGATTGACATTCCTTTGAAAGGAAATGTCCGGTAAGGACAAGTGAAAGTAGTCTTCTCTTAATCTTTAGGGGCTATGGAAATCTGATTGTAGCCCGAATATCTATCTAGAAAATAGTACTAACCTTTTCCTGCAAGACGATCTAACATTTGGTTCATGAACGGCATTGGAAAGTGATCTTTCTCAGTCCACGAATTCAACTTGCGATAGTCCATACAAACCCTCCATCCAGTGACAGGTCTCATCAAAACCAGCTCGTTCTTTGCATTGGGAACCATAGAGATTTCTCCCTTCTTTGGCACACATTCAACCGGACACACCCAGTTACTATCAACAATCGAATATACTACTCCAGCATCTAACCACTTGATGATTTCCTTCTTCACAACCTCTTGCATTGGCAGATTCAATCTTCTCTGGTGTTCAATATTTGGTTTGCTATCCGACGTGAGTTGGATTTTGTGCGAGCATATCTCCAGTGGAATACCAATACTATCAGCAATCATCCATCCAATCGCCCTTTTATACCACTTCAGCACCGATATCAAAGCTTCTACTTGCCCTTCATTCAAATGAGCAACAATAATGACAGGCAAAGTATTGTTTTGGCCCAAGAACACATACTGCAAGTGAGATGGAAGAGCCTTTAGCTCCAACTTTGAAGGCTCATCAATAGATGATTTTGCAGGCGGAGTGTCTCGATTCTTCAAATCCAAATCCATCTTCTTTGGTTGGCGATGAGGGAAACAACCCTTATCTAGTGCAGCAACTAAGTCATCATATTCAGCAATACCATCGCCATCAAAGTTCATGATCACCACAGCTAGTGCTTCAATACCTAGTCTATCCTCAATGGACACCTCTAGTTTCTCCTTATCGGCATAGTTCACTACCGCTACTGACTTAAATTCACTATGATGCTTCATTGATCTGCAGACGTAAAATGTCACCTCTTCATTGTTTAAACAAAACTTCATATGCCCTTTTTTCATATCTACTATTGCACGCCCCGTAGCAAGGACTGGTCTCCGTAGGATCATATGCACTTCAAAATCAACCTCGTAGTCCAGTATCACAAAATCCACCAGAAAGATAAATGCCTCTACTTTGACCAAAACATCTTGGAGCACCCCTATTGGTTTCTTCACAGTACGATCAGCCATAAGTAGGCACATCGAAATCGGTTTGGGGGCTCCCAAGCCCAATTTCTTGAACACTGATAGCGGCATCAGATTTATGCTAGCACCCAAGTCACATAGGGCCTTCGCAAAGTGCATCATGCCAATCGTGAATGGGATAGTAAATGCTCTGGGATCTTCTTTCTTCTGGAGTAACGACCGAGTAGCATTGGTGCTACAATGTTGCAGCTTATCATCATCTTCAAAATTGACAGCTCTCTTTTAGGTCACAAGATCCTTCATGAACTTTGCATAACCGGGCATCTACTCTAATGCTTCAATAAAAGGAATATTCATTGACAACTGCTTTACCATGTATATAAACTTTCGATAGTTCCCTTCTTCAGTCTTCTTAACCAACCTTTATAGAAAGGGAGGTGGAGATCTTGGCATAGGGATAACCTTTTGCGTGATTTCAACCTCTTTCTCATTATGATATTTGGGCTGTTCCGCTACCTCAACTTCATCCTCTTCCAGTTCTTTCGCACTTTCCACTCCAGTTGGCATATGAGGGTCAATATTCTACTTTCCAACCCTAGCAGTAACTGCCATACAATGCCCATCATTCTTTTGGATTTTGAATAGTATTGCTGAAAAGTGTTCCTTATTGGCACGGATTTGCATTCGAAGATAGTTGGCTCAACTGCTGCTCAATCTATCTAATCGACACTGTATGTGACCCTACCTTTTGTTCAATGCCTAATAAATCAGTACGCATCTCCTTTACATTTTCATTCGTAGAGTCAAACCATTTCATCATCTTGCTCATCATATCCTTAATGTGATTCAGACTCGATCCTCCATCTCAATTCCCTGGTGGAACATAAGGGCCACTCTTTTCATTTCTGTTGTTGTATCCACTCCTATTGTAATTGTTGTCACGGTTATAGTTCCCATCACGAACATAGTTCCCTTCATGATTATAATTGTTGTAGTTCTGACCTTGATTTCCTCCTCCTCATAGACATACTTATCAACCAGTGGTGCTCGAGTTTGATAATTTACTACGTTGACTTTCTCAGCACTTCCATTCACATGTTTCAACACTAGGCCAATCTCTGTCCTCAACTACGCCATCTCTTTACGAATAGCATCATTGGACTGATTTGGTGTAGCTTTTATTGAGAAGGTGCTCTTTGCAGTAGGCGATGTTCTAGTGCTCCATGCCTTATCATTCTTAGAGATCTTTTCAAGTTTCTCAGCAATCTCCTGGAATGTGTTTGCTCTGTAAGATCCTCCCGCAATAGAATCTGGCACAGCTTTGCTATTATCATCCATTCCTCTATAGAAATACTCATTGAGCGAATCATTGTCAATGCGGTGGTTCGGCACAGCCCTCATGAAACCTGTAAATCTATCCCAAGAATCACTGACTGACTCCCTATGTAGAGCCACAAAGTTATTAAGTTTATCTTTGAGCTTTAACTTCTTTGATAATGAAAAGTATTTTTTGTGGGACACTCGATACAGCTCTACCCATGTGGAAATAGAGTTGTATGGAGCTCAGACAACCATGTGGTGGCATCACTTGTCAAAGATAATGGGAACACACGCAAACCAATTGGATCCATATCTAAGTATGGCCTCCCCACACTGCTCTAACACACGCTGCTAACTTTACTTAGATGAGCATACGGGTCCTCTAATGGTAACCCAGCAAACAGTCCTGGGGATGTCAGCATCTGCATAAGGCTATTGGTAACCAAAAATGTGTGTCCGATTGGTAGTGGAGGAACGACTATGGCACCAGTCGATCCCACAACATTATGATCAACCTTATAGTTGAGGCGAACATTGGGTGCAGGTTGGTTTTGCATTCTAATCGCATTCTCGAAAAGAGGATTACCCTGAATATTTCCTGGCACGTCCACCACTCTTGGAGGTTGGACTCTAGGTGCCTCTTGACGACCCTCTCCGTTGGGGTCATCTTCAGGTCTCAATTGTTGACCTCTTCAAGTCATTCTTCATAGAATTCATCTTGTTTATGGGTCGTAAGAAGTCAGGGGAATGCCTTGACTTCCTGTACTTGGCATACATTGGAACTAAGACCCGTAGAAAACAAAAACAAAATAAAATGTAAGTCGAGAAATAATTTACTAAAGTGCAATAACGAATTTAGTCTAATCTAAAAATCTTATTCCCCGGCAACGGCGCCAAAATTTGGTACGCCCAAATTACACCTCCCTTAAGAAGTATAAGCGGTCGTTGTCAAATAAAGAACCTAACAAAGGTTAGGGTCGATCCCACGAGGAATATGGTCCAGACTTAGGCTAATTTAAAGTTAATTGTACGTTAAGCCAAATTATCACTGTATAAAGGGGGAGTTTGAAAATTAAAATAATAATTTATTGATTCGTAGTAACAAGTGAACAAATAACAAATTTTGTAGTTTGTAATATCAATACGAGAATGAAACTAGGACATATGCGTTCCCCACAAGTTCTTAACTCAGTAATCCTAATAGTAGTAACTCGTTCCTAGTGTTTGACATGCATAGTTGGTAAGTTAGGTATCTCCTAAATGATTGGTCCTCCAAATAGGGAATATCACCACGCAACTTGGTCCATCTACGGGTGTATGATTTACTAATCCTTACCTTTGACCCAGATTAACCCTCAGCGTATTTGGTTCAGGCTATTAGATAGCGGAGTATCACGCTAAATCTCTGTTGTTTAACCTCTTTTTCTCATTCATTTCTTCCTTGGTCAGGCAAGTAGGAATGAGGCAAGTTCTAACATCGTACACTGTTAAAAAGCATTCAAAATGATGAGATTAACAATACATGCACAAACACTTATTAAGAATTACTTAATTATTAGTCTTACATTGTTAATTACTCAAGGTTCCCACAACCCTAGTTGTGGATTTAGTTATTCATGCTTGAGTGTTCACAATTCATATTAGGGTTTAGAGAATAAATCATGAACTTACAATTAGAATAGATGAAATCCAAAATCTTGAATTGAAGAACAAAAGAAAATTTTATAAACCAAACTTAGAGAATTGAATGCTAAAAGTGTTTGCACAATAATCCTCAAAGCCAAAATAATATATCTCAAAACGTCTAATCACATAAAAAACTCTCAAAAATGAAAAATTACAACTTATATTTAAAGAAAACAAAACCTAAATTAAGTAGAAAAGAAAAACTAAGGAATTCGGCTTGAGCAGTTGTCACAACCCAAGGTACCCCCTAGACGTGACATGGAGTATAAGACCCCGAAAGGCCTCATACAAGCCACTTAGCATACATTCATACAAGATCGTAGAAATTAAATAGTCCAAAGGATAAAGTCACAACAGAGTTTAAGAAAAACATCAGCGGAAGTCTACATCTCATGTCTCAAGCCATCTAACATAATAGAATAGAAATCAAGGTTTGGGACGCATCCCAATACAATATCAAAAAAGTATAACGGAAAGCAGGAAAACGTAACAAGGTTAGGTCCTCGGACATAGGAGGCCTCACCAAGTCTTCACTATCACTGGAACTGACTAGCCACGAGTGGGATGAGAAGAACCGCCCAGTCCTACATCAATAGAATCAATGTAGGCAAGAGTATGCGTTAGTACAATCAAGTACCAAGTATGACAGCAATGCACATAGGGCATATAAAACATGCTAGAATGACATATAATCATGACATGTAATGGCCAAGCTAAAACATGATAGAACATAAGAAACATGAAGCATAAACCATGGCCAAGACAAGCTATTCATCTTTCCTTTACTTTACTTTAGACCATCATCATAACACTTATTCATTAGTTGTGGGGAAATAGCCTTAACCGACATATGAGACCATGTGAACTATCAACATGGAATCCGGTGTCTGCCCCACACCGAAAAGGGGTGTCCTACTTGCCAAGGTAAGACCATGAACTTCTTAGCTTATGTGGATCCACTAGCTAGTGTCTATCATACACCATCACCCTATGGTGGCACATAGGTTATGGGACAAGGGTAATCGGCACTTGTCCACTCGGTACTAAGCATACTTCCCATGGATTTATCATAGTTCATTTATCTTAGGTAGATATGGGTAATAGCCTCTTGTCTATCCTTAGTCATGATTTCATTATTAGTAGACATGGGTAATCGCCTCTTGTCTACATTAGGGAACATGGGTAATTACCTCTTGTCCCTTCATAGAATAGCTTCTTAATCATGGATTCAAGCTTAGTTGAGCAAACCTTTCAACAAGTTTTGAATCATTACGTGTGAGAAAACCTTTCACATTCATAGGTTGAGCATTACATGAGAAACCCTTTCACAACTCAACATTTGCATTAACATATCATAAACTTCATAAACATACATGAGTTCATAAGCTTCATATTTACATAGCTCATCATGCTCTTAACTCATAAATCATGGGTTCCTAAGCTTCACCTCAAAACATGCAATTCTATGCAAGCTAATATTTAGAAAGCCATAAATCAAGGCAATTTAGTCATAATTGAGGGAACCCACATAATAGAGGAAAATCAAAGATTTTGATTGAACATGCATCTTTTCATTAAATATCCTCTTTTCATCGTTCATAGTTTTACATGAAATTCATAGCTTGATAATCATAATCCTTAACTCATTTCACAAAGAGTTCATGCAATTCATCTTTTCTCAAATCAACCGACAATCATAAGCATAATCATAAATTGGGGGAAACTTAGCATGGACTCTTGGGATTCGTCAAGTTGCATGTAAATCACGCTAAATCGTGCACTAGCTTACTTTACCACGCTAGATCGTGCACTATCAGGCATAACATCAACAATGGAAAGCATAATGAAGAACCCATAAGAATTTGTCAAAACCCTAACTCTCTTGGGCAAGACTATACCTTGAAAACCTTAAGGAAAAGAGGACCCATTGGAGGAAAGACTCCAAATGGTAAATACTATCATACCTTAATGCCAATGCTTTGAAATAAAAAGGAGGATTGATGACCTTGATGAGAACCCTAGCTCTCTTCTTCTTCTTCTAGAGAGAGGAATATTTTTGGGAGATGAGAGTTGGAATGAAGGGATTAGAGCTTAGAAAATATAAATAGGGCCAGGGTTAAGGGGCAAAATCGTCTAGGATAAGGAATAAACATTTAGGGAAAAGTCAAAAAATCCCTTAAATAAAACTGTCGGGGCCAATCGACGGACAGGATCTACGGTCCGTACATCCATTGACGGACCGTTCTGTTCTTTCGTCAATCGATTCAGAAAGTTCGTTTTGGACTGAAAATTTGGCTAAGTCTGGAAGGAATCTACGGAACCCATCTACGGCCCGTCAACCGAACTACGAACCGTCCTGCTATTCCGTAAGTCAAGGTTCAGAAACTCAAAATTCATAAAGTTGGTAGGGCCCTCGACGGTTCCCATCTAAGGCCCGTCACTCCACCTACGGTCCGTAGATGGCCTCCGTCGTCACTGGCACCAGAAAAATTTTAAAACTGCATTTTTCTTTCTTTTCAAAAACTGGGGTGTTACAATATCTCCCCCTTGGGAACATTCGTCCTCGAATGAGAACCTGGATATCCTGAGAAGGGCGATAGACTCGGACTAACAACCCAGCCTAGCATGCAATTACATAAATGCACATATCTGAGGAGGAAACATGAACTCCAAGCTAAAGCATGCTCAATACAAAATTCATGAAGACTTTATGCAACTCATACTCAATGAACATATATCATGTTAGACTCTTCATGAACATGCATAAATCAAAGAAATCATGGAAATCAACTATGACACATGAAATCGAAGAATAAACAATGAGGGACTAGGTACCTCAAGCTAGAGGATGATCGGTAGAGAAAATATGAGGGTAACGGGACATCATATCGGCCTCCATAACACTTTCAAGGAAGCTACTTCTTTATTTCTCAACTTCCGAACTTGCCGGTCTCGAATCTCAATCGAAATCTCTTCATAAGAAAGGCTATAATGCCAAGATCTTTTAAAGGCACTATAGTCAACGTATCGCCAACTCACTTTTTCAGCAATGAGACATGGAAAATCGGATGTACTGATGCCAACTCATTAGGCAAATCGATCTCATAAGCAACTTTACCAACACACCTCAAAATCTGATATGGGCCTACATAACGGGGACTAAGCTTCCCTTTCTTCCCAAATCTCATTACACCCTTCATAGGTGAAATTTTCAAGTAAACCCAATCGTCAACATCAAACTCTAATTCTCTTCTTCTAACATCGGCATAGGACTTTTGTCGACTTTGAGCCATTTTTAGCCTTTCTCTAATAAGCCGAACTTTCTCCATAGCTTCATGCACTAACTCGGGGCCTATCAAAGCAACTTCCCCGATATCAAACCAACCTATGGGAGATCTACACCTTCTACCATAGAGAGCTTCAAATGGAGCCATACCAATACTAGAATAGTAGTTGTTATTATAAGAAAACTCAATTAAAGGCAAATGATCATCCCAATTACCCTTGAAGTCAATTGCACAAGCTCTCAACATATCTTTCAAAGTTTGGATGGTACGCTCCGCTTGCCCTTCGGTTTGGGGATGAAAGGCCGTGCTAAGTTTAACACAAGTACCAAGGGCCCTTTGGAGAGATTTCAAAAACTGAGAAGCAAACTGTGTACCACGATCAGAGATAATGGATAAAGGAACTCCATGCAACCTAACCATCTCCCTCAAGTACAACTTAGCATAATCCTTCACCAAGTAAGAAACCTTGACGGGAATGAAATGGGCTGATTTCGTCATACGATCTACAATCACCCAAATCGAGTCATATTACCACCGAGTGCGTGGCAAGCCAACAATAAAGTCCATGTTCACATCTTCCCACTTCCAAGTAGGGATATCAATATCTTGGGACAGACCTCCCGGTCTTTGGTGTTCAACTTTCACTTGTTGGCAATTAGCACATCTAGCCACAAATCCCGCAATATCCTTCTTCATCCCATTCCACCAATAGATCTCCCGCAAGTCACGGTACATCTTGGTAGCTCCCGGGTGAATGGAAGAACGAGAACCATGGGCCTCAATCAAGATTTTTCCTCTTAGGTCATCTGCATTAGGGACACATAAACGACCCTGATATCTGAGCACTCCATCTCCCCCTTGGGAGAAAGCCTCCACAGACTTCTTTAGCACCGCTTCTTTCAATTCGACTAGGTTCGGATCAAGATCTTGCTTAGCTTTCACATCCTGCACATAGGAAGATTCTGAACCATTGTGGACCATAACACCACCTTGGGCAGAATCAACTAATCGCACACCCAAACGGGCCAATCTATGAACATCACAAACTAGTTCCCTTTTATCATCCTCAATATGGGCAACACTACCCATTGACATTCGACTAAGAGCATCTGCCACCACGTTAGCCTTGCCAGGGTGATAGAGGACATTCATGTCATAGTCCTTTAATAGCTCAAGCCACCTTCGTTGACAAAGATTTAGATCCTTTTGCTTAAATACATATTGCAAACTCTTATGGTCGGTAAAGACGTGAACATGGACACCATACAAGTAATGCCGCCATATCTAAAGAGCAAACACAACTGCCGCTAGCTCCAAATCATGAGTGGGGTAATTCTTTTCATGTACCTTTAGTTGCCTTGAAGCATAAGCAATGACTTTGCCATTTTGCATAAGTACACACCCTAACCCAATTTTGGAAGCATCACAATAGACCACAAACCCATCGGACTTCCGATAGGGTCAACACCGGAGCCGAGGTAAGTCTATCTTTCAACTCTTGAAAACTCGCTTCACACCTTTCGGACCAAGTAAACTTAGCCTTCTTTTGAGTTAGAGATGTCAAAAGTGAAGCAATTGAAGAAAACCCTTCAACAAACCTTCGATAGTAACAGGCTAAACCCAAGAAACTACGAATATCCGAAGGTGATAGAGGTCTAGGCCAATTCTTAACTGCATCCGTCTTCTTAGGATCTACCTCGACACCTTTACCGGAAACAATGTGACCAAGGAAGGCTACGGACCTTAACCAAAACTCATATTTCTCGAACTTAGTAAAGAGTTGTTGGTCCTTGAGGACTTGCAACACAATCCTCAAATGATCAGCATGCTCACTATCACTCCTTGAGTAAATCAAGATATCATCTATAAACACAATGACGAACATATCAAGGTATTGTCTAAACACCCGATTCATCAAATCCATGAACGCGGCCGGAGCATTAGTTAACCCAAAAGACATCACTAGAAACTCATTGTGCCCATATCTTGTCCGGAAAGCTATTTTCGGATTGTCATCATCCCTTACCTTCAATTGGTGATAGCCCGAACGAAGATCAATTTTAGAGAAATAACTAGCCCCTTGGAGTTGGTCAAACAAATTATCAATTCTCGGGAGAGGATACTTATTCTTGATAGTAACCTTATTCAATTGGCGGTAGTCAATACACATATGGAGTGAACCATCTTTCTTTCTAACAAACAAGACTGGAGCACCCTATGGAGAAATACTTGGTCGGATGAAACCCCTATCCAACAAATCTTTCAATTGCTCTTTTAGTTCCTTAAGCTCTGTCGGAGCCATTCTATAAGGAGGAATAGAGATAGGTTGCGTATCAGGTAGAAGGTCAATACCGAAGTCTATTTCCCTCTCGAGAGGAACACCGGGTAAATCATCGGGAAACACTTCCGGAAATTCATTAACAACGGGGACCGACTCAAGAGTAGGGGTTTCGAAATTCACATCCCTCACCCTAACAAGATGGTACATGCAACCCTTAGAAATCATCTTTCTAGCTTGTAGACAAGACACAAATTGACCCTTAAGCGTAGAATTTCCACCTTTCCACTCCAGGATAGGCTCATCTGAAAATTGGAACTTGACAATTCGGGTCCTACAATCAATAGAGGCATAACAAGAATGCAACCAATCCATCCCGAGGATAACATCGAAGTCTAGCATATAAAGCTCTACAAGATCCACATGAGTGACTATATGGAATAAAGAGACGGAACAATTTCTATAGACTCTCTTAGCCACAATAGATTCACCGATAGGAGTAGAGACACGGAATGGATCTAACAACACATCCGGAACAACATCAAACTTCATAGCTACATAAGGCGTCACAAAAGACAACGTAGCACCGGGATCAAGCAAAGCATAAACATCAAAGTGGAAGATTTTCAACATACCGGTAACCACATCGGGAGAACCCTCTTGCTCATGACCGGCCTGAAGTGCATAGAACCGGTTTTTCTTTTGATTTCCACTAGAACTTGCCGGATTTTTGGGTTGTGTCCTTCGATGATTTTCTCCTCCCTTCTTAGTAGCCAAGGGACAATCCCTTACTTTATGACCCGTATTACCACATCCAAAACATGCATTCGAACTGGCTAGACAAGTACCCTCATGTTTCCTCCCACACTTGGCACAAGTAGGAAATGAGGAACCACTACCATTTCCTCCTTGAGGCTTAGGGTTAAACACCCTTTCTTTGTTGAACTTAGGAGGCGCATTGGAAGGACCTTGATTAGAGAACCTTTGTCTAGGCTTAAAACGACCATGTCCATCGGACCTTGAATGAGAGAACCCACCATCACCGGTCTTAGCCCTCTTGAAGTTCCTAGACTTTCCTTGAGCTTCTCCTCCTCTATTTGTTGTGCATGAATCATGAGGCGAGAAATATCCATATCATTAATAAGCATGGCGGTATGACACTCCTTGACCACCATTTCGGACACTCTCAAAACAAATTTGCTCATTCTTGCCCTAGGATCGGCAACCATAGAAGGAGCATATCGAGCCAACTGTGTGAACTTCAAAGCATAATCTTTCACACCCATACTCCCTTGACGAAGGTTGATGAACTCGAGTACCTTAGCCTCCCTCATCTCAAGGTGAAAGAATCTATCGAGGAAAGCACCCTTGAATTTCTCCCACTCCAGAGGACCTTCATCAGCCGCCATCTCACTCTTCCATTGGTTGTAGGCGGCCAATTCCGCATTTTCCGTCGGTGACACTCCCATGATCATCAACACTTTATAAACCTCATCAATAAACTCTTGAGGATCTTCCTCCACTTTAGAACATTGAAACTCTGGAGGGTTCATCCTAGTGAAGTCCCTCACTCTTGACGCCGCCGTACCCACATTTGGGTTCACGGGAGCCACAACCTCCCTATTGGCTTGAGCCACCACGGCTTGGGCCAACACCTGAAAAGCAGCCCTGAACTCCGCATTGGTTACTTGCTCGACCAAAGGATCGACCGAAACTTGAGGAGCTTGAGGAGGAGTTTCTTGCTCTTCACTCTCTCTCGCATTACTTCGAGTATAAGCTCTTCGAGACGCCATATTCTGAAACGCGTAGGATAGGGATTAGGAGAGAGAGATATATAGAGTAACATTCTATAGCACGACTTAAGGATGATGAAGAAGTGGAGTTTCCTAATCATCTTGTAGCCTCTCATTCATAAATGTGGCGCGCTTCACACTCGTGAACAAGACTCTACTCGACGTGGCTTATGAGACATCCTAGAATCTTTCTAAAACCTTGTGCTCTGAATACCAAGTTTGTCACGACCCAAGGTACCCCCTAGACGTGACATGGCATATAAGACCCGAAAGGCCTCATATAAGCCACTTAGCATACATGCATACAAGATCGTAGAAATTAAAGAGTCCAAAGGATAAAGTCACAACAGAGTTTAAGAAAAACATCAGCGGAAGTCTACATCTCATGTCTCAAGCCATCTAACATAATAGAATAGAAATCAAGGTTTGGGACGCAGCCCAGTACAATATCCAAAAAGTATAACGGAAAGCATGAAAACGTAACAAGGTTAGGTCCTCGGATATAGGAGGCCTCACCAAGTCTTCACTATCACTGGAACTGACTAGCCACGAGTGGGATAAGAAGAACCGCCCAGTCCTACATCAATAGAATCAATGTAGGCAAGAGTATGCGTTAGTACAATCAAGTACCAAGTATGATAGCAATGCACATAGGGCATATAAAACATGCTAGAATGACATATAATCATGACATGTAATGGCCAAGCTAAAACATGATAGAACATAAGAAACATGAAGCATAAACCATATCTTTCCTTTACTTTACTTTAAACCATCATCATAACACTTGTTCATTAGTTGTGGGGAAATAGCCTTAACCGACATATGAGACCATGTGAGCTATCAACATGGAATACGGTGTCTGCCCCACACCGAAAAGGGGTGTCCTACTTTCCAAGGTAAGACTATGAACTTCTTAGCTTATGTGGATCCACTAGCTAGTGTCTATCATAGACCATCACCCTATGGTGGCACATAGGTTATGGGACAAGGGTAATCGGCACTTGTCCACTCGGTACTAAGCATACTTCCCATGGATTTATCATAGTTCATTTATCTTAGGTAGATATGGGTAATAGCCTCTTGTCTATCCTTGGTCATGATTTCATTATTAGTAGACATGGTTAATCGCCTCTTGTCTACATTAGGGAATATGGGTAATTGCCTCTTGTCCCTTCATAGAATAGCTCCTTAATCATGGATTCAAGCTTAGTTGAGCAAACCTTTCAACAAGTTATGAATCATTACGTGTGAGAAAACCTTTCACATTCATAGGTTGAGCATTACATGAGAAACCCTTTCACAACTCAACATTTGCATTAACATATCATGAACTTCATAAACATACATGAGTTCATAAGCTTCATATTTACATAGCTCATCATTCTCTTAACTCATAAATCATGGGTTCATAAGCTTCACCTCAAAACATGCAATTCTATGCAAGCTAATACTTAGAAAGCCATAAATCAAGGCAATTTAGTCATAATTGAGGTAACCCACATAATAGAGGAAAATCAAAGATTTTGATTGAACATGCATCTTTTCATAAAATATCCTATTTTCATCATTCATAGTTTTATATGAAATTCATAGCTTGATAATCATAATCCTTAACTCATTTCACAAAGAGTTCATGCAATTCATCTTTTCTCAAATCAACCCACAATCATAAGCATAATCATAAATTGGGGGAAACTTAGCATGGACTTATGGGATTCGTCAAGTTGCATGTAAATCACGCTAAATCGTGCACTAGCTTACTTTACCACGCTAGATCGTGCACTATCAACCATAACATCAACAATGGAAAGCATAATGAAGAACCCATAAGAATTTGTCAAAACCCTAGCTCTCTTGGGCAAGACTATACCTTGAAAACCTTAAGGAAAAGAGGACCCATTGGAGGAAAGACTCCAAATGGTAAATACTATCATACCTTAATGCCAATGCCTTGAAATAAAAAGGAGGATTGATGACCTTGATGAGAACCCTAGCTCTCTTCTTCTTCTTCTAGAGAGAGGAATATTTTTGGGAGATGAGAGTTGGAATGAAGGGATTAGAGCTTAGAAAATATAAATAGGGCCAGGGTTAAGGGGAAAAATCGTCTAGGATAAGGAATAAACATTTAGGGAGAAGTCCAAAAAGCCTTTAAATAAAACTGTCGGGGCCAATCGACTGACAGGATCTACGGTCCGTACATTTATTGACGGACCGTCCTATTCTTCCGTCAATCGATTCAGAAAGTTCGTTTTGGACTGAAAATTTGGCTAAGTCTGGAAGGCATCTACGGAACCTATCTACGGCCCGTCAACCGAACTACGAACCATCCTGTTATTCCGTAGGTCAAGGTTCAGAAACTCAAAATTCATAAAGTTGGCAGGGCTATCGACGGTTCCTATCTACGGCCCGTCACTCCACTTACGGTCCGTAGATGGCCTCCGTCGTCACAGGCACCAGAAAAATTTTAAAACTGCATTTTTCTTTCTTTTCAAAAACTGAGGTGTTACAACAGTGTCATCTACGGTTGGTGACCTACAACTCGTAGTAAGACCTACGGCTAGTAGGTACCTTTCGTCATTCAGCAGTTGGTCAATATTCTGAGGGTCACTTTCTACGGGCATGATCTATGGCTCGTAGATCTTAGTACGGCCCATCCTGTTCTTCTGTCAATCAAGTATTGAAACTCACCCTCTCTGAAGTTTTCTATGATTCTTCATATACGGTTCGTAGCAGGAATTACGGCTCATCATTCTTCAACTGTCATTCCATACATAGCTCCAATTCCAAGCACTTGAACCTACGACTTCAACCTATGGCTCGTCAAGGGAGTAACGGCTCGTAAGTGAAGTCGTCTATCACCAAAATCCTGGTGCTGCAACTCTTTTTCACCCAACTGCTCCAAAAATCTATTTCCTCTAAAATTCGAATAAAATACCATCACATCAGATAACAAATGCTTAAGACACATGCTAAATTCTAAATTTATTACATCAAAAGTACCATAAATTCACGGTACGTCAACCATACATGTTATGACAACCTTATTAAATGTAGGACCCATTTGGCCATAGATTTCTCAAGTAAAATTTGGGAGAAAATTTGGCAAATAGCGTTTGTCCATACAATTTGCCATTATTTGGCAATTTTTTTGGGCAAATAATCCAAATTCCCAAATACTAGATAAAACTAGTATTTGGGCCAAATTTCACTATTTGGGAGCTTTTAAAAATTTAAATTCTATACCAAACATTAATCTTTTACAAAAACACCCTCTACAATAGTTGCTTGAACTGTATTACACAAATTTTTTAAGTGAACACCAAAGCAGTGGTGGAATATTCAGTGAATATGAAAGTGATGATATCGTTGTTGATGAAAATGACGAACAATCAGCTTAGGGTAATAAAGTCATGTGCTTTGTCTACTTCATGATGTATGGAATGATGCTTGTTGCACACACTCTGAACTACCACACTGCTCCAGTCATGAACACTACTTGTTATTTGTTGCAACGTAGATCCAACTGACTTGTTGCAGAAGTCATGAATCTTATTATGTCAATGTTTCTATCTTGCTATGTAATGCAAACTTATGGTTAGTTTTGATAGTTTTTAAAACTTATGGGTATAAACCATATTTCTTTAAAAAGTGAAATATGCTTCTCAAATACTATGGTCAAACACATGGCGAAATTTTACCCAAATTTTCACCCAAATAATATTTGCCAAAAATATTTGGGAATCTATGGCCAAATGCTAGCATAGTTTCCAAAGTTACAATGTTCATTATCCAACTGTCCCTTTAATCATTCCACTTCTAGTTGTCGAACCATTCCATATATAGTACTATACCACACAAGTATTGTTCCCGTTGTTGAGTAACTAACCCGAAAAAAACAACACATTCATGAACTCCCTCAAACCATTGTTCAATCTCATCATTCAAATGTCTTCAAAATACATTATTGACCTATAGCCTTACTCAACCCCTTCGAGTCGCTGAACATTCCGAATCTGACCACGCATCTTTTCAATAAGCTTATACTTTCACCTTAGTACCAGATCTAACATCCAAGCCATAGACGACACACCAACTGCTCATAGGAGGAACTAGGCACAAGTCATCACTATAAGTGAGAGAGAATGGAATAAAGCGAAAAGAATCAGACCAGACCAAGGACGCACAATAAAGATTCAAGAAATGAAGATTTTTCCTAAAAGTCACCATAGCCTCTCGAAGATAAGCAGCAGACGTCTCCTCACTGATCCTCAAGACTCTACTAGACTTGGCTTGTACATACGTGAGACCTATGAACCTGGGACTCTGATACAATTTTTCACGATCTAAAAAAATGAATGCGATAGCACTCGTCTTATCCCACCAAGACAAGTCAGCCTAAAACCCAAATATCACAAAAATGTGGAAGTAAGACAGTTTGAAATCTCAAAATATCATAAGTGTGGATAACTAAGTCAACTTAATAAAAACCCCAAAACTTGGATGTCATGTGTACAAGCCTCTAAAGTATCACAATTGATTCGAAAGAAAATTATAAGTCTCATATGATATTGTTTCTAGAATAGAACAAGATCATAAATAAGGAGCAAAAAGGTCTGCTGAGATGACAAACAACTACCTCACAAATCTCCACAGGAAGCCTCAGATAAGAAGAGGGAGTATCACGAAGATCTGAGCTCATAACCTACACAGCTGTAGAAGCAAGGAGTGAGTACCAAACCACACGGTACTTAGCAAGCAAACTCCTAAACACAAAGCTAAGAATATAGAATAGAGGTACTCCTGACACTCCAACCGAACCTCCACAACTACAACCTGCATAAAATCAGTCCAACTTAGCAATTCATAATTTACATAGTTCATAACTCAATAGCAACACTCCGATAATTTCATATCAACAATACATAGGATAAAAATCAACAAACACAAGTTCTACAGAAAGGCACTCACAAGTTCACAAATGATAAAGATGTGCAATGCAATGAAATGCAATGCCAAGCATAGTGATGCATGTCTGACCTAGCGATACACACTCGTTGTCTCTCAATTCAAAACCCATGGGGGACTTATCAGTCCATGCATTTGTCGCAGCGTGTGACACGTCCCTCGATAATAAAATCCATCACAGCGTGCGACACTTCCCTTGATAATAAAATCATTCGCGGCATGTGCACGTCCCTCGATAATAGAATCCATCACAGCGTGCGACACATCCTCGATAATAGAAAACATCGTAGCGTGTGACACGTCCCTCGATAATAGAATCTGTCGCGATAATAAAATCTTTCATGGCGTACAACATGTCTCTCGAATCATAATATCCGTCGCGGTGCGCAACACGTCCCTCGAAATGGTACATCCTCTTTAATTCCTTACTCTTCCTCAATTCACAAAACACTTGTCACAACCATGTCTCAGAACCAATGCAACTGACATGTTCACACAATAATGAGAAGATGACAATTTCCATATCAATGCACAATTCACAATAACACAATCGTGATACAACATCAACAATGAATCAATAAATCTTTCCAATCATTCTCAACACATCACACATCAATATATAATCAAATTACCTTTTTATTACCCCTTTCCTCATTATTAATATTATTCAATATGAACAAGTCAACTCATCACCAAGTCTCATTACTCCACATACCACAAGGAAATACATGATTCTATACACTTAACAAGGATCGAGAAATCCACTTGCCTCAAACAATTGAATAATTCTTTCGGGACTTGAGTCTTCCCTTTTCGTTGAGCTTCCAAATCAATGCAATCTATTCACATAAATAATCACAATAAGATTTTGAAAGTAACAACACCCATATTACTATAAGTCTAGCCTAAACCCAAAAACTCACCCAAATCTATAATTAAGTTCCTAAGTTTCAAGCCTAGGGTTAAGTTTCAATTTCTCCAATATTATAACTCTAATGGTATTTATATAATACAATACACCTAATATTTAACTACCTATCTCAATATATCAAAATTTGATTCATTTCGTACAATGAAATTTCAACCACGAAAATAATATGCGAAGCTAATTTATAATAATATCACGAGTCGTATCTATGAATCCTATGAGCAGAATGGAGACCCTTTTGAAATAATACTATCACACAATCATCAACTCCAATCATTGTTTCATGGTTATGCCTCCATCAAATTTATTTATTTATTTTTCCTCTCCAAGTAGACGTTATTAGAGGCACTTACTGCTAACCTCAAATTACCAACCAATAAGAATCGCCCTAAGTGCTATAAAAAATAATGATAAGAAAATTCCAAGGAAGAATTAAAGTGCACCAACTTATAACCTTGTTTATTTCCTTAAAATAGAAGTTCTTACCTGAAGCACCAAATATTCCTTTTCGTAATTGAGCTATTGAGCGTCTGCGGTAGGGTTGACATTATTTAACTTTAATTCTTCTTATATAGGGGCCAAGTGGCATAGGGTATTAAATAAATTATGGACTTGTCCCATTAATCACCTATTAAAATTAATTACTTAAAATTTACCCACTAAAAAATTAATTATAGCTAAACTTATAGTTTGAAATTCCCAAATCAACTTCACCGACTGATCAAAAATTACTTGGGAAATCTATTGAGAGGGGTAAAATGATAATTTTATGAAAGTTTCAAAAAATGACTTTTCGGATCATTACACTTCCAATCTTATACTTAGCTTTCCAAATGTTGATATTGGTTGTCTTTGTGATCAAATCACATTTATGAAGACGTTACATTCTTGAGCTTATCCTGATATATCGTTTTCTTGTCCCTTGGATATGTTGAGTTCAGCCAAATACATTCTTGGCAATCACTTAGTTTGTGACCTCGTCGGTGTAGATAAGTTGCTCATTTAATTTGTTTCTAGCAATAGCCACGTGACAGAGACTTTCATAATAATAAAATTGATTGTCTTGTATAATAATATGATATGACAATATTTTCACATGAAAATATATATCTTTCTTGAGATCAAACTTCGTATAAATCAAATGATATCCTGCAGTTTCATAATCAATAAACCTTGATATGATTGGTTAGAATAAACAAACTTATAAATCAATATTTGATTCACTTTGATATCTCTATATATCGATAAGAGTAATATTATATCGTCCATGCACATTAATAAAATTACTATACCATGAGTAGTAATAGTAAGATACATAGGTGCACCAATTGTACTATGACATGCTAATTTCTAACTATTTTAATGAGCTCGAAATTGATCTTTCTTTATATTAAGTGATTTTATAATTATTGGGGTACTCAATAGAATCACTTTAAAAAAATTTAATCCTTCAAGGATTTTTATATATTCTTTATCTGTCTAGCTAGATATGAAAATCATCTATTATATGTATTCAAGTTTTTCATATATTGTCAGACTGAAAGAAACATCACTGCATCCACCGCAAGAGAACACATTTTCATATAATAATGTCAGGACTTTTGCAAAAAAAAAGATTATGCCACAAGGCACAAGCCGTACTTATATCTTACGGTTTTACTTATCGCACAATTATCTATTTGTACTCAACTGACATTATATCTTGATATATAAATTATAAGTTTGGAATGTCACTTTCCAAGTGAAATAGAATATACTTGAATTGCTTATTTTATTGGGCAATCATTGATCTATTCATACTATTTGATAGATTTCAATTCAAAATTCTCGTCACCATTTATAATTTTGAGCGCTACATTATATTAAATATATCATCGACAATTATTTGATATCGATTCTAATATGACATAACTTGTCGAGCTCTCTTTATTTTTCATCATTTTCAGGTACCCGAACCTTTGTCAAGATTTTACGAAGTGTTATGTCATGATACTCTTTCTAAAGCACCTACCTCATTACTATGACCATCTTGATCATTTTCTCATTTTCTTCTTCAAGAAGTTTTATCTTTCGAATTGATTAATCTATCACGCTTCAGGCGTGCCATAAATTATTTCATTCAAGGACATTTCATTGGAGCATTTATAACTGGATTATAACATAGGGTCAGTGAATGCGTCTGACAATTGACTTAAATTATCTTTTCAACAAGGATCATACCAATGATATTTCATTTTGTATAACTTATTTTCCAGTTGTTTATCATCTCTCCCCCTAATTTTAGAGAAACCCAATCTTATTTGGGGACTCATCTCTGTGCGTTGCATAGTGGTGGGCCAATTGAATAATATACCTGAAACGACCCAAAAAATGCCCGAAAATGTGCTTCGGAAACACCTATAATTGTAATTTCCATATATCTCAAAATCCGTGCATGATTTCGGAAATTCGACTTCATATTCTTATTTGTGGGGTCAAATTGAGTGGGAAATGGGTCTAACCCGAATTTTAGAGCAACCGTATCAAAATTCGAAAATCGCAAAAATTGCGATTTGGAGGGTCAACTTTAAAGGGGCATATCTCTTAGCACACAAGGAACTGGAAGGGCTGCAACCTATCAAATTAAAGCTCTTTGAGTTAGCTTTCCAACGCACTTGGTTTCACCTTAGTCCGAGTTAGGATGAGGGAGTTATGACCATTTTCGTAAAACCTGTCTGTGCAGATTTGCAATTTCCAGTGAGCTTTTTTTCTTAGGCGGGTTGGAGACGTTTTTTATAAAAAGGGGATATGTCCCATACTTAGTCATTTTTCTTAACTCCAAAAACACTCTCTAAGCCCTCTCCAAAAATTCCACCAAGATCTTCAACCAAATTCAAACATCTCAAGCTCTAATTCCGGATTCAAGACTCAATCTCAAGCTTCGATTCTCCATTCCAATCTTCATCAACGATTCTCCAAAGTTGAGGTATGTGGGTTTGATTGTGGAAACCTTCCTTTCCACAAGTCCAACCATTTATCCTCTATTTCTACTTCAAGTTTATGGGTCCTTATGATTATTTATGAACTCTTGAATTATGGAATTACTACTACACACCCTATTATGGTCCATTTTGCTTATTATCATGAAATGGAATTATTATGTGATGTTTATGGTTTACATGCTTCCATGATCAAATTATGAAGGTTGATATATATATGTATGTTGTTGGTGGGCTGATTTATATGGATTTTGGAATTGGTTGGACTTAGTATTCTTGAAATACATGATTTCATTTACATGAACAATTGCCCACCTTGTGTTTGATAAAATGCCCATTTATAGAATTCTTAGGAAAGGGAAGGTCCAAGGTACGTCCTATGAGTCGGATGGTTATGTAATTACTGAAATGATGATGAAATGGACACATGTATATGATTTTCTCTATATAAGTGTTGTGAGTCGACCAAGCCTAGTACGGGGGGTAGTAGGCCCGTATAACCGTATCGAGGGGTTGGTACCTTGGTTGCCTAGTACGGGGGGTAGTAGGCCCGTATAACCGTATCGAGGGGTTGGTACCTTGGTTGCCTAGTACGGGGGGTAGTAGGCCCGTATAACCATATCGAGGGGTTTGTACCTTGGTCCCTAGCTCGGGGGGTGGTAGGCCCGTGTAACCATATTGAGGGGTTTGTACCTCTTTCGCCTCTCCAAGGGGGTGGTAGGCCTTGGAAATACTATATTGATGGTCACTCGCCACACATGTACTACGTCCCACTAAATATGATTTTTATGTAAGCATCATTATACATATCATTTCATTAATATGCTATCTATATGGGTATGATTACGCATTTTTCCTATGATGTCCATCTAATGTAGCATTGCATTGCATCCCATATACTTAGTACATTCAAATGTACTAACGCATACTCTATGCCTACATGATGTCACCATGTAGGGACCGGAGCACCGCTTGACCATCCTCCTCCGCGTGGCTAGTACGATTTTCTATAGTGGTTATTGGTGAGTCCTCCATTTCGGGGACGTTGCTCATGATCTTTTGCTATGTATAAAACTTTTCCTTTCTAGTTATGTTTTGACTATGAGGGTGAGCCCGGTAGTTTGTCTTGGCCCCCGCTAAGTACTCATGTTTAGAGGTGGTGTTGGACAAGTTGTGTATTATGCTTGAGCTTGACTCATCTATGGTATTTATGTATCATTTCTTTTTTTTGCTCCCTTAGTCCCGATTTCCCCCTTGATTATGCTTATCGTTTATGGTCATTTAATTGCTTCCGCGACCAAGGATGTGTAATGATACGCTATGAGGCTTGTTTGGGGTTCCTTCGGGTTCCCCATTCGCCGGTCACATCTAGGCCCTAGGCTTGGGTCGTGACAATACCCCATATTTAAATTTTTAGATGAGAATTATTTGGTTCCTAACCCTGAACTAATTGTGATTGGAGAACCTTGTTGGCTTGATACGTACAAGTGTTGCTACATTTTAAATAACACATCTCATACCAAATTTCTTTTGAGAGTTTTGTTCTCATAACCAATGGCTTAGCTATAATTAGAGGCACATAATTTTTTTCTTAAACCACTTGGATATAAACCAGCATTATCAATATGCTCATATTTATATACCACAAATAATATAAAAAATTGGGTAATTTTTCACATAAATATTTATAACCCACTTTAATTGTAGTAATATCAAGATCTTAAATTTTTTCATATTTTATAGTCTTAATATATATTTTTTCTCTTTGAATATTTCTTTGAAACTTAAAAAGTTTATTTTGAGACTTACTACAATTTCAATATCACGAGCAATTTTATTTCTTTGGGTAGTAGCACATTAGCTCAATAGAAGCTCATAATTTGCTTTGAATACTACCACATATTTCATAACATGTTTGTGTGGTGTATATCTCCTTCAATGAAAAATTAATATCATCATTGTCATGGTCAAAATCACTACAAGCAAAACTTGTTTCTTGATTTACTTTTTCCATTAAGGGTGTGTTTGGTATGAAGAAAAATGTTTCCATGAAAAATATTTTCGTGGAAAACAAATGAATTTCTGACTTATTTTCTCATGTTTGGTTGGTGAGTAGAAAATATTTTCCAAAAAATATTTTTTAGTGTTTGGTTTATGAATGAAATTTTTTTTAAAAATCTTTTATTTTTACTAGAGAGTAGAAAATAATTGACTCAGAAACCAACCTCGGTAATCGATATAGAACATGACCCTGACACACTAACTAGAACACAACCCCGACGACAAATCTAAAATCCGATACTGAGATCTGACCTCGACTTTCGACCCGAGACTCGACATTCGAATTGGGACTGAATATACAACCCAAAACCTGACCCTGGCACCCAAACTTGAACACGATCCATCAATTTGGGTTTCGACTTCGACACTCAAATCGAGATCCAACTTCCAAATTAGGATCCGACCCCGACAACCAACAATGATGCGAGACCCAAGATTCAACTTTCAAATTGGAATTTCGACCCCAACTTTCAAATCGGGATCCAACCACACCCGATTCGGGACCTAACTTTCAAACTGAGATTTAATTTATTTTTTTTAAAATAAAATTTTAAATATTTTTTGTGTTGGGGGAGGGGGCAGGTAGGGTGGGGTAGAAATTTTTTTTTAAAATTTGAAATATTTTTCAAAATCAAACTTTAGAAATTTTTTTGAGGGGAGGGGGGGCTGGTGGGGTGGGGATCCGGGGTAGGGTGGGTGGGATAAAAAAATAAATATTTGAAATTGAAAATATTTTTTTAAAAAAAAACTTTAAATTGTTTTTTTAGGGGGGGGTGTGGGCTGGTAGGGGGTTCGAGGGTAGGGTTAGGTAAAAAAATAAGAAATTGAAGATATTTTTTAAAAACAAACTTTAAATTATTTTTTTGGGGAGAGGGGGACTGGTAGGGGGTTGGGGTAGGTAGGTGCGGGTTAAAGAAAATAAAAATTTTAAAATTTTAAAATTTTAAATTTTTTTCAAAAAGAAACTTTTAATTTTTTTTTTTATGGGGAGCGGGGGTAGGGATAGTAAGGGGTTGCGTGGGGTAAAAAATATCAAAATTTTTAAAATTTGAACTATTTTTCAAAAACAAAAATTTAAGTTGCTAATCTTTTTGGTTGGGGGCAGGGGCTGGGGTAGGAACAAAAGAAGAAAGAATTTTTTTAAATTTTATACTTTTTAATGGAGAGGGTTGGGGTAACGAGTGGGGTAAGAAAAAAATTGTAATTTGAGGTTGAAAGAGAGTTTTGGAAAATGTTTTCTTTAATTTTTGAAGGGAAGTCATTTTTCTTAAATTTGTGGAAAATGAGTTGATTTGGAAAACATTCTCCAAAACATTTAACCCCACCAAAAATGAGAAAATTGGAAAACATTTTCCGAAAAATATTTTCCTTCATACCAAACACACCCTAATATCTTCTCCCTTTTTTTCTATGCCTGGCAAAATATTTTTAACGTACTGAGGTACATAATCAATGATAAATTTGTGCGACCAAGAATTATTTCTTTCTTTTACCCTTTCGATAGTTCATAATAAAACATACCACATCAATGCCAGTGTTATGCTTTTTCAGGAAGACCTGAGGCTGAGACTTCTAATGTTGTGATCACAGGTATTGTCCCAGTTTTCCATCGACCTGTGTCTGTATTGTTTGATATAGGGTCTACTTTCTCATATGTGTCTACCTATTTTGATGTTGGGTTTGTTATGATGTCTGATTGCATGCGTGTGCCTATTCATATTTCTACACCAGTGGGTGAATCCTTAGTGGTGGATCTAATGTATCGATCCTGTCTTGTTTATTTGGATGGGTATGATACTTGGGTAGACTTGATCATTTTGGGGATGGTAGACTTTGATATATTTTGGGTATGAATTGGCTCTCCCCGCATCATTCTATTCTGGATTGTTTCACTAAGACTGTGACCTTAGCGATGCCAGGTGTTTGAGAGTTGAGTGGATGGGTGCTAGTGGTTCTTACCCTAGTAAGGTTATTTCCTTCATTCGAGCTCAGAGATTGGTTGATATAGGATGTTTTTCCTATTTGGCTTTTATTCGGGATACTAGTATTGAGCCACTTTCCTTGTATTTTGTGCCCGTGGTTAGAGAGTTTTCAGGTGTGTTCCCTACTGATCTTCTAGGTGTTCCTTCGGATAAGAATATTGATTTTGTGATCGACTTGGAGCCGGGCACCAAGCACATCTCTATTCCTCCTTATCGGATGGCTCCGGCTGAGTTGAAGGAATTGAAGGAACAGTTGCAGGATTTGTTGAGCAAGCGATTTCTTCACCCTAGTGTTTCTCTGTTGGGTGCTCCTGTGTTGTTCGTGAGGAAGAAGGATGGATCCATGAGGATGTGTATCAATTATCGGCAGTTGAATAAGGTGACCGTGAAGAACAAGTATCATGTTCCTCCTATTGATGACTTGTTTTATCAGCTTCAGGGTGCATCTCTATTTTTTAAGATTGATTTGAGATCTGGTATCATCAGCAAAAGATTAGGGCTTCGGATATCCCTAAGACAGCTTTCAGGACTCGTTATGGTCATTATGAGTTTCTTGTGATGTCTTTTGGTTTGACTAACACCTCTGTAGCTTCATAGAGTTGATGAACGGGGTGTTCCGACCTTATTTGGACTCCTTTGTGATAGTTTTCGTTGATGGCATTTTGGTGTACTCCAAGACTGAGGAGGATCATGATCGGCATTTGAGGATTGTGCTCCAGAGATTGAGGGAAGAGAAGTCATATGCCAAGTTCTCAAAGTGTGAGTTTTGGCTTGATTCAGTTGCATTTCTAGGACACATGGTGTCCAAATGGGTATTAGGGTGGATCCAGCCAAGATTGAGGTAGTTAGAGGTTGGACCAGGCCTACTTCACTCACTGAGATTCGGAGATTTGTGGGACTTGTAGGCTATTATTGACGATTTTTAAGAGCTTCTCCACTATTTGCTTCTCCTTTGACCAGATTGACTCGACAGAGTGTGAGCTTCCAGTGGTCTGATGAGTGTGAGGAGAGCTTCCAAAAGCTCAAGACCTTGTTAACTTCAGCTCCTATTTTGACTTTACCTGAGGAGGGTGTAGACTTCACCATTTATTGTGATATTTCTGGAGTTGGGTTAGGGGGTGTTCTGATATAGAAAGATAAGGTGATTGCCTATGCTTCTTTTAACATCTCGGATTTGAAAAGAAGGAAAATTGCAGGTTTTTCAGAATTGGTGCCAGTACTGACGGAAGCCATCTGCGGACCGTAGGTTGACTTACGGGCCGTATGTGGGAACCGTAGATGGCAAGATAAATATTTCAAAATTGTCAAGTTTCAGGATCTTTTCTACGACTCAATAGGACAGTCTGTTATTGCTTCTACAGACCGTAGATAGGTCTCGTAGGTCTCTCCCAGACTTAGTGAATTTTGAGGGTCAAAGTTGGGACCTACGGTTAGGATGTACAGTCCGTCAGTGGAACTACGAACCGTACATAGGTCCCGTCGTTTGAAGTCCAAAATTATTAGTTTCTGAATCTTTCTACGATTGACCAGGACGGTCCGTAGTTGGACCGTAGATCTGAATCCGGCAGTTATTTTTAAGGGCTTTTTTATCTTTTCCCTAATTGACTTATACCTAATCTAAGTTGGTTTAGTCCTAATTCTATACCCTATATAAGTCTTCTAAGCCTAAAATCTACCCTTTTTAGTCACTTTTTGAATTCCCCAAATCCCTCCAAAGATTTCCCCAACTATTTCTCTCTCTAAAGCTTGAAGAAGAAGGCTAGGAATTCAAGTCAAGTCTCCAATTCTCCATTGATTGTGGGCTTTGAACTCCAAAGTATGATGGTTTTCACATATGGAGTCCTTTCCTCCATAGAGTTCCTAAATTCCCCAATTTTACAAGTTAGAATTTTCCAATTGAAATTAGGGTTTTCTTCTATCTTATGGGTTCTTTCAAATTGTGATCTAATTGATTGAATTAAGTGTTTTTATGCCTGAATTGAGTTAATTTCATGATTTGAAGTTGACTTACCATGAACTCATGCATGATCTATGATTTCTATACTTTGATCTTATGATGAGGTTTAGAACTATGAAAGATGAAAATTATGAAGATATGCATGTTCTTTATGAAATTGAGATAAATGATTTAAGGTTACTTTGAGAGTGAAGCATCAATGTTGTTGTTGTTATGTTGAGGAAGGATTTCTCATATATTACTCAAAACATGAATGTGAAAGGATTTTCTCACACGAAGGATTCATAAGGGTGGAAAGGTTTTCTCAACTAAACTTTGAATCAAGAATTAAGGAGCTATTCTAATGAACTTTAGCTTGGATTGGCTATTTGATGTGCCTTCCATGATTGATAAGACAAGAGGCGATTACCCATGCCTACTAATGATAAGATAAGTTATGAATTATGACTATTCCGTGGGATTTATGCTTAGCACCGAGTGGACAGGCGGCGATTACCCATGTCCCATAAACTATGTGCCACCATAGAATGATTATCTTAGATAGACATTAGCTAATGTATCCACTTAACCTAGAAGTTATGGTTCTTACCTTGGCAAGTAAGGATACCTCTTTTTGGTGTGGGGTAGACATAGGATTCCATGTTATAGCTCACATGGTCTATGTCGGTTAAGGCTAATTTCCCACATAATGAACTAAGGTTACTTCCAAAAAGGTATTTCAAGTATGTTCGGTCTAAGATGATTTACTTACATTGACCAAGGTTTTTAACTCATGTTTTCCATCATGTTACTTTACGATTTAGCTTGGTCATTGTATCTTATGTACATCTCCTTTTTAGCATGATTTTATAACTTCTATGCATAGTTACATACTTGGTACATTCTATGTACTAACGCATACTCTTGCCTACATTGTTTCACTAATGTAGGGTGTAACGACTCCTCTCCCTCCATTCGTGGCTAGATCATTGTACTTGTGATTAAGAAGACTTGGTGAGTCCTCATACTTCGACGTCAATGCCACGCTTATAGTGTCATGTCATTTTACTTTTGAACTTGTATGGATTACGTCCCAAATATCATTTCATTGATATATTAGATGGCTTTGAGACTATGTTAGACTTCCGCTATTTCGTCAAACTCTTTTAATATGAAATTGTCTTTTGAACTCTTAACTACTATTATCTTTTATGATGTATGCTAAGTGGCTTGTATGGGGCCTTTCAGGGTCTTATACGTAATGTCATGTCAAGGGGGTACTTTAGGTCGTGACACTTCTAGACAGTTGAAGACTCATGAGAAGAACTACCCAACCCATGATCTTTAGTTGGCAGCTATGGTGTTTGTGCTTAAGCTATGGCGGCATTATATCTATGGGGTGCATTGTGAGGTCTTCACCGACCATCGAAGTCTTCAGTACATCTTCAGTCAGAGGGATTTGAACTTGAGGCAGCGTAGATGGCTTGAGCTACTAAAGGACTACGATATGACTCTATTGTATCATCCCCATAAGGCCAATGTGGTGGCCGATGCTTTGAGTAGGAAGACTTCTAGCATGGGAAGTCTTGCAGCTATCAATGTAGAGGAGAGACCATTGGCTAGGGATGTTAAGAGGTTAGCCAATAGTCTTGTTCCATTGCAGATTTCTTAGGACACGGGTTGTTTGATTGCTTTCATTGAGGCTGTTCTTCCTTAGTTGAGGAGATTCGAGAGCACCAGTTTGATGATGAGAAATTGTGTCTCATTCAAGACAAAGTGTTAAGAGGGGAAGCCAAGGAGGCTATTCTTGATTCTGATGGTTTCTTGAGGATTAGAGGTAGGATTTGTGTGCCCAAGATGGGTGAGTTGATTAGATTGATTCTTGAGGAGGCCCATTGTTCTCGATATTCTATTCATCCGGGAGAGGCGAAGATGTATCATGACTTGAGCCAGCATTATTGGTGGTATGGCATGAAGAGGAATATTGCAGACTTTGTTTCTAGATGTTTGACTTACCAACAGTTCATGTGTGAGCACCAGTAGCACGGAGGTGTATCTCAGAGGATGCCTATTCCAAATTGAAAGTGGGAACGGATCACTATGGATTTTGTTCTGGGTTTGCCTACCACCGTGGGTGGTTATGACTCCATTTGGGTGATTGTTGATAGGTTGACCAAGTCTGCCCACTTCATCCTGGTTCAGGTGAAGTATATGGCAGAGAAGTTAGCCGAGCTTTATATCATTCAGATTGTGCGACTGCATGGAGTCCCAATTTCTATTGTCTCTGATCGAGGTTCCTTGTTCACTTCCCATTTCTGGAGGGCTTTGAAGTATGGTTTTGTTACTCGGTTAGCTATGAGTACAGCTTTTCATCCTCAGACAGATGGTCAGTCCGAGCAAATAATTCAAGTGTTGGAGGATATTCTCCATGCTTGTGTGATCGATTTTGGTGCTATATGGGATCGACATTTGCACTTAGCACAGTTTGCCTACAACAACAGTTACCATTCCAGTATTCAGTTGGCTCCTTTTATGGCGTTGTATGCCAGACGGCGTAGATCTCCAATCGATTGGTTTGATTCAGCTGAGATAGATTCTTTAGATACAGACTTGCTTAGAGATGATATGAAGCAGGTCCATATGATTCAGGATAGACTGTTGAAAGCCTAGAGTCGATAGAAGAGCTATGCAGACCGGAGAGTCCGAGCCCTTGTGTTTATGGAGGGTGATCATATTTGGCTTCGAGTGTCACCCATGAAGGGTGTGATGAGGTTCGGCAAGAAGGGCAAGCTTAGCCCTAGATTCATTGGACCTTTTGAGATTTTGAGCCGAGTGGGAGAGGTGGCCTATAAGTTGGACTTGTCACCTAGCTTGTCAGTTGTTCATCCTGTGTTTCATGTCTCCATACTTCGGAAGTACGTGCCAGATGTGTCCCATGTACTTTCCCTTGATTCAGTTGAGTTGGGTCCAGATTTATCTTTTGAGGAAGAGCCTATAGCCATCGTGGATAGACATGTCCGAAAGCTTAGGACCAAAGAAATTGTTTCAATGAAGGTACAGTGAAAGCACCGTTCAGCTAGTGAGGCAACTTGGGAGACAGAGTCAAATATGCGTGCCAGATATCCTCATCTCTTCAAGGCTTCAGGTACTTGTCATGCCCCATTTTTTGCAAAATGGATTGTGCAACGACTTGACCACTCTTTTAGGATTTGACTTAAAGAATAGTCGTCACCTAACGAATTAAAGGCACGTTAGGGCACCATTCTAACATAACTAATTTAAGCTAAACAGGTCAACAAAACCAATGATTCGGGTAAGGGTTCAAATTACCTCGAGAGGAAGGTGTTAAGCACCCCTCGAGGTCCAAAAATGTGGGTCCCGACCGTATCTCATATATTTATATGGGGGTTAAGCATGTAGCCAAATAAGGTACAATTATTTATTGTGTTTAATTAAAGCTAAGTGATAAAAGATATAAAAATAAATAATTATCATGAAAGCATGAAGACAGACAAGCGAGAAGACAGAATAAACATAAAGATATAAAAGAAATAACTTATTTTAATTAATTACACTACCCCAAATAAATACAAACAAATAAAAGGGAAAAGGAAAGGGATAACGAAAACTCAACTAACTTATACTTCTCGGATCAGTGCTCGGCTTATTAATCGGGAGAAAAATCAGAGTTAGTCATTTTTTGCTTAAGTCACCTTACATCATTTCTAACAAGGCCTAACTACCCCTACCCTCTTTCCATATGCATGACCAACGTCCTAAAAAGTGCCTTGCGTCCCAACTTAATTTCCAATAGGCATTGGACTAACTAGATGGATAGTTTTAGACTTAAATAAAACACAGATTACCTAATTAGGCCTCTGAGCGTCAAGCAAAACAAATAGAATGGACATTTAGCACATAAAATCTCATATCCTCTTAATTTAATATAGTTAGCATGCTTGAAAACACAAATAATTGTGAAAGATCTATTCAAAAGTGTGTGCATACATAATCTGACATATAAATCATCAGGTAAAGATTTGATTAACGGAAAGACATTTATGTCAACTATTCAATTATTAACATGCTGACTCAGCTATTTCAATGAATTTATTCAATCTTATAGGCAGAATGAGTTTGAATTATTATATGCATTAGGTCTAGTTGATAATTAATGGCATGGACGTGCTACAACAAAAATACTATAGACCTGATTTCTAATTGATTTTATTTACAGAAAATTTAAATATCTTATAGACATACTTGAAATGATATTATGTAATCAAGCTCTCAAACTCTATAAGCAGGATATCAACTTGGGCATGTTATTAATTTATTCTAATTTATCTTAGGCATAACTTCTAAGCAAAATATATTTTAGAATAAATTACAGACCCTTTTACATGCCATAATTTAAACACAATCTCAAGTCATGATTTCTAGGTAAAACATTTTAGAACTAAAGTAAGGCCATTTATCATGCTGCAAATAAAAAATATTAAATCACGATATTTAATTAAGAGCATGCTATATTCCCAAGGGTCTATCATGTTTATGGTCTTTGATAGCATAGTGACAAATGATTTAAAATGATGAGTGTAGGATTATTGGCTTACTAATTTAAACTAAAATAATCATAAGAGAATCAGTTATACAAGTTAGGCAGATTTTATTATTTATTATAATAGGCGATTCATTTTTGACACTAGATAATTAAATAATGTATGCCGCTTTTATTTTTTAGCTTTACACTACAAATAATAGACAAGTTATAATCAGGAATTACATCTAGGCATGACTATGTTATTCTATAAAAAAAATTTTGTCTATAATTCAAATGAAATAGGTTAGAATTGGAATGAACTGGAATAGAAAAAGACCTACGAATTGAATAAATTGGACAAAAGAGGCTATGGTTTAAATGATTTAAAGGAAGACTAAATGAATTGCCACCTGATTAATAATATACTACGCATAATGACTTATTTTTATATAAAATAAGCATATTTAAATATTTTAATCGTTAAATAAATACGTAAAATAATTATTTTTTATTTTAACTATCGATAAATAAAAATAATAATAATTTGATAATAATTACAATAGTTTTTGAAATTACGAATATAAAAATATAATTATTTAAATATGATTTTAAACCCGTGATAAGAGAAAAAGATTTTTCAATACATATTTAATCAAATAGCAATTCGAAAGAGGGTTATAGATCGGTCAAAATTGGTGTCAACAATACTTTCTTTTGATTTATGTTTGAGTTAGTAGTGAAAAATGTAATGACCCGGTTGGTCATTTTTGATATTTTCGTGAAATTTACCATTTTGTCCCTCTCGACTTTTGGCTTGAGTTATTCTTGATTGAGTTTTGAGAGTTGGTTCTAAGCCTTGTGTAAAAAGTTGAGATTTTCGTAAGTTTAATTTTGAGTTTGGAAGGTTTAAGTTGCCTAAAAGTGGTTTTTGGTGTCATTCAGGTTTCGGATGCTCGGATCAAAATTCTGAGAGTTCCGTTGAATTCAGGGGATGATTTTAGGCGTAGGAGTGGTCTTGGTTGATTTTTGAGAGATCCCGAGCTTGTTTTGGCCTTTTTGGGCGTTTGTTAGTTTCTTGTGGTTTTCACGGATGTCGGGTCAAGGAGACCCCGGATTCACGTTTTGACGATTTCATTGAGTCCAAAATACTGAGTATAATTGATTTGCATATATAGTTTGTGTGTATGGGGTTCCGAACGAATCTTGAGGGTCCTTACGATGTTTTGAGAGTTGGCTGAGTTGCTAGTTTCTGCAGGCCTCGCTTTTGAAGTGGTTTTCAATTCTTTTTCGAATAGATTTTCTCTAATGAGTTCCTAAAGCATTAAACATCATTTTCAAGTATTGATTTCCGAATTCAAACCTTTTTTTAGAAATTGGGTTTTGAGATGATTGACGCATTTCTCTAAATAATTGATGTGGGTATTGTTATTTTCGATGGGTGATTGTAAATACTTGATTGTTATAGATTGTGTGACTTTGGAAGTGAGTCGGAAAGGGAAAACTCAAGCTTCAGATTGATTATTGATTGCGTTAAGGCAAGTGATCTCTTAAACTTTATAATTTGGTTGAATTGTTTATTTCTCTTCATTGTCTATGTGTTGGGAAATAATCAGGAATGAGGTGAAGGGTTATTTGTTCTACTTAATTAATATTAACCAATAAAAAGGGGGATATTGAAAAAGCTTCTTGATGATAATGATAAATTGTGAATTGCCTTGTTTTGACCCCTATTTGATTGATTGGTGAATTGCTTGAATGCATAAAAGTGGATTTGAATGATATGAATTGGTGTCTCTCCGTGTGATGTTATATTGCTTGTGTGCATTCATTGTTGAACATCGTGATGAGACACTTGATATGAAAGCCGAAGGAAAATGGTTCTGACAAGTGATATTTTGTGATAAAAATCGAAGGGAAATGGTTCCGGCTAGTGATATAAATGCCGAAGGGAAATAGTTCCTGCAAGTGATAATGTAAAAGCCGAAGGGAAATTGTTCCTGCTAGTGATATAAATACCGAAGGAAAGTGGTTTCGGTATATTTTGTGATAAAAATTCAAGGAAAATGGTTCCGGCAAGTGATATAAATGCCGAGGAAAATGATTCCGGCAAGTGATTGATGTAAAGATCGAAGGGAAATGGTTCCGGCTAGAGACATTGTGCCGAAGGAAAATGGTTCAGGCAAATGTTGACCTTTATGATCAATCTACTTGATGCTTATAATTGACTTATTTGATGCATGTGATTGAGCTAGTTGATGTGTTGGATTGATTATTTGATATGTGAGTTGAATACTTTGATATTTGTGATTGAAATGCTTTCTATTTGAGAGTAACTGATATGATACTTGTCGATTATTGAAATGTGACTTTTTGGTCTATGATCTTTGAGCCTGGAGACTTGTGTATTATAGAACTGTTAGGTTGGACTGATTTTTGTGCAGGTTGTAGTTTGTGGAGGTTCGGTTGGGATGAAAAAAAGTATTCAATTTAGCTAGGTTGCCTAGTTTATTAGGTTGCTTGCTGGGTACCGTGTTGGTGGTACTCACTCCTTGCTTCTACGCTTGTGTAGGTTCCGAATCCGAACCCGTGTTATCTTTTTTTCTAATTTCGAGGCTCGTGGATTAACTTGGGAGGTAGCTGCTTGTCATCTTGGTGGGCTTTCTTTTCCTTTATTTATGCTTTGTTCTATTTGAGAAGCAAACACATTTGAGACTTGTATTTATCTTTCAAACTCTATTTTTACTTTAGTGGCTTGTACACATGACAACCAGATTTTGGGGTGTTGTTTTGAATGAATACGTTTTTTGCCTTTGTCTTGTTCTTTCTTTATTTATTTCCGCTTTTCTTTCGTTTTTTTTGGATTGAGGCTGACTTGCTTTGGTGGGAATAGATAAGTGTCATCGCGTCCATTTTTGAATCGTGACATTTATTATTCATATAAATGAGTGTTGGGCTACGATAGGGCTAGAACCCAACCTTATAGTGAATCAGAACTCAAATATGATGTTTTATCCTCTTGATACAATGAAATTTGAATCCATTATCTTAACCTCAACCAATTATATAAGGCCAAAATACAAAGGATTCATCCTCAATCGAACCTTGAAAATATTATAATTATGATGGTCATAGACACAGACAAATTTAATTAAATATATATGCATCTTTCGAAATGTGGATAATTAATCAAAGTAAATAGATAACTTAAAACATGAACCATATAAATCCACACAATATTAATTGAAAACATTTAGCTAGACAAAGTGCACTCCCAACTAATTCTTTTTTTTTTAATCTTTAACAATGTTAACTGACCAACTACTCACTTGATAATTAGAGTTGTCCTTACTAATACTTTAATCATCAAAAACTAAATTCAGGACACTACCAAACATGAATATCAACCGCACACACGTAACAAAAACTCAATTTGTAGTTGCTTTATCCCTTTATTAGCTAACAAAATCATTTTATTGCAAGAAAAATAGTAAAATAATTGTCAACTAAATATTAATTATTTCACTTTTGTGAATTATAAGTTTTGATAATATAAACAATCATTATAATAAAATAATAAAATGTATCCTCAAGATCATTTATTCTAAAAATATTTCTTGGCCATATATGACCAAATTCATTTGTAAACTAGGTACATACTAAAAATTATGAGGGCTTCTGTCAAACAAATTTAACTAAAGAAATTCATAAAAAAACTCAATGAAATTTGTGCATACGTAATCTGCCTAAAATGTTACAAGTTATTTAATTTAAGGCAGCACTCAAATTTTACACAAAAGGATAAACTTACCTTATTTCGTAAAGAGAATAAATTCAAAGTATGGTGAATTTATTTAGAGTCTTCGGAGACATCACCATTTTCGGTGGTCCAATATGACCATTATAGTCTAAATAAATTCATAGCTTCAGAAAAATATAAAGTTTAAGAATAAGTCTTTCAGATTATCGAAAAATGATCAAAGAGATAATTATCCGAACTTTTTATTACCTTGACAACTTAAGTAGTAAAAATATTTTCATACTACGCAAAACCCATTTTTGGTAAAGCAATTTTTTTATGACAAAATAAATGTCAAAAATTAAATCATAAACTCAAAACCATTTTTCTTCTTAATTGTGTGGTAAGAATTTCATAGTTCATAGTAAACATACCTTCCACCTTGCTTACTAAGAATAGTTGCTGCAAAAAAAATTTGAAGGCTGATGCCTTAGAACGTGGATTTTACTCCTGATGGAGTTCAGAGAGCTGGAACTAACCAACCTAAACACGACAGGAGTAATATTTAATGAAATCTAGCATTAATTTTATTTCTACCCTCACTAAAGAAAGAAAAAACAAAAGAGAAGTTCTTATTAATTTCCGGTGAGGTGGTGTCTTCTCAAGTTCTGAAATAGAAAATCAATTTTAAATAGTAGATTCTCGTGCTGATAACGTGTTATAAAATAAAGATTGCGTAGTTAAATAAAATAACAAGAAAAAAAGTAGTAGGAATTAACTTTGTTTTTCCCCTTTCTATATATCCTTCATTTCATTTTTAGTGCCTTTTATAGGCATGAAAGGGTAACATATTACTTGGAGAAGTTATCTTTCAACAGTAGAGTAGGACCATGGACATACATTATTTCACTCATTTTATAACAGTTTCATTATTTTTATGGGGACACGTCAATAAATCTAAATATGAGCTTAATGTGCACCATGCAGTTGAAGTTCCTAAAGTCTATTAGGTTGTAGCTAATTAATTGATACCTCTTAGAATTGTTCTTCTTAATATCTCATGCTTCAATTCAATTTGGTAAATTGTGTAAGCTTGAATGATAACTTGATTAGGGACTTAATGTTGTTATCAGCAATACATAATTATGTCAAATATTTTTCTGTTTCTTTTTAGTTGTCATGATAATATTTTGTATAATTCATTAGAAAAAATAATTAGAAGTGTAGTTTGACTAATATACCCTTTATCAATTCGTTAATCTTTATCTGTTTATGTGCCTCTTAATTCTAGAATAATTAATGATAAGGGTAAAGTTGGAAAAAATAATTAATTCTCTCTTGATTGTTTATAAATTGATAATTATTTTGGAACAAATATTTTTAATATACATGACAATTTAAAAGAAACGGAGGGAGTAACTAAAAGAGTTGGAATGAAAAAGTTCTTTTTTCAAAGAAAAATTAAATTATACAAATCGAATTGAAGTGAAAAAATAAAACTAAACAATACAAATAAAATAAACTATTCTAAATAAGTTAAGACAATTATGTAATCATTTAAAATTTATTAAATATAAATTTATAAAATAATTCGGATTATATTAAACTAGTAAATTTGTTCGCGCTTTGCGGTGTTTTAAAAGAGAGTAAAATACTCCCTCCGTCTTCTTTTAATTGTCATGTTGTGCTTTTCAAAAGTCAATTTGACTAATTTTCAAAGTTAAATTAGATTACATAAATTCGATATTTTAAATTTAAAAAAATTGACATTCAAAAACTATACAAAAAGTACAATAAATTACAATTTTTTGCATATCAATATGATGACAAAATACATCGTAAAATATTAGTCAAAGTTCTTATCGTTTGACTCTAAAAAGGAAACCATGACAATTAAAACTGGACGGAGGGAATACCTTTTTTTAAAAAAAAAATATTACAAGTTCTATCTATCTATCTATAAATAATTGGTTAGTTAGTAGACTTCCAACAAAGTCATAAGTTACTATTTTGAATCAAAAGAAATTATAAACTTATGACATTCAGAAATTCATATAAAATATAAAATAAAAAGAAATTATAGAGAGAACATACAAGAAAATAAATAATGCAACATCATTCTTACTACTGTAATCAGTAAAAAAAAAATGAAATCAATGCACAATCTTCCGAACTCTTATTGATATTCGCTCCCACAAACTGATCACCACTCAATAGCTTTCATCTTATTCTTCAAGTCAAATATTATGAATATAATAAGCACAGAAAACATAACAACTTAAAAAGGTTAATGTGATCATTAATGTGTTTATTGTTGGACTATAATATAAAATAACATATAATGTCATGAATGTGACTATTAATTATGTTAGGGGCTATGATAATAAAAACTTATGAGAATAATGAAAATAAAGACTCATTAAGTTTTATATTTAAGAAATTTAAAGTAATGACCTTTTAGTATCTTAACATTGCATATTTAATATAATTAAGAGAGTTAAAAGAGTTTTTTTTAATTGTTTTTAATATAACACATAAATAAGAAAAAAATAGAGAAACCCCTAAAATGGAGAAAAAAGAAAATTGTATTTCTTGACCAAAGAGAAACCATTTTTTTCTATTTCTAGCTTTATTATTATATATAAATATGGCGATAAATTATTATTCAATATTGAAGTCTCACATTAGTCTTTTAAAAAAAAAAGGATGTTTTTATTATGTATTATTCAAATCGAAAATGAGTACATCGGTAATGAGAGATGGAGGGTTAGTATCCCACTCTATTGAACCAAACATAGAAGCAGATGCTCTAGCAAGACAATGAGCAACCTGATTCGTTGATTTCTTAATAGTCACGACAAAGAGAGAAAAGATAACTCTTTGATAAGAGTTTTACAATAAAAAACAAAAGAATAAAAAATAAGAGTAATTAACCAAATTTTCTTCCAGAGTTTGCTTCACAAGTAGATTATCAGTTTCCACAATTAACCTCGTTCTACTGAACCGTTCCTTTAGCCAACTAAGAGCCTCACGCACCCCTATGATCTCGGCCAACAACGGGCTAGCCACACGACCAAGAAATAAAGTTTTCCCAGCAATGAATTGACCCAAGTGATCATGCAGCACCATGCCTATCCCCGCCAAATCGGTATTGATATCATAAGAGGCATCAATGTTACATTTATCTGTGTCAAGCAGAGGTTGCTCCATTTAGTAATCCTTTTTTGCACCAGTAGCAGTCATATCGGCTCCCGAATTGGCATTCCTCCAGCTCCTTCTTCGCGCGGTACAAAGTGGCAGCGGGCACATTTTGTTTATTATTCCAATATAAATTATTTCTGGCTTCCCACAAGCTCCTCAAAATCAGGGCTGCTTCCTCCATTTTTGTTTTTGTATTGCTCTTTATTTGCTCTTCAAACCATGCCACAAAATCTCCTAGTACATCATGCCAACCAAAATTTTATTGAATCCAACATTGTTTTTCAAAATGACAATCTACCAAGCAATGTTTCACATTTTCCGATGCTTGCAAACATCGAGGGCAGATTGAACTAGCTACACATTTTTTCTTGGAAAGGCTCTCACATGTAGGTAGAATATTTCTCAAAGCTCTCCAGATAAAGTTAAGCACCTTAGGAGGTAATGACATGCTCCAGATGAATTTCCAAAGTTGTTGGTCCTGCGGGTTGGGAGCTATGTTTTGATTATAAAGGAGACGATACCCACTCTTCACGGAGTATAATCCTTTGTTGTCCAATTTCCACATCCAAGTATCTCCTCGAGGCCTAATATTCAATGGGATTTGTCTAGCAGCCTCCATATCAACGTCTTTAAAGAGAGCACGTAGCAAATCCAAGTCCCATCCTTTTGCACCTTGTTTCATCAGATCTGCCACAAGCAAACTGTCACTTTCAAGAAAATTAGAGCTTTCAACGTAACTTGAATTCTCCTTAAGCAGCCATGCATCTTGGTGTCTTCCCATCCCCAATACATCGGAGACATCCTTGTTTCAGAATTCACTTGCCTGCACATAAGCCTTGCCATACAAAGCTAGGATTTGGGCCTAGTTCCGCATGGAGAAAATCAGATTTATGATAGTATCGAGCTTGAAAAATCTTACTCACGAGAGCCTCAGGCCTCGTTAACATATTCCACCCTGTTTTTGCGAGCATGGAAATATTAAAATGATGGAGCTCTCAAAAGCCCAGACCCCTATCCTCTTTGCGAACACAAACTTTCTACCAAGACATCCACCTTATGTCTCAATTTTCCCTCGTTCTCGATTTCCACAAAAGTCCATTCATGTCTCTCTCAATAGGTTCACATATATTACTGGGAATCAAGAACATATTCATCACATAAGTTGGAATTGATTGAACCACTGTTTTGAGAAATAATTGTCGCCCTACTCGCGAGAGACTAGTACACTTCCAACTGTTTATCTTTGAGATTACTCTATCATGAATATAAGCAAAGACTGATTTTTTGCTTCTTCCCACTACTGTCGACAAGCCAAGATACTTTCCAGGAGCATTCACCTCATTGACATGGAGCATATCCGCAATCTCTTTCTTCACACTTTCATTAGTATTACGGCTGAAAAAATATTAGATTTTTGAAAATTTACCTGTTGGCCAGAGGCTACCTGATAAAGGTCCAAACATATCTTTGTAGTTTTTGCCTCCTCCTTTGCTGCTTTAAAGAAATATAAAAGCATCATCCGTAAAAAATAGGTGTGAAATAGATGGTGCTTTTTTGCAAATTTTAACACCATGAATACGACCCTGAATAGACATTCGCTTCAACAACGCTGACAAACCCTCCGTAACTATCAAAAATAGATAAGGCGCTATAGGATCACCTTGCCTCAAGCCTCTTCTTGGAGAAATATTTCTGAACTGCTTGCCACCATGACTAAATTGATAAGTAACTAGTTAACATATGCATAACTTTATTCACCCACTCCAAACAAAATCCCATCTTTATCATCATTGCTCGTAGAAAACCCCATTCAACACGATCATAAGCTTTACTCATGTCCGTCTTAAGTGCTGCATAACCCACTTTGCCTTGTGTTTTTCTCTTTAGATAATGCATAGCTTCAAAGGAAACCATTGCATTATCTGTAGTGTATCTTCTTGGGATGAATGCACTTTGGGCCTCAGAAATTATTAGATTCATACCTCGTTTCATTCTGTTCGCAAGGACTTTCTAAGTGATTCTATCAACAACATTGCAAAGGGAGATAGCCCATAAATCTAAAACAAATTCAGGTTGTTTCTTTTTTGGGATTAACACAATATTAGTATTGTTACTTCGTAGCGCAGGTGAATTATTATTCAAGCATTCCATAATGGCCTTAGAAACATCAACTCCAATCGTACTCCAAAAATGTTGAAAGAAGCATCGATTTAATCCATTCGGTCTGGGAGCTTTATCCGGGTGCATGCTAAAAACGGTCAGTTTGATCTCTTCAATTGTAAAAGGGCACTTCAAGTCCTCGTTAATTTCATCAGAAACTTTCTTCTCAATAATGTCAGTAATGACACTAAATGGACCTGTTGTGTCTTGAATAGATTGTTGTAATAATTCACAATAAGATCACTCAATCCATTCTCCCAATCAAACCAACTTCCAGAATCATCCTTTAATTGTGAGATTGTATTCTTTTTCCATCGTGAGGTGGCCATAACATGAAAATAATGGGTACTTCTATCACCTCTCTGCAGCCAAAATTGTTTTGCTCTCTATTTCCAATAATTTTCTTGTTGCCTCAACAAGATTTCATAAGAATCTTTGCTTTACATTGCGACCCCAGGTCTGTAAAAAGCTCTTACAATATTCAATTTGAGATGTAATATGGTGTCCTTTTCCAAGGTTCCAACCTTCTTCTACTGCCTCTTTAACATCAGTTTCTCGAAGCCATGAAATTTCAAAGAAAAACTTCACGGGTGAATATCGAATGATGCTTATTCCTAAGGAGATAGAAAGAGTCATATGGTCACTACAAGCAATTACCATATGATATACTGTAGCTCTGTTGAACAGTACGTGCCAACTAGCCGTTGCTAGGGCTCTATCCAGCCTCTCTAAAACCCATCCATCCGTACCTCTTCCCCTTTCCCAAGTAAATTTATTTCCAACGTATCCCAAGTCATGTAATTCGCAGAAATTAACTGCTCATCGAAACCCATCAAGTCTCCAAGTAGGTTGTTGAATTATCTCCATCTTATCTCCATAGCTCAGAATATCGTTGAAATCCCCTGCGATACACCACGGTAGTGGGGATTTATTCTTCAAAGACTTTAGAATCTCCCAAGATTGCTTCCTACGATTTGTCTCGAGGCAACCATAGAAACCAGTATATGGAAAGTCAAGAAACCCTGCGATTATTACCTCCACATCGAAAAAATATTTTTGAGAATTGATTACTAAGCACATGTCCTTCTCTCTCCATAAAAGGGCTAAGCCACCACTGTGTCCTTCTTGATCAACAACACTCAAGCCTTCAAAGCCTAAATTAACACAAAGTTGTTGTAATTTAGTCTTGTTAATTTTAGTCTCTTGTAAAAAAAAATTAAATTGGGCTTCTTTTGTTGGACCAAGTCCTTTAGTTCAAAAATCGTACATGGGTTCGCAAGCCCACGACAATTCCAGATTAAGGAGCTCATTGGGTTAGGCGGGCCTGGAGACCAGAACCCGCCATGAACAAGTTTTTTGACCCATCAAAAGGAATTAATTTACCTGCTGCATCAGGTTTCCTTCTTTTATCTAACGGCGTCAACCCTCATCATCAAGCTCCTCTGTCACTATATCTTTTCCATATCATCTCCATCCCTTATAATTATATCCCAAGATTCTCATAATCCTTTCCATTATTAGCAACACTCTCATTCCCAAAATGCACGTCATTTTCTCCCTTTTTTGCATATTATTTCCTTTTCCCTCCCTCATTTTCCCATTATTTTCTTCCTGATCATTCCCTAATTTGTTTTCCTTTCTCATATCCAATCCATCCGAAAAATTCGGCTGATAATCCTCTCTTTCCTTATCGTGTCACGCACCTCCCCCCGATCTACTTTCTAACCTAATCCATTGCATTCCAGCAATGGTTCCTTGCGTTGTTCAATACGCAATTCCGGCCCATAAAGAAACTTGTACTTTATCAATATTCGGATGATCATTTAGTTTGCTAATCAAACCACAAAAGAAACAAAAAGTTCCCAATCTTTCGTACTTGAATGAGATTTGCACAGATCCACCACCCGGCTGCCTAATTTTTATTGATCGTAGAAGTGGTTTTTGGATGTTAATGCTCACTCGTATCCTCATGTAGTCTTTCCAAAGCATATCCTGATTTTTTGTATCGTTGTACTTGAAACAACCAATTGTATTACCAATGTCTCTAAGAAATCTTTCAGATCTTAGACCTCCCACCAAGTTGTGGATTTGAACTCATATATCCAACGATGTGAGTTCTACCTGTCGTGGGTTCTGATCAAGATTGAGAGGACGTAATAGGACAGGGTTCTGCATAAAGTTCCATGGGCCATCTTCAGCTATTCGATCATGTTCACGTTGGTTGAAAAATTGGAAAACAAAGACATTGTTTCCAAGTTCTCTCACCGTCATACCTTCCCCTGGTCTCCACGCCTTCCCCATTGCATAACTTTAGGAATTAGGATTTACAAACTTGTCAGTAACAACACGGCCTACCACACACCATAGGGGATTAGCAATCTTCTCTCCGGGATCAGCAACATCCTCATCACCATGGTAGTCTAGTTCAACGTCTGAATCATCAAGATTCAGGTCTGGCATCTTCTCGACTGGTATACTGCCATTATTCAAACGAGATGATGATGCCATACCAAAAGCAACAGGGAAACAAGAGTAGGCGAAACAAAGTCAATAAAAGGGTTAAAAAAATAAGAGAAAAAGAGGACAAAGGCTTGTCACTTGAACAAGAGAACAGAGGCTCTCAGGTAGAGAGAGTTTAAATTATTCCCTCACATTAGTTAAATATATGAGATTTAGTTTCGTTATATGGTGGAGATTGGAGAGAAGTGATCAAGATATTTATGTGTTATATTAGGAAAATGCATAGATTAAAGAATATGTAAAAGGGATGCTCTTTTGTATTTTAGCTTCTTGCTAATACACGCAATATACAAGACTTCATATTTTATAGTTAATCATCTATTGCTATGTAGGTAATAGTTTATCAATAGGATTCTATAATACCATTCCTAAACTTATATGTCATATACAAATTCTTATAAATTGGAGCTGCGCATCCTCACTATCAATAAGTATGATGAACACTTAATTAGTTCCTTTGTTTAATCCTACTTGATTCTTTGGGGGAAATTTTGAGATTGCGTGGAAGTTCTATCTGGATTCAATAAATTAGAACTGCAACATCAAAAAATATATATATATTCAAAACTCAGCTATAAATTATAAAAATGATTGAATAATTAGAAACTTCACCCAATTTTAACCAACTCTTCTTATCTCTTGAAAAATTAGGTCTTAATCAAAATAATGTTGCAATATAATAAATAAATCTAAAAAAATTATAAATACAAAACAAATAAACTCATATTTATCTTTTTTGAACATTTTTCCTTCATTATTTTTTTATTTTATTTTTAATATCTCAAAAAGTCTTCACATTGAATTGCTCAACTTTTCACCTATCACTATAATATATATTTAATATCTTTAATAAAATAAGAAATAACTACTAATAACTCACACATTTTTAACTTATACTCTTAATACTATTCATAACTCTGTTTTTTAATCTTCATAACCCTCAAAATTTAATTTATTAGTTTATGACACCTTATGGTATTCCTCCTCTTTGTCTATATAAATTCATATTTTGTATCAACAAAATTTTAATCCATGTTGTTCTTTCACTTCTCCTCACCATATCATAAATTAGGGTGAGGAAGAAAATGCTAATCATCACATCATATGGTTGCTTTCAACAAAGTCATAAAAAATCTATGGGGTAAGAATGCTTCTTTTAATTTTTTAAATTATATGTTTTTTACTTTAATTTATGTGATACTATATTTTTTTTTAGTCAATTTAACTAATCTTTGAAACTAAATTGAATAAACTCATGGAGTAACTAACAATTTCATATAAGTATATTCTTAACTTGTGTTTGTAGGGATGAAGAAGAAAGCCGAGGAAGATACAAAAGTAGAGAAAATTAAGAATTTCAAAAGATGATGTATAGTCATACAATAAAATTATTATTATAGTAATTTTATCTCTTTAGTTTTTCTTTTCTCTTCTCTATTTTTCATTTATGTACTTTATTGAAGAACTTAAAATATATTTTAAAATTCTTTGAATTATACATCCTTACATTCTCTTTTTTCTTAAAGTTGTATTTTAAAAACGTAATGGGAAGAGAATAAAGTGATATGCAAATCAGAAGACTGAGAAATAGAAACTTGATAAAGAAATTCTCTAATAACACCTCTTTTAAATTTAAATTAGAATACATCTTTTTAAATTTAAGAAATTTTTATTTACTCTCACATTTTAATGCTATATTTAACTTATCTTCTTTGTTTCTTCCCTTTTTTGGCTTCTCCCGATTTTTATGTAATTAATGTAAGAATTAACTAAGAATTTTTTTAAAAAAAGAATTAATTCCTCAATTATCACTATTAATAACTTATATATATATATGTGTATATGGCACATCTCTTTGTCAAAGGTTCTATTTATTTTTTCTCATTTTTTTTTGATAAATTTCCGTATATTTTAATTTTTTTTGTTATTATTACAAAAAAAAAGTGTCAATTACTACTCTCTCCATTCATTTCTATTATTTATTGTAAAAACTTAAATGTATCAAAATTTATTATTCCATTTATTCCTATTCTTTATTGTAAATTTAAAGGACTAAATATTTATCACTTCAACCATTCATTTCTCCACAAAGAATGAAAAATCTATATCTATCTATATATAATATAAAATTAGATATTAAAAAAGTGATTTGACACCTCTCTTTGGCCAATGATCCTATTTATCTTTTTTCTCATTTTTTTGTTGTTGTAATTTTCACTCTATTTCTATTTATTGTTACTATTAAAAACAAATGTGTCAATTACTACTCCCTTCATTAATTTCTATTATTTTTTGTAAAAATTTAAATATCTCAAACTTTACTACTCCACTTATTCCTATTCTTTATTGTAAATTTAAAGGCCTAAATATTTATCACTCAAATCTTTCATTTTCTCCCAAAATAATGAAAATTTATTAAGATAGAGTAGTCTACTGAAATATCTTTTCAAATAGCTTGAAAAAAATAAAACCATCCCTTTAACTCTCTTAATTATGAGATTTCTCGTTTTATCTTAATTTTCAAAAATCTAAAAAATGTTTACATAATTAGTCAATTAAAGAACAAGATAATTACTCACTAAATAAATTTAAAAAATGAGAAGTTGTAACTCTCCAAAAAAAAATTCCAACATCTATTTATATTTATTACATTTCATGATAAACCCCTGATTAAAGTTAGAAATAAAAAATTATTGCACTACCCAAAAAAAGACAAATTGGTTTTTTTAAAAAAACTTTTTCTCTATTATTCCATTTATTTTATTAGCTTATAAGAATTAAAGTCACAATTATTATTATTTATTATCCTAACTTTTCATATTCTTTACTGAAAATCAAAACTCATTCACATACATATTGAAATCATTGGTATTCGCTTTTAACTTCTTCATATTTCTTATTCAGTTTCTATATAAAGTTGATATTTGAGCTCTCTTGTGTATTTATTATTTTTAATGTAATTTAAAAAAAAATATATAAATTAATTAGTAGAGGTGTGAATTGAATATAACTTTTACTTCCTTTCTTGAATTTAGAATTACACTTTTGTGTGGATATATACTCCCTATATCTCTAATTATTTGTCCACTTTTAAATTGACACACCTATTAAGAAAACAATGATTGACATAATGAATTTACCATTTTACCCCTATTAATTATGAAGTGGATGTATTAAAAATTTAAAATTTACAAGAAGTTCTACCTTTTTCAATATTAATTAATTGAGGGTATAATAGATAAAAAAAATTCCTTTCTTGATTTGTCAAAATGGACAAGTAAAAAGGAAAAATTGGATAAGTAATTAGGGACAGAGGAAGTAAAAAGTTTAGGCTATTAATTTATTAATTGCACTAATTGATGTGCTCATATTTTTTTCACGACCCAAAAATGGATGTGATGGCACTTGCCTATTCCAACCTAGACAAGTCAGCTTCAACCCAACGAAAATGAAAGAAAAATAGAAATAAATAAAGTGAGAATAAGACAAAGGAGGAAAACTTATTCATTCTAAACAACACCCCAAAACCTGGTTGTCACGTGTACAAGCCATTAAAGTAAATACAGAATTTGAAAGATAAATACAAGTCTCAAATGCCTTTGCTTCTCAAATAGAAGAAAGCATAATAAGAGGAAAAGTGGGTCTGCCGAAGTGACAAGCAGCTACCTCTTCAAGTCCTTGACAAGCCTCGAAATCAGAAGAAAGAGAAAGAGATCACACGGAGCACGGAGTGAGTACCACCAACACGGTACCTAGCAAGCAACCTAATAAACTAGGCAACCTAGCTAAATCGAATACTCCTTTCCATCCCAACCAACCTCCACAAACTACAACCTGCACAGAAATCAGCCCAACCTAACAGTTCTACAATAAACAGGACTCAAGGCTCAAAGATCAGGATCAACAGTCACATTTCAACAACCAATAGGTACCAAATTATTTACTCTCAAGTACATGGCATTTCAAATCACAAATAACAAACTGTTCAACTCATATATAAAATAAAACCATCAAACACGTCAAATAGCTTAATCATATGTATCTAATGAGTCAAATGTATGCATCAAGTAGATTGATCACAAAGTCAACATTAGCCGGAACCATTTTCCTTTGGTACAATGTCACTAGTCGGAACCATTTCCCTTCGGCTTTCATATTAATTCGCTTACTGGAACCATTTCCTTTCGACATTCATATCACTAGTCAGAACCATTTCCCTTAGACTTTTATCACAACATATCAATTATCGGAACTATTTTTCATCGGTATTTATATCACTAGTTGGAACCATTCCCTTCGAATTTTATCAAAAAAATAGCACTTGCGGAACAATTTTCCTTCGGCATTTATATCACTAGCCGAAATCATTTTCCTTAAGTTTTTATCACAAAATAGCACTTGTCGGAATCATTTTCCTTCAGTTTTTATCACAAAATAGCACTTGCCGGAATCATTTCCCTTTGGCATTTATGTCACTAGCTGGAACCATTTTCCTTCGAATTTTATCAAGTGTCTCATCACAGTGTTGAACAATCAATGCACACAAGAAATATGACACCACACAAAGAGACAACAATTCATATCACACAAGTCCACTTTCATGCATTCAAACAATTCACCAATCAATCAAATAGGGGTCACAACAGGCAATTTAAAATTTATCGTCATCATCAAGAAGCCTTTTCATTATCTCTTTTTTTGTTGGTTTACATTAATCAAGTGGAACAAATAACCCTTCACTTCACTCTCGATTACTCCCCACACATAGGCAATGAATAGAAGTAAACAATTCAACCAAATTGCAAAGTTTAAGAGATCACTTACCTCAAATCAATCAATTAATCACTCCAAGAGTTGAGTCTTCCCATTCCGAGTCACTTCCAAAGCTACACAATCAATAATAATCAAGTATTCACAATCATCTTGCGGATATCACAATACCCACATCAATTCCCTTGAAAAGTAGGCTAATCAACACAAAACCCAATTCCAAAAGTAAGGTTTGAATTTGAAATTTAATACTTGAAAACATTACTCAAGGATTTAGGAACTCATTAGAGAAAATCATTTCAAAAAAAGGTTTAAAACCACTTCGAAATCACCATTTTAGTTAAGAACTTGAGTTCTTGAAAAACTTCATCATTCACCGATCAAAATCTCATATTTTGACGTCAAAACTCATAATTAATCAATAGAAAAAGAAGGTTTAGGATCAAGAAGGCTTACCCAAATGATCTAGCACAGAAAATCCTTTCAAAATTCTCCACAAAGGATTCCCCAAGTTCAAAAATGGTGAAATGGGCCTTAAACTCCGAAATTGAAGGCCAAAACCCTCTCTGATGTCGCAAAAGCGACCAGGGGTTCGCAATGTGGGCATCGCAAAAGCGAAGCCCCCTCTGCAAAAGCGAAGGTCGCTTAAGCGACAGGACCTTCGCAAAAGCGATGCCTGCAGCACCAGCCAAACTCAGTCAGCCTCCAAACATCAAATCGACCCTCGAGATTTGTTCGAAACCCATACACAAAAATCAAATATGCAAATCAATTATACTCGAAGTTCCGAACTCAATGGAACTGTCAAAACATGAATTCGAGGTCTCCTTGACCCGACATCCGTGAAAACCACAAAAAACTTACTCAATGCCTAAAAAGGCTAAAACAAGTCTGGGACCTCTCAAAAATCAACCAACACCTCACCTAGGCCTAAAATCATCCCTTGAATCCAACAAAACTCTTGGAATTCCGATCCAAGCATCCGAACTCTGAATATTGATCAAAGTCAGTCCAAAGGCTAAAATTCCACAATTTCACAACTTACGACCTCAAATCCTCAAAAACACTCTGAATCAAAAATCGACAAATCTCACGGATCAAATTCCACATTCCGTAACTAATGGAATTGGTGGAATTTCATTCTGACACTCAAAACTCCAAAAGACTTTGAAAACCATTTTAAAGCAACTTCAACCTTTCAAACTCAAAATTTACCAAAATTCTCAACTTTTAACTCAAAGTTTGGAACCAACTTCTAAAACTCAATCAAGAAATAACTTGGAGTCAATATTGGGAGGGAAAATGGTAAATTTCACAAGAATATCAAAAATGACCAACCGAGTCATTACATTATCCACCACTAAAATTTATGTTCGTCCTCAAACATAAAACAAAAGAAAGTACCTGAAGCCTCGAAGAGATGAGGATATTTGGCACGCATATCTGACTCTGTTTCCCAAGTCGCCTCACCAACTGAACGATGCTTCCACTACACCTTCACTGAAGCAATCTCCTTGGTCCTAAGCATCCGGACTTGCTTATCCAAAATGGCTATAGGCTCTTCCTCAAAAGATAAATGTGGACTCAACTCAACTGAATCAAGAGAAAGTACATGGGACTCATCCGGCATGTACTTCCAAAGCATGGAGATATGAAACACAGGATGAACAGCTGACAAGCTAGGTGGCAAGGCCAACTTATAGGCTACCTCTCCCACGATGCTCAAAATCTCAAAAGGTCCAATGAATCTAGGGCTAAGCTTGCCTTTCTTACCGAACCTCATCACACCCTTCATGGGGGACACTCGAAGCCAAACATGTTCACCCTCCATAAACACAAAGGCTCGAACTCTCCGATCTGCATAGCTCTTTTGTTGACTCTGGGATGTCAACAGTCTATCCTGAATCATATGGACCTGCTCGTAGATCTATATCGTCTTCCATACAACGCCTCAAAAGGGGTCATCTGAATACTGGAATGATAACTGTTGTTGTAGGCAAACTCTGCTAAGGGCAAATATCGATCCCATCTAGCACCAAAATCAATCACACAAGCACGGAACATGTCCTCAAACACCTGAATCATCCGCTCAGACTGACCATCTGTCTGAGGATGAAAAGTTGTACTCATATCTAATCAATTACACAAACAATGCTGCAAAGCCTTCTAGAAATAGGAGGTGAACAAGGAACCTCGATCAGATACAAAAGAAACCAAAACTCCATGAAGTCACCCAATCTGACTTATATAAAGCTCAGCTAACTTCTCCGCCATATACTTCACCCGAACTGGGATGAAGTGGGCAGACTTGGTCAACCTATCAACAGCCACCCAAATGGAGTCATAACCACCCACGCTGGTAGGCAAACCTACAACAAAGTCCATAGTGATTCACTCCCACTTCCAAGTTGGAATAGGCATCTCTGAGATAGACCTCCGGGTTGCTAGTACTTACACTTGACCTGTTGGCAAGTCAAACATCTAGAAACAAAGTCTACAATATCCCTCTTCATGCCACACCACCAATAATGCTGGCTCAGGTCATGATACATCTTTAACGCTCCCAAATGAATAGAATATAAAAAAAATGGGCCTCCTCAAGAATCAATCTGATCAACTCGCCCGTCTTAGGCACACAAATCCTTCCTCCAATCCTCAGGATACCATCAGAATCCAGGACAGCCTTCTTGGCTTCCCCTCTCAACACCTTATCTCGAATGAGACAAAATTTCTCATCATCAAACTAGTGTTCTCGAATTTGCTCAACTAAGGAAGAACGAGCCTCGTGAAAGCAATCAAACTACCCATCTCCTCAAAAATTTGCAATCGCACAAGACTGTTGGCTAACCTCTGAACATCTCTAGCCAATGGTCTCTCCTCAACATTGATAGATGCAAAACTCCCCATACTTAAGCTGTCATGCCCCGAGCCTACACCCTAGACATGGCCGGCACTCAAGAACAATGGAAGACTAACTCAAGCATACACAAGCATCAAACTGAAAGAAATAATAAATCAACAGTATATTAAATTTCAAAACTCTCTAAATATACTGAGTATTAAACATAAATTTTAAAGGAAACCTCTAAGAATGAAAGACTCTCCAAAACTGTCTATATTTGAAGCCTCTACTATATATAGACGAGTGTCAGGACAAGACCCACGACTACTCAAAGTGCTACTAACAACTTATAAAACTGGAGTCTTTCAGAACCAAGGAGGCCTTACTCAAACGCTGACAAGCGAATGAAGTGATCTCAATGGAACTCATGTTGAGGATAATAAGTACCTGTATCTGCATCATAGAGATGCAAGTCGAATGGCATCAGTACATTGAATGTACGAGTATGTAATATAGCTGAATAACAAAATAACTTAACTGAAACTCTGACAGTAACTCAACTGAAATATAATATAAACCATGATGGAAAACTTATTTAAACTCTTATCGAAAGAATGCAATAATAGCATATACTAAACTGACCAGACTGAAAGGAATACTCAAATCAACTCAACTCAACTCAATTCAACTCAATGCAAAGCATGATTAGATGTAAGATTATTTAAAGCTTCACAAAGTACAATATAATAAATCAAAGAAAATTGTATGTGAAAATACAATGAAAGTACTCTTTACTCTATTAGGGAGTTTCTCTAACCGACAACCATCACTATGGGCTACATGATGATACAGCGTCCTATCCACGCTGCCAGAACTGTCCTATATCGTGCCGAGATATAGAACGCCTCAACTAAGTGGATCCACTAAACTATAAGGATTTATCTAAAAAAATATAATCATGAACCCATGTTAGCGAGACATGGTTTATGGGGGTTGTGAGTTGTCTGAACTCTCTCCCATATCGGTGCTCAATACTACTCTCAATCATGTATACTCTTGCTCAAATGTATGAAAACATACTCTTTCTCTGGTTTGAGGTAGTTGCTCAAACTAACCTTTTAAAAGAGGTAACTGCTCTGTACTTAATCTTTCTGAAAAGTCTTTTACTTTTCTGAAACTCTGCTTTACTTTCTCAAAAACAAAATAGTTTAAAACCATTGCTTATTGTGATCTGATCATTGATGATTCGGGAAGTCATACTACATAAACATTGATGGCATATCTAAATGTCATACTACTTACACATTGATGGCATACTCGACTGTCATACTAATCATGAATCATAATTCTCTTCTCAATATAACAAAATGATACATTTGGGACTACTTAGTTCCCTTATACTCTAGCTCAATTCTTGGTTAAAACTCTTTCTCAAACTCCTCTTTACTTTCTCAAAACTCAGTTTAAAACAATTATGTTTTGTTTAAAAAGATTCTCAAAATTCATAACTCAAAATAGGGTTCATGCTGAAATACAGACATGAACAATTCAACTCAAGAATTTCAATACATAAGAAATAGCAACTCAACCATTAGGAATAGGACTCAAAACTTAACAACAAACTCATCTCAAGAATTCTCAAATCTAAGGATAGAACTCTAGATTTCTCATTTACTAATTTGAAAGTAGATGTAAGGCGTGAGAACGAAGTAGTCTACCACTATGATAGCCTTACATACCTAGAAAGAACGAAGCGAAATCGGAAGAATGATTCAAAATCTAGCTTTCTCCTCTTGGATCCTTGCTCTAAGACTTGGACGCGTTAATGAGAGTATTAGGGTTGATTAATACTGTTAAGGACCTTAATTAGGTGTAAAAACATCGTGGGTTAGGCTTAGAAGGGGTGTGAAAAGACTAAACTACCCCTCTTTAAAAGCTGATAAAAACTGTCCTCGGGACCATCTACGGTTCATGGTTTGATCTATGGACCGTAGATCCCATCTGTGGAATTGATATTGAAATTTTAAGGCTCAAAAGTCCACTTACGGGTCCAAATGATGGCCTGTAGTAGTACTTACGTCCGTTGCTTTGATCTGTAGGTTTTGGGTCCAAAAAGTTGACTCTCAACTGATGTTAAATTGCTTGTGTGCAGCATGAAGTACTTGGAATGAGGCAAGGACAATATAATGCAAAAAGAAGCCGAAAAGTTGCAAAAATTGAAGAACGAAGAAAGTTGAGGCTCGCCAAAGGCAACTCGGCGAGTCGCCGAGTGAACAAAGCCTCGCCTAAAGTTCCAGCAAACAAAGAGAAAATCTAGGTCAAGTTGACGAGCTGAAGGACCAGAAGGTGAGCCTCCGATCAAAACTGCGAGCTCGATGCACATCGCCTAAAGTTCCAGAATGAAATCAGTACTGAAGTCAAGAATTAAAGGGCGAGATCAAGCAACTCGGCGCATCGCCGAGTGGAAGGGCGAGCCCGACTTACGCTGCTGAATGACCCTAAAATTCAAATCATGTGGAGTTTTTGGGAAAGTATAAATAATATTTTTTGAATTGAATGGAGGGGAGAGTGCTAGGGAGAAGAACTAGAACTCAAACTTAGAAAGTACATCGCACTTTGAGGGATTTTGTGAACTATTCTTGTGATTTCTTGGGAATTGCACTTTGGGTAAATTTTAGTTGATTGTATTTGCTGTTTGAAGACTTGGAAAATCAATAGCTAATATTTTTGGTAACTATCTCTTCATCATTACTATCATTGGCTAAAACCCCATTGCCTTAGGGGTGTGATTATGTGTTCAAATGCCTAATTAGCTTAAGGGTCTTATGGATTGCTGAATTAAATGTTGCAATAGAATGGGTTCAGTTGATAATTCATGTTTTTATCTTATGAATTGAAGTTGCAAATTCAGTTCTAGTTTATATCTCTTTGTATGCTTGTTGAAGATGCAATTGAGTGGAATTATTAACTGATAATTGTATGAGTTCTATCTTGTACTACTCAGCTTGTTAAAGTGGGTTTAATTAAGGTATATGATTGTGCTCAATTTGTATAGCCTGTTGGGGTTTGATAAAACCCAGTTGAAAGCATGGTAGTTGGTTACAAAATAGATATCATAGTCATTATCTTGCCTACCCATTATGTTTCAGCACTCTTAAGCAATTCATAATGACCCATTTAGTGAAATTGGTATTTGAACACTCACACATCCCTAAGGTCCCAAAATCTTCATTGGTTAAATCCTTCTTTAACTCGTGTTTGTTGAAATCAACCATTTAAAACTCTTTTCAATTGGTAATTTAAACCTTGACAATTTACTTTATGCATCGATTCATTCACTTACATCTACAAAAAGCTAGATCACTTTAGTACGTCATATTTGAATTCTAACATAGCTACATTCCTTATGGGATCGATCCCAACTCCTCGTTGGGTTTTTATTGCTAACGACCGCCTACATCTTGAATTGTGATAGGTGTAGTTGAGCGTTATCACTTAAGCACAAACACCACCACTGCAAGCTGTAGATCGTGAGTAGGATAATTCTTCTCATGAGCCTTCAGCTGTCTAGAAGCATAGGAAATAACCTTACCTTTCTGCATCAATACACCTCCCAAACCAACACCGGAGGCATCACAATATACAGTAAAGCTCACACCCTCCTCGGGCAAGGTCAACATAGGAGCTGAAGTCAACAAGGTCTTGAGCTTTTGAAAACTCACCTCACACTCATCGGACCAATGAAAATCCATAGTCTTTTGAGTCAATCTAGTCAATGGCGCTGCAATGGTGGAGAAACCCTGCACAAACCGCCGATAGTAGCCTGCTAACCCCACAAAACTCTGAATCTCAGAAGGAGAAGTAGGTCTCGTCCAACCCTTCACTGCCTCAATCTTGGCTGGATCAACCTGGACACCCTCCTTGGACACCACGTGTCCCAAGAAAGTCACAAACTCTAGTAAAAACTCACACTTAGAGAACTTGGCGTACAACTTGTGCTCCCTCAAAGTCTGAAGTTCCAATCTCAAGTGACGGACATGATCCTCCTCGGTCCGGGAATATATCAAGATATAATCAATGAACACGATCACGAAGGAGTCAAAATACGGGCGGAACACTCCGTTCATCAACTCCATAAACGCCACAAGAGCGTTAGTCAGCCCAAAAGACATCACTAAGAACTCATAGTGGTCATAACGAGTCCGAAAAGATGTCTTAGGAATATCTGATGGCCTAATCTTCAACTGGTGATAGCCGGACCTCAAGTCAATCTTAGAAAACAACGCTGCACCCTAAAATTGATCAAACAAATCATCTATGCGAGTGAGAGGATACTTGTTCTTAACAGTTACCTTTTCAACTGCCTATAATCAATGCAAATCTGCATAGAGCCATCTTTCTTCTTAACAAAAAGAACCGATGCTCCCCAAGGTGACACACTAGGGCGAATAAACCCCTTGCTCAACAAGTCCTGTAACTGATCCTTCAACTCAGCTGGAGCCATACGATAATGGAGCAATAGAGATGGGCTTAGTGCCCGGCTCCAAGTCAATAGCAAAATCAATATCCCGATCAGAAGGAACACCAGGAAGATCAGTAGGAAATACATCAGCAAACTCCTGAACCACAGGGATGGACTCCATGGGAGGTGGTTCAACACTGGTATCCCAAATAAAAGCAAAATAAGACAAACACCCTCTATCAATCAACCTCTGGGCTCGGATGTAGGAGATAACCTTACTAGGGTAAGAACCACTAGTACCCTTCCACTCAACCCTTGGAACACCAGGCATCGCTAAAGTGATAGTCTTAGCATGACAATCCAGAATCGCATGATAGGGAGAAAGCCAATCCATACCCAATATCACATCAAAATCCACCATCCCCAGAATAATCAAGTCTACCCAAGTGTCGTACCCAGCTAAAGAAATATGAGAGGATCGATACTCTCGATCCACCACTAAGGGCTTACCCACGGGTGTAGAAACATGCATAGGTATATGCATACGATCACATACCAAATCAAACTCAGATGCAAAGTAGGTAGACACATAAGAGAAAGTAGACCCTGGATCAAATAATACCGATGCAACTCGATGGCAGACTGGGACAATACCTGTGATGACTGCATCACAAGACTCAACCTCAGGTCTCCCTAGAAAAGCATAACGCTGGGCTCCTCTACCACCCCCGGTCTGAACCGCACCTCTGCCTCCATGCTGAGCCACATCTCCATTACCCGATGCTCTGCCACCTCTGCCTGCTGTCTGACCCCTACCCCGACCTCTAGCCGGAGGCGCTGAACCTCTCTCAGGAGCTACATAATAAGTATGCTGAGGCCCTGAATGAGTCTGTAGAGGGCACTGTTTCATCAAATAACCCGGATCCCCACAAGTATAACATGACCTCAGAACGATGATCTGCTGTGACAAACCAGATGAAGTACCACGGCCACCCTAGCCAAAACTGTGTCACCCACGGGACACCTGTCCACCCTCGGCCGCTGGCATGGAAGCATGTACCGGCCTGTAACGCTGGAAAGAAGTACCACCTCTCTGAGAACCCCTGCCTTCAGACGTGGCACCAGAAAATTAGCCACTAGAATGGGCCCTCTTGGAGTCTCCAAACTCCTCTCGAACCAACAACTCCACCTCTCTGGCGATGCTCACAATGGACTGGAAGGTAGCACCCTCACGGGATGATCTGAACACATAAGATCTGATGGAGAAATTCAAACCCCTCACAAATCTGCAGACCCTCTCTGCCTCATCTGGAACCAAAGACGTGGCATGGCGAGACAGCTGACAGAAATGTGCCTCACACTCCGCAACTGACATGCCACCCTGAGTCAAACCCTCAAACCTCAACCTGCTCTCCATACAAACACTCCAGGGAATGAAGCGATCCCGAAAAGAACTAGAGAAAGCATCCCACTCAACCGGAGGAGATCCCACTGGCATGGACTCCACACAAGACCTCCACCACTCCCTGGCTAGCCCACGGAGCTGGAGAGCAACAAAACAGACACCCCTCGCATCCACCATCCTCACCGCCTGAAGCATCTCTTAGCACAAAGTAAGAAACTCATGAGCACCCTTGTTCTTACCACCCTGAAATTGGGGTGGTTTCATTTTCTGAAACCTCTTATAGCACTGCTGGTCCTCTACTGTCAGAACCACATCAAAAGCAACCTATGCACCGACAGCTGGCGCGGGAACCAATGGTGGCCAACCCACCTGACCTTGAACAACCGGATCCTGATGCTGTTCTGGGGTCTGCACTTGACCCTAGTCTGTGAACCCTGTGGCGTGCCTGCAGCACCCTGAGTAAAGCTCTCCATAACTCCCAACATCCTCAATAAGGTCTCCTGAAAGAACGGTGCTGAGAACCCTGGAGAAACCTGGTCCTCACCAGCCTCAACCTATGGCTTTGGGGAAGCCTCTCTAGCACGTCCTCTAGCAGGTACCACTTCTCGAGCACGACCTCTCCCACGTACCGCTCCACGAGCCCGGCCTCCAACATGGCCTCTACCCCAACCTCTGACTAGGTCCTCAACCATTGCCTCGGGGACTGCCTCCCTTCTGTCGCTCAAAACAGAAGCTTTGGTCCTCGGCATTTGCCAAAACAACACGTGACACTCACCACAAGCGACAAGAACCACACACGATAAGAGAGAATGAAATGAAAGAAATCTCCTAACAGTCCTCATAGCCTCTCGAAGATAAGTATAGACGTCTCTATACCGATCCGTGAGAATCTACTTAGACTTGGCTTGAACACGTGAGACCCATGAAACCTGAGCTCTGATACCATTTTTCACGACCCAAAACCAAGTGTGATGGCACTTGTCCTATCCCACCAGGACAAGTCAGCCTAAAACCCAACAAGCGGAAGATAACAGAAATAAAGAAGAGGAAAATAATCAAGCAGAAGTCTATCAACTTAAACAAAACCAACTCAAGACTGGTTGTCACATGTTGAAACGACCCCAAAAATGCCCGAAAATGTGCTACGGAAACACCTATAATTGTAATTTCCATATATCTCAAAATCCGTGCATGATTTGGGAAATTCGACTTCATATTCTTATTTGTGGGGTCAAATTGAGTGGGAAATGGGTCTAACCTGAATTTTAGAGCAACCGTATCAAAATTCAAAAATCGCAAAAATTGTGATTCGGAGAGTCAACTTTAATGGGGCATATCTCTTAGCACACAAGGAACTGGAAGGGCTGCAAACTATTAAATTAAAGCTCTTTGAGTTAGCTTTCCAACGCACTTGGTTTCACCTCATTCCGAGTTAGGATGAGGGAGTTATGACCATTTTCGTAAAACCTGTCTGTGCAGATTTGCAATTTCCAGTGAGCTTTTTTTAGGCGGGTTGGAGACGTTTTTTTATAAAAAGGGGATATGTCCCATACTTAGTCATTTTTCTTAACTCCAAAAACACTCTCTAAGCCCTCTCCAAAAATTCCACCAAGATCTTCAACCAAATTCAAACATCTCAAGCTCTAATTCCGGATTCAAGACTCAATCTCAAGCTTCGATTCTCCATTCCAATCTTCATCAAGGATTCTCCAAAGTTGAGGTATGTGGGTTTGATTGTGGAAACCTTCCTTTCCACAAGTCCAACCATTTATCCTCTATTTCTACTTCAAGTTTATGGGTCCTTATGATTATTTATGAACTCTTGAATTATGGAATTACTACTACACACCCTATTATGGTCCATTTTGCATATTATCATGAAATGGAATTATTATGTGATGTTTATGGTTTACATGCTTCCATGATCAAATTATGAAGGTTGATATATATATGTATGTTGTTGGTGGGCTGATTTATATGGATTTTGGAATTGGTTGGACTTAGTATTCTTGAAATACATGATTTCATTTACATGAACAATTGCCCACCTTGTGTTTGATAAAATGCCCATTTATAGAATTCTTAGGAAAGGGAAGGTCCAAGGTACGTCCTATGAGTCGGATGGTTATGTAATTACTGAAATGATGATGAAATGGACACATGTATATGATTTTCTCTATATAAGTGTTGTGAGTCGACCAAGCCTAGTACGGGGGGTAGTAGGCCCGTATAACCGTATCGAGGGGTTGGTACCTTGGTTGCCTAGTACGGGGGGTAGTAGGCCCGTATAACCATATCGAGGGGTTTGTACCTTGGTCCCTAGCTCGGGGGGTGGTAGGCCCGTGTAACCATATTGAGGGGTTTGTACCTCTTTCGCCTCTCCAAGGGGGTGGTAGGCCTTGGAAATACTATATTGATGGTCACTCGCCACACATGTACTACGTCCCACTAAATATGATTTTTATGTAAGCATCATTATACATATCATTTCATTAATATGCTATCTATTGGGTATGATTACGCATTTTTCCTATGATGTCCATCTAATGTAGCATTGCATTGCATCCCATATACTTAGTACATTCAAATGTACTAACGCATACTCTATGCCTACATGATGTCACCATGTAGGGACCGGAGCACCGCTTGACCATCCTCCTCCGCGTGGCTAGTACGATTTTCTATAGTGGTTATTGGTGAGTCCTCCATTTCGGGGACGTTGCTCATGATCTTTTGCTATGTATAAAACTTTTCCTTTCTAGTTATGTTTTGACTATGAGGGTGAGCCCGGTAGTTTGTCTTGGCCCCCGCTAAGTACTCATGTTTAGAGGTGGTGTTGGACAAGTTGTGTATTATGCTTGAGCTTGACTCATCTATGGTATTTATGTATCATTTTTTTTTTTCTTGCTCCCTTAGTCCCGATTTCCCCCTTGATTATGCTTATCGCTTATGGTCATTTAATTGCTTCCGCGACCAAGGATGTGTAATGATACGCTATGAGGCTTGTTTGGGGTTCCTTCGGGTTCCCCATTCGCCGGTCACATCTAGGCCCTAGGCTTGGGTCGTGACACATGTACAAGCCGCTAATACAGAAGTTCAATAAGTAAGTACAAGTCTCAACATTCTTTGTGTCTCAAATAGAACAAAGTATAGAAAAGGATCTAGAAAGGTCGCCGACAACGAACAGCTACCTCTCAAGTATCCACGGAAGCCTCAGAGGAAGAGAGAGAGAGAGATAAAATCACGGTCTGGGCTCAGAACCTACACAGATGTAGAAGCAAGGGTGAGTACCAAAACCACGGTACCCAGCAAGTCAACCAATAAAACAAGGCCAACCTAACTAAACTCACGAACCCCTTTCCTTCCAACCGAACCTCCACAACTACAACCTGCAGAGAAATCAGCCCAACCTAGACTATACAGTTATATCTCACATAGATCAACAACAGTTCACAAATATCAATAATAGAACAAATAATCATCAAATACAGTGTCACGGGATATAAACACAACTCCACAAAGTCAAGAAAAGGACAATGAAAAGCAATGCAATGCCAAGTATCATGATGCATGTCTATCCTACAATACACATCCGCTGAATCTCAGACCGGAACCCATGGGGGCCAAACAAGGACCATGTATCCACCGAAACCATTTCCCATTGGCATAATCATCACTCGCCGGAACCATTTCCCATCGGCATAAATCATCACTCGCCGGAACCATTTCTTATTGGTATAAATCATCACTGGCCACACATGGACCATGTATCCACCGGAACCATTTCCCATCGGCATAAATCATCAAAGTGTCTCATCATAGTGTTTCAGAACCAATGCACACAAGCATGTTCACACAAATAATGAGAAAATGATAGTGTTCACAATCACAACGCAATTCATATCAATGCAAATCATGTCACACTATCAACAATATATCAGCATCATCAATTACATCATTTACAACAAGATCAATGCTTCGTCTCCGATTCACTACTCATTTCATCACAAGTAGGATCAATTGCTAAGCAAGATATCAAAGTCTAATCCTATAGTTCAAAATAGGCAAAAGAAATATTCATCAATTTCACGATTTCATCAAGGCTTTCATAGCACTTTACCAATTCACAACCCAACACACAAGATCAATACAATTCCACATGGTTCACAACATTAGCACATAAGCCTTTTTATTACCCCATCGATCAAATTAGATTGATTTCATACAAAATTTCATCCCATTCCTCAATCTCATTACTCCCCAACTCATACAAGGAAGAAATTCAAAATTTAAATAGGTTCCCAAAGTTTTAAAGGTCCACTTGCCTTAATCACAACACGCTCAATCCACAACTGGAGCTTTTTCTTTCCGGGAGCAATCCAAAGCACCACAATCTACTCAAAATATGAACAACAATCACAATCCGGAGCTAACAATGATAAAAACACAAAATTCGAAAAGAAGAGGTAAAACAACCCCAAACTCCGATTTCAAAAACGGAACTAGAATCTGAAATTTCTTTCATGAAAATGATCCTCAACGAAATAGGAACTCAATGGTGAAAACCAATTTGGAAAAGAAGCTCAAAACAACCCACAATCCTCAATTTTATCACAAACTCGGAGTTCAATCAAAACCCCCAATTTCAATTTCAAAAAGCTCAATTTTCCAATCAAAATCATGTTTAAATCAATGGGTAATCAAAGACAAGGGTTAAAATCACTTTCCCACACTGATTCACAAGAAATCCCTCTTCAAAAATCATCCAAAAGAGCTCCAAAATGATGAAAATGGAGAAAATGGGACATTTCTCGACTGTACACTGTTTCATGCATAAATTGACCTCCGCGAAAGAGGAGACCAAGGCCCCATTACTCCGTGAACGCGGGATCCCCTCCGCGAATGCGGAGAACAAAACCCAGACCCTCCGCAAACGCGGAGTTCACCAATCCCACCCTCCGCGAACGCAGGCAATTACCCTCTGCGAACGCGGAGGTCAAAACAACTGGCACCAGAACTCAGACAACAGCAAAATCAGCCAAACACAAAAACGCCGAAAGGACCCTCGGGATTCGTTTGAAACCCCGGGCACACAAACCAGATATTCAACCCCACTAAATTTGACGTTCCGAACTCAATGGAATCATCGGAATTTGGATTCGAGGTCTCCTTGACCCGAAACCCGATAAAATGCAACAACACTAACTCAAGCTTCAAAATCTCAAAACAAACATGGGACCTCAAAAAATTCAACCAAGGCCACCCCTAGACCTAAAATTATCCCCCGAATCCAACGGAGTCGTCGGAATCCACATCCGAGCACCCGATCTCCGAATGTTGACCGAAGTCAACCCTATGATCAAAACTTCACAATTTTCTAACTTAAGACCTCAAATCCACGATACTGTCCCAAAACTTATTCCATCAACTCTCCTAAACCAATTTCCACATTTCGGAACAGATGGAATCGACGAAATTCCCATCTGAGTCCCGAAACTCCGAAAGATCTCAAAAATCACATTTTGACAACTTAAGCATTTAGAATTAAAATTTTCCAAAAACCACAACTCAACAAGAATTTTCACAAAACTAACATCGGATATTAGCCAAACATGACTCGGGGCAACTCTCGGGAGGGGTAAAATTGTCATTTAACAAAAATTACCAAAATTGACCTTCAGGGTCATTACAACATACATGTCTTGTTTCTAGAAGCCCAAAAAGAATGGAGGATTGGAGACTTGAAGGGAACCCTAGCTCTTCTTCTTCCTTGGGCTTGAGAGGATTTGGGGGGATGAACTTGGTTAATCTTTAGGGATTTAGGAGAATGAGTTGAAAATGGGTGAATTAGGGGTTTAAAATGTTTATATAGAGCTCAGGGTAGAAGACAAAACGATATAATATTGGATAAAAATAATTAGAGAAAGACCAAAAAGCCCCTTTAAAATAATTGTCGGACCTCACCTACGGTCCGTAGGTCCAACTACGGACTGTCCTAGTCAACCGTCGATGAATTCAGAAACTAGATTTTTTGGACCATCAAACGATGGAACCCATGTACAGTTCGTAGGTCAACCAATGGACCGTACATGGCCACCGTAGGTCACAACTTCTTCCTTAAAATTTCACTAAGTCTTGGACTGGCCTACGAGACCTACCTACGACTCGTACAATGATCGGCGGACCATTCTGTTGAACCGTCTAAAGGGTACTAAAACTTGATTTTTTAAAAAAAATTATTTCTCCACTTCCTATGGATGCCATCTACGGTCCGTAGGTACTCCTACCAACCGTAGGTCATGCCTGCAACCCAAAATCTGCATTTTTCCTCTTTTCCAAGTCCGAGGTGTTACATAATTGTAAGGAAATGCCTCAACAATACTGTGATATTGGTCATTTGGAAAAAAATTCAGAACTTTCAGATACAAAGGAAGGAACCGATGAAGAAGATGAAGAGTACAATAACAGAATTACTTGGGTTTATGATTTCGTTATTTTAGGAAAACTTGTTAGAGTTGATACTCAAGGATCTTGTAAATCTGTTGGGTTGTTAATTAGTCAGCAATTAATCCTTTAATTAAGGAAATAAGTTCTACCCCCTTTAATTTAAATTAATAAATTGTATATCTCAGCTTTAAAAACTGTTGGATACATGTATCTCACCATTAATGATACATGTATCTCACCATTAATGATACATGTATATCGAGGCCAAAATATGTTATAAAAAGTAGTACTATAAACCATCAAAAATTCTAGTAATTAGGATCTAAAGTTGTGGGATTTATGTAAGATGCTCAAAAAATTTAGTACTCTTTTCATCTTAATTTATAAGATGCAATTTAATTGAGCGTGGAAATTATGTAATATAAGATTTTGCAATATTTTAAAATTGTCCTTAAAAAACTTTTAAATAGAAGAGCATATTTTTATGGATTTTAATATGATTAAAATGTTGATAGTATCCGTAAATATTTATCAAATAAGAAAATATGTCATTTTTTTGAAATGAAAAGAAAAATATCACATAAATAAAAATAAAAAATAAAAATAATAAAATATTCTATTTTATTTGGAATTTTTGAATTTGAAAGATCGCTTCTTTTTTATCAAGCTAATATTTTGTGATGATGAGAAAATATCAAATAACTTACTATAATTTTCTAGGCATTAAGTGCTAATCTAATGAGTGGAAAAAAAGAAGAGGAGGTAGTCTTATTTTATAGTATGTTTAAGAGTTCTATTTGGATAATTTTTTTAAATAGAAATATAATTTAAATAATAGCCTTAAAAGGGAAATTTGCATAGGTCAGCTGTTAATAAGGGTAAAACAGTAGGCCATAACTCAATCTAGGTAAATTTTATCAAATTGTAATTTCTTTAGTTATTTGCTTAACCAATCAACAAAATTTATTAATATGGATGGCTATATTCAAACAAACAAAAAAAAAAGCTCATAAGCTTAAAAATGTTTTGATAAAAATTTTCATGAGTTAAAATAAGATATGTTTAGTTCAAATCAAATCAACTTTTCGATTGACAGAATTACAAACGCGAAATTGGGCAAGTAAATAATTGTTCCTATACTCTAAGCTGAAGTTAATTAATTATTATCTGAATTAACAGGTGTCCTAGAGGTGGCCATGGATAGCACTTAGCAGCATCCCCACGTTGTTTAATAATATCGCCTTCATTGTATTGATTCTCTTGTTTAATTTTTTAAAAGATATTCTTGCTAAGTTTTGTTGGAGCCTCGACTAAAAATTGTCATTTATATACATACTAGTTATCGATAGCATGTGTTGTGTATGGCCTGATAATATACATTTTAGGAAGAATTACTAAATTACACAGCTTTAAGTAAACTATTTTTCATATTTCCCTATATCTTTTAAAGTGTTTAAAATCCCTTATTTTAATAATTTATCCGTATTAATATATTAATGTATCCGGATTGGGAAATTCCTTATTTTAATAATGTATCTGTATTAATGTATCCGCGCTTTCACTAATATATCCGGATTGCTGTATTTATGTATCCGCGCTTTCACTAATGTATCCGGATTGGAAAATCCCTTATTTTAATAATGTATATGTATTAATGTATTAATGTATCCGCACTTTCATTAATGTTTTTGGATTGGGTTAATTTTAAGGGATTATTGTAATTAGAAAAAAAAGTAGGGATAGATAGTAATTTCATCTTTACATTATATGATTTATGTAACTTATACTTAATTTTACAGCTATAATTTATTTAAAGGAAAACTAAGCAAATACCCATAAAAGTAAAATAATTACATACATATATCCCTTTACATTCATACCCCACTAAATAATTACACTATATACCCCCCAACTAATTTCGCTTAACTGATAATAAATCAGTATCATATACTGTATTGATATCATTAAGGCTGATAATTTCGCTTAATTGATACTAAATCAGTATATATATACTATAATGGATCATCAAAGTTTCTTGTTCAGAAAATACTCATTAGTCAATGATACTATAAGAGTATATATATACTCTTATAGTATCATTGACTAATGAGTAATTTCTGAACAAGAAACATTAATGATACCATAAAAATATATATATACTCTTATAGTATCATTGATTAATGAGTAATTATCATCTTTAATGATACCAATACAGTATATGCTACTGATTTAGCATAAGTTAATCGAAAATTATTAGCCTTAATGATATCAATACAGTATATGATACTGATTTAGTATCAGTTAAGCGAAAATTATCAGCCTTAACGAATGGGGGGTATGGACTGTAATTATTTCTGAGAGAATGATATTTCTTGAATTACTTTGGATTTGGATATGAACATGTAATTATTTTGGATTTTATGGCCCATTTATATAGTTTTTCCTTTCTTTTAAGTTACACTTACTCATACTATTTTATCAATAACAATAAACAGTCCGGGAAACAATAATTAATTATGCTTTAATTTTTCCCATTTAAGATCTTAATTAATGGTTTAATTGAGTCATAAGGAAGTCTTCCAAAAATTCTTTTAACAGAATTCAAATAGAGGGAAAAGAGTAATTATAATAAAATAAAAACAATACAAATTGCTTTGTTCACTTTATTTCTCCATTATATAAAACTAGTGAATTTGACTATGCTTCGCGGTAGTAATTTTAAAAAAAATAATATATTCATAATACGTGAATAATAATATTTTAATTGCAAATTTAAATTGATTGAATTTCAAATTTTAATCCAATTCATTGCCAACACTTTCCTTTAACTTTTTATCACTTTAAAAGGGTTAAATTGAATTTGAAGAATGATTGATCTACTCATGTCCAGATTAAAACATAGTTTTCCACTATACATTTAACATATGTATATAAGTACTTAATTTCCTTTCCTTTAAAACTTATTGCATAGTTCCAACTTTCAATTGCACGTCTCTTTATAAAAATATATTTATTTCATTAAGTTAGATCTTGAGTTTAATTCGTACAAAATATTTATAGATCGAACATATTTCTACTCCTCGTGATTGTCTGATTTTCTAGTTCGCTAGCTCAAAGAAAAGGGAATTGTCTAACCTTATAAGAAGGTCATAGACTCAGGAAAGTTTCTCCCTTCATCATATTTTCTATCGTCCCATGACACACATGACGTAAATCTCAAGAATGTAAAAGGGTAAAAAGGTTAAAAAATATTTTTAATTTGCAGTCTTTCATTGAAACTTCTTGTGCTACGTTTTTGTTTGCTAGTGAAATTAAATAAATTATAACACTTAAAATTTGGAATTGAAAAATGCATGAGGTTAACTGAAAACCTTCTCACTTAATCTTCTAAGGCCAATATTTTTCATAATATGCGCACTTGCAAATTGTCGAAGCAATACCCATATATGATACACAGCCGACGATATTAAGATATTGGGTATATGCTCATTAAAATGTCACGGCGTAAAATATTCAAAATTGATAACCTCATTACCAAAACTTCTTACTTCATAAAACTCTTTTACACTAATTCTTATAGAAATATTTGCATTATCCATTTAAAACGAAAGCTATTTTCAAACTCCTAAGATATAGAACATAAAAACGAATGAGAAAAAATAACGTTAAGGAAAGTAAAGGAGACAAATAATTGACATGATAAATGCATTATAAAAGTAAAGGACATCTTTAACTATAATTTAATTGACTTTGTGGCGGTTATATTGATGAATAGGAATAGTAGATTATATGTACAGAAATTAACAAAAAAAAAAATGCAAGAAAGGAAAGAATAAGATTTTAAAAAAAATAGTTGCTAGCTCTAGATAGGTGTCATATATATATATATATATATATATATATATATAAAAAGAGAGAGAGAGATTGAGTCGCTCTCTTATAATAATAATACTAATATTTTCGCAAAAGTAAATTCTAATAAATCTTGCAAAAACACGCTATCTCAATGCACTATAATCAATAGGCATTTTCAATAGCGAAGCACCACAAGACAACCTCTATGCTCCTAATTTATAACTATGCACCATGTTGATACAATAGATAAATGAAGTTCAATAAATGAACTAGCAAATACTAAGAAAAATATACATATTTTTCATTCACAGTAAAATTTCTTCATGTGTATTCACGGATGAAGCTAGGTTTTCGATTACACATTCGAGTGAATTCAATAACTTTGATCCATATCCTATATTTATCTTAAGAAATTCATTGAATTTATACAAATTATTATTTTAGAATTTACTAATTTAAAAAAATCTCAAATCTATAAAGTCCAAACCTTGACGCTATGTGTATTTGAAGACAACATACACAATTTCAAATGCAGAATGTCCATAAGATATATATAACAAGGAAGATGTCACAACCCGATTCCTCGAGTCATGATGGCGCCTACCAACCCGCCAGTAGGCAAGCCAAACCCTGTCCCGAAACTTAACAATAATGGGATTGAGGGTAGAAACTAATCTCAACTAAGCGGAAGCATAAATAAAGGAACACATAAGGGAAAGGCGGAAGTGAAACCACATATATACAACAAACGACACCTCCCAAGTCCAGGTTACATGTACAGAACTACTACAAAATGAGTACAAGTCCCAAAAGTGGACCACCGAAACAAGACTGTCTCAAAAGCAAAAGATAAGCCAAAATATAAGTACAGAAGCAGACAGGTAATCTTAGGACGCTATGTGCTCACCCTCGCCTCTAGAACAGACTGCAGCAGGCTCGAACTCAACGCTGATAACTGGTGCTCGGACCTACATCACGAAAACAGATGCAGAGTGTAGCATGAGTACCATTACAACAGGTACCCAGTAGGCATCATAGGGCGACAGAGCAAGAAAGGTAAAACCAGACTGAAAGGATAGAATCTACAATATAGAGGTCAACTGAAATAAGCACAAACTAATCAACAACAATCTAGGAAAAACCAAAACTAAACCTAACTGGCCCTCCATAAGACCCAGAAGGTACACTCGAACATAGACAACAAAACCCGAACGGACCCCCATAAGCCCGACAGGTACACGAAAAAGCTAAATCTACAAGACCGAAGGAAAACCCAACTCAGAACCGAAACCACCAACCAACTCAATCGAAACAATCAGCCAACTCCAACCCAGTCAAAAGTCTGACTTCCAAATCAGGCTTCCTAGCCTGGTAGCAACTCCCTGGGGCCCTGCCCTAGCCAGCAGAGTGACCAGGGGGCATAACGACTCCTCCAAGGCCCTAATATCCAATCGTCCAATCAGCTAACACTCCGGGGGGCCTACCCTAGCCGGACCAGTGCGCTGGTCATGTCGACTCCGAAGAGGACCTCAAATAACTCATATCCAATTGCCTGGCAGGCTAACACTCCGGGGCCCCTGCCCTAACTAGATGAGTGCGCTAGCTAACACTCTGGGGGCCCTGCCCTAGCTAGACGAGTGAGCGAGGCATATCAACTCTGTAGAGGATCTCAAATACCAAATCAATATAGATCACCGTCCACCACCAACCACATAATCGACCTCGAAACACCCGAAATACCAGGAACACACCACGTCTCCGATGACACATCGGTACCACAGAAATGGGGAGAAAAGCCAGAAGATCACAACAATACAAAACCAAAGGTAGGCTCATACTATCAGACCCAAGTCTGCTATTCCGGTCTATAAGGACCTAGTGCATCCGAATCGACGTTGGATACATACCAGAGTCAAATAGGTGGATGGGTCTAAGGCAATGCTAGCCTAACCTAGTCTAAGGTTGAAAATATAATCCAACACAATAAAACAGCCAACAGATAGTCCGCATGCAACATCACATAAACAATCCCTCCAATAACCTGGTATTACCCCAAAACAGCTCGAAAATCAACCCTAAAGCATTGTTTATGAGAAGAAGAGAAGAAATACTAGTTCCCCACCCCCGATTCACACAAATCAGCATGCATTCGCACAATCCAGTTCAATCTAAAAAGAAGGGAAGCCGTAACCTACAACAAGGCCGATCGCGCGCGCTCTAAATCACTCCGCCGGAGCTTTTCCCTTCCGAACGGCCTCAGATTGCTGCCACGCTATCAACAATAAAATCACAGCATCAGCACAGTCGTTTAGAAACTAAAAACATCAAAATCAGAGACGAACCAATTTAGGAGTCAAAATCAGAGAATGTGGAACCCGCTCCAGAAATCCCAGAATTGACTCTTTAAAAAGGTCCTAAACCCTCCCCCAAGTTGTTGTTCCAAAACGGAATACCTCTCGGGGCTCAGAACAGCCGACAAATCAAGAAACCAAAACATGCAAAACTTTACACAATTTAAGCTTGAGGCATCCACTTACGCCTCCAATTCATGAGAATCAAAACTCACCGAACGCTATCCGAACCAACACCCACACAGCCTACGCAATGCTTAACACCTGGGACTTCGAACCATCAAAAACCGACTTAAAACGGAGAAGATATCACAATTTGAAACTCACAACAACAAATTGCCCGACTGCCCCTTTTGTAATAACTGCCAGACATGCAGACCTCCGTGAACGCAGAGGGAGGATAAGAAAAACTCCGTGAATGTGGATAGGAGCCCGCGAACGCGGAGAGAAAGACTCCCCAGACCCCCAGATCTCTGCGAACGCGGAGCCTTATCCGCGAATGCGAAGAAGAAACACTCAAACCTCTGCAAACGCAAAGCATGGACCACGAAAAGGAAGACTCATACCTCCGCGAACGCAGAGCTAGGCCCGCGAACGCGGAGAAGGATGGGTCTGCAACATCAGCTGTGCACCAGCTAAAACTTGGCTTTCCCAAAACTCTGATGGGGTGTTCGGAATTCGTTCGGAACCCCGTGCACGCAAACGAGATATGCTACCCCATAAAATTCGATGTTCTAAACTCAATGGAGCAGTTAGAATTTCCATACAAGGTTATTTCGATAAAAAGTGGGTCCCACACCCAAAGCTCCATTTTAACCAAATTCCACAAAGGGCCTCGGAATTAGATCGGAAGCCCGAGGAAGCATAAGAAGGGTCATTCTAGACCAAACTGGGCAATCCGAAACTAACCGCGCTAATGGAATTTTCATCTGAGCGCATTTACCAAGAATGTTGACCAAAGTCAAACTTGAGCTAAATTTCAAAGGCTAAAGCGCCAAATGGCCCTAAAGTCACACCGGAAGCCTTGGGACTCAGGCCAATCATGCTTCTAGGTTCAAAAGCTCCATAACAGGAAAACAGGCACAAAACCCAAATGAACGACCAGGCGACCGAACAGTCAGTGCCAGTATGTCATAAATGACTTGGGGTCGCTACAGGAACGCTCTAAACGACAGAAAGAAGGCATTTACATAGAAATGACCTAGAGGGTCATTACAACATCTACTACTAAAAGAACTTTCGTCCGTGAAAGTAAGAGTCAAGAAGTACCTGTGGGCTCAAATAAGCTGGGGAACTGCTCCCGCATCTCTTGCTCGGTCTCCCAGGTAGCCTCCTCGAATGGACGATGCCTCCAACAGACCTTAACCACAGGAATGGCTCTAGACCTCAGCTGCCTCACATCTCTAGCCAAAATAGTAACTGGCTCTTCAATATAGGTCAGGCGATCATCCAACTCAACAGCGTCATACTGGAGAATATGAGACTCTTCTGGAACATATCAGCGCAACATCAAAACATGTAAAACTGGATGAATAGCTGAGAAGGCTGGAGGTAAGGCTAACTCATAGGCCACATCACCAACTGTCCTCAAAATCTCAAAAGGCCTAATATACCTGGGGCTAAGCTTGCCCCGCCTCCCAAATCTCATCACGCCCTTCATGGGCGATACTCAGAGGAAAACTCTATCACCAACGGCAAATCTCAGTGGCCGTCGCCTGCGATTTGCGTAACTCTGCTATCTACTCTAAGTCGTCCTGAGCCGATCCTGAATCATCACCACATGAACTAAGGCCTCATGAAACAAGTTTGTACCACGCGGCCTAGGCTCCGTAGACTCGAACCAACCAACTGGAGTGCGACAACACCTACCATATAAAGCCTCAAACGGGGCTATCTGAATGCTAGAGTGGTAGTTGTTGTTGTACGCAAACTCTGCCAAAGGCAAAAACTGGTCCCACTGTCCTCCAAAGTCTATAACACAGGTCTGCAACATGCCCTTAAGGATCTGAATAGTACGCTCTGATTGGCCATCGGTCTGCGAGTGGAATGTTGTGCTAAGGTCAACACGGGTGCCCAACTCCTCCTGAAATACCCTTTAAAAACTGGAAGTGAACTGTGAACCCTGGTCTGAAATGATCGATATAGGCACACCATGAAGACGGACCACTTCCCGAATGTAGATACGGGCTAACCTCTCAGCACTGAAGGAAGTATGAACTGGAGGTAAGAGTGCTGACTTGGTCAATCGATCCACGATGACCCAAATGTTGTCAACACCCCCTGGAAGTCTGACGAAAGCCCACAATGAAATCCATGGTGATACGCTGCCACTTCCACTCAGGAATGGATAATCTCTGCAACTCACCACCAGGCCTCAAATGCTCGGTCTTCACCTGCTGGCAACACAAGCAACTGGACACATAATCTGAGATTTCCCTCCTCATACCGCTCCACTAGTAATGCTACCTCAAATCACGATACATCTTAGCGGTGCCCAGATAGATAGAATACCTGGAGTCATGGGCCTCGCTAAGGATCAGCTGAATCAAATCCCCAACTCTCGGAACACACAAACGGCCAAAAAATCTTAAAACCCCATCTGAGTCTAATGTAGGCTGCCCGGTATCACCTACCAATACTCTATCCAGGAGTGCCACCAAAAACTCATCCTCGAACTGACAACCACGGATCTGATCTAGCAGAGATGACTCAAATCCCACATAGGCTAACGCCCGACTGGTATCTGAAACATCAAGCCTGATCATCTGGTTGGCTAGGGACTAAATGTCAAAAGCCAAGGGTCGCTCCGAAACAGAAAGGAAGGCTAGACTACCCATACTCACTACCTTCCGGCTCAAGGCATCCGCTACCATATTCGCCTTGCCCGAATGATAGAGAATAGAGAGGTCATAGTCCTTTAAGATCTCAATCCAACAGCGCTGCCTCGAATTAAGATCCATGTGGGTCATAATGTACTGAAGGCTCCTGTGATCAGTGTAGATCTCACAATGAACTCCATATAGGTAATGCCTCCAGATCTTAAGCGCAAAGACTACCGCCGCCAACTCCAACTCATGAGTGGGGAAGTTGCGCTCATGCAGCTTAAGCTACTTCAATGCATAATAAATAACCCGGCTCTACTGCATCAAAACATAACCCAAACCAACGCCGGATATGTCACAATAAATCGTGAATCCCTCGCCCTCAACTGGAAGAGTCAATATAGGAGCGGTGGTAAGCAACTCCTTGAGCCTCAGAAATCTTCTCTCACACTCCTCCGACCACACAAAAGGAATATCCTGGCCAGTCAACCGAGTCAAAGGCACCGTGATAGAAGAGAAACCCTCAACAAAACGCATGTAGTACCCTACCAATCCGACGAAGCTCTGAACCTCAGTCATAGAGGTGGGCCTAGCCCAATCACGGATAACCTCAATCTTCATTGGATCCACCTTAATGCCATCCTTGGACACCACGTGTCCCAAGAATGCTATAGACTCAAGCCAAAACTCACACTTTGAGAACTTGGCATAAAGCCGATGGTCTCTCAAAGTCTAGAGCACTATCCTCAAATGCTGCTCATGCTCACAATGGCTCTGCGAGTATACCAAGATATCATCAATGAAGACTATGACAAAGGAGTCCAGATACGGCCTGAATACACGAGTCATCAAGTCCATAAAAGCGGCAGGGGCATTAGTCAATCCAAAAGACATCACCAGGAACTCATAATGGCCGTAACGAGTCCTAAATGTTGTCTAAGGGATGTCCGCTGCTCTAACCCTCAATTGGTGGTAACCAGAGCTCAAGTCAATCTTAGAAAACACTACGACACCCTGAAGTTGGTCGAACAGATCATCAATACGAGGCATGGAGTAACGGTTCCTCACCGTCACCTTATTCAGTTACTTGTAATCAATACACATCCGCATAGTACTGTCCTTCTTCTTCACAAATAGGACTGGGGCACCCCAAGGCGATATGCTAGGCCTAATGAATCCCTTACCTAAGAGATCCTGAAGCTGAACACTGAGCTCCTTGAGCTCTGAGGGGGCCATACGGTAGGGTGGGATGGAAATAGGATGAGTACCCGGCTCCAAATCAATGGCAAAATCAATATCTCGCTCTAGGGTAGGCCAGGAAGGTCGACAGGAAACACGTCAGCAAACTCTCGAAATATAGGCATTGAATCCACCGTAGGGCCCTCCCTACTAACATCTCTAACATAAGCCAGATAAGCCAAACATCCGCCGTCCACTAACCTCCGGGCCTGGATATAAAAAATCACCCCAACTGGTGTGCGACTACAAGAACCCTGCCACACCACCGACGGAATACCAGGCATAACTAAAATAACGGTCTTGGCAGAGCAATCCAAGAATACTCGGTGAGGGGATAGCCAATCCATGCCCAAAATCAAATCAAAATCAAACATATTAAGCACAATAAGATCAGCCCAAGTGTCCTGCCCCTGAATAGTCACCACACAGGATTTACAAACCTGATCCACTACTAAAGAATCACCTACAGGGGTCAAAACACGCAACGGTACCACTAAGGGCTCTGGACTCACTCACAACTGAGGAGTACAATAAGCAGACACATACAAATAGGTAGAACCAGGATCAAATAAAGTTGAAGCGGACTGACGGAATAAGAGAACCGTACCTGTAATCACATCATCTGACTCCCCGGCCTCTGCCCTGGCTAGAGCTGCATAGAAATGGCCCTGGGTGCCTGTACCCCATGCTTCCACCCTGCCACCTGTCCTGCCTCCCCGGGGATCTCCCCGTGCACCCTGATACTATCCTCCTCCCCTAGCTGGAGAAGTTATTGCAGATACTGGTCTCACTGCCTGAGGAGCTGGTAAGGTTGGTAAGGCTGGTCCGGAGATAGGGCACTCCCTGGACCAATGATCAAGCCCCCCACAAGTAAAGCAACCCTAAGGCGACCTGCTTATTACTGGAGGTCGGCCACCCCAGCCTGAGGAACCCGTTTGAATACCGCATCGGCCCTAGCTCGGACCAGGAATATAACCACATTGACGGTGCTGGTCACCCTCCGCAATCTGTAACGACACCTGAAATGGGCAACTGAACTGACCCGGCTGGAACATCTTATGGACCCGATCCCGAGTATCGCTGGGCCTAGAACGGGACCCATTAAAGCTATCATTCTACCTGGCCCTCTTACGCTGCCCCCTTGGTCCATAACTTCTAGAAAAGAGCGGCCCGTTGAAACCATAGACTGCGACTCAATATGGAGCTGCAACCTCTAGCCAATAACAAAGCATCGGACTCTCTCTTCCTCCATGGCCAAGATCATAGTGGCATGACGGGATAACTCATGAAATATAGCCTCGTACTCAGATATCGTCATAGAGCCCTACTCCAACCTTGAGAACTCATCACGAAGCCGATCTCTAACGCTCCGTGGGATAAACCTAGCTAGGAAGGCCTCAGAAAACTTTGTCCACGTCACTGGCGAGGACCCATCTTTCCTGGTCTCCGTAAACGAGCGCCACCACTGCCTAGCCGGTCCATCCAACTGATAAGCAGCGAAGTCGGCTCCTCTCGACTCCACTAATCCTAGAGCCTGCAATCGCTCCCGGCGGGATGTAATGAACTCACGGGCATCCTCTCCAACCACCCCAGAAAACCTCAGCGGTGACAATCGTAGAAACACCCCGAGCATCTTCTGCTCCCACAATGGCATGACCCCATCTAAGGCATCCCGCTAAACGACTGCCGGTGCTGGCGGCTGCTGAACCTCTGGGGCCGCTACTGCAGGCTGACCCTGCTGCTGGATCTCTGGAGCCGCTGGGGCAGGCTGACCCATCGGTGCTGGCACTGGGTCTGGAACTGGTGCTAGGGCCAGCTGCTGCTGCTGAATACCCCATATCGTTGTAGTATCTGTGCAAACATGGCCTGAAGGTCAGGGGCGGCAGCTGGTGCGGACGGTGGCTGGGCTGGTCCCGGCCCCACCGGTTGAGGAGGAATTTGGTCAAGCTGAGGCTCCACCCCCGGCTCTGGAGTCCTCGCTCTATCTCGGGCTGGCGCTAATATTGCCCAAATTACACCTCCCTAAGGAAGTATAAGTGGTCGCTGTCAAATAAAGAACCTAACAAGAGTTAGGGTCGATCCCACGAGGAATATGGTTCAAACTTAGGCTAATTAAGATTAGTTGTACGTTTAGCCTAATTATCTCTAAACGAAAGGGGGGATTTAGATAAACTAGAATTAAAACTACTGGAGAGGAATTAAAACAAATAAACAAATAGCAGAAATTATGCAGTTTGAGATATCAATATGAGAATGAAACTAGGGTTTATGTGTTCCCCATAAGCTCTTAACTCAGTAAACCTAACAATGGTAATTCTTTCTAATGTCTAGCATGCGTGATCGGTAAGTTATGTATCCCTAAGTGATTGGTCCTCTAAATAGGGAATTTCACTACGCATACTGGTCCGTCTACGTGTGTCGATTTACTAATCCTTACCTTTGACCCAGATTAACCCACAGCTATTTCTAGGTTGGGTTATTAGATAGTGGACTACTCAACGCTAAATCTCTGTTGTGTAATATCTTTTTCATTCATTACTACCTGGTCCGGCTAGTAGGAACGAGGCGAGTTCTGACGTGGGCCCCCGTTAAAAAGCATTCTAAACGAAGAGATTAACAAAAACATACATAAATACTATCAAGAATTACAACATTATTAGTTTTACTTTTGTTAATTACTCATGGTTTCCACAATCCTAGTTGTGGATTTTAGTTACTCATGCTTGTTTGTTCACAATTCATATTAGGGTTTGAATAAATCATGAACTTACAGGGATTATAGATGAATTCCACAATCTTAAATTGAAAATCAAAAGCAAAATGCATAAATCAACCTTCAAGAATAAATCTCCTCAAAAGATGAAAAGTAATTCCCAATGCCAAAAGGTAATATTAAAAAAACTAGTCAACAACATAAAAATGGAATTTACATAAGGTATATATAGAAAGCAAATCCTAATTAGACTAGGAAAAGGAAATCTCAGAAAATTCGGCCTGGGCAGAGTCATCTACGGTTGGCAACCTACGGCTCGTAGGCAGACCTACGGCTTGTAGGTCTCAACCGTCATTCAAAAGTTAGAATAATTCCTGAGGGCTTCTTTTTACGGTCATGATCTATGACTCGTCATTCAATGTACGACCCGTCCTGTTCTTCCGTCATTCAAGTTCTGTAGGTGACCCTCTCTGAAGTTTTCTACGGTTGAGCATCTACGGTTCGTAGTAGGATCTACGTCCCATCATCTTGGTCCGTCATTCCATACTTAGCCAATTCTTCAGGCTCCTGAACCTACAACCCTAACTGACGACTCGTCAATCAATTGACGATTTGTAGTGTGTCTCGTACATTACTAAAGTCTTACTGCTGCTGCATCAATCTTCTCAACTGCTCCAAAAGTCCTATTCCCTACAATTTTAACACAAAAACTATTAAATCTAATAACAAACCACTTAAGTAACATGCAAAATTCCAAGTTTAATGCATCAAAAGTACCGTAAATTCACAGTACATCAACACCCTCAACTTAAAATCTTTGCTTGTCCTCTAGCGACACAACAAACTCTAGACGACACGAGTATATAAGCAACCCAGACTTCAAGCAATCACACAGCAAGTTCCTCAACCTTCCTCCTCCTTATTCATTCTCAACTAAGTGCAATTTAATTACACACCTAACAAGCTAACTTATGCGGATCAATACATGACATCGACATACCAATAGACACACATACATACACATATAGCAATTTACCAGGATATAAACTTTCCAATAACACAACTTGTGCCCTCACTACAAAAGAAATTACTTTTTTACACATAAGTTGACTTTTTAATCTAGGGACTCAGTATATACTCACACTCAAAACAAATTCAATACAATATGTGCACAACACCATAGGCATGCCCTTATTTTCTTTACTTTGGCTTTTCAAACTTCTCACTAGAATCACTATAGGACTTTATTGGCTTGTAACGTAGGCCCCGGGTTAGGTGTGGTATATTTGGACATTAAGTGACTTCGCCCCACCCCTCCTTAACATCTAGTTTGGCTTGTTACCTTTTTTTTCAGCCACTTTTCATTCTCTTTTTACTTTATACTCTTTTCCCTCTGACTTCTATCAACTTGAGTGTGATTTCTTTTCTTGACTTCTTCTTGATTACAACTTTTGATTCTTTTCACTTCTTTTTGTTGCTTCACACTTTCAATTTTTATCATTCTTACACTATCTGCTTCCTTTGCTCTACACACAACTCTATTCATACCCTTGTTTTTCTTGCTTTCCTTCATAATAACCACCCTCAACTTACACATTTAGTATGAGCTATGGTACACATTATTCTTAGAAAGGACCAGGGCCAGATTTCAAGTACCTTTGTAGTAGCCACCCTCAACTTAAGCTTTTGGCCTATGTTGAGGTGCACGATGTCCACGGATGGACGAGGGCAAAAACAAATTTTTAAAAATACTTTAAGGGAAGGTGAGTTGGGTAAAAAGAAAGACTGGTATTCATTAGGCTCAAACATTTGGACCAAAAGGGAAAGATTTTCACACATGATTTGGTTAATTCATTTTAGGCTTAAGTGGGCTTAATACAACAATGGCCTATGATCATCTTCTAGTGTTTAGTTCAAATTACCTTAGACAGACCAACAGGGTAAGTTCTAGATTGGCACATCTCGTACAAATATTCAAATAATCTCACTCTCACATGGCACCTTGTTGCAATTAGCGAATCATCAATGAACCCGGTTAATGCTATAGCTTAAGTAATAGTGTCATATCGATACTAATCATGACATACAAAGATCCAACATATTCAACTCATTCAATTCACATTCACAGCGCAAAGAAAAAAAAATTAAAATTGGAGGGATATAAGTTTCCTAAGTTTCCTGCATACTAATGCCATCATGCTTTATTTCTAGGCCACTTGTACACAATCACAATCCTAAACATGTCGGTTCAATAGAAAGTAAACAGTTCCTTAGGAAAAAAGATAATAGGCAAGAAAACCCGAATGAAGGATTTATAAGTTATTCTACTCAGACTTCACATTAACACAAAACCCATTTTCTCCCACCCCCACGAAGAAAACAGTGCAATGTCCTCAATGCACTAGAAAAAGTAAAACATCGGGTGAGACAAACCTGTGACGCATATACCTCGAAGATCAATCAAGAGCTAGTGGGTCCGGTAGTTCGGAACCTATGGGATCACCATACTGCCCTGAGTAGTAGTGTGAGGCTCACCATCAGTAGCAAGCCCTGATCGCCGTCTACGGTTTCCCATCGACGGGTCGTAGGTGGTTTGACGGTCCGTCAATTGGTTCCGTCAATGCTCCTTAACACTTAACAAAATTTCAAAACATACCTGGGGTCTATAGTTGCAGACTACGGTCCGTAGATTGATGTACGGCTCGTACTGTGCAACTGTAGACTTAAAGCTGCACCTGCCCCTGAACATTCAGGTCTACGAATGCCATTTACGATTCGCCAACTCAGTAACGATCCATAGATGGGACCTGTAGACTCTTTTCTACTTAGTGTTCTGCAAATCCTTTCTTACTTTCCTGCACTCGTCACAAACATTAGGACTTCCCTTTGTTTAATTGACTCTTTTTGACACGGACCCTATACTAACCTATTCTAGCCAATACTAAGACTCAAGAAACATCAAAAACTAGAGAAAAATATTAAATAACATAAAATCACTAAGACAAATCCTAAATTGGCTTGAAACTACAGCTTGGGTTCCCACCCAAATAGTGCTTGATTTAACGGCGCGGCACGACGCAGTTTTCGTGCCTACTCAGACTTCGACAAGACTCCATAGCTCAATTAGCTCATTGACCTTCTCCAAATGGCCCACATAGAGTTTGATCCTCTGGCCATTAACCTTGAATTTGGTCCCTTCCTTGTTCTCAAGTTCAACGGCACCATGTGCAAACACTTGGACGACCCTGAATGGTCCCGTCCATTTTGACTTTAGCTTGCCAAGAAATAATCGCAACCTTGAGTTGAACAGAAGCACCATATCACCATGAGTAAAACAACGTTTTTCGATCTTTTGATCATGGTACTTCTTCATCTTCTCCTTGTACAAGGCTGAACTCTTATAAGGTTTGAGGCGAAACTCATCCATCTCATTTAGCTCTATCATTCGTCGACTTGATGCAGCACCCCAATCAAGATTCAGCTTCTTGAGTGCCCACATCGCTTTATGCTCAAGCTCTATAGGTAAGTGACAAGATTTCCCAAATACAAGTTGGTAAGGAGACATACCTATGGGAGTTTTGAATGCAGTGCGGTAAGCCCATAGAGCATCATCGAGCTTTCTTGACCAATCAGTTCGGTTTGCATTCATAGTCTTTGACAGAATTTTCTTGATTTCTCTTTTGGACACTTCAACCTGCCCACTAGACTGTGGATGATAAGGGGTGGCAACACTGTGACGAACACCATACTTCTCAACCAACACCTTGAACAACTTATTGCAAAAATGGGAACCTTCATCGCTGATTATTGCCCTTGGTGTATCAAACCTGGAGAAGATGTTCTTTTTCAGAAAGGCGGTGACACTTTTTCATCATTATTTGGAAGTGGTATAGCTTCCACCCATTTTGATACATAGTCGACCGCTACCAGGATGTACTTCATGCCATTCGAACTCACAAACGGGCCTATGAAATCAAGGCCCCATACATCAAAGAGTTCAATGACGAGTATTGGATTCATAGGAAGTTCTTGCCTTCCTGAAACACCTCCCTCCCTTTGGCATCGATCACATGCCTTGGCGAAATCATGGGCATCTTGGTGAATTGTAGGCCAGTAATACCCACACTGCAAGATCTTGTGAGCAGTCTGGATGCCACTATGACCACCACCAACAGGGGATGAATGGCAAGCTTCCAATATACTCATCATCTCTACCTCGGGCACACAGCTATGAATAATCCCATCAGCACAGATATGGAACAAATAAGGCTCTTCCCAGAAAAACTTCTTCACATTAGACATGAACTTCTTTCGTTGATGGAATGACAGGTCTGAAGGCACCACATCGCTAGCCAAGTAATTGGTAAAATCTGCAAACCATGGAATAAGATCAAAAGAAGTAGCTAATACCTATTCATCTGGGAAAGCATCATTAATCTATAGTCCATCTGCTAACTTCTTCATAGCTTCATCTTCTAATCTAGATAGATGATCAGCCACTTGGTTCTCGGTTCCCTTCCTATCTCAGACTTCGAAATCAAACTCTTGTAGCAGCAGAACCCACCGGATCAGCCTTGGCTTAGCATCCTTCTTCGCCATGAGGTACCGCAATGCAGAATGGTCAGTATGCACAATCACCTTGGTGCCCAACAAATAGGATCTAAACTTCTCAAAGGAGAAGACGACAAGCAATTCTTGTTTAGTAACCGTCTAGTTCTTCTGGGCAGCATTTAATGCTTTGCTCGCATAATATATAGGATGAAGTATCTTCTCACACCGTTGTCCCAAAACTACACCAAGTGCTACTCCGCTCGCATCACACATAACCTCGAACGGTTTCTCCCAATCTGGTGAAATGATGATAAGTGCAGAAGATAACTTCTCTTTCAGTGCTTCAAATGCTCTCTAACATGCTTCATCAAATTCAAACTTCGTCTCCTTTTCAAGCAATTTGCACAAAGGATGTGCAATTTTTGAGAAGTATTTTATGAATCGTCGATAGAAACCTGCATGTCCTAGAAAACTTCTAATGCCCTTCACCGAGATTGGCGGGGGTAATTTTGCAATCAACTCGACTTTGGCCCTATCCACTTCAATGCCTTTCTGGGAGATTCTATGGCCCAACACTATGCCTTCTTTCACCATGAAGTGACATTTCTCCCAATTCAGCACAAGGTTGCATTCCTCGCATCGACGCAGCACTTCACCTAAATGCAACAAACAACCATCGAAAGAGTTAATAACAATAGAAAAATCATCCATAAATACCTCAATGGTGTCCTCCACCATGCTTGAGAAGATAGACATCATGCAACAATGAAACGTCGCCGGTGCATTGCAGAGTCCAAATGGCATCCTCTTGAAAGCGAGTGTACCATAAGGACATGTGAATATAGTCTTTTCTTGATTTTCAGGGGCTGTAGAGATCTGATTATATCCCGAATATCCATCCAAAAATAAGTACCACCCTTTCCCAGCAAGACGATCTAGTATTTGGTCCATGAATAGAATAGGAAAGTGGTCTTTTTTTGGTCCATGCATTGAGCTTGCGAAAGTCCATGCAAACTCTCCAGCCTGTGATGGGCCTCATAGGAACAAGCTCATTTTTAGTGTTTGGAACCACAGTGATACCTCCCTTTTTAGGCACGCATTGGACCGGGCAAACCCATTTACTATAAGCTATAGGGTATATCACACCAGCGTCCAACCATTTGATGATTTCTTTCTTTACCACCTCTTGCATAGGTGGGTTCAACCTCCTCTGATGCTCCACACTTAGAATGCAAGCCGACATGAGTTGAATTTTGTGTGAGCAAATCCCTGGCGAGATACCAATTACGTTCGCAATCGTTCATCTGATCACCCTTTTGTACCGCTTCAGCATCGCAACTAGAGATTCCACTTGTCCTACGTTAAGGTCAGAGCAATAATCACAGGCAATGTGTTGTTCTGGCCCAAGAATAGATACCTCAAGTGGGTTGGAAGAGCTTTCAATTCCAACTATGGGGGTTCATCAATGGATGGTCTTGCAGGTGGAGTTTCTCGATTAAGTAAGTCCAAGTTAAGCTTTGGTTGACGACGATGAGTAACACCCCCATTTAGTGCAGCCACCACTGCATCATATTCAGGGATTCCATCACCATTGAAGTTCATGATCACAACCGCAAGCGCTTCAACTCCTAGCCTCTCCTCGATAGGCACCTCTGGGTTGGGCTCATCCGCATAGTTCACTATTGATATTGCCTTGATGTCGCTATGGTGCTTCATTGTTATGCAAATGTTGAAGGTCACTTCCTCATTTTTTAAGCGAAACTTCATATGCCCCTTTTCCAGATCTACCAAAGCGGTCCCTATTGCAAGAAACGGTCTGCCTAGGATTATGGGCACTTCAAAATCCACTTCACAGTCCAGAATCACAAAGTCCGCCGAAAAGATGAATGCCTCCACTTTTACCAAGACATCTTGTAGTACTCCTATTGGTTTCTTTACCGTCTGATCGGCCATCAGTAGCCTCATTGCAGTTGGCTTAGGGGCTCCCAAGCCCAATTTCTTGAACATGGGCAGCGGCATGAGGTTTATGCTCGCACCAAAGTCACAAAGTGCTTCACGCCGATAGTACATGGAATGGTAAATGCTTCAGGATCTTCCTTCTTTTGTACCAATGACCTTGTTGCAATGGCGCTACAATGCTGCAACTTGTCATCTTCCTCTAAGCTTGCTGCTCTCTTCTTGGTCACCAAGTCTTTCATGAATTTCGCATATCCCGGCATTTGCTCTAAAGCTTCAATCAAAGGAACGTTAATAGATAACTGCTTAAGCATAGATATGAATTTCTTATACTTCCCTTCCTCTGTCTTCTTTACCAACCGTTGTGGAAAGGGAGGTGGAGGTCTTGGCATAGGGATGACTTTTTGTGTGACTTCCGCCTCTACCTCGTTTTGATCCTTGGGTAGTTCTACTACCACTTTCTCATCCTCATCAGACGCCTTCGCGCTTTCCACTTCTGTTGGCATGGGAGGATCAATGGTCTGTACCCCACTTCTAGTCGTCACCGCCATGCATTGTCCATCATTCTTGGGATTTTGAACGGTGTTACTGGGAAGTGTTCATTGTTGACGCGGATTTGCATTTATCAACAATTGGTTCAATTGTTGCTCTATTTGCCAAATTGCCACTGCGTGTGATTCTACTTTTTGACCGATGCCTAAGAGATCATTCCGCATTTCCTTCACATTCTCATCCGTAGAATCAAATCGCTTCATCATCTTGCTCATCATATCTTCAATGCGATTTAGACTTGATCCGCCATCTCGATTACATGGTGGGATGTATGCACCGCTCCTACAATTTCTGTTGTAGTAACAGCCTTGGTTGTAATTGTTGCTACGACTGTAGTTCCCTTCACGGTTATATGGTCCTTTCTGATTGTAGTTGCCATAGTTTCGACCTTGATTTCCTTGACCTTGGCGCCAATTTTCCTGATTTGATCCTTGGGCATTGGTCCGAAAATCCCCCGTTTGCTCGTTCACCAAATTTGCATCCTCCTCATAAGTGTACCAATCATTTTACGGTACTTGATGTTGATATTGGGCTGCCTGGACCTTCTTTGTGTTTCCACTTACATGCTTGAGTACCAAACCTAATTCAGTTCTTAGTTGCGCAACCTCTTCACGGAACTCATCATGAGATGAATTTTCAGCGGCTTGTATTGAGAAGGTACTCTTCGTCATAGATGACGCTCTAGCGTTCCAAGCTTTGTTGTTCTTCGATATCTTCTCGAGCTTCTTCGTAATCTCTAGGAAGGTTATTGATCCATAAGATCCACCTGCAATAGTATCAAGCACCGCCTTACCATTATCATCCATTCCGCGGTAGAAGTATTCTTTGAGTGACTCATCATCGATGCGGTGGTTTGGCACGGCTCTCATGTAGCTTGTAAATCTATCCCAAGCACAATTGATGGAATCTCCAAGAAGGGCCTTGAAGTTATTTAGTTTGTCCTTGAGATTCAGCTTTCTTGACAATGGGAAATATTTCTCAATGAAAACATTATGCAACTCATCCCATGTGTATATGGAGTTGTACGGGAGATCATTCAACCACACAGTAGCGTCTCCAGTTAGAGACAGTGAGAATACTCGTAGACCAACCACGTTCATATCAAGATTTGGATTCCCCACACTGCTTTTGCAAATGCTGGTCACCTTGGTCCAGTGAGCATGAAGATCTTTCGATGGTAATCCAGCAAATAGTCCTCGAGCGGTCAACATCTGCATCAGACTGCTTGTGATCACAAATGTGAATCCAGGTGGTAGTGGAGGAACAACTATAGCGCCAGTTGATCCTGTATTATTATGATCCACTTCAAAGTTGTGGCGAACATCAGGTGCAGGCTGCTGCTGTACTTGAACCGCTTGTTGGTTTCCAGGGACCTCTACAACTCCCGAAAGTTGAAATCCAGGGACCTCTTGTCGCTCCTCGCCGTTAGGAGCATTTTCTTGCCTATCTTGTTGCCCTGTTGTAGCCATTCTTCGCAGAGTTCTTCTTAGCTCAGGATTGTAAGGAGTCAGGGAAATGCCTTGACTGCGTGTATTTGGCATACACTGGAACTATGAGTTGTAGAAAATTAAAAACAACAATAAAACGTAAATTCGGAAATAATTGACTAAAGTGCACTAACAAAATTAGTCTAATCTAAAAGACTTATTCCTCGGCAACGACGCCAAAATTTGATATCGCCCAAATTACACCTCCCTAAGGAAGTATAAGCGGTCGCTGTCAAATAAAGAACCTAACAAGGGTTAGGGTCGATCCCACGAGAAATATGGTTCAGACTTAGACTAATTAAGATTAGTTGTACGTTTAGCCTAATTATCTTTAAAAGAAAGGGGGGATTTAATGCATCAAAAGTACCATAAATTCATGGTACATTAGGCGTCGCAGCCCTACCTCGACCTCGGAGTCGGCCCTACCCCTAGCTGGGACTCTATCCATGGGCTCGGGTGCATCACCCTCGGCCAATCTACCGCGCGTGCGACCCATCCCATGACAGAGTGAAAAAAGTAAGATTTCATGAAACCAATCGAACATAAACTCACAAAAATGATACAAAACATGAAAACTCCCTTAGGACATCCTATAGCCTCCCGAAGTTAAGTCACGGACGTCTCCTTGCTGATCCGCATAACTCTACTAGATGCTAGCTATATACAAGTGAGACCGGCGAACCTGGGGCTCTGATGCCAACTTGTCACGATCCGATTTCTTGAGTCATGATGGCGCCTACCAACCCGCCAGTGAAAACTAACCTTAACTAAGCGGAAGCATAAATAAAAGAACACATAAGGGAAAGGCGCAAGCGAAACCAACTATATATAACAAATGACACCTCTCAGAACCTGGAAGTCACATGTACAGAGCTACTACAAAATGAGTACAAGATCCAAAAATGGACCACCGAAACAAGACTGTCTCAAAAGAAAAAACAAGCCAAAATATAAGTACAGAAGCAGACAGGTAATCTCAGGATGCCATGTGCCTACCCTCGCCTACGGAACAGACTGCAACATGCTCGAACTCAAAGCTGATAACTGGTGCTCGGACCTGCATCACAAAAACAGATGCAGAGTGTAGCATGAGTACCAATACAACAGGTACCCTGTAGGCATCATAGGCCGACAGAGCAAGAAAGATAAAAACAGACTGAAAGGATAGAATCTACAATACAGAGGTCAACTGAAATAAGCACAAATTAATCGCCAGCAATCTAGGAAAAACCTAAACTAAACCTAATTGGGCCCCCCATAAGACCCAGAAGGTACACTCAAACACAGACAACAAAACTCGAAAGGACCCCATAAGCCCGATAAGTACACGGAAAAGCTAAATCTACAAGACCAAAGGAAAACTCGACTGAGAACCGAAACCACCAACCAACTCAACCGAAAGAATCAACCAACTCCAACCCAGTCAAAAGTCTGACTTTCAAATCGGGCCGTCCAGTGTGGTAGCAACTCTCGGGGGCCCTGCCCTAGCCAGCAGAGTGTCCAGGGGGCATTACGACTCCTCCAAGGCCCTAATATTCAATCGCCCAATCAGCTAACACTCTAGAGGCCCTGCCCTAGCCGGACGAGTGTGCGGGGCATGTCGATTTCGAAGAGGACCTCAAATAACTCATATCCAATTGTTCGGCCGGCTAACACTCCGGGGGCCTTGCCCTAGCCAGACGAGTGTGCCAGCTAACACTCCAGGGGCCCTGCCTTAGCCAGACGAGTGTGCGAGGCATATCAACTCTATAGAGGATCTCAAATTCCAAATCAATATGGATCGCCATCCACCACCAACTACATAACCGACCTCGAAACACCAGAAATACCAGGAACGCACCACGCCTCCGATGACACATCAATACTATAAAAATAGGGAAAGAAGCCAGAAGATCACAACAATACAAAGCCAAAGTTAGGCTCATACTATCAGACCCAAGTCTGCTATTCCGGTGTATAAGGACCTAGTCCATCCAAATCGACGTCGGATACATACTAGAGTCAAACAGGTGCATGGGTCTAAGGCAATGCTAGCCTAACCTAATCTAAGGTCGAAAATATAATCCAACATAATAAAATAACCAACAGATAGTCCGCATGCGACATCACATAAACAATCCCTCCGATAACCTGGTACTACCCCAATACAGCCCGAAAATCAACCCTAAAGCATGGTTTCTGAGAAGAAGAGAAGAAATACTAGTTCCCCTCCCCCAATTCACACAAATTAGCATGCATTCACACAATCCAACTCAATCTAAAATGAAGGGAAGCCGTAACCTACCAGAAGGTCGACCGCGCACGCTCCAAATCACTCCACCAGAGCTCTTCCCTTCCGAACGGCCTCAGATTGCTGCCACGCTATCAACAATAGAATCACAGCATTAGCACGGTCGTTTAGACACTAAAAACATCAAAATCAGAGACGGACCAATATAGGAGTCAAAATCAGAGAATGTGGGACCCGCTCTAGAAATTCCATAATTGACTCCGTGAAAAGGTCCTAAACCCTCCCCCGAGCTTGAGTTCAAAAATAGAACACCTCTCGGGGCTCGGAACAACCGACAAATCAAGAAACCAAAACATGCAAAACTTTACACAATTTAAGCTTGAGGCAGCCACTTACACCTCAAATTCATGAGAATCGAAACTCACCCAATGCTATCCAAATCAACACCCCACAGCCTACGTAATTCCGAACACCTGGGACTTTGAATCACCGAAAACTGACTTAAAACGGAGAAGATATCACAATTTGAAACTTACAACAACAAATAACCCGACTGCCCCTTTTATAATAATTGCCAGACACGCAAACCTCCACGAACGTGGCCAGAGGCCCGCGAACGCGGAGGGAGGACAATCAAACCTCCGCGAACGCGACCAGGAGCCCTTGAACATGGAGGGAAGGGATAAACACCTCCGCGAACGCGGAGAGAAAGACTCCCCAGGCCCCCCTAGACCTCTGCGAACGTGGAGCAAGGCCCACGAACGTGGAGAAGGAATGGGTCTGAAACATCAGTTGTGCACCAGCTGAAACTTGGCTTTCCCAAAACTCTGACGGGGTGCTCAGAATTCATTCGGAACCCCGTGCAGGCAAACGAGATATGCTGCCCCATCAAATTCGACATTCTAGACTCAAAGGCACAGTTGGAGATTCCATACGAGGTCATTTCGACAAAAAGTGGGTCCCACACCCAAAGCTCCATTTTAGCCAAATTCCACAAAGGGCCTCAGGATTAGATCGAAAGCCTCAGGAAGCATACGAAGGGTCATTTTAGACCAAACTCGGCAATTCGGAACTAACCGCGCTAACGGAATTCTCATCCGAGCGCATTTACCAAGAATGTTGACCAAAGTCAAACTTGAGCCAAATTTCAAAGGCTAAAGCGCCAAATGGCCCTAAAGTCACACCAGAAGCCTTGGGACTCGGGCTAATCATCCCTCTAGCCTAACTTAGCGGCTCCGGAGCTGATGGAACCGTCAGAATCTCATTCTGAGGTCATTTACCTGAGATATGACCGAAATCAACTCGTTAAGGTTCAAAAGCTCCAAAACAGGAAAATAGGCACAAAACCCAAACGAACGACCAGGCGATCGAACAGTCAGTGCCAACAAGTCATAAATGACTTGGGGTAACTACAGGAACGCTCTATACGACAGAAAGAAGGCATTTACACAAAAATGACCTGGAGGATCATTACAAAAGAAATGTAACCATTCAATTGCAAATACAAATGAAAATAGAAGGAGGAAATATATATATATATATAATACATGAAAGACAAGACTTCTTGTTTATGCGTTCCATTGATTCCATAGAGGAAAAATCCTTAAATTCCAGATACATGAAACACAATACTTGTTGACTGTCACTCTTTAAATTCTGAAAAGCTAAAAGAAAAAAACTTAATTCTATTCTTACTATGCCTGAACTTCTTGGGCTCATCTTCAAGCAAGATGAAATATGAAAAGCAATGGAGGATAGTTTTTTCTTTTCTTTTTGGGCAGCGGGCCTTCAACTTTTCATTTCTGAATCATACTGTAGCACTTTTGGCACAATTTATATGTAGCTTAGATCACCCTTTTCCTTCATTAATCATAAAAAATGAAAAGTCATGAGTTATTATTAAAAAAAAGCGTGCAACTTAATAAGAAAATTGAAGTTTTTCATTTAATTGAGTAATTAGGTAGGCAAAAGGTCATTAAGGGTGTATGTGGGCTGGGCTTTACTAAAAAGGTTTCAATCTTTCAGACTTTATCATGTGAATGTGGGCTGTAGTTGAAGGGTTAACTTGTGTGATCTTTTAAAGTCATTTATTTAATTATTAAATAAGATTATAGGGGGGGAAACGAAAAAAAAAATCCAAAAATATGATAATAAAGATAAATGCAAATTGTGGCCATAGAGAGGTGTCACATCATCTTTTCTATATTCAGCTTAATGTATATATATATATATGCATGTATATATATATATGCATGTATATATAGATTGGAATATTTATTTTTATTTCTTTGGTTGGAAATCAAGAAATATTTTTTAAAATTTAATTTATCTTTATTATTAACTATAATTATTTTTTAACTTATTTTTTAATGTATTAAACTAATTTTTCTTGCTCTTCCATGTCATTGTCCATTAACACCCCTAAATATGCCATAATAAATTTATCATGTGAAAGATATCAACCCCTCGTATTCTAAAATGTGTGTTCCTTGATTATTCTAGAGCTAGTAAATCATAAAAAGATCTCATCAAGTTTTTTAAAAGGGAAAATTTCATATAGGACAAACGGATTTAATGAAATAACGTCTATAGGTATAGTTTATGGAATTACATTCCATGGGTATAATTTAGTTTGCTATGGAGCATTTAATTTGTATATTTACATTTTTTGTTTATAATTTATACAATATTTTTTTAATAAATGGATACATGAGCGCTAAATAAGGTAACAAAAAATTTGCATAATCCCATGATTCAAGCTAATCGTTTTAAATCAAATATTTTTTTCCAAAAAAGAGTTCTATAACGATACAAACACCATAACAACTTGTTTCCTCATACCACCGAAGCAATATTAAACGAAAAAATTTTTGGTTCGTCAATATTCTTGTATATTCAACGCTAGGTAAGTATTTCTTTCAAGGAAACTTCATGTTTTGAACGGCAAAAAAGAATACGATTGATTTGTATAGTATATAATTGAAATTTTCAAAAACGAATTATTAATATTTTGTTCATTCTAATGGTTCACAAGTATGTATTTTTGTTTATAAATATAGATAAATTGTATATTAACAATTCTATTCTAATTGTTTGTTAGAAAAATCGAATGACACTATTTGTATATATGAATTGTATATATATAGAACTGCATGTGGGGGAGGGGGGGCATGTTTTGGTGGCTATTTGCAAATGAATCTAACTCTCTATACAAACATGAAAATAAAAAATATATTTCAATATGTAAATCGAATATTTATACAATTATATGCTTTACAAATATACACTATTTTTATAAATACAAATTATTTGTGTTTGTATATAACTATAAACTCTATATGAATATAGTACTTAAATATAAAGAAATATACATATACCTCAAACAATTTTGTATATAACTATCAAAATATACAAATCGATATATACAAACTTATTTTATACAATTACCTAATGTTCTTCAAATTTGTGAATATATGTATATGAATACAGTACTTAAATATACAGAAATATACATATACCTCATGCAATTTTGTATATAACTACCAAAATATACAAATCGCTATATACAAACTTATTTTATACAATTACCTAATGTTCTTCAGATTTGTGAATATATGTATATGAATATAGTACTTAAATATACAAAAATATACATATACCTCAAGCAATTTTGTATATAACAACCAAAATATACAAATCGCTATATACAAAATTATTTTATACAATCAAGAACATCTGATGAACCAGACACAACCTCGTCAGATGTTCTTGATTCATTACTATTAGAATCACTGTATTTGACTTTCCTCTTGTTTCCTCCTTCAACAATTTTAATGCCGCTTGCATTGGCATTGTTGATAACTTGTTGCTGTGCAATTGGGTCATGTTTTTTCTTGGATCTCAAATCTTCAATAGATTTTTTTTCTCTAGAATTTATTTAGATTTTGCAATAGACCCTGCATTGACTCCAAAATCTTGCGTTAAACCGAGAGAAAACGAAGGTCGATTATCAAGAACATGAATATGCAATGGCATACCTCTCGTAATCCTCTTAGATAGAGTTCCATCATCCATTTTGTTTGTGAAAAATTAATAATATGATGAGTGATTAGAAAGTTTAGAGAAAAAATTATCCAAAAACTAACAAGCATAATACATATACAAAGCAAAAGAGAGGGCATTATCTTTGGCATTAGGAGAATCATGTAACTTCACATTATCTGTCTGCTCATTTGAATCACCCGCATCTCTTCGTGATTAATTAAAAAAATAATAATTACATCGTATATTATGATTTTTTTTGAAAAAGCTTGAAATCTTAATCTTAAATTTAGATTTTTGAGAGAAAAATATCCAAAGAAACAAACATAAGCCAACAATATACAAACGAAAAATTAAAAAAAAGACACATTTTAGGCGGTTACCTGCAAAAATGAAAACACGATTAGGAGGAAGAGAGTAAAATTTGAAATTCAAAATGGAAGTGTGTGAGTGTATTTAGGATAAAATTAGGGGAATGGAGAGAAGAGAAATAAAAATTGATTCGTATAAAAGTTTATACAATGAAAGAGACGGGTGATTTGATTTGGTATACAAATAATGGGTGGGTTCCATATGTCTATAGAATATAAATTATATATAACTTCATTGGTAAATGTTTTAGTAATTTTTTATTCTTCATAAATGTGATGAATTATTATGAAAAAATTGTAATGGCCAACAAATATGGATTATGAAAGGTTGTAATTGATGGGATTATTTTTTTATTAATTTATGAATATTATATTAATTTACTGATAAAAATGAGACAAAACTAAAAAAATTGACAAAAAAGATAAATAGAATCCTTGGCCAAAGAGAGGTGCCACATCACTTTTCTTTTATCTAGCTTTATATTATATATAGATTGATGAATATAATAGTCCAAATAAATATTATGGATTCACATAATTTGGTTAATTATTTAATTTTAATAAATATGAATTTAATTAAAGTTCAAATTAATTGATTTGGGCTACAATAGATGAGCCTAGTTTGCTAAGGTCAATGTCATCTCATTCTAGAGGCCCAGTTTGGTGCCACATGTCAAATGACGTGGCATGCCAAGTCAAACAATGAAGCCAATAGGATCATGCCATGTGTCAAAATGACAAACCCACTTTGTAAAGCCCATATGCCATGTCACTTAAATTTGATTGGGGAAGGGAAACTTGTTCCTATCAAAACTCCTCTATTCACAGACTATAAATAAGGGTCCTCATAATTCATAAAAGACACCAGAATTCTACCAAGAAGCTAGAGAAAACTCATGGATCAAAAGCCGCAGATTTCTCTACAAGCTACAAGTTCAAGAATTCAAACATTCAAGTTCAAGAACGATCAAGATTAAGACCACCAGATTCAAGAACAAGCTCGAAGCCCTTGAATTCAAGTATAAGTCAAGTCAAGATTAAGATAAAGTTCAAGTTCAAGCTCATCGAAGATTCAAGAACAAGCTCCAAAGCCCTTGAATCCAAGATCAAATTCAAGAATAAATTCAAGATCAAGCTCAAAAGCCCTTGAATTTATATCTGAAAAGACGAATCAGAGGAATAATAGAGGTTGTAAAACTCATATTCTGAAATCAATAAATATGATTGTTGCATTATTTTTCAATCTTGATTATTATTTTCTCGACACAACTTTTATTGTCTACAAATTCTTACACAACCAGTGGGACAATCTCTACCTTTCATCTAAACTTTTCAAGCATCAAAGAATATCGAGATGACTTCCAAGAAGATCAACTCACAATCAACTGCCTCTAAGGCCGTCAACTCCAAGTTCTCTACTAAAGTTGAAGGAATCCTAGGTGTTACCTTCAGAAGTTTCTGAGTTGTTACGAGGAGTAAGGCAACTATGCTGGGACAACAAAAACACTTCAAGTGTCGTCCACATCAACTCCCATTTTGGGTCTTCGACTCCAAAGGGATCAAGGTCCTCCACAAATGCTTTAGAAGGAGGAAGCAGTGTTGCTGAAATGATCAAGAATACCTTAGCTCTACTTTGAGCAATCTGATTCTAAGAACTCTATCACAAAGGAGAACTCTGACTCAACCAATGAATTCTCTCCACATGCATCACTTAATGTGAGTCTGTTGAAGATCAACTTGAGCAACAATCCTTGTTACTTTCCTACGTCCCCAATGATCATGCAAGTAATGGTAACTAATATTTCATCCATGAAGGAACAACTTGCAAATCTGACAAAGTTCGTTGAAGGATTGACAAATCATGTATACCACCAAGAGTCTCAAATTGATAAGTTGATGGATAGGATGGAAGGAGTTTTAGATGGAGAAGCCAGTCATGCGACCGGAAAGAGTGTTGAAGTTCAAGAGATCCAACATCTTGTGAAGCAAGCACCACTTGTCAAGGAGATGCAAGTTTCTTATGAAGGAATGATCCCACTCGATGAAGTCTCCACTAAGTCTTCTCATATGCATGCCAAGCCATACACTGCAAGAATTGATAACATCAAAATGCCTACCGGTTATCAACCTCCAAAATTTCAATAGTTTGAGGGTAAAGGAAATTCAAAGAAATATGTTGCACACTTTGTGGAAACATGCAATAATGCTGGAACCTATAAAGATCATCTTGTCAAGCAGTTGTCAAGCAGTTCTTCCGCTCTTTAAAAGGAAATACCTTTGATTGGTACATGGATCTCCAGCCCAATTGTATTGATAGCTGGAAGCTACTAGAGCACAAGTTTCTCAATCGCTTCTATAGCACAAGGCATAGAGTGAGTATGATAGAACTCACGAATACTTGCCAAAGAAAGGATGAACCAGTTATAGATTTCATAAACTGATGAAGAAATGCGAGCCTAAATTGCAAAGATAGTCTTAGTGAAGCTTCTGCAATAGAAATGTGTATCCGAAGAATGCACAGGGAGCTTCTTACATCTTACAAGGAATAAAGCCAAAATCCTTTGAAGATCTAGCTACTCACACCCATGATATGGAGTTGAGCATATCCTCTGTTGGAAAAGATATGACATTTGTCCATGGTCCTCGCAAAGGAAGGGACAAGCAGGAACCCAAAAGATGGAGCAAATTTATGCCCATAAATGACACCAAAGAATTCATGAATATCAATGTGTCGCCATTGAAGTTCACTATGAAGGAAAGCAAAAGAGAAAACACATAAAAACCCCCCTGAACTTGGCAACAAAACTTACTTTAGCACTTTACCTATACGGACATTTGTTTACCCCCCTAATCTTATTTGAAGTGAATAAATACCACCCTTAATGCTGACGTGGCATAAAAAAATAGTAAGGCGTGTATATTTTTTGGTTAAAAAATTGGTCCCACTAATATATGTATTATATAGTTAAAAAAATCACCTCCTTTCATCTTCTCCAGACCCCACCCCCCCAAATCCCCTTTCTTCTTCTGCAAACCCCATCCCTTTTCTCTTATTTTGAACCCTTAACTCGCCCCCTTTCTCCACCTTTGAATACCCCCATCGCATCTACATCTTAATCTCATCTTCTTTCTTATTTTATTTTTTTCAGATCTACTAAAGAGATTAAAATTATTAATGAAAATTGGGTAAATCCATTAAACTATGTTCCTATTAAAATTGAGATTTCTGTCGAACAAAAGAAAATCACATTAACATATTTTAATGGTTTCAGAAATTATTAATGTTGTATGTGGGTTTTTGAGGTTAGAATATTGAAAAGAGGATTGTATTTTTTTCTTTTTACTAAAGGTCGAATTCATCTACATTTTCAGCAGATCTATTTGCCCTCAAATACCAAAGAGAGCAATAAATCGGTTTGATGGAGGATCCATATTATTGCAATCTCACATCAATGGATATTGGTAGAAAATGCTGAAGAGAATTTTCTCAAAAGAAATTGGTTAAATTGTTAGAAGAAATTGAGGTTAAAAACAGAGAAGTTATTAGTGAAAATTAAAGACAATCAAGCAAGGACTAAGAAAATACTAATGGAGGTGGAGGGTGGTGCGTCCATTGGAGAGAAAAGGGAAGAAAAAAAAATTAAATTTTTTAAACGGATTTTCAACATGAAAGAGATCAGAAGGGAAGAAAAAAAATTTAAAAAAATTTAAAATTTTCAACTGATTTCCAACATGGCTCTGACGTGGCAATGATGTGGTGTTGATCTGGTAATGACTTGGCGCGTGTGTAATACACTTGCCATTGTGAGACTGGTTTTGTATTCTTAGGGTGGTATTTAATCACTTCAAATGAGATTAGGGGGGTAAATAAACGCCCGTGTAGTTAAAGTGCTAAAGTAAGTTCACCTGCCAAGTTCAGGGGGGGTTTTTATGTGTTTTCTCAAAGCAAAAAGCAAAGTTTGAAAATGATTTCCAAGCGCGTTCAAATCAAAAGTTGACCCTAAGGGAGATGCATGAAAAGGAATACCCATTCTTGGATTTTGATGTTTTTGAGATTTTTGATGAGTTGCTTGAGTTAAAGCTCATTGAGTTGCCAGAGATGAAGCGACCTGATGAAGCTGGAAAAAATGATGATCCAAATTATTGCAAGTATCATAGACTTGTGAGTTACTCTCTTGAAAAATATTTAGTCTTCAAAGATAAAGTTATGCGATTGGTTCACGAAAAGAAGATTGTCCTTGATCTTTATAAGGATAGTTCTAACCAAAACTCTATCATACTCGGCTCGCTTGATCCAGTCAAAATATCTAGAAAGCATGAAGAAGAGTCATTGGAGCAAGACAAATCTCAAGTTGATATAGATGGTGATGAAGGCTGGATTCTTGTGACTAGGCAAAGACGCAACAAGTCAACTTACAAAAAGAATTATCTGAGCAACCAATTAGAAGGAAGATGGTGAGGAGACTAGAGAAGCATAAATCAATCAAGCGTCCAAAGAGGGCAAAGGTAGAAGTGCATCACCACCAGAAACCCCGATGTTCTGTGACTCTAGAGGAATTCTTACCAAATTGGCTCTGCACAAAGTCTACTCAAGACAATGTCGAGGCTTCATGTTCAATGCTGAGAAAGAAAAAATAGTGAGTGAAACTGCACCAAAGATGCCTCCTACTGATGTAACACCCCAGTTTTTGGAAAAGAAGGAAAAAAATGCAATTTTAAAATTTTTCTGGTGCCAGTGACGACGGGGACCATCTACGGACCGTAGGTGGAGTGACGGGCCATAGATGGGAACCGTCGATGGCCCTGCCAACTTTAAGAATTTTGAGTTTCTGAACCTTGACCTACGGAATAGCAGGACGGTTTGTAGTTCAATTGACGGGTTGTAGATGGGTTCCGTAGATGCCTTCCAGACTTAGCCAAATTTTCAATCTAAAACAAACTTTCTGAATCGAATGACGGAAGAGCAGGACGGTCCGTCAATGGATGTACGGACCGTAGGCCCTGTCCGTCGATTGGCCCCGACAGTTTTATTTAAGGGCTTTTTGGATAAATGTTTATTCCTTATTCTAGACGATTTTGCCCCTTAGCATTGGCCCTATTTATATTTTCTAAGCCCTAATCCCTTCATTTTCCAACTCTCATCTCCCAAAATATTCCTCTCTCTAGAAGAACAAGAAGGAGAAGAAGAGAGCTAGGGTTCTCATCAAGGTCATCAATCCCCCTTTTATTTCAAGGCATTGGCATTGAGGTATGATAGTATTTACCATTTGGAGTCTTTCCTCCAATGGGTCCTCTTTTCCTTAAGGTTTTCAAGGTATAGTCTTGCCCAAGAGAGTTAGGGTTTGACAAATTCTTATGGGTTCTTCATTATGCTTTCCATTGTTGATGTTATGGTTGATAGTGCACGATCTAGCGTGGTAAAGTAAGCTAGTGCACGATTTAGCGTGGTTTACATGCAACTTGATGAATCCCATGAGCTTATGCTAAGTATCCCCCAATTTTATGATTATGCTTATGATTGTGGATTGATTGAGAGAAGATGAATTGCATGAACTCTTTGTGAATTGAGTTAAGGATTATGATTATCAAGCTATGAATTCCATGTAAGACTATGAATTATGAAAAGAGGATATTTTATGAAAAGATGCATGATGAACCAAAATCTATGATTTTCCTCTATTATGTGGGTTCCCTCAATTATGACTAAATTGCCTTGATTTATGGCTTTCTAAGTATTAGCTTGCACTGAATTGCATGTTTTGAGGTGAAGCTTATGAGCCCATGATTTATGAGTTAAGATCATGATGAGCTATGTAAATATGAAACTTATGAACTCATGTATGTTTATGAAGAAAAAGCATGATAGAATCATGAAGAAAGAGGTTTATAGAATCAAGCATGTTTCGTATGAAATTATGATATGTTAGTGCAAATGTTGAGTTGTGAAAGGGTTCCCATGTAATGCTCAACCTATGAATGTGAAAGGTTTTCTCACACGTAATGATTCATAACTTGTTGAAAGGTTTGCTCAACTAAGCTTGAATCCATGATTAAGGAACTATTCTACGAAGGAACAAGAGGCGATTACCTATGTTCCCTAATGAAGACAAGAGGCGATTACCCATGTTCCCTAATGAAGACAAGAGGTGATTACCCATGTCTACTAATAATGAAATCATGACTAATAGAAGAACAAGAGGCGATTACCCATGTTCTTAAGGAGCTATTCTAATGAATGAAGGGACACGAGGCGATTACCCATGTTCCCTAATGTAGACAAGCGGCGATTACCCAAGTCTACTAATAATGAGTTTATGACTATGTAGACAAGAGGCGATTACCCATGTCTACCTAAGATAAAATGAACTATGATAAATCCGTGGGAAGTATGCCTAGTACCGAGTGGACAAGTGGCGATTACCCATGTCCCATAACCTATGTGCCACCATAGGGTGATGGTCTATGATAGACACAAACTAAGCAGTTCATGGTCTTACCTTGGCAAGTAGGACACCTCTTTTCGGTGTGGGGCAGACACCGGATTCCATGTTGATAGCTCACATGGTCTTATATGTCGGTTAAGGCTGTTTCCCCACAACTAATGAACAAGTGTTCTCACGATGAAGTAAAGAAAAGATAGAAAGATCATTTAGCTTGCTTTGGCCTTGGGATATGCTTTATGCTTCATGTTTTCTCATGTTTATCATGTTTTTAGCTTGGCCATTGCATGTCATGATTATATGTCATTCTAGCATGGTTTATATGCCCCTTTGTGCATCGCTATCATACTTGGTACTTGATTGTACTAACGCATACTTTTGCCAACATTGATTCTATTGATGTAGGGCTTGGCGGTTCTTCTCATCCCACTCGTGGCTAGTCAGTTCCAGTGATAGTGAAGACTTGGTGAGGCCTCCTATGTTCGAGGACCTAACCTTGTTACTTTTTCATGCTTTCTGTTATATTTTTGGATATTGTACTGGGTTGCGTCCCAAACTTTCATTTCTATTATATTATGTTAGATGGCGTGAGACATGAGATAAAGAATTCTGCTGACGTTCTTCAACTCTGCTGTGATTTTATCTTTTGAACTCTTTAATTTCTGCTATCTTGTATGAATGTATGCTAAGTGGCTTGTATGAGGCCTTTCGGGGTCTTGTATGCCATGTCACGTCTAGGGGGTACCTTGGGTCGTGAAAAACTTGGTATTCAGAGCACAAGGTTTTAGAAAGATTCTAGGAGGCCTCATAAGCCACGTCGAGTAGAGTCTTGTTCATGAGTTTGAAGCGCGCCACATTTATGAATGCGAGGCTACAAGATGATTAGGAAACTCCACTTCTTCATTATCCTTAAGTCGTGCATAAAGTGTTACTCTATATGCTCCTCTCTCCTAATCCCTATCATACGCGTTTCAGGATATGGCATCTCAAAGAGCTTATACTCGAAGGAATGCGAGAGAGAGTGAAGAGCAAGAAACCCCTCCTCAAGCTCCTCAAGTTCCAGTCGATCCTTTGGCCGAGCAATAACCAATGCGGAGTTCAGGGCTACTTTTCAGGTGTTGGCCCAAGCCGTGGTGGCTCAAGCCAATAGGGAGGTTGTGGCTCCCGTGAACCCAAATGTGGGTACGGCGGTGTCAAGAGTGAAGGACTTCACCCGAATGACCCTCCGGACTTTTGATCAATCAACTCTTGAGAAGTTATGAGGTGAATAAACCAAAATTGCGCCCTTACCATTGTTATGCTCAAAAGTTGATAGGATGGCTTGGAGATGTAACCCTTCAACATATGCCTAGAATGGAAAACAAGAAAGCTGATGTGTTGACAGCCCTAGCTTCAATGCTAAGTCTTCCTGATCAGACACTAGTTACTATCTACCAAAAATGGGTAGTACCTCCGCCAAATGAGGATGAATATACAGAAAATGAGCTTGAACATCTCGTCGTTGTTGCTGAAGTCGTGAAGGAAGATTGGAGACAACCCATTATCAACTATATGTGTTATAGGATACTTCCGAAAAATCCAAGGAGAAGGACTGACATTCATTGTCGGCACCTCACTTTCTTTACTACAAGGACACATTATATAGAAGATCATTTGAGGGAGTACTCTTTTGATGTTTGGGAGAGGAAGAAGAAATCCAAGCTCTGTAAGAAGCACACTCAAGAGTATGCGGATCACATCAATCTAGATCGAAGCTCCACTTTCACATAAAGAGAATGGGGTATTATTGACCAATCACGATGAATGATTGCTTAGATTATGCTCGAAGGTGCAAGGCCTGCCAATTTCACGCAAATTTCATACATCAGCCGCCCGAAGTATTACACCCAACTATTACATCTTGGCCATTTGATGCTTGGGGATTGGATGTTGTTGGATCACTACCAAAATCTTCCGATGGACTCTTGTACATCTTGGCTGCAGTAGATTACTTCTCAAAATGGGCCGAAGCTGTTGCTCTTAAAGAAGTGAAGAAAGAGAATGTTGCAAATTTCATCCGAGTGAATGTCATTTATCCTTTTGGAATTCCCCGCTACATAATAACAGACAACGGCAAGCCGTTTTATAACAAGTTAATGAATAAGATTTGTGATATCTGTGGCTTCAAGCAGTGTAAATCTTCTATGTATCATGCTGCCGCCAATGGTCTAGCTGAAGCATTCAATAAGACTCTATGCGACCTGTTTAAGAAAGTCGTCTCCAAGTCCAAACGAGATTGGCATGAAAGAATGGAAGAAGCTTTGTGGAAATATAGAATGACATACTACACACTGACTTAAGCAACGCCATATTCACTTGCTTTTGGAGTTGAAACAGTCCTGCCACTTGAGCGTTAAATACCTTCCTTAAGACTTGCTATTCAAGAAGAGATCACTGAAGAAGAAAATGATCAACTACGTCTTGCCGAGTTAGAAGCACTTCATAAGAAGAGGCTAGAAGCTCAAAAAAATCTTGAATGTTATCAAGCTTTTCTATCTCGTGCTTTCAATAAGAAGGTTCACTTGAGGTGCTTCCAAGTTGGAGACCAAGTCCTTGCAGTAAAAAAACCCATCATTACTTCGCATAACTCTATAGGCAAATTTACCTCAAAATAGGACAAACAATATGTTGTACAAGAAGCATATTCAAATTGTGCTTACAAACTTATTGATCTAGATGGTGTGAGGATCGGTCCTATTTGTTATACCCCATTTTAACCAGGTCAGAATAGTGTACAACATTTTGGTGATTCCTAAAGTAATTACTAAGTCAAGAAGTCGCCACCTAATTATTACGGGTGAATTAGGGCACCTAAATTGATTAAAGAATGTCTAAAGTTAACTCTATTTTAAGGTCTACTAAACATGAGATTCTAGGTAAGGATTCAATTAATCTAAAGGGAAGGGGTTAGGTATCCTTTAATATCCATTAAAAATGGTTAACCAACCGAACTTGATTAATTAATTAGGCTAAGTGTCAAAATAAAATATTAACATAAAAATGAGTGTTTGGATAAAATAGTTTAAAACAAAAGTACAAAATTTATGTCTAAAAATAGCTTACATGGACAAATTCAAGTTTAAATAAAGTATCCTTGTTTTGTCGAATCCATGGAAACAATGTTATTGCCAAGAAAGTTTGATACAAAAGACACTAAGACAAAATCATTTTTTGACTTAAAATCACATATTCAAAATTCCATTTTTAGGCGGTTTGAGACTGATAGGCTTTGAGTATAGACTCATTTGGACCATTATGAACATAATTTCATATTATGAAAATCACATTATTAAACCCAAGGTGTTTAAAAGTATTCTAAAGTTAATAATTAACTAGGTGCTTCTCAAAGTGTCAAACCAAACATCAAATAATTTCAAGAATACTCTACATAAAAGATAACATGAGCACAAAGATAAACACATCACAATAATTTAGCTAAAACTAGCAGGGATGTTATGTTCATAGTAGGCAACTAAAGGAGGAAGAATATAACAAATGCTCGTAGTTTTCCCTCGCTTCTTCTCCATTTTCTGTTCGAATGTAGCTCAAGGGAGCAAGAGGCACAAACAAAGGTATAGATGCCTATTTCAAGTTTCACGGTGATGTCGAGTCCTAAAGTAAAACTCTTCGACTCCGGTGTGGACATGTAAACAGAGATATGACAGAAAATAAGAATTAGAGAGTAGAAAAATCAATTTAAACAACTTAAAATTAAAAACATATAAAGCAGGTGGCATAGAAAGGATTCAAACAAATCATCAAATTTACATATATCTAGTGTGGTATTCCAAAAGTTAGTATTTCTAAAGTTGAGAAATTTAAACGATGCAGCTGGTCACTTAGTGTAGCATTCTTAAAGTTAAGATCACTAACCATTATAGATGATTCACAACATAACATTTAGTATGTAAAGGAATGGGAAGTAGAATCAATTTCTATAAAATAAGTCAACATGTATAAACAATAACAGTAAACTATAACAAAAGGAACAAGGCCAAATCATTAATATAATTTATTATAATCAAGACAAATTTTAAGATTTTGCAAATGTATTTTCAAAAGTAGAATAATTTTAATCACGATCTCTTACAAAGTTTTTAGACACAACTATTATTCACTCTACCAAAACAGATCACAAGTTACATTTTATCTCAGTATTCGACCAAGAACAGAACAAGAGAGCATTTGGTGATATGGTTTCTAGTTTCTGAACCATATTTAGGATATGGTACACACAATGTTTAAGCAAATAAAATAACAAACAGATCATTTAGCAAATAAGATTTATGAATGCCAGAGAAAACATAATACATAACTTCTACTCACAACATACATTAAACTATTGGAAATAAAGCAAAAAAGGCTTAGATCTAACCTTTTTGTGGGCAGTGAACTAGGACGTCGATCAAGGATCTAAGCTCGTTCCTCCGACAAAATCAAGCAAACAAAAAAGTAAAGTAGAAGATATTTTCGTAAGATGATATTGAAATGTAAAAGAGTTGTGCTCTTGTGAATGTTCAAGCTTTTGAGAAAGATGAAAAATGTTCAATGTTCAAAGGTGCTTTTGCTTATGAGTTTGAGATGTATTTATAGGCCAAAATTAGAGTTAAGGTCTCATCTTTTGAAATTCAAAATCACACAGAGGAGGGAAAAATCACGAGTTAAGATTTTCGCTTCAAAAAGAGTCGTTTGAATCTGCGACCTCTGCCACAATGAATAAGAAAATCAAAAAGTTCTTTGGCCTTTTGTATTTGGCTGAATCGTTCAAATGAGGAGGTTGTCGAGGCTTTCAAGAAAATGGAATGGTCAAAGTCTGCCATTGTTGACAAACTGAGTTTATGCACGACAATGGAAGAAAAAGAAAATTGACGTTGTAGCGTTGATCTGGAGTATGAAAAAATAGGGCTAGGTTGAACGTAATGGATCTGTTCTTTTAGTTGGGCTGCTATGTTTGGGCTGTAGTAATGGATAACCAAATTGCTGAATACTTTAGACTTGTAAATGGGCTGGAAATGGACAGATTTTCATGGCCTCTTTCTTTCTTTAAATTAATTCGTTTGAACTTCTTATTTAATAACTAGTATAATATACATTATATAGAAAATTTAGTAAGTAAGAAACTTGAAATAAGTAATGATAATCTATTTTAAAGAAGACCACAATAAGTAATAGTAGTAATATTGACTATAAATGTAATTTTGAAAATAGTGAAAATAATAATTAAAAGATAATAATCATAAAAATAATAAAAGTTAATGTAATAGTAATAGTTGTATCTAATAGATAATTACGGTAACAATAGTAATAAGCAAAAATAATAGCGAAATATAAATTTTCGACTTATTAACAATTTAGAAACTCAACGAAATAAATTAGAAGAAAAGAGGGACAAAATTGGGTGTCAAGAGCTTGCCCCTCTTTGACTGAAGACAATGAAAGAGTTTTTGGGCAAAGAAATTTACTTAGTAGCCAATTTTGTCTCGACCAATAAATACGACTATGGGAAGAGTTGAGAAGATTGATATTAGCGGATTTTAGTCTAGAGGGATCATGAAATAAGTTAATTGGGTTGAGATTTAGAGGTGGTTATGAAAGAAAAATTGGATAACCTACATTTCACGTATTTGTGGAACGTAGGCAGAGATGAGTTCGAGAGTAAATCCTTGACCTCTAATAGCGAGTGTGATATTCCTCTTTAGTAAATTTGCCCCAGTTCACTGCTAAGAGAGAGTTCCACGTTGTGATGCGTCTTTTGTAGCTTTAGACTGTTTTTTCTGAAACTCATGTTGAAATTGTCATTAAAGTGAGAGATAAAATTAAAGTGTAAGAATGTATAAATGAATAAAATGGTAATATATATTGGTGAGAATGAGGATGAAGTCGTGTGACTTATAAGATGACAAAGGCGTGTGGTCAAATATTGTCTCTAGTTATCTTTAGAACTCGATAAATAAAGATGCCTCTAATTGTCTATAGAGACTTGATGTTGAGAGGTGGAGCCGTCTGGCTTATGATGATGAGGTCGTATGGCCAATTGGTGTCTCCGGTTGTCATCGGAGACATAATGACAAATGACGTCTCTGGTTGTTTTCAGAGACTTGATGATAAATAATATCTGTAAAGTTTAAGGTAAAGTCAATAAAGTAGGTAAATTAGATTAAAGTAATAGGTAAAATAGTGAAAAAAGTAAGAGCGTAGCCGTTTGGATTATGCAAATGATGTAATAATGTCTCCGGTTATCTTCGGAGACTTGAATGATAAATGAGGCCTCCGGTTGTCTTCGGGGTCTTAATGATAAATGATGTCTGTAAAAAAGGTAAAGTTGTTAATGACATCATAAAGTATGAGCTTAATATATGTGTCTATCCTATTTTAGGATGGATGAACCCAAATGTGTGAATATCCTATTTTAGGGTGGATGAACCCAACTTGTCCTATTTTAGGGTGAACGAACCCATGTCCTATATTAGGGTAGACGAACCCGTGTCCTATTTTAGGGTTGACGAACCCGTGTCCTATTTTAGGGTGGACTAACCCAATATGTCTTATTATAGGGTGGACAAACCCATGTCCTATTTTAGGGTGGACGAACCTAATATCCTCTGATTATTTTCGGGGACTAGTTGTAATGACACCACCGATTGTCTTCGGGGCGTGATGAAGTGATGCCTCCGGTTGTATTCGGGGCTAAATATTGATTTGTTGTAAGCTTTTAAAATTATCGGATAAAATTATTAATTAAGTCATAGTAAAGTAAAATAAAATAAAGATAAGTAAGAAATAAGGTCGTGTGGCTGATGACTATGGGTCTGAGCAGTGTCTTCAGTTGTCTTTGGAAACTTCTTGTTGACTCCTGTAAAATTCAAAAATAAAGTCAATAGAGTGGATAAAGTGAATTATAAAGGTATTTAATAAATCAAAAAAATAAAATTAGTGAAGCTGCTCGATTGTTGTTGATGCCGATGGTTGTAATTGATTGAATGTCGCCTCTAGCGAACTTGATTTTTATCTAATAAACTTCAAAGTAACGTCACCTGTAAATTTTGAGTAAAGATGTTAATAAGGATATAAACTCATGATGGAATTAAAAGAAATAAAGTTAGGGATAAAGTGAAAAGCGGAGTTGTTTGTCTTATTAAGGTGAGGCTCTGGAGGCAAATGATGCCTTTGATGTAATCTAATATTGACATCTTGTATCTTTGTCATTCCTACATTCAAAGAAAAATTCTTAGTTTGGAGGGGATGTTGATTCATGTTGACTCGAAGCTTGACTTTGTTGGCCTTCCGTTCATCTTGTTTGTTCAGACCTTGTGATTTTCTTTTGAGACTTGGTAGATGAACAGTAAGAAAATATATTTTATAAAATAAAATAAAAATAAAAATAAGCATTTGAAAGAGACATTTGTTAGTATAGAAAAATATATAAATATATGTTTATAAATTGTAAAACAAATAATTTCTACCAACTCTTAGATTGTGACAATTTTGAAACAAAATGAACGTCCTTTGTCTGTTTGCTTCTTGTCGGGTAGCTTGAATCCAATGTATCTTGGTAATATCCAATCATTTCTTGTCCATGTCTTCTCAAAATTTTGCCCCAGTGTTGATTTCAGAGAGGTATACTAAATTTATGTTATGACCAGACCGAATCTTATATAGGTTGTCTACGTATCTCGCCAAGAGAATCAGGTCAGAACATAGTTCAAAGTACATAGAAAGAGTTTGAAAATTTTTCTAATAAAGGGACCGAACCTGATATGAGTTGCCTACATATTCTACTAAGGAAATCAGGCCATGTGCAGTTCAAAGTACATAGAAATGATTTAGAATTTTTCTAATAAAAAGACCGAACCCAATATGAGTTGCCTACATATCCCACCGAGGGAATCAGGCCACGTATAGTTCAAATTACATAAATAGTGAAAAGATTTTGGATTTCTATCCTAATGTGACTGAACCGTATATGGGTGGCCTAGGTATCCCACCGAGGGAATCAAGTCTGGCGTAGTTCTCCTATTACAAATAAGAAAATTTAGAAATATTCTATAGTAAAACCGAACCCTATATGGGTTGCCTACGTATCCTACCAAAGGAATCAGGTTAGAATGTAGTTCGTAATTACATGAAAAGTGAAAGTTACATTCAAAAAGTCTATCTAAAGTCGCCCTTTGGTGTAGTGTCTTGACTTCTCTTGAATGGAAAACTTCATGCTTGAATATTGTAATGTTGTCATGTTCCTTGGTTGATCGTTCAACTGTAGGTTATCTTCACATCTTTCAAAATCTTCTTCGGCATCAAACTTTGTTTATTTGTTTCATTATGTCACAATCATAAAGTTGGCAGATTTGAAAATTGATATATAAAAAAATGTTTAAAAGTAATAAGTAAGAGACAAATAAGCAAAATAGAAAATGCATTCATAGATTTTGCAATTAAGCTTTCAAAAAATTAGGCAAAACATCACAAAGTTTTAAGGCGTGATTTAAGCCTCAATTTTTAAAATCATGCTACTTCAAAAAGTGTTACTACTTGTTCAATCTACCAAGACTCCCAGCGAACCAAGGACGAAGTACAAGTCCAGTTCTTCAAAGTCTACTCTGGTTCAGCACCCCAAATGGTCGGTGTTTCGGTGTTGTAGAGAGGCAGGTAAGCAGTTGTAGTAGTAACCTCTATCAATGTTTGTCCTTGGATTGCACGACAGAAGCATCAAAGGCGAATAAGGTATCCTTTTCCACCCTTCCAATGGGCACAATACTTCCCTTCACATCCAAATCTTCCTTAATAGTTATCATGTTCACATTAGTATTTCTGTGGTTAGGTAGAGGGTTGTTGTTCACATTAGGTTGAGGCCCAGTAAGTCGGATTGCTCCTTCTCTAATCAAAGCTTCAATCTTATTTTTGAGACCATAGCAATCCTCAGTGTCGTGTCCAACAACTCCAGAATGATAGGCACAACGCTTGGAACCATCAAACCATTTTTGGAATAGGATCAGGAATTTTTCCTTCAATTGGTTGTATCATACCTGTTGTTTTCAACCTCTCAAACAACTGAGCCAATGGTGGCTATTTTAGTGTATTTGCGAGTGGTTTTGATTTCATGATTTGGACGAGCCCTAGGTAGAGCATATGGTCGATTTTGATAAGTTGGAGCTTGGATGGGTTGGTACGGATGTGATTTATGGTAAGTAGGGGCTCGAGGTTGATAGTAATTTGCCTGAGTGTTGTAGACATGGTAAGGAGTTGATGGAGAATGGTAGAGACTCTGTGAGGCTTTACCATATTGGTAAGGGTAAATGGGTTGATGTGGTTGATTTCGATAGGGAGGAACTTGACTTGGCCTGCATCCTTGGTCAATCATGATAATAGATACATCTTCTTTCTTCTTTTTGTTCCCATTGATAGAACATATTGAATCGCTTTGCTTGCAGCTTGCAAGGCAGTGAAGTCTTGGATTCTTCCTGATTTGATCCCTTCTTCAAAAATTTCCCCCATTCTAATGATTTCTGTGAACTTTTGCCCCATCATGGTTATCATTTTCTCATAGTAGAGACTGTTATATTGGCATTCAATGAAGGTAGCAGTTATTTCACTTTCACTCATCGGTGGTTAGACTCTTGTTGCTTCTGACCTCCAACGTAGAGCATACTCATGAAATGTCTCAGTTGACTTCTTCTTTAACTTAGTTAGATGGAACCTATCTAGTGTGATGTCAGTATTGAACTTGAAGCGATCCATAAAGTCTTGTGCTATATCACTCCAGCCATGCCATTTATGGAGATCTTGTTGTGTGTATCAAGCGAGAGCTTCACCAGATAAACTTCTTATGAACAACTTCATTTTGACCCTTTCGTCTCTTCCCACTCCAAGCAGTTTGTCACAATATGCCCTTAGATGTGTGTGAGGACCGCCGATTCCACTGAACATATCAAACTTTGGCGGTTTGTACCCTACAGGAAAGTCAATGTCAGGTTGCACACACAAATCCTCATATTTTAGGCTTTTGCTTCCCCTAGTAGTTTGGAGGTTTCTCATTGCTTCCTTAAGATCGCGAATCTCTCTAGCTAACACCTCATCATCCTTTGCCTTGACATCCTTCTCCATTTCCTCATATTGATCTAGCTCAGGTTGAAACTTGACCAATGTTGGGTTAGTAAAGGCTTGAGTTTCCACCGCATATACCGGAGGAACATGTTGCGCATAAGGAGTGGCTATATGTGCCCTTTGTATATGCTGAGTTGGATAAGTTTGGGTGGTCGGAGTGTTTTGGTTTAAAGGTGGTGGATTCGATGGGTTTACGGGAGTAGTTGCAGGCAGTGGATAGGTTTTAGTGGGTAGAGAAGCGTAAGGAGTATGAATTGGAGGTTGATTTTGTGGGTTGAAAGGTGGTAGATTGGGAGGAGTAGCATAATTAGTGTAGGTAGGTGGTTGACTTTGTGGAGCAGTGTAGATGGGTGGCAAATTTGGTGGATTTGCAGGGGTAGTTGGAGAAAGGTTATTGTTGGTAGGCGGAGATTGTTGTGGAGGAAAGTGTTCAGGAACTGGTGAATCAAGTGATGGAAAACGAGGTGGGTTTGGTGCAGTACTCCTAGGTTCAAGTTGTGGACTTTGAAGTGTGATGGACAAATTGGTCAAATCCTTAACCCGAGTCAGTTCACTATGTAGATCCTCAATCTCTTGAGTCAAGCGGGCGATGTGTTCATCATGTTGAATAGTAGTTCTATCTTCAGAAGCCTCGGGAGAGTCGTTAGGAACCATGATATGTCCTAGACCAATTGTATCAGACGCGGTTGGATAGTAGTCATAGTGATTTTTCTTTCTTGAATAGCCCAACTACGCCGAGGTAATGCCGATGACTTGGACCTTGTAAAGTAAGGATGATCGGCCAGCTCGATTGTCAACACGAATCAACTTTTGATTGGGAATAAAAATAAAGATAAAAGATAGAAAAATAAAACACAAATAATGTTAGTTTTAAATGAAAAAGTAAAGTTATGATCATAAAATTCAAATAAAACACATAGCATACAAATCATCAAGTAGAATTAAATAAGTTGTTAGAATAACATACGAACAAGTCATCAAGTAAAGTCAAATAAGTTGTAAGAATAACATATGAAGAAGTCATCAAGTAAAGTCAAATAACATGCAAACACGTCCTAATATGCTTGTGACCTCTTTGTGCCAAAGGTAGGCCTAACGTAAATTCAAAGAGTATATTTACCATAATATGTCATTCCATTGCTCTTGATTAATTAAGCAAATTTTATTTCTATATAAAAAATAAAGTACAAAATAACATAAAGTTTACTACATGTCGAACGAATACAATGTAAAGTATTTCCTAATCTAAATAAAGTAGAAGAGAAATTATCATGTCCATTCTTCTTGGCTCCTCTTGGTGATATCGTCACTTCTTGTATTCCAATATGAGGTCTTTGTACCTGTAATGAAAAGGTTAGTCATACCACCCCCCCTAAAGTTTAATTAATTAAAGCAAATGGTCCATATTTAGGCATAAATATTCCTCAAATATGCACATAAATAATGTTAAGTCGTCACTTGGGGTCGGAAATCCACTTGGACATTTAAGGTAAAGTCGACTAATGAACTTAATACACCAAGGGTATAAAGCCTCTTAGGTCATGAAATGATGCATGTTTCTTATAAAGTGTATTAGTTTAGCTCTACTCTAGGTAAACTAAGAGTGGTTTACTAGGCACAAAGTTCCCAAGTGGACTACTCGAGTGAGAAGGCTATGCGGTCACACAGAAAAAGATCCGGACACCCCCCGCATACGCCAACTCTCCTAAATTTTTAGAATTTTGAAAGAAATTTGCGGGTTAGCAAAACACACCTCGCGTGTACGTGTGATAGTGTGAATTTCCAAGAAGTGGAGAAATATGAACGGAATGACAATTAAGAAAAGCAGTAACACATAAAAAGTTTATAGCAAATAAAGAATTAATAGCATGTAAAAAATAGTTTATAGCAAAAACAAATAATTCATGACAAATAAAGGAATTAAAGTAAGCACATAAGGCCTAATTAAGCTAAGTCCGCTATGATTAGAACCTAAATTTTCTCAGTGAAGTCGCCAAGCTGTTATACCCCATTTTAACCGGGTCAAAATAGTGTCAACATTTTGGTTATTCCTAAAGTAATTACTAAGTCAAGAAGTCGCCACCTAATTATTACGGGTGAATTAGGGCACCTAAATTGATTAAAGAATGTCTAAAGTTAACTCCATTTTAAGGTCTACTAAACATGAGATTCTAGGTAAGGATTCAATTAATCTAAAGGGAAGGGGTTAGGTATCCTTTAATATCCATTAAAAATGGTTAACCAACCGAACTTGATTAATTAATTAGGCTAAGTGTCAAAATAATATATTAACATAAAAATGAGTGTTTGGATAAAATAGTTTAAAACAAAAGTACAAAATTTATGTCTAAAAATAGCTTACATGGACAAATTCAAGTTTAAATAAATTATCCTTGTTTTGTCGAATCCATGGAAACAAAGTTATTGCCAAGAAAGTTTGACACAAAAGAGACTAAGACAAAATCATTTTTTGACTTAAAATCACATATTCAAAATTCCATTTTTAGGCGGTTTGAGACTAGAAGGCTTTGAGTATAGACTCATTTGGACCATTATGAACATATTTTCATATTATGAAAATCACATTATTAAACCCAAGGTGTTTAAAAGTATTCCAAAGTTAATTATTAACTAGGTGCTTCTCAAAGTGTTAAACCAAACATCAAATAATTTCAAGAATACTCTACATAAAAGATAACATGAGCACAAAGATAAACACATCACAATAATTTAGCTAAAACTAGCAGAGATGTTATGTTCATAGTAGGCAACTAAAGGAGGAAGAATATAACAAATGCTCGTAGTTTTCCCTCGCTTCTTCTCCATTTTCTGTTCGAATGTAGCTCAAGGGAGCAAGAGGCACAAACAAAGGTATAGATGCCTATTTCAAGTCTCACGGTGACGTCGAGTCCTAAAGTAAAACTCTCCGACCCCGGTGTGTACATGTAAACAAAGATATGACAGAAAATAAGAATTAGAGAGTAGGAAAATCAATTTCAACAACTTAAAATTAAAAACATATAAAGCAGGTGGCATAGAAAGGATTCAAACAAGTCATCAAATTTACATATATCTAGTGTGGTATTCCAAAAGTTAGTATTTCTAGAAATTTAAATGATGCAGCTGGTTACTTAGTGTAGCATTCTTAAAGTTAAGATCACTAACCATTGTGATGATTCACAACATAACATTTAGTATGTAAAGGAATAGGAAGTAGAATCAATTTCTATAAAATAAGTCAACATGTATAAACAATAACAGTTAACTATAACACAAGGAGCAAGGCCAAATCATTAATATAATTTATTATAATCAAGACAAATTTTAAGATTTTGCAAATGTATTTCCAAAAGTAGAATAATTTTAATCACGATCTCTTACAAAGTTCTTAGACATAACATTATTCACTCTACCAAAACAGATCGCAGGTTACATTTTGTCTCAGTATTCGACCTAGAACAGAACAAGAGAGCATTTGCTGATATGGTTTCTAGTTTCTGAACCATATTTAGGATATGGTACTCACAATGTTTAAGCAAATAAAATAACAAACAGATCATTTAGCAAATGAGATTTACAAATGCCAGAGAAAACATAATACATAGCTTCTACTGACAACATACATTAAACTATTGGAAATAAAGCAAAAAAGGCTTAGATCTAACCTTTTTGTGGGCAGTGAACTAGGACGTCGATCAAGGATCTAAGTTCATTCCTCCGACAAAATCAAGCAAACAAAAAACTAAAGTAGAAGATATTGAAATGTAAAAGAGTTGTGCTCTTGTGAATGGTAAAGCTTTTGAGAAAGATGAAAAATGTCCAACGTTCAAAGGTGCTTTTGCTTATGATTTTGAGATGTATTTATAGGTCAAAATTAGAGTTAAGGTCTCATCTTTTGAAATTCAAAATCACACAGAGGAGGGCAAAATCACGAGTTAAGATTTTTGCTTCAAAAAGAGTCGTTTGAATATGCGACCTCTGCCACAAAGAATAAAAAAATCAAAAAGTTCTTTGGCCTTTTGTATTTGGCTGAATCGTTCAGATGATGAGGTTGTCGAGGCTTTCACGAAAATGGAATGGTCAAAGCCTGCCATTGTTGGCAAGCTGAGTTTATGCATGAAAATGGAAGAAGGAGAAAAATTGACGTTGTAGCGTTGATCTGAAGTATGAAAAAATAGGGCTAGGCTGAACGTAATGGATCTTTTCTTTTAGTTGGGCTGCTTTGTTTGGGTTGTAGTAATGGATAGCCAAATTGTTGAGTATTTTAGACTTGTAAATGGGCTGGGAATGGACAGATTTTCATGGCCTCTTTCTTTCTTTAAATTAATTCGTTTGAACTTCTAATTTAATAACTAGTATAATATACATTATATAAAAAATTTAGTAAGTAAAAAACTTGAAATAAGTAATGATAATCTATTTTAAAGAAGACCACAATAAGTAATAGTAGTAATATTGACTATAAATGTAATATTGAAAATAGTGAAAATAATAATTAAAAGATAATAATGATAAAAATAATAAAAGTTAATGTAATAGTAATAGTAGTATCTAATAGATAATTACGGTAACAATAGTAATAAGTGAAAATAATAGTGAAATATAAAATATTCGACTTATTAACAATTTAGAAACTCAACGAAATAAATTATAAAAAAAGAGGGACAAAATTGGGTGTCAACACTATTAATGTAAAATTCCTGAAGAGCCACTATCCTTGAATTAAGATAATGCTCCTCATCTCATGAACCTAAACTACAAGTTATAGTGCTCCTTGAAACATGAGCTTAAACTGTATATCACAAAGCTCTTCAAATTTGAGCTAAACCTTCAAGTTGAAATGCTCTTTGAAACATGAGCTTAAACTGTATGTCACAAAGATCTTCAATTTGAGTTGAATATTCAAGTTGAAATACCCCTTGAAATACGAGCCAAAACTGTATATCATAAGTATCTTCAAATTTGAGTTAAATCTTCAAGTTAAAATGCTCCTTAAGGTATGAGCATAAACTAAATGTCACTCCTGGCCTGCAAGAGTATAAATTGTGCACGACATCTAAAAAATAAAAAAACACTCTTCTACAACTACGTTGTGACTTGATCCTGTTCACTGAGGTACGTAGGTGCTTAGAATCATATTCTAAGTTCAGTTGCATGAGTGTCAAAAAAACACATGTTCCCACTTGATGTGCCACGTGAAAGTTAAATCTATGAGTAGTCTTTCATCAAACTTCAGACTTGTACCAAATGGTGGTGACTCGTTGGGGGCAAACCCCTACGAATATGAGTTATTCCAAAACTTGAAGTCTTCAAATTCTTCAAGTCTGCATGTTGAAGTCTTCAAATTCTTCAAGTCTGCAAGTTGAGGTCTTCAAAACAATCAAGTTCACAAGTTGAGGTCTTCAAATCAATCAAGTATGAAAGTTGAAGTCTTCAAACTATTCAAGTCTAAAAGTTGAAGTCTTCAAATCTTGACCTTCAAATTACCTTTTCTTAAGGCAGGGATGAGTATCTATCTCTTTCCACCATAAGAATATTATAAAATCACCTTTCTTATGGCAGGGATGAGTATCCATCCCTTTCCACTATAAGAATATCATAAAATTATCTTCTTAGGGCAGGGATGCGTATCTATCTCTTTCCATCATAAGAATATCATAAAATTACCCTTCTTATGGTAGGGATGAGTATCCATCAATTTCCACCGTAAGAATACTATAAAATTACCTTTCTTCTGACAGGGATGAATATCCATCCCTTTTCACCAAAAGATTACCTCTAAATTATCTTTATTAAGGTGGGGATGTGTATCCATCCTCTTTACGCCAAGAGAATACCGTTAAATACCTTTCTTAAGGCGGGGATACATATCTATCTCTTTGCGTCATAAGATTATCTCTAAATTTCCATGCCTTAAGGTGGATAAAATGTGTCCCTTTGTATCATAAGCTGGCCTTTTCACGGATTTATCCTTAAAAGGATCTTTAAATTTGTATGCCTTAAGGTGGACAAAATTTGTCCCTTTGCACTTGAAGCTGGCCTTTTCACGGATTTATCCTTAAAAGGATCTTTAAATTTCCATGTCTTAAGGTGGACAAAATTGTTCCTTTGCACCTTAAGCTGGCTTTTTCACGGATTTATCCTTAAAAGGATCTTTAAATGTACATGCCTTAAGGTGGAGAAAATTTGTCCCTTTGCACTTCAAGTCGGCCTTTTCACGAATTTATCCTTAAAAGGATCTTTAAATTTTCATGCCTTAATATGAACAAAATTTGCCCCTTTGCACCATAAGCTGACCTTTTCACGGATTTATCCTTAAAAGGATCTTTAAATTTCTATGCCTTAAGGTGGACAAATTTTTTCCCTTTGCACCTTAAGCTGGCCTTTTCACGGATTTATCCTTAAAAGAATCTTTAAATTTTCATGCCTTAAGTTGGATAAAATTTGTCCTTCACACCTTATGATCAAGTATTTGGAATCTCATAAAGCCTCAAATTAGTGATCTCAAGGCGGAGATGTTAAACACATCCCTTCACACCTCAAGATCAAATTCTTGTGTTATGCTAAAACTCTCTCTTGTATGGTATCCACAATATAAATATTGATTGTGTTGACCTACAAAAAAAATACAAAAGAAAATATGAAAAATAAATAGATCATGCCTCGTTACAGACGCATACCTCGTTACAGACGCTTGAAGATTGGACTCACAATATTTGTTGAAAATATGGAGAAGGACACCTTATTTATAGAGTTGGAAAAGTGATAGTTCGGCTATTTCATATCTAAATCGAAGAAGAAGTGAACTAGGATGTCTATGTTCTAATAGGAATAAACCACTCTAAGCATAAATCACTAAGGCGGTGCTGTCCGGATTCAAAAAGGAAATAAAAAAAATGTACAAAGCAAATTAAAAAGGGAAAGGATGCATTTAATGCTAATAAGAAAGTTAAATTCCCCTTCTAATATGGGTACAGTTGGTCATATGAATCAATATATCACATAGATATTTAATTCAATTTCAAGCCCACTTGATGGTTAATGATAATTTTCTTTGCAAACAAATATTATTATAATATTAAGTTAATACTTCAAGCCTAGTCTTCGAAAGATACACTATCTTGACAAGACTTGAAGCAGTGGACGTTTATAATCATTTAAAATTTATTAAATTTAAATGATTCAGATAATATTAAGTTCATGAATATATTAGTCCAAATAAATATTATGGATTAAAATAATATGGTTAATTATATAAGTCCAATAAATATGGATTTTATTAAAGTCCAAATTAATCGATTTGGACTACATTAGATGAGCCTAATTTGCTAAGTCCAATGTCATCTCATCCTAGAGCTCCAGTTTGGTGCCACGTGTCAAATGAAGCGGCATGCCAAGTCAAACAAAGAAGCCAATAGAATCATGTCATGTGTCAAAATGACAAGTTTGGTTAATTATATAAGTCCAATAAATATGGATTTTATTAAAATCCAAATTGATTGATTTGGGCTACAATAGATGAGCCCAGTTTGCTAAGTCCAATGTCATCTCATCCTAGAGCTCCAGTTTCGTGCCACATGTCAAATGAAGTGGCATGTCAAGTCAAACAAAGAAGCCAATAGAATCATGTCATGTGTCAAAATGACAACCCCACTTCGTATAGCCCATATACCATGTCACTTAAATCTGATTGGACGAAGGGAAACTTGTTTCTATCACAACTCCTCTATTCACAAACTATAAATAGGGATCTTTGTAATTAAGAAAAAATACCAGAATTCTCACAAGAAACTAGAGAAAGCTCGTAGATCAAAAGCCACATATTTCTCTTCAAGCAACAAGTTCAAGAATTCAAGCATTCAATTTCAATAATTCAAGTATTCAAGTTCAAGAACGATCAAGATCAAGACCACCTGATTCAAGAACAAGCTCGAAGCCCATGAATTCAAGTATAAGTCAAGTCAAGATCAAGATAAAGTTCAAGTTCAAGTTCATCGAAGATTCAAGAACAAGCTCCAAAGCCCTTGAATCCAAGATCAAGTTCAAGAAAAAAAATTCAAGCTCAAGCTCAAGAGCCCTTGAATTTATATTTAAAAAGACAAATCAGAGGAATAATAGAGGTTGTAACACTCATATGAAATAAATAAATACGATTGTTGCATTATTTTCCAATCTTGATTATTGTTTTCTCGATACAAATTATATTGTCTACAAATTATCATTAAAAAAAAAATAAACATAATATTATAAACTACAACGGAAGTAATATTAAGAAACTAAACTTGAAGGGTGGTTTGTGCAATTATCTCTTTTAACTTTTGGTTATAATAATTTTGTACAAAAATTAGTTTAACTTGAATGACTTTAGAAAAGAAAATCCATAAATTTAGTGACTTCTTTGATACAAAAAGTGACTTTCTAAAATAATTTCACATACTTGAATAATCTTTTGAGATATTTACTCTAACTTTTCGTATCTGATAATAATCTTTTAAAATGAACAACCTTTGCTCTAAGGATATGATATATAGAATTTCTTAGTATTTGAAAATTATGATTATCTTCATTATAAATAGTCATGAACTTAAAAGTTCAGATAATCATTTTTCCCAGAAAATTAGACTTATGATAAACGTTAAAAGAAAAGGTTTGAAAAAAAAAATCAGACTCCATGACGATCAAAACTTAGAAGTTTTTTTGCGAAATTCTAATACAAATATTCTTTATTTAATTTTAAAGGTGAATAAATGTCTACAGATTGATGAGTTTTTGTTATGGAAAAATAATAAAAAGTGAAAAAATCGAAGATTCAGAATAGATGCAAGTATCAACACATACAGAAAACTCAAAGCTGTAAACTTTTATTCGCTAGGTTTTATTTCTTGCTATTTGCATTATCTTTTTTATATTTTAATCAAAAGGATAATTAGATTAAAATTAGTTAATGTTTAAAATACTGCTTGTAGCAGGAGAATTGGAGTTTTGGGCCATCGGTAGGTCATTTACATAATTGTTTTAAGTTTTCACGTTGTTTTATATTTTTTACTTTTTGTCAATTGGAATTTGTTGACAAAAATTGGCATTTAAATTTTTTTTGTTTGGATGATAACATTTATCATAATTTTTTTAATTGATGACATGTGTCTATTTTTTATTTAAAATTTAAATTTATAATATTTAATTAGTTATAATTTAAAATATGAAAAATTCAGAATAATTATGGAGCTTTTACCTCTCCTATATATATATATATATCCAACCATAACATCCACTTCTTTTTAAAATAATTCTTCACCCTTAAGAATGTGAAGAAAAATCATAAACAAGAGAAGAAAGAAAAAGATAAAAAGACGGAACATTTATTTCTTATTGACATCAAACAACCCAAGAGGATATTCAGTTTGTGGCATTGCACTTTGTTTCCTTGAGATTCAAAGTCCGATTTGGAGTAATTCCTTAACAAAGATATTGTTGATCTTCCGCTATTGTTAATAGGTACACAATTTTATTCATATTACGTAAATATTAAATTGGTATCACAGCATGGTTGTAATTGCTTCAATTTCACTTTATTCATACTTGAAAATTAGAACATGATTCTTTGGTTTTGAATCTGTTGAAAAATTTGAAATTGAAATTAGTTTGCAACTTTTAAAATCTGTATGAATGTTTCTTGGAATGAAAGATGAAATTTGTGTGTTCACCTACTCAATAAAAAAAAAAGAGGAATGACTATAGATCCGACGAGATTCAAACTCATTTTAATTTCTGAACTAAATTAGATCTTGTGCCTAAGTTTTATGAGATAAAACGTCTATGACTTTAATGAATGACCAGAATTTAATAGTCATTGAAAAGACTGTCCTTTAATCTCTCTTTTTTCCCTTAAAAATATCGTTCTCCTTTATTTTTGGGATAAAAACTAGTAGTACTAATTTTATTGTGTACCACTTTATAGTGTAGTACAACTTTTTTTTAAAGGGTTTTGTTAACTTTCTTGTTAAAAAGTAGGCACAATTCATAAATATGCCCTTTAACTTGGCCCCAACTGACATCTAGGCCCGCCAACTTTGGGTTGCACAAGTAGGTACTTAAACTTGTATAAAATTGATGTGATTGTAAATTTTTTGGGTCATAGGTCGTGGGTCGCCCAAGTGGACCCGACCCGCCCAATATAGTTTTTGAAAAAGGAGATAAGCACTATTTAAAAAAGAGCGGGGATAGTTACATTGCAACTGTCCAACCATAGCATCCACTTCTTTTTAAAATGGTTCTTCACCCTTAAGAATGTGAAGAAAAATAAAAAATAAGAGAAGAAAGAAAAAGATAAAAAGACAGAACACCTATTTCTTATTGACATCAAACAATCCAAGAGGATATTCAGTTTGTGGCATTGTACTTTGTTTCCTTGAGATTCAAAGTTCGATTTGGAGCAATTCCTTAACAAAGATATCGTTGATCTTCCACTATTGTTAACATGTACACAATTTTATTCATGTTACATAAATATTAGATTGATATCAGAGCATGGTTATAATTGCTTCAATTTCACTGTATACATACTTGAAAATTAGAACATGATTCTTTGGTTTCGAATCTGTTGAAAAATTTGAAATTGAAATCAATTTGCAGCTTTTAAAAATCTGTATGAATATTTCTTGGAATGAAAGATGAAATTTGTGTGCTCACCTACTCAATAAAAAAAAAGAGGAATGACTATAGATCCGATCGACTAGATTCAAACTCATTATAATTTCTGATCTAAATCAGATCTTGTCTGTCTTTATCTATTGCTGGTTGTCTACTAGAATATAAAAAAATAGGAAAAAAATTTGTTTATGAGGATTTAACGGATATGGTGAAGAAGAAAAAGAAATAAATGAAAAAGCCTAAGTTTTATGAGATAAAACGACTATAACTTTAGTGAATGACCAGAATTTAATGGTCATTGAAAAGACTGTCCTTTTATCTCTTTTTTTCCCCTTAAAAATAGCATTCTCCTTTATTTTTGGGACAAAAACTAGTAGTACTAATTTTATTGTGTACTACTTTATAGTGTAGTACAACTTTTTTTTAAAACATATGTTTTTTTTTTAAAAAAAGGGGTACTTTCTTGTTAAAAAGTAAGCACAGTTCATAAATATACCCTTTAACTTGGCTCCAAGTAACATCTAGGCCCTCCAACTTTGGATTGTATAGGTAGGTACTTGAACTTGTATAAAATTGAACAAGTAGAAACACACGTTCTATATGGCATAATACACATAGGATGCCACATAGGACACAAAATTGTCATGTAGAACACCACGTAGGATGAAAGTGTTTATTTATTCAATTTTGTACAAGTTTAAGTGCCTACTTATGCAAACTCAATATGTTTGTTCTCAAAAGAAGAAAAAGGATGGTGTGACATGTTTGTTCATTAAATATTTTTTCAGATCAACTTTTTATTTTTGAGAATATGTAGTATTATTTCTCCTTCTATAAAGAAAGAATATAGCATATAATGTGATTTTGTGTATCATTTGTTATGAAAATCTTGTATGCATCAAGTCACTTTATTTCTCTATGCATATTATTTTAAGAGGATTAATATAGTACTGATAGAGTTGGTACCTTTTTTATGTATGATTCATGTAGACATAAACATATTATGCATTTCGTAGATTATAATTTTGAATGGATCAAAGTTAATTATAATCTTGGCTTTAATAGTTAATTTTTTTAATAACAATATGTTAATATATGTGTGTGTGTGTGTGTATTATGGTTTAGAAAAGATTAGTCTTGAAATAGTTCTTTTAGGTGTAAACTCTTGTAATAAACCTTTTTACTTTCTATCAGAAATTTGTGACATACGTTATTGCATTAAATGGTTTTAACCATATTTCTGATTTCTTATTCCCATTTAAGATATGGCTGAACGAGAACATGCTTAAATTGCTTCAAGCGGGAGTGGTACTGATAGAGGAGCAGAAAAAAATGATAGAAGAATGCGTCGCAAAAGGACCAAAATAGAAAATGATTTAGATTCAAAGCCGGAAGTCATAAGAAATGACTCATCGATTGTAACATCTATGACTTCGAGAAAGGGCAAAAAAGGACAAACAAAAAAGTCCATGAATTCAAAATGGACCATAAATCCTTCACGGCACCCTAGACGGTCCGTTTAAGGGTCCACGGCCCGTTAAGGGCATCGTGAGACCATCCAGGACTGCCCCTAGGAAGGAGTCACCTAGACGGTGCCTTAGACGGCCCGTGGTGACTTGGATGGCCAGTCTAGGGGTCTGTACAAGTCACCCAGACAGTGAGGTTGCACCACAAGGCCACTGTGAAGGACCATAGATGCCTAGACGGTCTGTGAGGCTTCACACGGATCGTGAAGTCGTTCATGAAAGGGACTTATCAGGTTTTGAGTTTTGGACCAATTTCAAATGATCATATCTCTCAGTACAAAATGAATTCGGTAGCCCATCACCTATAAAATTAAAGGTATTTGAGTCCTCTTTCCAATGCCATTAAGTTTTCCTAATTTCAAGCTCGGAGTAAAAATTTATACTCGTTTTAGTGAAGCTCTGTCGGGCAGGGCAACATCACGATCCACTAGACGGGCCATGATTCCTTAGACGGCTCGTGAAGCCCCTCTTGATAGTCACCTCGTCAGTTTTAAGTGAGGGTCGTATTGGTCTTTTCCCCTATGCATTTTGTACTTAAACTACATCGTTTTACTTAGTCTAAGCCTAATTAATTAGTCACAAACTACCTAAAACATTCATTCTCCTAAAATAATCAGACTTAGAAAGAAAAGAAGAGAAAGAGGCGACAGTTTTTTCTCAAGAACTAGCAGAGCTCTCCTTCAAGTTCATCCCAAAAATTCAAAGGATTTCTTCGTAGTTTTCTTCACCAGGTATGTGGGATTTCACTAGTGGGTACCTTTCACCCATTAGGTCCCTAGAATTCAATCAAATCTTCAGGTTCTCCCTAAATTGTTCAGACCTAAGGTTCCTAAATCTTAGGGATTCATTATAATTTAACTGTTATAGTTTCTATGATATTAGTTACATATTTCTTGGAGAATTAGTATAGTCCCATATATAAAAATCAAAAACTCTAGCTAGTGTTAATTATCCATATTTCATGAATTATACTTGCTAGGCAAATTAGTCAGACAATCATTCTTCAGAATTCGAATGACATACCTTGCAGTATATGTATGATAGTCTCAGATAATTATCATTTTGTAATGACCCTTCAGGTCATTTACACGTTTGTGCCTCTTTTTTGTCAGTTAGAGCTTTACTGTAGTGACCCCAAGTCATTTCTGACTTGCTGGCATTGTAGGTTTGGTCGCTTGGTCGCTCGTTTGGTTTTTATGCCTGTTTTCCTGTTCTGGAGTTTTTGAACCTTGAAAAGTTGATTTTGATCATAACTTTAGGTAAATGACCTCATATGGGAATTCTGACAATTCCATTAGATCTGGAGTGATCAAATTAGGCTAGAAGCATGGTTGGCCTGAGTCCCGAGGCTTTCGGTGTGATTTTGGAGCCAGTTAGCTCTTTAGCCTTTGAAATTTGGCTTAAAATTGACTTTGGTCAAAATTCTTGGTAAACATGCTCGGATGGGAATTTCGTCAGCGCGATTAGTTCTGAAATGCAGATTTTGGTCTAGAATGACCCTTTGAGAATTTCCGGGAGCTTTCGATCAAATTCTGAGGCCTCCGATAGAAATTGGCTAAAATGGCCCATTGGGTGTGGGACCCACTTATCATCGAAACGACCTCGTATGGAAATTTTGACTGTACCATTGAGTCTGAAACGTTGAATTTGATGGGGTAGCATATGTCGTTTGCGTGCACGGGGTTTCAAATGAATTTCGAGCACCCCGTCGGAGTTTTGGAATTGTCCAAAACACAGCTGGTGCAGCTGGTGTCTGCAGACACTCCATCTCTCCACGTTCGCGGGATAGGCTCCACGTTCGCGCAGGTGTAAGAGTGTCTACTCCACGTTCGCGGGACAAAGGTGTGAGGCTTTGTTCTCCGCATTCGCGAAGGTCTGTGGGGGTGGGGTGATCTCCTTCTCTGTGTTCGCGGATGGGGCTCCGCATTTGCGGAGGTCTGGGGAAGCCTAGGGGAGTCTTCTCTCCGCGTTCGTGAATAGGGTTCCACGTTCGCGAAGGTCTGAGTCCCTTCTCTCCACGTTCGCAGAGTAGAGTTTGTTTTCCCTCTGCGTTCGCGGGGCCTTGGCCACGTTCGCGGAGGTCAGCGGGTTGCAGTGGTTATAAAGGTGAGGTCAAGCTCATTTGGAAGAAAACTTTGGAAATTCATATCTCCCTCATCTTTTATCAGTTTTTGGTGATTCAAAGTCCCAGGCATTCAAATTCTCGTTGGCAGTTTGGGTCTTGGCTCGGTTTGCGTTGGGTGTTCCTCGTTTTCCATAAATTTGAGGCGTAAGTTGCTATCCTAGGCCTGTAGTTGTAATGTTTTGTATTTTCTTGTGTTGGCTGTTTGGAGCTGATCCGAACCCCGATAGGTGTTATGTTTTGGGATACAAGTTCGGGGGAGGGTTTGGGACCTCTTCACGGAGTCAATTCCAGAAAATCCAGAGTGGGTCCCACATTTCCTGATTTTGACTCCAAAATTGGTATGTCTCCGATTTTGATGATTTTAGTGTCTAAACGACCGTATTGACGCTGTGACTCTATTTTTGGTAGCGTGGTAGCAGTCTGAGGCCATTTGGAAGGGGAAAGCTCCGGCAGAGTAACTTGGAGAGCGCGTGATCGGCCTACTAGTAGGTTACGGCTTCCCTTCTTCCTAGATTGAGATTGAATGCGGGAATACTTGTCGACTTGTGTGAATCCGGGTTGGGTAGTTAGTACTTATGTTCTTCTTCTCCATTTTCTTCATTTAGAGTTGATTTATGGACTGTTCAGGGTTAGTATAATATTTTTGGGTGGATTGTTGACTTGGATTATTGATGCTTTGTTGTGGGTTACCTGTTGGGTGGTTATCTGTTGTTGAATGTGTGGGTTCGCGATATTTGCTTCGGTTTGATGACTACGGTGATTTATGTTCCAATCTTAGAATAGGTTAGGGTAGTATTGCCTTAGTCCCATGCACCTGATCGACCTGAGTATGTACCTGACGCCGATTCGAATGGACTATATCCTTGTAGACTGCTATAGCACACTTGAGTTTGATAGTATGGGCCTTAGTTTAGGCATTTTCGTGCTTTTCGGATTTTCTATTCTTCCTCTTCTTATCTCTGTAATTCTGCGGTGCTGTAGGAAGATTTAGCTATTGCACCGATTGATGGTTGGGTTGTGATAGGCTGGGAGCCTTCGGTGGTTATCCTTGTGGGGGCGGTGTCACGCGGTGTATAGCCTTGTGTTGAGTTGGTTGGTGGTGGCTTTATTCTGTTCGAGGTGGCTAGCTCCAATCCCCAGCTAACGTTATCCTGTTAGAGCCCAGTTTTTTCAGCGCAAGACTGTAGAGCGTAGGATGCTAGCTCCAGTCCGCAGCTGACGTTACCCGGTTAGAGCCCGGTATTTCCAGTGCGAGACTGTTGAGCGTAGGCTGCTAGCTCCAGTCCGTAGCTGACGTTACCCGGTTAGAGCCCGATATTTCCAGCGCGAGACTATTGAGCGTAGGCTGCTAGCTCCAATCCACAGCTGGCATTACCCGGTTAGAGCTCAGTATTTCCAGCGTAAGACTGTTGAGCGTAGGTTGTTAGCTCAAGTCCGAGGCTGACGTTACCCGGTTAGAGCCTGATATTTCCAGCACGAGACTATTGAGCATAGACTGCTAGCTCCAATCCACAGCTGGCATTACCCGGTTAGAGCTCGGTATTTCCAGCGTGAGACTGTTGAGCGTAGGCTGTTAACTCAAGTCCGAGGCTGACGTTACACGATTAGAGTCCGTTATTTCCATCTTGAGACCGTTGAGCGAGAGGTGTTAGTTCTGGTCTAAGGCTAACGTTACACGGTTAGAGTCCGTTATTTCCAGCTCGTGACTGATGATTGGGCGGGGCCCAGGTGTTATCTTTATTGGGTTCAGTTCCATGTGTGTTAAGGCTGTTGGAGTTGGGTTCCCTTGTTTCCGTAGCGTAGATTCTTTGTGTACCTGTCGGGCTTTTGGGGGGCCAGCTGGGTTTAGCGTGATATTCGTAGCTTTACCTCCTGTTTACTCTTTTCATGTTCGGTTGACCTCTGTTGTGTTGATTCTATCTTCTCTTCTTGTTTTTACCTTTCTTGCTTAGTCGGCCTATGATGCCTACTGGGTACCTGTTATTTGGTACTCATGCTACACTCTGCATCTTTTTTTGTGATGCAGGTCCGAGTACCTGTTCTCAACATTGAGTTTGAGCCTGCAGCTGTCTCCTTCTGTATCTATATTTTGACTTGTCTTTTGCTTTCGAGACAGTTTGTTTCTATGGTCCACTTTTGGGACTTGTACTCTTGTTAGTAGTTCTTTAATTGTGACTTCTAAGTTCTGGGAGGTGTCTTGTGTATATAGTTTCCACCCTTAGTCTCATTACTATTTAGTTCCGAGATAGGATTTTGGCTTGCCTACTGGTGGGATGGTAGGCACCATCGTGACTTGAGAGATCGGGTCGTGACAAGTTGGTATCAGAGCCCCAGGTTCGTTGGTCTTACTTGTACAGAGCTAGCATGTAGTCGAATCCTGCGGATCGGCGCAGAAACGTCTGTGACTTATCTTCAGGAGGTTACAGGGTGTCCGTAGGAGGTTTTCTTGTTTTGATTCCTATTCGTGCGTGGTTGTCTGATTAGTTTCATGAAATCTCACTTGCTTCTCTCTGTAACAGGATGGCTCGTACGCGCAATAGAGGTCGACCCCGAGATCGAGGTGGTGCTGCGATAGCAGACCGCGATAGAGCGAGGACTCTGGAGCCGGAGGTGGAGCCTCGTAGAGAGCAGATTCCTCATGAACCGGTGGGGAAGGGACTAGCCCAGCCACTGCCTGCACCAGCTGCCGCCACTAATCTTCAGGGCATGCTTGCCCAGATACTAGCTGCTATCGGGGGTATGCAGCACCAGCCGGCCCCAACAGCAGTCACAGAGCCAGTTCCAGCACAGCAGGGCCAACCTTCAGTAGTGGTTCCAGAGGTTCGTCACCCGCCAGCACCGACCGTGGTCCAGCTAGACCCTTTGGATGGGGTAATGCCACTCCACGAGCAGAAGATGCTCGGGATGTTTCTCAGGCTCTCACCGCCGAGGATTTTAGTGGTTGTAGGGGAGGACGCCCATGAGTTTATCACTACTTGCCAAGAGCGATTTCAGACTTTGGGCCTAGTGGAGTCGAGGGGAGCCAACTTCACGGCATATTAGTTACACGGATCGGCTAGACAGTGGTGGCGTTCCTTTATTGAGACCAGGCCAGCTGAGTCACCACCGATATTATGGACGGAGTTTTCAGAGGTTTTTCTGGCCAGATTTATTCTACGGAGCGTCAGGGATAGACATTGTGATGATTTCTCGAGGTTGGAGTAGGGCTCCATGACAGTATCCGAGTATGAGGCCAGATTTCTGGAGTTGTCCCATCATGCCACCATGATTCTGCCTACAGAGGAGGAGCGGGTCCGATGTTTTGTGAGAGGTTTGAGGCTGCAGTTGAGGATTGAGTCGCAGTCTATGTTATCAGCGGGCCGACCTTTTCTAGATGTGGTGGACCATGCCCGCACTATTGAACAGCTCCATCGTGAGGCCCACGAGGGTAGCGGCAAGAGGTCCAGGCCAGATGATAGCTTCAGCAGGACCAGTCATAGACCGAGGGATACCTGAGATCAGGGACATCAGAGGTTCCAGCCAGGTCAGCTCAGTTGGCCGTTCCAGGCTTCCTTTCAGATCTCAGAGGGTGACCAGCACCGTCAGAGCGTTCCAGGCAGGTTCATCAGGTCGGGGTGGCCGGCCTTCAGTGGTGGGCAAATCGTCGTAGGGTTGCTTCACTTATGGGGAGCTTTTTCATTGGGCTAGGGAGTGCCGAGTCACCAGATCAGCTTTACTAGCTCCTCAGGTGGTGAGACCAATTTCAGCGATAGCCCCTCCAGCTAGGGAAAGAGGTCAGTAGGAGGGTGCTCGGGGAGGTTCTCGAGGAGGTAGGACAGGCGGTAGAGTGGATGTGTAGGGTAGAGGTACCCAGGGCCATTTCTATGCAGCTCCAGCTTGAGCAGAGGCTGAGGCATCTGATGATATGATCACAGGTACGGTTCTTTTATGCCATCAGTCCGCTTCAGCCTTACTTCATCCTGGTTTTACTTATTCATATGGGTTGGCTTATTGTGTGCCTCGTTTGGGAGTGAGTCCTGAGCCCTTATCTATGCCTTTGTGTGTTTCGACCTCAGTAGGGGATTCTTTAGTAGTGGATCGGGTTTGTAGATCTTGTGTGGTGACTATTCGAGGGTAGGACACTCTGATTGATCTTATTGTGCTTTGTATGGTGGATTTTGATGTGATTCTGGGCATGGATTGGCTATCCCCTCACCGTGCCATCTTGTATTGCTATGCCAAGACCATTACTTTAGCCATGCCTGGTATTCCGCCGGTGGTATAGCAGGGCTCTCGTAGTGGCACGTCGGTCAGAGTGATTTATTATCTTCAGTCTTGGAGACTAGTGGCTGTTGGAGGTTTGGCATACTTGGCGTGTGTTAGAGATGTTAGTAGGAAGGGACCTACAGTTGATTCAGTGCCCATAGTCCGAGAGTTTGCTGATGTGTTTCCTGCAGACCTTCCTAGCCTACCCCAGAGCGAGATATTGACTTTTCCATTGAGATAGATCTGAGTACTCATCCTATTTCTATTCCTCCATACCGTATGGCACTTGCAAAGCTCAAGGAGCGTAATGTTCAGCTTCAGGACCTCTTGGGTAAGGGGTTCATTCAGCCTAGCGTATCTCCTTGGGGTGCCCCAGTCCTGTTTGTGAAGAAGAAGGATGGCACCATGCGGATGTGTATTGACTACATGCAGCTGAATAAGATCACGGGGAGGAACCGTTACCCCATGCCTCGTATTGATGATCTGTTCGACCAGCTTCAGGGTGTCGCAGTGTTTTAAAAGATTGACTTGAGATCTGGCTACCATCAGTTGAGGGTTAGAGCAGCGGATATCCTTGAGACAGCCTTTAGGACTTGTTACGGCAATTATGAGTTCCTAGTGATGTCTTTTGGGTTGACTAATGCCCCTGCCGCTTTCATGGATTTGATGACTCGTGTATTCAGGCCGTATCTGGACTCTGTCGTCATAGTTTTTATTGATGACATCTTGGTATACTCGTGGAACCATGGTGAGCATGAGCAGCATCTGAGGATAGTGCTCCAGACTTTGAAAGATCATCAGCTTTATGCCAAGTTCTCAAAGTACAAGTTCTGGCTTGAGTCTGTAGCATTCTTAGGGCACGTGGTGTCCAATGATGGCATTATGGTGGATCCAACGAAGATTGAGGTTATCCGTGATTGGGCTAGGCCAACTTTTGTAACTGAGGTTCGGAGCTTCGTTGGATTGGCAGGGTACTACAGGTGCTTTGTCGAGGGTTTTCCACTATAGCAGCACCTCTGACTCGGTTGACTCGCCAGGATGTTCCCTTTGTGTGGTCAGAGAAGTGTGAGAGGAGCTTTCTGAGACTTAAGGAGTTGTTTACCACCGCTCCTATATTGACTCTTCCAGTTGAGGGCGAGGGCTTCACGATTTATTGTGACGCATCTGGCATTGGTTTAGGTTGTGTTCTGATGCAGTAGGGCCGAGTTATTGCTTATGCGTCGAGGCAGCTTAAGCTACATGAGCGCAACTACCCCACTCATGATCTGGAGTTGGCAGCAATAGTTTTTGCGCTTAAGATCTGGAGGCATTACCTTTATGGAGTTCATTGCGAGATCTATACCGATCATCGGAGCCTTCAGTACATTATGAGCCAGAGGTATCCTAATTTGAGGTTGCGCAGTTGGATTGAGCTCCTGAAGGACTATGACCTCTCTATTCTCTACCACCCGAGCAAGGCAAATGTAGTAGCGGACGCCTTGAGTCGGATAGTCTAGCCTTCCTTTCTGTTTCAGAGCGATCCTTGGCTATGGACATCCAATCTTTAGCCAATCAGATGATCAGACTTGATGTTTATGATTCCAGCCGGGTGTTAGATTATGTGGGATCCGTAGTCGTCAGTTTGAGGATCAGGTGTTGGTGGCACTCAAAAGCAGGGTTTTTGTAGGTGATGTAGGGTAGGTTACCCTAGATTCAAATGGGGTTTTGAGGTTTGCTGGCCGTTTGTGTGTTCCTAGAGTTGGTGATTTGATCCAGCTGATCCTTAGCGAGGCCCAAGATTCCAGATATTCCATCCATCCGGGCACAGCTAAGATATATCGTGATTTAAGGTAGCACTACTGGTGGAGCAGTATGAGAAGGGACATATCAGACTATGTGTCATGTTGCCTATATTCCCAGCAGGTGAAGGTCGAGCATTTGAGGCCTGGTGGAGAGTTGCAAAGATTACCCATTCCTGAGTGGAAGTGAGAGCGCATCACCATGGACTTTGTTGTGGGATTACCACGGACTTCTAGAGGTGTTGACAGCATTTGGCTCATCATGGATTGATTGACCAAGTCAGCACACTTCATCCCAGCTCATTCTTCCTTCAGTGCTAAGAGGTTATCTCGTATCTACATTCGAGAGATAGTCCGTCTACATGGTGTGCATGTTTCTATTATTTCAGACCGGGGTTCACAGTTCACCTCCAGCTTTTGGAGAGTACTTCAGGAGGAGTTGGGCACCCGTGTCGATCTTAGCACAGTTTTTCACCCGCAGACCAATGGCCAGTCGAAGCGTACTATTCAGGTTCTTGAGGATATGTTGCGGGCCTGCGTTAAGGATTTTGGAGGCCAATGGGACCAGTTCTTGCATTTGTCGGAGTTTGCGTACAACAACAGCTACCATTCCAGCATTCAAATGGCCCCATTTGAGGCCTTATATGGTAGGCGTTGTCGCACTCCAGTTAGTTGGTTTGAGTCTACGGTGCCTAGGCCGAGGGGTACATATCTGTGTCAGGAGACCTTGGAGCATGTGAGGTTGATTCATGATAGGCTCAGGATGGCTCAGAGTAGACAGCAGAGTTATGCAGATCGCAGGCGTCGACCGTTGAGGTTTGTCGTGGGTGATAGAGTATTCCTCCGAGTATTGCCCATGAAAGGTGTGATGAGATTTGGGAGGCGGGGCAAGCTTAGCCCCAGATATATTGGGCCTTTTGAGATTTTGAGGACAGTTGGTGAGGTGGCCTATGAGTTAGCATTACCTCCAGCATTCTCAACTATTCATCCAGTTTTCCATGTTTCGATGCTACGTCGGTATGTTCCAGATGAGTCTCGTGTGCTCCAGTATGATGCCGTTGAGTTGGATGACCGCCTGACCTATATTGAGGAGCCAGTTGCTATTTTGGCCAGAGATGTGAGGTAGCTGAGGTCGAGAGCCATTCCTGTAGTTAAGGTCCGTTGGAGGCACCGTCCAGTTGAGGAGGCTACCTGGAGACCGAGCGAGAGATGCGGGAGCAGTTCCCTAGCTTATTTGAGCCCTCAGGTACTTTTTGACTCTTACTTTCGCAGACGAAAGTTCCTTTAGTAGTGGATATTGTAATGACCCTTCAGGTAATTTGCGTGTTTGTGCCTCTTCTCTGTCGGTTAGATCTTTCCTGTAGCGACCCCAAGTCATTTCTGACTTGTTGGCACTGTAGGTTTGGTCGCTTGGTCGCTCATTTGGTTTTTATGCCTGTTTTCCTGTTCTAGAGCTTTTGAACCTTAAAGTTGATTTCGATCATAACTTCAGGTAACTGACCTCAGATGGGAATTATGACGTGTCCATCAGCTTTGGAGCGGCAAAATTAGGCTAGAAGCATGGTTGGCCTGAGTCTCCGGGCTTTCGGTGTGATTTTGGAGCCAGTTAGCTCTTTAGCCTTCAAAATTTGGCTTAAAGTAGACTTTGGTCAACATTATTGGTAAACGCACTCGGATGGGAATTTCGTTAGTGCGGTTAGTTAGGAAATGCCGAGTTTGGTCTAGAATGACCCTTCGAGAACTTTCGGGAGTTTCTGATCAAATTCCAAGGCCTCTGGTAGAAATTGGCTTAAATGGCCCATTAGGTGTAGGACCCACTTTTCGTCAAAACGACCTCGTATGGAAATTTCGACTGCGCATTGAGTTCGAAATGTCGAATTGGATGGGGTAGCATATCTCGTTTGCGTGCACAGGGTTCTAAACGAATTTCGAGCACCTCGTCGGAGTTTTGGAATTGTCCAAAACACAGTTGGTGTTTGCAAACACTCCATCTCTCCACGTTCGCGGGAAAGGCTCCGCATTCGCGGATGTGTAAGAGTGTCTACTCCACGTTCGCGGGCCAGAGCCCGCGTTCGTAGAGGTGTGAGGTTTTGTTCTCCGCGTTCGTGGAGGTTGCTCCGCGGTCGTAGAGGTTGCTCTGCATTCGCGGAGGTCTGTGGTGGTGGGGTGATCTCCTTCTCCGCGTTCGCGGATGGGGCTCCGCGTTCGCGGAGGTCTTGGGGAGTCTTCTCTCCGCGTTCATTGATAGGGTTCCACATTCGCGGAGGTCTAAGTCCCTTCTCTCCACGTTCGTGGAGTAGAGTTTGGTTTCCCTCCTAAGGCCCCGTTCGCGGAGGTGAGCGGGTTGCAGTGGTTATAAAGGTGAGATCAAGCTCATTTGGAAGAAAACTTTGAAAATTCATATCTCCCTCGTCGTTTATCGGTTTTCAGGATTCGAAGTCCCAGGCATTCAGATTCTCATTGGCGGTGTGGGTCTTAGCTCGGTTTGCATTGGGTGTTCCTCATTTTCCATGAATTCAAGGCGTAAGTTGCTATCCTTGGCATGTAGTTGTAAAGTTTTGTATTTTCTTGTGTTGGCTGTTTGGAGCTGATCCGAGCCCCGATAGGTGTTCCGTTGGGATACAAGTTCGGGGGAGGGTTTGGGACCTCTTCACGGAGTCAATTCCAGAAAATCCGGAGCGAGTCCCATATTTCTAGATTTTGACTCCAAAATTAGTTTGTCTCCGATTTTGATAATTTTAGTGTCTAAACGACCATAGTGACGCTGTGACTCTATTTTTGGTAGCGTGGCAGCAGTTTGAGGCTGTTCGGAAGGGGAAAGCTCCGACAGAGTGACTTGGAGCGCGCGTGATCGGCCTTCTAGTAGGTTACGGCTTCCCTTCTACCTAGATTGAGCTTGAATGCATGATTACTTGTCGACTTGTGTGAATCGGGGTTGGGTAGTTAGTAATTCTATTCTCCTTCTCCATTTTCTTCATTCAGAGTTGATTTCTGGACTGTTCGAGGTTATTATATTATTTTAGGGGTAGATTGTTAACTTGGGTTATTGATGCTTTGTTGTGGGTTACCTGTTGGGTGGTTATCTGTTGTTGCATGCATAGGTTTGGGATATTTGCTTGGATTTGATGATTGCGGTGATTTATGTTCCGACCTTAGAATAGGTTAGGGTAGTATTGCCTTAGTCCCATGCACTTGATTGACCTGATTATGTATCCGACGTCGATTTGAATGGACTAGATCCTTGTAGACTGTATAGCAGACTTGGGTCTGATAGTATGGGCCTTAGTTTAGGCGTTTTCGTGCTGTTCAGATTTTCTATTTTTCTTCTTCTTATCTCTGCGATTCTGTGGTGCTGCCGGAAGATTTAGCTATTGCGCCGATTGATGGTTGGGTTGTGATAGGCTGGGAGCCTTCGTTGGTTATCCTTATGGGGGCGGCGTCCCGCGGTGTCTAGCCTTGTGTTGAGTTGGTTGGTGGTGGCTTTATTTGGTTCGAGATGGCTAGCTCCTGTCCGTAGCTGACTTTACCCGGTTAGAGCCCGGTATTTCCAGCACGAGACTGTTGAGCGTAGGCTGCTAGCTCCAGTCCGCAGCTGACGTTACCCGGTTAGAGCCCGATATTTCCAGCGTGATACTGTTGAGCGTAGGCTTCTAGCTCTAGTCCGTAGCTGACGTTACCCAATTAGAGCCCGATATTTCCAGCGCGAGACTGTTGAGCGTAGGTTGCTAGCTCCAGTCCGCAGCTGACGTTACCCGGTTAGAGCTCGATATTTCCAACTTGAGACTATCGAGCATAGGTTGTTAGCTCCAGTCCGAGGGAGATGTTACATGGTTAGAGTCCATTATTTCCAGCTCGAGACCGTTGAGCGAGAGGTGTTAGTTCCAGTCCAAGGCTGATGTTACACGGTTAGAGTATGTTATTTCCAGCTTGTGACTGATGATTGGGTGGGGCCCAGGTGTTATCTTTATTGGGTTCAGTTCCATGGGTGTTAAGGCTGTTGGAGTTGGGTTCCCTTGTTTTCGTAGCGTAGATTCTCTTTGTACCTGTCGGGCTTATGGGGATCTGTTCGGGTTCTTGTTTGTCTATACTTGAGTGTGCCTAGCGGGTCTTATGGGGGGCCCAGTTGGGTTTAGCGTGATATTCGTAGCTTTACCTCCCGTTTACTTTTTCCTGTTCTGTTGACCTCTGTTGTGTTGATTTTATCCTGTCTGCTTGTTTTTACCTTTCTTGCTCAGTCGACCTATGATGCCTACTGGGTACCCGTTGTTTGGTACTCATAATACACTCTGCATCTATTTTTGTGATGCAGGTTCGAGTACCAATTCTCAATGTTGAGTTTGAGCCTGCAGCTATCTGTCCAGGAGACGAGGGTGAGCACTTGGCATTCTGGGATTACCTGTCTCCTTCTGTATCTATATTTTGACTTGTCTTTTGCTTTCGAGACAGTTTGTTTCTGTGGTCCACTTTTGGAACTTGTACTCTTGTTAGTAGTTCTGTACTTGTGATTTCCAGGTTCTGGGAGGTGTCTTGTATATATAGTTTTGGTTTCGTTTCTGCTTTCTCTTATGTGTTCTTATTTTGTGCTTCTGCTTAGTTGAGATTAGTTTCCACCCTTAGTTCCATTACTGTTCAGTTCCGGGATAGGGTTTTGGCTGGCCTACTGGTGGGGTGGTAGGCGCCATCATGACTCGAGAGATCCGGTCGTGACACATTATTTTGAGCTATCCAGTATTACAGTTGCATTTTTAGCTTTATATTCAGTTGAAAGTAAACTTACACCCGAATTGGACTAGGGTTTAGCGTACCCTCAAGTCTTAGAACTACGTGCCATTGTAGGTTTATAAGTCCCCTCTGTTGGGCATCAGTTTTAGTAATCACGCCACAGTCATGCCTTTATACCCTGGAAAGGTACACTGGGTCCTCTCGATGGGGTGTATACATCGGACTCCATGTTTAGCTCACGTAGTTTATATCGGTTAATAGTATCTCCCACAGTCAGATTCATGTTGCATTGACCATGTATTCAGTATGTATTTCAGTATTCAGTTCAGTATGTTATATCTTCATGATTAGTACTTGGTCATTGCATCCAGCTCAGCTTTCAGTTATGCTTCAGTATATCTATTTCCATGTTCAGTTTTTATATTATTCAGCTTAGCATATATCCCGCATGCTCAGTACATTCAAAGTGTTGATGCATACTTTTGCGCTACATCGTTGTATGATGTAGGTTCAGGCGCTCAGTATTCAGACCGCGCTTAGCTCGACTTCCCGTCCGTACTCAGCAGCTTCAGTGGTGAGTCCTCATAGTTTGAGGACGATAGACATGCTTTACTTTTCAGTATTCACTTTTCAGTTTATTCAGTCTTGTTAGAGTTAGCTGGGGGTATGTCCCAGCATCTTAGATCAGTTAGAGGCTTTCAGACATAGATTAGATTCAACTTAAGTTGTTAGTGTTGTTTTCATTCATCACTATACTCTTCATATATTTTGTATATTCAGACATGTTGGACCTTTCCTTATTTCAGATATTAAATTGTTTTTAGCTTATGTACAGTACATGTTTTGATTGAACTTGTATAGATATGCCATGCCATGGGTTAGCTTGGGGTCACTTGTGACACTAAGCACCGTGTTGCGCCTAAGGAGTAGCCTTGGGGCGTGACATGGATACTGCAAAATCTGAATAAAGATTTTTAAAAAAGCTTGTAAAAGAGAAGGAAAGAAATTATTTATAAGTTCAAAAATATTAAAATGGACTCGTCTGACCAATTACCAAATTTTTTCAAAATATTTTGAATTAAAATTAATCAAATATATGACTATTACATCTATGTTGAGAATTACGTTGGATTAGGTATTCTGTATAATTCCTTACTAGATTATTGGTAGAAGGAACTAACATACATCTATCACGATTTTGGTCCTAACGAACCATTATGGATCGGAGGTTCACATTGACTCTTGAAGCTAGATGGTCAGCGTGATCACATAGAAGCATAGTCTAGTATTTTAATATTTGTTGTGTTTTTTGCATATTATATAATGATCACCTTTGCTTATGTTTTAATATGAATATATGTGTTTTATCCTATTTTGAATTGGTATGTTGTTATTCTATTGTGCATTATAATATAATATTAATTATTAGACTTATAAATCCTTGTTAGGGTAGTCTTCAATTTATAAAGATATTCATTAAAAAATTAATTTCAAATTTTGGTTAAATCTTTAGTTCATAGATGATGATTGTATGCTTACATGTCTTTTTTATTTTACACTAAGTATGAAATTTTTATGAGAATTGATTTGCTTGAATGTGTATGTCACATGCATAATTGATTAAAAATTCTTGTCTAATTATCTCTCAAATACAGATATGACATCTAAAGGCATTATTATTGACTTAAACAAAGGTGAAAAACTGAACGGAGATAATTACGACATCTGGAATCATAAAATATGGTATGTACTGGAAGAACAAAATACTCTTAAAGGTATAAATCATGTTTTGAATCAACCAGAAGAGGAAACCACTGTACAATGCAGAAGAGACCTTGAAGCTTATAAAGCTCGGAAAAGGGCTAATTTCACTACACGTGGAATAATAGTTAGTTCTGTGATTGACGAACACATACATGAATATGAGGAATTTCCTACTACTCATGCTATGTGGGCATATCTATGAGAAACATATGGGGGTACATCTGTGACCCGCCTCCGATAGTTGACTATCAAATTTGACACTTACAAGAAGCGTCATAATCAAAATGTCAAACATAATAGCTCAACTCAAGAGTATTGGCCATGTTCTTTCAGATGAGCAACAAGTTCAGGCAGTGATCGGATCTCTTCCCAATAATTGAGAATATTTGAAGGTTAACTTGACCTATAATGATAGTATCAAAACCTTTTATGATGTTGCCCACCATGTTGAACTTAAAGATGAGCGGCTTGGTGTTGCTAAAGTTGCTTCTAATGCCTTTATGGTAGAGTCAAGTGGCACAAAGTCTTCATGCTTCAAGCGCAAAAAGAATTGGATAAGAAATGGGAAAGACAAATAGACCAGAAAAGGACCCTCTAAGAAAAATAAGAAGTCAAATTCTAAGAAGGAAAAACCTTTTTCAAGAAGAGAGACAAGAGCAAAATGATGTGCTATAATAGCCAAGTGCTGGGGCATTTTGCTCGTGACTGTACCGAGCTGAAAAAGATAGCATTTCTAAACTCATCTCTGAGTGCTACATATGTTTCTAGCACTTCTTTACTAACTGAATCTTATCCTATGTGGATTGTAGACTCAGGATCCTCTCACCACGTGAGTCGAAATCGAGAAGCGTTTGTGGAGTTTCGTCGAGTTTCATCTAAATCAACGTAGATCTACTTAGGAAATAATGCTAAATTGGAAGTTAAAGGGATATGCACTTGCAAAGTGGACTTACGAGGTGATCGTTCTTTGATGTTGCATGACGTCTTATATGCTCCAAAGATTTGACAAAACTTAGTATCTGTGTTTGTTCTTTTAGACGTTGGTTTTGATTTCCTTTTTAGTCATAATGGTGTTAGAATAACTCTAGATAATATTTTATATGATTTTGGACTTCGTTATGATCATTTTATCATTTTAAATTGTAATCCTTCAACTTATGAATATTATGTTGACAGTTGTGTAATGACATGTTATCATGTAACAATGATATTGATGTTATTACATGGCATGCAAGATTAGGTCACATAGGACAAGATCAAATGAATAGGTTTGAAAAGAAAGGGCATTTAGGTTCTTTCACCAAAATTGATATGTCAACTTGTGAAAATTGTCTTGCTAGAAAGATTACGCATAAAACATTTGGGAAGACTAAAAGAGTTGAGTTTCCACTTCAATTAATTCATTATGATATTTGTGGTCCAATGAATAAGAGGGCAAGGTCTGGTGCTACATACTTCATTACATTTATTGATGATTTCACGCGCTTTGGTTATGTTGGAATAGACTATGAAGCACTTGAGTGCTTTAAAAGATATATAAATGAAGTTAAAATCAATGAGATAAAAGCATAAAGCCTTTAAGAACCGATCAAGGACGTGAATATTTGTTAAAATAATTTTAAGAGTTGTGTACTGAAAAAGGCATTATCAGACAATTAACTACTCCTTACAGGCCTCAACAAAATGGAGTAGCTGAAAGAAGGAATAAAATATTATTGGACATGACTAGATCAATGATGGCACAGATAAATTTGTCTATCTCTTTCTGGGGATATGCATTATTGACTGCGACCTGCATATTGAATAAAGTGCCTTCTAAATCAGTATCTTCCACTCCTTATAAACTTTGGACTGGTCATAAAACAAACCTGAATGATCTACAATCTTGGGGTTGTGCTGCTTATATTAAAGATCGTCTTGACGAGTTTGGTAAACTAAGTCCAAAAGAAAAGAAATTTATTTTTATAAGGTACTCTGAACACTCCAAAGGATATGTGTTCATTGAAAAATTGGAGGATGGAAGTATTACTGAAATTGTATCAAGAGATGTCAAATTTTTGAAAAGTGATTTTCCCAAAAAGAGTGAAATAGATGAAGGTGAGCCTCTCTACGAAATGTTGAATTCAAAAGATCAGGTATTGTCATTAGACATACTTGATAAATCAATGGATCAAGAAATGATTCCCGATCCAAGTGGGAGTTTTGAATCCCAAAATCCTATAGAAGAATCTGAACTTCAATTACGTAAGAGTACAAGAAAATGTGTGTCTAAATAATCTTATGAGATAGATGATTATGTTTTCTTGGTATATCCTACAGAATTAGATGAACCTAATTCTGCGACTGAGGCTTTATTGGGCTCTAAAAAGGATGAATGGTTAAAAACGATGAAAGAAGAATTAAAGTCCATGAAAACCAACAAAGTCTGGGATCTAGTTGACTTTCTTCAGGGACGTACAACTATTGGGAATAAATGAATTCTCAAAGTTAAACGCAAATAGGATGGGTCAATAGAAAGGCACAAAGCACAGTTGATGGCAAAAGGCTTTACTCAAGAAGTTGGAATAGACTATGAGGAAACTTTTTCACCAGTTGTGAAGTTTACCTCCATTCGATTACTTTTAGCTATTGTTGCACGTTTAGATATAGAATTACACCAAATGGATGTTAAGATCGATTTTCTCAATGGAGAATTAAACGAGGAAATCTACATGGAACAATCTAGATTTTGTTGTTAATGGCCAAGAAAAGAAAGTTTGTAGATTGAAAAGATCAATTTATGGCCTAAAATAATCTTCAAGGCAGTGATACCTTAGATTTCATAAGGAGGTGATGTCATTTGATTTCATCATGATCGATGAAGATCATTGCATCTACATGAAAAATTCTAATAGAAATTTTATAATTCTTTCTATTTATGTAGATGATATTTTATTAGCTAGAAATAATTTTGAGTATGTGAAAACTGTCGAGTCATGACTTTCGAAGTCATTTGATATGAAAAATATGGGTGAAGACTATATATTAGGTGTTAAGATCCATAGAAATCGTTCCAAGAAATTTTTAAGCTTATCTCAAGAAACATACATAAAGGAAATATTGGAACGCTTTCAAATGAATACCTGCAAATCAATTAATACTCCTGTAGTAAGAGGTGAAACTTTAAGCCTTGAAATATGTCCTAAGACTGAAAAAGAAAAGAAAAACATGTCCCAAATTCCATATTGTAGTGTTGTTGGGAGTTTGATGTATGTTATGACATGTACTCGTCCAGACATTTGTTATGTTGTGAGTCTAGTTAGCAGGTATCAATTCAATCCTAGAAAAGATCATTGGAAAGCAGTAAAGAGAATATACCGATACCTGAAGGGAACTGCGGATCATTCACTATGTTATAGTGGATCTGATTTATTCATAAGAGGTTATACAAATGTTGATTGGGCTGGTGACCAGTGTGATAGAAAATCAATCTCCGATTATATTTTCTTACTTAATGGTGGTGCTATTTCATGGAAAAGTAAGAAATAAACTTGCACAACTCTTTCAATCATGGAATTTGAATTCGTGGCTTATGCGTCTATAGTACAAGAAGTTGTTTGGTTATAGAGATTCTTTGAGCCTTTGAATATTGCAAAGAATTGTAAGGGTCCCATGATTTTATATTGTGACAGTCAAGCGGCTATCTCATGCATGAAGGATCCTAAGTATCATAGCAAAATCAAACATGCTGATATCAAGTATAACTTTGTATGAGACAAAGTAGCAAGTGGAGAAATAATTTTAAAATACATTCCTACTCGTGAAATGATAGCTTATCATTTTACAAAGGCGATATCTAGAGACTTGTTTGAGAAACATGTTAAGGCTCTAGGTTTGCGTAGGATATGATAATATTTATTATTGTAAAACAACTTGGTTGTTGTAATTTTTTCATCAATATAAGACTATTTAATTTATTCATATCTCATATGCATGTGATAATGTTTTAGAAATAAAGAGTGGCAGACAAGTCGTGAGATTGACTCTCTCACACGAGAAATTGTCTCTTACATTAGAGAACGTGAAGAGATAATTTTCACTACCATGTTATGACTTGTTTTACAAACTAGACTAGAGTCTCTCTAAGAAAATAAGTTTGAGGACCACTAAAGAGAGAAACGGGGGTTAAACATCTAGGGGCGTTTATACCAAGGTATGTACGATGTTGGATAATCAAAAGAATGAGACACATGCACCAGTATAAGGTGAAAATATCGTAGCACGTGTCTCATACCACGTGTGTCAAGCGATTAATGGGTTAATGAAAGAATGGTTCTTCATTGTGTGAAACCCCGATGAGTTAAAATAACTTATTATTGAAATATTCTTTGACCTTTTACTGTATCTTGAAGTTTCAATCAATGATGCTACTTTAGCATGTCACTAATAGCCATGAGTGATTCAGCAGTGTAATGCTTGTCTAAGAAAGCAGTTGAATTGGAACAGATAGATTCAAGTAGAAAGGAAAGACGATTAAATTTAAAATTATGTAACTTATATACACAAGTCGGCTATTACACTAATCATATAGGTATCGAGTGTAATTGTGTATATAAAGATAAATATGAACTTGAGTTCACCTCTTTATGATGATGAGGGATCGAATAAGTAACTACTGAAGTAGTGAACGAAGTCTGGAGTATTGTGAGTAATAGTATTCTCATATAAGTAGTGAATTCTTTCCACATGTGATTGAATTCCTATACGAAGCTTGTAAAACCTAATACGTAAACTCTCGATGCTCACTGATCGCACAAACTATTTATCGTATGAAATTGGGTGTCTAGTTGATGTCCAATTGGCTTGGGTCTTGTACATTGTGTGCGAGCGAAGTGGAGATGTAAATTTTTTTGGGTCATGGATCGCCCATGTGGACCCGACCCAATAGAGTTTCTGAAAAAGGAGATAAAAACTATTTTAAAAAAGAGTGGGAATAGTTGCATTGTAACTGTTCAACCGTAACATCCACTTCTTTTTAAAATGGTTCTTCCCCCTTAAGAATGTGAAGAAAAATCTGAAACAAGAAAAGAAAGAAAAAGATAAAAAGACAGAACATTTATTTCTTATTGACATCAAACAACCCAAGAGGATATTCAATTTATGGCATTGTACTTTGTTTTCTTGAGATTCAAAGTCCGATTTGGAGCAATTCCTTAACAAAGATATCATTGATCTTCCTCTATTGTTAACAGGTACACGATCTTGTTCCTGTTACGTAAATATTAGAGAGATGACTTATAATAACTAGGATGATATAGTATATTTACTATTCTGTTGCCTTGGAAGAAATGAGTCAAATTAAACATGGACGGAGAGAGTATCAACTTGCTCATATTGTTGCTGGATTTACCCCTATTTAATGCATAGTCAAAATTTATAAATTTTTATGTGTTTAACCACTTTAGAATCAGATTCATTTAGATATACGCATTTGTAGTTGTAAAATTTGTGTTTCGAGTTATAATTATTATTATTTATTTATTTATAAATTTAGCCAGAGAATCCCGAACTTCAAACATTTTTGTTTAAAGTTACTCTTATTATTTCCAAACTTTAAACTCGTATATATGAGATTTAAATCACCTAATTTCAACTAAAAAATTTCTTGTGTTACAGGTAGTCTAAGATCATATCTCAATCAAGATTCTATGGGATGGGAGATATACTCAATACTTGACTATTCGGCGAAGTTTTTTGAAAGCTAAAAGTATTTTTCTTTTTATTTTTAAAAAGTTAAAAAGAATTTGGTCTTTTAGAGGGGAAATCGAGTTTTTGGCCAAAACAATCACATATGTTTAGGAGTTGGTTTAAATTTATCCTCCAAATATAACCTTAAACACTATTTGTCCTTCAAGTTTGCAAAGCTTGTATGCTTATGTTTAGACTGACAAAAAAAAATTTCACATCACCATTAAAACTAATGGTTAAACTCATATGACTTGCACATGAATTAAAAAATATGACATGTCATCAAAATCCATCATTTTCACAACGGTGAAGGGCCAAATATGCCCCTTTACTATTAGAAATAGTTTAAATATATCCTTTGTTATATTTTCGATCCAAATGTACCCCTTCCGTTATACTTTAGTACCAAATATACCCCTCCAATTATACTTTAACATAAATTTACCCTTAATTTTAACTCTTGATCAAATGATAGGCTCTTTTCTTCATTCTTTTGAATATGTTGTGTTTCCTCTTTAATGACATAATTATTCCTTGATCTCGAACTATACAAAGTGATATCTATTATGTATCAATTTCCAATATGCGATCGTCTCTCTCGTTGTTTTACTTAAATATTGCCGGGTTAAAATTATAGATTGTGATCTGTGGATTAGAGTATTTCATATGAGGAAAATGGATTAGTAAACACTTGCGTATTGATGAATTTGGTTTAAAAAAATAAATACTATAAGTTATTTTTTAAATTTCATGACTATACTATTATTAATAAATACTTACGTTCCATGATTTTTTAAATTTCATGATTATAATATTATATGTTGATTATATTTATACAATTGTAATCTACAATTTTTACCTTTATATATGATTTTATTTAACCATCCGTTAAAATTAAGGGTATATTTGAGCCAAAATATAATGAGAGGGGTATATTTGAACCGAAAGTATAACGAAGGGTATATTTAAACTATTTCAAATAGTACAGGGGTATATTTGACCCCTTTCCGCTTTCACAAATAATGGGGTTTTAGGTGATAGTTTGCTTTAGCGGTTTTTGATGATTGTTGTTGTATTTTGCTTCTAAAAGGCTGATAGTGGAAGTGGTTATAATATAATTTTTGTTGTAATCTGTTGTAGAGTGCAACTAAATGCTGATGTGGAAGCTATTTTTAGTGCTAAGAGAATGTTATTTTTGAAAATTGGTGCTCAGAATTATAGTTTGGAGGATACAGTTAAACCAACGCCCCAAACATGAGGGATAGTTTTGGTAAAAAAAACCATAAAAAATTGAATAGTAGGAGAAATTATTTTTCAAAAGCTAAAGAAAAAGTAAGTACTTCTGAAAGATTCATCAAATACAAAGTGTTGACATTGATCAAATATAATTGTTGCACTAATATTAACAAATATTATTTTTATATTGGTTAACCAACTACAAACTGTTATTCTTCAAAAAGTATTTTTTCCAAAAGCATTTATGATAAAAAGTACTTTAAAAATAGACAAATTTCAAAAGTTTGACTAAACAAGTCAAAGAGTAGAGATACTAATACAACACCATGATGCTATGTTAGTATCAATAACCTTATTGTACAACAATTAAGAAGAATATGAAGGAGGACCAGGTTTTAAGTGAAGTTTTGCCAACATTAATTAGCTGGTCACCCATGAATTATTCCTTATCCTAATCAATTGGGTGGAAGAAAAATATCTAATCTTAGTCCTCGGAACACTAGAATTGATCAAATTAATACAAAATAAATATCAGTCACAACTAATACAAAAACTCATGGTGGTTGCAGTACTTCTCTGCCTGCATAATTATTTCAATACCTTAGAGCAAGAACACCAAATTTTGCTTTCAGATGGCATAGCAAGGATAAAACTACATCATATTTCAATCACCTTCTAAAAAATATTTACATTGCACGAGTATTTACATTCGATGCAAGAATATATTGATACACATACTTCTCATTTCGATGGAATCTATTTGTTAGGGTTCATAGACTAAATGCACTATACAATCTCTGTACATTTTGATCATACTAACCTAATGATTAGAAAGCAGAAAAATGCAATGTATGTACTTCCTCCTTTCTCTTCCCAGATGACTATATTTCAGACATGTTAGACTACAATCAGTACATTTTAGTGTGTGCTAAAAAGGGTATGGAGAGCCTTTGCTCATATATTGAAAACCTAAACTGGTGATGATGACCTATTTACTTCTCCCTCCGTCATCCAGCTGCAGAAACAAACAAATGTCTGTTAGTTGATTGGTCACTGGCATCCGTAGCAAATAGTAACATTTAAGGTGGATAAGCACAAGTGATCTACAACAACATTAGCTTTAGGCTTATCTACTGCAAGAAACCCAGTGATTCTTGTTTTGTCACCACTAGATGTACAAGAACGGAGGACTGGACTTCAGCATACATAAGATAGAGGTGTAGTCTCCTCATAGGAGGTGGGAACACATGCAAGAGATCTACCGTGTCATGCATAACATAATAGATAGTAAAATCAACACAGGTACAATGCATTGCTGGCTTGAATATGAACTTTTTCACTGAAGCAAAGAGATTGCAACATACCAGTTCCTTGCATTATTACAAGAGGTGGCTTGTATGTTGTTAGATTCTAAATTCTCCTACCAGAAGATTAGACTCACCTTAGAACTTTTAAACTTGGCAACCAGCCTCATATACTGATCTCTTGCCTCTGGATGACGTACCATGGACTGAACTCTTGCCAAAGCTTTCTCAACTCCAGCAGACTTCTGTTTTAGACCAATACTCAGATAGTCATACTCGTCCTTCTTCTCAAACTCAAGTATTCCTTTCTGACTAGTTTTTTCTGGCCGAAATCTTCGTAATCCTGTTTTTTTCCTCCTCCAACGCAAAATACCCATTTCAAGTATACTGACCGACCATACAAACTTTTTATATTGCTTGCCAACTTGATGTCCACGTACATGAGCCTGAAATCATAACATGATGTAAAGTCTTTTTGACTGCACTCTGAAGGTGGAGAAATTATTAATGATTCAGCAAACATGTCTGCAAAGTCCAATTGAAGTTAGTGAAATAAAAGTCAATTTCCTCCTCAAATACATCAGGAAAAGATCATCTAAACTAACTTCAGAGTGAAAGATAAAAGAATTTTTCAATTTATCCCTCAGTGATTTATGAGAAGTCCACACCCACAAGTTTGTGTAAAATTTCAAGTACATAAAGGCCAGTGGGCTGAAGAGATGTGATTAGCAGGGTTCGAAATTGATGTGATGGCACAGTCACAATCTATCCATCATCATCTACGCACTTGGTTAAAGCATCTAGGGACAAACTATCTTACACTTCCAGCACAGAGTCAGTTTAAGCAAAAGCCAAATCATTGGGACCAACAGGGGGAGAAAAAACAACTTGCACTATGTAATATATAATTTCTTACCCTTCTTGTGCAGTCTTTAGTAAGAACGATATCTATGGACAGTACTCTTCTATTTCTCATGTGAAAAGTTACATCACTAACAAGAAGGATGGTGAAGTTGACAGGCTTAGTACCCAATTGTAAATAATATTTTCTAATTGGCCAGAGGTCGAAACTAACAAAAAAGGCTATCTGAAAGCTAGAAGGTGTAAAAAATGGGACATCCCCAATGGAAATATAGCAAAAGACCAGTTTAGCTAAAACAAGTACTTAAACAAAAGTCATACTTATTAGCAGACACACAAAAAAGGGGAAGAGGAAAAGACATGTCCATTTACCTGGATTTTCACAATCCGGTTGCGTATCTTCAAAAATTCTCTCCTCCCCTTCCAGCCACAATATTTCTGCTGGGTGTTTATGGCAGATGAGTGTAAATAGTCCTCAAAGCAGTTCACCTTTTGGACCTTGTTCAAGGAGCCCAGAGCAACAAGGTCAAGTGAAGCTTCAGAAACATCATTTCTACTCTCTGTAAGCTGCCTCTGACGGAATGAACGAGCTCTAAAAGCAGCTTGAATCAATGCTGCAGCGTGAGCTGATTTCCTTAGAGAAGCAAGAGATCCTTTCAAGGAAACATCATCATCTATTGTTCCATTCAAAGGAACAATCTCTTGAACTGCAGATTCAAAAGCCTTTTCAGCTTCAAGCCCAGCACCAATAGCGTCTAAAGCATTATTACTGGTAGCCAGTAATTGATGATGAGCAGTAAGATCTGATTCTGCCAAGTATCCAGCAATCCCTTTGTGACCTTCACTATAAGCCAAATCAGCAGCTGTTCGCCCCCCAGGTAATGCAGTAGTTGGATCATCAACAGCACCAGCAGCTACACCTAGCTTGATAAGTGCAATCACCATATCTTCCCTAAAGTAGATCATTAATATGAATGACTTTTAAATGAATATCGATCTTCTGTAAGACTTAGCAAGTTAAGGTGATTTTTTCCTTTTTGCCATCAATGATTCAACTGCTGAAGTAATTAATCAATATATGCAGCACATAGCTCACTTATGAAGCTTCTGTTGCAGAATTCCTGGGACGTGCTCAGACAGTTTTTTCTCTTCACAAATATAGTATTGAAATTCACACTTACACGAGGTGAATTTCAATGGCAAATGCATGATTAAATGGCAGGGAATACACTATAGAAACAAAGAGAACTTATAGTCTTCATTATTCAACTATTATTATTACCATTGTTTTTATAAATGCATTCACATTTCCATTAACTATGAGTCCAGTAAACATTAAGCAGTGACTTGTCTCTAAACAACAGCCTTTAATGGAAGAGTGATGTTCTTTATGCATACAGGAGGAAGCTGGTTGGGTTGGACCTGCCTTACAGAGCTGCTATTTAACGTAGCCTCGCTAGATGCCCAATGGAGAAAGAAGAAACTTAACCGCAGTGAGCTAATAAACTCTAAAGGTTTTGATCTCGAGGAAAAATTAGTCCAGGTATAAAATTGATGGGGGCACTCACCTTCCATAACGTGCGGCCCAGTGAAGAGCTGTCCTACCACATGCATCTCGAAAATTAGGACTAATACCGACAGCAATTAACGGAAGCAACCCCCATTCATAACCTAGGGCAGCCACTAGATGAATAACCCCTTGTCCTTTGTCATCCAAAATATTTGGACCTTTATCTTCTTCGTGTGCTCTAGAGACTAGCCATTCATAAAGTTTATCCTTCATGAAATTCTGAATCTGCACATCTTTGAAGTTGATGGAATCGCATTCAATAATGGCAAGTAAGTCCTCTAATCTTTCAGAAGCATTTCGAGTCTTGCATATCAAAGAACATAACTGAGTCTTCAATTTACATTTTTCACACTCTCCACTGGAGCAATCCAAGAATTTTTTGTTTAGTCCTGAATATAGCAATTTAGCTAGTTGCACTTGCAGATGCACTTCATCACTTGGTCGAAGGGCAAGAGCAAGTTCTGATGGTTTTTCACGATATTCAAACTTCCACACCTCACTGCCTGCTAACCTATTGCTGCAGTTTACATAAAAAGGAACACGTCCAGGAGCATGAGAAGGAACTTGACATCGAATAATACTCCGAGTCAGAACATCTGCAGACACCTCAACTTCACCAAACATACAGCTCCGTTTCTGACAAGTACGATGCTTCCCATGGACAAGAAAGGTACCTATAATCAAAACCTGAAGAGAAATAAAGTCATATATCTGAATCTTTAACATTTACAACTAATACAATATCTCGTCATGTGATTTCAAAGTTACGAGTAGGAAAATTGACCATTCTATCATATCAGATAAGTTGACCTTTGTTTCCACTCCTGAGAAGGCCCAATCTGGAGCAAAATAAGAGATCCTGCACAGCTGCTCTTGGGATAGAGAAGTGCCTAAGGAATCAGCTTCCAACTGCATGTGACGTGATAAACTGGAAACTTCTTTATTCCCATTATCAGTATCAAGGGTATACCAGTAGTTGCCAGAATCAGAGGCCATCAGGAACTCGTTGCAGTCTCCACCAATCTCTCTATCCATCCATGTTCCAAAGCTATCAAGTTTCTTTAGGCTTCCAGTTTCATCACTGTGGAGTCCACCATCCAAGGAACTAGTTTTAACGGCAGCATCAGGAGTAACAACTGTCTGAGAGCTGGAAATGTTCTGAATCTGAGCTGGAGCAACATGGATATTCTCCTACAATAATAAGAAATGGTAGTAGCGTTAAATGGAATGCTTATAATAACTACATGGATATCAATATTCTAAGAACCAAAAGAATGCCACTATTCTAGAATATCCCAGTTCAAGCCTGTGGGCAAACAATAGAAGATAACGTCAGTCTTAATGTAGCCATAATAGGTTGATAGCAATTATTTTTAGAAAACCAAAAAAGAAGGTAGAAATGGAGCAAGCGAAATTTCCAAAGCCACATTTGAAAGTGAGTTTGCGTTTGAATGTGAATTTGCATCACCAACACTGAACAATGCAGATGCTCAAGAACTGGACACATTGCAATGCATCATAATGTCAGAAGTATAATTCTAGTTAAATCAAGATATGCCAACCATTATATTAAATGCTTCTCTATAAATCTACTTTATAAAAATCTAGTACCTCTTTTAGGTATGCTATCAGAAGTTCAGAACCAGCCTATGGAAAACGATAAAAAACTAAAATGTGTTTGGAATATGTTAGTCCAACAGATGAAACACATTGAAGATATGTACCAAGAACTTACCAATTTCCAATATCTCAATTGTCTCTAATGCTTCAATATTTCCCTACCCCTTTCTCCTTGAAAGAAAAACAAAAAAGAGGGCCACCAATGACTACATGAATACATCTATAGCACAAAATATAGTACCTCAAATACTTCCCCAGAAGTAATGGTCAATCTGTTTCTGTTGTTCGCCACAGCTTTACCAGCATCTAATCTTGCATAAGTGAGTTTACTGGACCACAATTCAGCCAGATTAAGGTGTCCCGAGTAGAACTTTTGCTGTAGCATAACATTTAAATTTCTGTCTGATCTACGAAAGGCAGTAGACATGAATGCTCTAACTTGTGGGTTGAGCTGAAAGCTCTCCCTCGACCTCGAGAACTCCATAAGTCCTTATAAGACAAAACAAGGTCTTTAGTTTGTATTATATAAGAACAACTTATGAAGTGCTATAATACTGTACAAGTTTCCTTATCCAAACATTATGAATTAAGGGAAGCATCAATGAGAAAACTACCTTTGGAATCACCACTGTGAAGTTCAGAAGAGAGTGCTTGTTCTTTCCAGTCAACTAAGCTTGGACTACTTTCAGGATTTTCAAGCAGTAGCCCTGGATGTACAGGTTGCAGACGGGAGGCACCTTCTCTGTAACCCTGCATGGCACATATCATTAATATATGTTAATCTACTATGATAGAGACTAAGAATCACACGCCATCTCATAATAAGTCAGTTTTGCTGCATGTAACTTGATAACTGTCTGTCTTCATCCCCATAAAAAAGGAACTGGTGACTTGATTTTCTGAGTATTTTTTCCCCAATTAATACAAACATACAGAAGAAGCATACTCTATGCAACAACTTTCTGGTATATCATTGTGTTTCCAGAGTAACAGTAGATATTTGCCTAGAAAAACTAAGCGGATAAAATATTCTGATAATTATTAGATTAATCAAGCACAATTAACCTAATTAATATGCAAACATAAAGATCTTTTCCAACATATGAGCAGGACAAAAAAAGACTCGTGTATAGCATATCAATCTAATATGTTTCCTGTTATTGACAACTTCTTTTGATCTTCAATAGAACGTTACAGTGTTTTTAAGATTGTTTGACTAATAACTATACATGTGAATACAAGTAAACTGGGTACACACACTTTAACTGAGAACAAAATCCTCCTTTCTTGATCATACTACTCTTAGTTTCGATTTATCTGATTTTTTTTTTTTGGTAGGGATGTTTCAAAATGCTAGACATTATTCCCTTTAATAATATTAATACTATATAATTTTCATAACTTCCAATAATTTAAATTATTTAGTATATTCAAATTTTAAACTTCGATGTGACGTTTTCTCTATCAGAATAACTTTTTAACCATATTTCAATACTTTTTTCCACTACTAGTAACTTCATAAACATGTCAGTTAACATCTCAAACTCCATTTCCAAGCAATCAAACATCGCCATATAATATGAAATGGAGGGAGTACTAATATTCCTAGTAGTTATAAGACATTCATCTCATATTCCCCTTTCCTCAACCCTAGAAATTTCTTCGAAAACGGGGTCTAAAAAAATAATAGAATGAATCCATCATGTTAGCCACCACATCTGCAAGTTATAAAGTAGAAAACACAGACAAACACCATATAGATATATATGATGCAGGACTACGTAAAACAGAAGACAGATATTAAGTGTAAAATCGGAGAATTAACAAACAGAAACGCATCCCCAGAAACATACAGCAAGGACCATATGATTAAACTGATGTGGAAATACCTCTTTTACATCTCTGTAATGCACAAGGACGATGTGCTCCAACTGTCTGTAAAACAAAATCAAGAACGATAGCTATGTTAAAATCTACAAAGGACTATATCAGATACTAAGAACATAGAATATTTTTTTAAGATCTCCACTGCCATTCCTTTTTCTATAGAAACTGTAGGTTTCAACCATAAACAATGTTCATTGTATATATCTATAAAGCACTTAAATATGAGCTAGAGAATATACTAAGTCACACAAAGGAAGAAGGATGCAATTATCTGAGGAAAACTCAAGCGTACTTAATAAGCCAGTATTACCATAAAGCTTGGTGATGGAGCATTTCCCTAGAGGACATTTATTTATTTATTTTGGATTTGATAAGTCCCTCCAGAACATCTCTTTTTGCTACAGAAAAACCTCCAAAGCATAATCAACCCCAAAGGAGATCTACAAGAGTGGGCATAATAACTATTTACGTAGTAGCACCATCAAATGTGCAATGCATGAACAGGGACTGTTAACTTGGAGTTAGTTTTGCAACTTCTTTTAGTATATTTACAGCAAGTGGTAAATGTTTATTTATTTTTTTGGCATAATGCATAGACAAACTCCTAAACTTGGCAACAAGCTTCACTTAGACACCTCAACTGAGTCTTGTATATTAGACACTCCAACTTTAGTTCACGTGTGTCTATTAAGTCCTTCATGACTAGCCAGTAAAAAAACATTGAGCTTCACATGTCACAACATGGCAAAAAATAAAGAATGAAAAAAAGCCATGTGGCTCTTGAGCCTAGCTAACCCCAAAATAAAGAGCTTGTGAGGGAAAAAGAAAAAAAAGAATTTTAACCACTCCTGTCGCCCACCATCTTCTTCCCATGACCCTGACCCCTTTCTTCTTCCATAGAACTCCCTCCCCTCCAGCACTGTGTTTTCGGAACCTCCTTCCACCAGTCATCTTCTTCCCCATATACTCTCCATTTCTTCTTCCATAGAACTCTGCCAACCCCCAAGCACTGTGTTTTCAGAACCACCCCCTACTGGTCATCTTCTTCGGCCCTGCCCCTTTCTTCTTCTAAAGAACTTTCCCCAACCCTCAAATGAGGAGTTTCTGAAGAAGCATCTTGAAAAATTGAGTTCCCCTGTTGGGACAATTGTAGCATGTTAGAAAACTGGCACAATTAAGGAGTTGTCTATGTATTTAGCCTTTTTTCTCAATGACTCAAAACCACCATAAATAATTTTGTTTTTGATAAGGTAGATACACACCATAATTAGTTTTATTTTGGAGGTCCTTCCACTGCAACCGAGGAAAGCTAGAGGAAAATCACTAGACTAAGGAATGCTCTATGACAAAAAGATAGAGAGCCACAAGGTGATTGCATAGAGGTTGAGGCATGGGAATAAAAATTTGTAGATTGCAAGTTCGATTCCCAGCGAACACTTTGTGAGAGCAGTCTGCTCCAACCTGGATGGACAAGGTTATCTTGACATCCTAAGCTTGTGACCTGGATAAACTTTCAGGTGGATTTGTGGAGGTACATGCAATCTAAGTCAAAAAGGACCGATCTTAAAATTAAAAGGAAAAGAAAAAGTAGCAGCGGGTGATACTTGATCACTGAAGTAAACTGAAACATCACAGTATGTAGTGTGGGCTGAACTTAAAAGAGTAACACCATTCCTTAAATCAGAATCGAAGGACAATGCCTGTTTTCCTTAAATCAGATCTCCTTATTCTTTTGTTAAGGGAAGGAGTGAGAAGCATACCGGAATGTAAACCTCCATTAATTTCAATATGTGAAGTTATGTATTCGTGCCTCCAAAGTACTCTAAGGGGTTATTTGGTAGAGTGTATAAAAATAATGTTCAATAGAGTGTATTAGTAATGCTTGTATTAGTTATGCATAGATTATCTTAATGCATTGTTTGGTTTGGTGTATTAAAAAAATAGTATGCATTGTGTAAAAATATTTATTTACAAAAGTATCCTCCACAATTATGGTGGAAAAGATATAAAAGTGCTTTTGAGGGGTAATTGAGTCTTTTAACCATTTAATGCATGCATTAAATTCCTTTGCATTACTAATACCTAGAAATCCATGATATTAGTAATACACTCCTTAATACACAATAGAGTGTATAACTAATGCTTGCATTAGTTATACATAGGATGAAAAAGTGTACCAAACAAGGGATTACTAATACACAAAGCTAATGCATGCATTACTTTTGCTAATACACTCTACCAAACGACCCCTAAAAAAATCCATTTATCACAGAATATTCTGGGTCTCAAGGTAACCACCATGACATTTTCCTGACCAAAGAAATATTATGGAACACCAGACTGCCCAAACCAACCGTTGGGAAACCATACAAGATTAAATTAACAGAACCATCCATATCGCTTCAATACCCTTTGAGAGAACCTCTACATATCCAACCTATGAGAAATTCTTTGAAGAACAATACTATACATTCTCATTCTTTTAGATCTAATATACAGCACAAAATATAATTAAAGTTTGGAAGCCTGACAATAAAATGAACAGTAAGGAATATCCAGATAACTGATAAACATCAAATCAGATGCAGGAAAATCACTATATGCGAAACTGGCTTAAACTGATAAGTATTCGTCAAACTACATAATCTATTTCTGCAATTTTCCCCTAGCACACGTCTTCACCTCAAAGCAACATCACAGAACAAGCTAACAGGATACCAAAAACAGAGACTCACTCTTCAAGCATCCAATAACTTCGCCTCTGAAAGTTCTTGTTGTCCTCCCCATGGGCATAGTAACAGTAAAGAGCATCAATGCTGCCTGCCTGCAATCAGAAAAAAGGTTGATGTTTTAAATAAAGAGAAAGTTACTAGATGCACAATCGTTTGGTCAAGATCTAGTCGACAACACATACAAAATGTAAAGAAGTTATTGCTCTGTGAATTTAAATATAATTAGGTCGTCTAGTCTTCATGCAACTCATACAAGTTACTATGTCTGGATTTCTATTGTTCATAAAGGTCAAGTAATAAAGGTTGCCTTATTGTTTAGCAGATATTACAGTAACTAGAAGAGCAGCTTGCAGAAATATCCATGTTTTTTCTAAATACAATAAGTTTTGCATTCTTTGTTCAAAGTTCAAACTTACTGTTAAGTTTCACATTGATTGAAGAACTAAATTGTGGTCCCCTTTTGTGGTCTTGGACGATCCTCTCTTCATGAGCTAGCTTTTGGGATTGAGTAAGGCCCAAGATTCATTATGTACATGGTATAAGAGTTAGACATACTGATCCTGCTTGTTATGTTTCTCAATGTTGAGGCCCGTGTTATGTTATCACCGCTGAAAAGTCCCAAATTGATTGAGGGAATGGGTTATGGTCTTGTTATATTGTCATGAGAAATCCTCCCCTCATGAGGTAGTTTTGAGGTTGAGTTAGGCCTTACTTTATAGATATATACAATGAACATTCTACAACTTGGAGGGTGCTTTCAGGGAATTCTACATTGTATAACTTTACAGAAACTTCATGTGATGGCAAAGATTTTGCACTTCAATTAAATAATCAACTATGTCTTAATCCCAAACAAGGTGGCTGGTGTCGACTATTAAAATCTTCTATATTTAATCTGTGCTATTTTGACTAGCACCAATAAATATGTCAAGAGGCCTAGGAATCTGTATCCAATTAAAATAGTCAACTCAAGCTGAAAATGGTGTTGTTTCACTTGATTTACGCTAAAACCAACGTAAAGTAACCTTATTATGGAAATATTACTACAACTTGGAGAGAACATTTAACATGGTCTCTCATAGGCGGTTCTTGACTTCCTTTAAAATTCAACTTGGTAATTTTATTTATCCGAAGGTGGAAACCAACTTTGCAAGCATATATTTCTTGTATAGAATGATTTTCCCCCACAATATCAATAAACTATTACACCCTCCCCCACCCAAAAAAAAAACGTAATCTGATTTTCTAAAAGTTGCTTTTAAACAGTAAAGATATCAAAAAAATTATGTCTGTGATAAACTAAATCATAGATAAAACCCGAAGCTGTTAAACACAGGCAATCTCATGTTTTTACTACAAATCTTCAAAAGAGCAATCAGAAAATCATAGGCAACTCCACCAATTAGATACTAATTCCCCAGCAAGGGTAGAAATTGTCTTTGAAAATGACAAGAACACGATAAGAGCAAGTGAGCTTAAGGACAATAGAGCATACCCTCATCTTTTCATGAGCTTCTTTAACAGTTTCACCATCCTCCTTCTTCCTCCAATGGTGACCATCTTTACGGAAATCTGGTAGTACTTTCCGATCAAATAGAAACATGGAACCACCTGAAACCGAAAGGCTATATTAGTTATTAAAATGAAAAAAAAAAAGAAAAGAACGAAAATCGTTTGTGGAGATAATGATGAACCTGGAGGTTTGAGTTGGGGCTGTGGAGTCAAGTCGAAGTTTTGATGATTGCGCAAGATTTGACAAACTTCAACGGGACAAAGCCAGCGATGGCGAGCTTCCTGCAGTATCTGTTTAATATCTACTGCCATAATGGTAACAAAGAAATATCACTTGAAGACGTGCATTTTAGACAGAGAAAAATGTATAAACTTGGAGAAGAAGCAAACCTTTGGCCTCCATGAACATGAGCATTTTGCAAAGAAGAAAGCTTCAAAAATCATCAAGATTTGAAACCCTAAAACTCACAGCAATAACCGTTTTCACAATTTTCAAACTTCCTACCCTTTCTGTTTCAATGTATTGCTTCTTCTTCCTTACTCCTATATATAACTTCCCACTCCACTCCACTCACCTTTCCTTTTATTTTTGATTATTAAATTAATGTGTGTGCGCACACATTTTTAAATATTATTTTCAATTAACTTCATAACTATCCATATCATCAATAACATAACTAATTTTGTTTAAATCTTTTAAAAAATAACTATCCTATGATACTCCCTCTTTTTTTCGATGACAAGAAAAATCCGCAGTCGCTATTGTTCAGGTGTGCACTATGCAGTAACTCATAACTCGCAAATAACATAGGAGATAAATTACACTACTTACACAATTATATTTATGATTGGGAAAAGGGTCTGATATTCCTCTCAACTTTGTCATTTAGAGTTGATATACCCTCATTATGAAAGTGGTTCATATATACCCCTATTGACTATTGTTATAGAAATTGCTCACATATACCCTTTTCCTCTAACGGAAGTGGAAAAAAATTAATTTAGATTTAATTTTTTAATTACTTTTAAAAAAAATATAATCTATATTGGGTATATTTGATACTCCTCACACGTATTTTTTTTTACTTTTTTATTTCAATGACTAATTTAAATTAATTATTTTGATGGTCAATTTTTTTTATGTTTCACTAATTTTCTTGTAAAATTTATCATAGATGCCCCAATTTTTTTTACAATTACAAAAACTAAATTAAAATATAGCCGAAAAATAGTTTTGAATTAATACAGCCACAAAATAGTTAGTTTTAAATTTTTTTCTTTACACTAAAGAATTAAAGAAAAAATAAGAATAAGAAACTCAAATGATGATAATCAAAGAAGTCAAAAAATAATTTATGTATGAAAAAGATTAAAATATACCTTGAACTTTGCTGGAATAGTCATATATACCCCTACATGATTTTAAAAAAAATTAAAAGTCAAAAATATAAATTTAAAACTAACTTTTTCACTTCCGTTAGATGAAGGGTATATGTGAGCTTCTTTTGTAACGGTAGGGGTATATGTGAGCCATTTGTATAACGGTAATGGTATATATGAGTCACTTTCATAACGAGGGGTATATCAGCTCTAAATGGCAAAGTTGAGGGGTATATCAGATCCTTTTCCCTTTATGATTTCACAAAGGACAATAGTAGAAATTATGATTTAAAGTATATCCTTAAATATTTTTCTTAATATGTATGCTGTCACAACCCAAAGTGCCCCCTAGACGTGACACGGCATACAAGACCCCGAAAGGGCCTCATACAAGCCACTTAGCATACATAATCCAAGATAATAGAAATCAAGAGTATAAAAATCAAGTTCAAATCATAAGAGTTTGATAAGAGTAGTGGAAGTCTACATAAAGTGTCTCAAAGCCAATCTAGCATAAGGATGAAAATAACGTTGTGACGTAACCCAATACAATGTCAAAATGAAAGAACATAAAAGAACACCAAGGCTACGTCCTCGAATGGATGAGGACTCACCAAATCTTCAATAATCCTTCTACTAAGCTCTAGCCACGAATAGATGGAGAATCGTCAAGACCTACTTTAACAAGTCAATGTAGGCAAGAGTATGCGTTAGTACAATCAAGTACCAAGTATGATAGCAATGCACAAACACATTTAAAACATGCTAAAACGGGACATTTTCATGACATGCAATGACCAAGTTAAAACATGAAGAAAAAAAAAAAGGTTAGAAACATAAGTCATAAATCATAGTCAATGCAAGCTAAACATATTTAAAACACTTGTGAGATATCTTAAGAGTCGCTTTAGTTCATTATTGTGGGAAGTGAGCCTTAACCGACATAGACCATGCAAGCTATGACATGGAATCCGGTGTTCTCCCTACACCGAAAAAGTGTTTCCTTACTTTCCAAGGTAAGACCATGAAGTTCTAGCTTACGTGGATCCACTAGCTAGTGTCTATCTAGACAAACCTATGGTGGCACATAGTTTATGGGACATGAGGGATCTCCTCGTGTCCACTCGGTGCTAAGCATAGTTCCCACGGATTAATCATATTCATAATCTTATCATAGCATTAGAAGGCATGGGGGATCTCCTCTGCCTTATTATGGGTAGACATGAGGGATCTCCTCTTGTCCCTTCCATTAGAATATCTCCATAGAAGACATGAGGGATCTCCTCTTGTCTCATTACGGATAGGCATGAGGGATCTCCTCTTGTCTATCATGGGGAGGGGAAATCATGAGGGATCTCCTCTTGTTCCTTCCATTAGAATAACTCCCTATTCTCCTTAGTTGAGAAAATCCTTTCACAACCCAACATAAATCAACATATCATAAACTTTAATGCTTCAATCTCAAAGCACCTTTAAATCATCATTAACTTCATAAGAGACATGCATGATTTCATCAATTTCATCTTCACATGATGGTTCATCATACTCATAACTTGAAAATCATAGATTTCACATGGGTTCTTAAGAATTCATCTTAAATCATGTAATTCAATGCAAACTCATGCTTATAAAACTATAAACAAGGCAATTTAATCATAATTGAAGGAACCCACATAATAGAGGAAAATCATAGTGTTTGATTGAACATGCTTACTTTCATAAAACCATCCTTAGGTCATTCATAATATCATCATGAAAACCTTAGTTTAGAAATCATAATTCATGCATGGATTCATAGAGACTTCATAAAATTCATCACTTTATAATTCAACCCACCAACAAAGCATAGATTTTGAAATTGGGGGAATTGGCATGGGTTCATGGGGATTCATCTAAATTCATGAAATTCAACTCAATTTATACTTCAAAATTCATAACAACAATCAATTAAATCAATATTGCGAGGAACCCATGCTGCTGCTGCTGCTGCTTCTTCTTCTTCTGCTGCTGCTGCTTCTTCTTCTTCTTCTTCTGCTGCTTCTGCGGCTTCTGCTGCTGCTTCTCCTCCTCCTCCTCCTGCTCCTTCTTCTCCTTCTTCTTCTCCTCCTCCTTCTCCTCTTCCTTCTCCTGCTCCTCCTTCTCCTCCTCCGTCTCCTTCTCCTCCTTCTCCTCCTCCTTCTCCTCCTCCTCCTTCTCCTTCTCCTTCTCCTCCTCCTTCTCCTCCTTCTTCTACTCCTTCTTCTACTCCTTCTCCTCCTGCTCCTCTCCTCTCCTCCTCCTCCTCCTCTCCTTCTCCTTCTCCTTCTTTTCCTTCTCCTCCTCCTCCTTCTCCTCCTCCTCCTCCTTCTTTTCCTTCTCCTCCTTCTCCTCCTCCTTTTGCTCCTCCTTCTCCTCCTCATCCTCCTCCTCCTGCTTCTCCTCCTCCTCCTGCTCCTGCTCCTCCTGCTCCTCCTCCTCCTTCTCTCCTCCTGCTCCTTCTCCTACTCCTGCTCCTCCCCCTCCCTCTCCCTCTTCTCCTTCTTCTCCTTCTCATTCTCCTCCTTCTCCTTCTCCTTCTCCTTCTCCTTCTCCTGCTCCTGCTCCTCCTCCTGCTCCTGCTCCTGCTCCTCCTCCTCTTCTCCTTCTCCTCCTCCTCCTCCTCCTTCTCCTTCTCCTTCTCCTTCTCCTGCTTCTTCTTCTCCTTCTTCTCTTCCTTCTTCTCCTTCTTCTTCTCCTCCTCCTAATCCTCATCCTCCTCCTCCTCCTTCTTCTTCTTCTTCTTCTAACTTCTAGAGAGAGAATTATTTGAGAGAGGAGAGTTTGGGAAACTTGTAAAGTGATTTGGAAGGGTAGATTTTAGTATTAAAAGGGCTTATATAGTGTTAGGAGTTGAAGGAAACCGACCTTGGTTGATAAATAAGTCATTGGGTGAAAAGACCAAAAGATCCCCTTTTAAAACTCCACCAACGACTCCACTTACTTCATGACCTACGGTTGGTAGGTCAACCTACTACCCGTAGGTGACCAACCGTAGGTCATTCTGCCCAAGCCCCCAAATTTAACAAATTTTCAACTGACTTCCCCAACCTACTACTTGACCTACGGTTGGTAGGTCCACCTACTGACCGTAGGTCATGTAGTAGGTCACCCAAACTTTAATTTTTTCCACTTTCTTCCCTTAGGCAGACCCATCTACAGTTCCTACCCCTCTTGACCTACTGTTGGTAAGTCAACCAACCGTTAGTAGGTTATGTAGTAGGTCACCAAAATTTTCAAAAGTTGGAAGTTTCGTTCTTTTCGAATCCGGGGTGTTACATTATCTCCCCCTTGGGAACATTCGTCCTCGAATGAGAATCAAGACATCATAAGAAGGGTAAGAAACAAGAGCTAACAACCCAACCTAGAATGCAATCACATAAATGCACATATTCGAGGAGGAAAACATTAACTCCGAGCTAAAGCATATTCAAAACATCATTTCATGAAGACTTTATGCAACTCATACTCAAATGCACATAATAATAGATAAATCAATCATACTAAGTCATATCTTCGAAAAATCAAATTTTCATGAGCATGAATGCATGAGGAAACATGAGAATGACCAAGACACAAGAATCTTAAAAAGTGAACCATGAGGGGCTAAGGCCTCAAACTAGACCCGAAGGTAGAAGGAAAGAAAGATAGCGATACTAAGACATCCCTTCGCCTTCAAACCTTCACATATCAACCCATAGCAAGGAACTCTTTCCGGAAACTTAATTAGTCCCCACACTCACCAATCATGAAACACCCTATCTCCCCCTTGGGAGCAAACCTCTCTAATCTTTCCGAATCCATCTCCCTCAATCCAAACATAGTACCAAAACCTTAACAACCACGGAACCATTGCTACAAGTAAACACCTAAGAAGTCTCCATAAGGATTTCAAAGTCGACCTTAAACACACTAACCACACATGGAGTCTTATCATAGCCAACCAAACACCCAACATTAATCAATGCATAACCACTAGCTAAAAGACCATAACTTACCAATTTCCGCATCCGAGGAACCCTCATGATCTTGTCGAGTTTGAAAAGCATAGAATCGGTTTTGTTTTTGAGTACTTGAACTAGACGAATTTTGGGGTTAAGTCCATCAACGATTATCTCCCTCCTTCCTGACCACTAAGGGACAATCATTTATCTTGTGGCCCGTCTTTCCACAACCAAAGCATGCATTAGAACCAGCTAGATAATTGCCCTTGTGCTTCCCTCCACACCTAGCACAAGTAGTCAATGAGAATTCACCACCGTTTCCTCGTTGAGGCTTAGGGTTAGACACCCTGTCTTTGTTGAACTTAGAAGGATCATTAGAGGAATCTTGACCGGAAAACCTTTGTCGAGACTTAAAACAATCATGTCCATCGGACATTGAATGTGAAAAATTATTATCACCGGTCTTAGCCCTCTTTGCCTCTCTAAACTTTTCCTTGAGCTTCTCCTCTTCTATTTGTTGAGCATGAACCATGAGACGAGAAATATCCATGTCATTGACAAGCATGGCGGTACGACATTCCTTGACCACCATTTCGGACACTCCCGAAATTAACTTATTCATTCTTGCCCTAGGATCGGCAACCATAGTAGGAGCATATCGAGACAATTTGGTGAACTTCAAAGCATACTCCTTCACACTCATGCTTCCTTGACGAAGGTTGATGAACTCAAGCACCCTTGCCTCCCTCATCTCAAGGGGAAAGAACCTATCAAGAAAAGCAACCTTGAACTTCTCCCAATCAAGAGGACCCGCATCATTCGCCTTCTCACTCTTCCATTGCTCGAACCACACTTGTGCCACACCCTTAAGTTGATAAACGGCCAACTCCGCCTTTTCCTCCGGCGTCACACCCATAATCATTAGCACCTTATACACCTCATCAATGAATTCTTGAGGATCCTCCTCAACCTTAGAACCATGAAATTTCGGAGGGTTCATTCTAGTGAAGTCCCTCACCCTTGATGCCGTCGTACCCACATTTGGGTTCACGGGAGCCACAACCTCACTATTGGCTTGAGCCGTCATGGCTTGAGCCAACACTTGAAAAGCAGCCCTAAACTCCGCATTAGTCAATTGTTTAGCCAAAGGATCGGCCAGAACTTGAGGAGCTTGAGGAGGAGCTTCTTGTTCCACATTATCTCCCGCATTTCTTCTAGCATGAGCTCTTCGAGAAGCCATATCCTGAAACGCATAGGATAGGGATTAGGAGAGAAAGACCTATGAGGTTAAACTCTATTGCACGACTTAAGAGTAATGAAAAAAGTGAAGTTTCCTAAACATCTTATAGCCTCTCATTCATAAATGTGGTGCGCTTCACACTCATGAACAAGACTCTACTCGACGTGGCTTATGAGACATCCTAGGATCTTTCAAAAACCTTTGGCTCTGAATACCAAGTTTATCACGACCCAAAGTGCCCCCTAGACGTGACACGGCGTACAAGACCCCGAAAGGGCCTCATACAAGCCACTTAGCATACATAATCCAAGATAATAGAAATCAAGAGTATAAAAATCAAGTTCAAATCATAAGAGTTTGATAAAAGTAGCGGAACTCTACATAAAGTGTCTCAAAGCCAATCTAGCATAAGGATGAAAATAACGTTGGGACGTAACCCAATACAATGTCAAAATGAAAGAACATAAAAGAACACCAAGGCTACGTCCTCGAATGGATGAGGACTCACCAAGTCTTCAATAATCCTTCTACTAAGCTCTAGCCACGAATAGATGGAGAATCGCCAAGACCTACATTAACAAGTCAATGAAGGCAAGAGTATGCGTTAGTACAATCAAGTACCAAGTATGATAGCAATGCACAAACACATTTAAAACATGTTAAAATGGGACATTTTCATGACATGCAATGAACAAGCCAAAACATGAAAAGAAGGTTAGAAACATAAGTCATAAATCATAGTCAATGCAAGCTAAACATATTTAAAACACTTGTAAGATATCTTGAGAGTCGCTTTAGTTCATTATTGTGGGAAGTGAGCCTTAACAGACATAGACCACGCAAGCTATGACATGGAATCCGGTGTTCTCCTTACACCGAAAAAGGGTTGCCTTACTTGCCAAGGTAAGACCATGAAGTTCTAGCTTACGAGGATCCACTAGCTAGTGTCTATCTAGACAAACCTATGGTGGCACGTAGTTTATGGGACATGAGGGATCTCCTCGTGTCCACTCGATGCTAAGCATAGTTCCCACGTATTAATCATATTCATGATCTTATCATATCATTAGAAGGCATGGGGAATCTCCTCTGCCTTATTATGGGTAGACATGAGGGATCTCCTCTTGTCCCTTCCATTAGAATAGCTCCATAGAAGGCATGAGGGATCTCCTCTTGTCTTATTACTGATAGGCATGAGGGATCTCCTCTTGTCTATCACGGGGAGGGGAAATCACGAGGGATCTCTTCTTGTTCCTTCCATTAGAATAACTCCCTATTCTCCTTAGTTGAGAAAATCCTTTCACAACCCAACATAAATCGACATATCATAAACTTTAATGCTTCAATCTCAAAGCACCTTTAAATCATCATTAACTTCATAAGAGACATGCATGATTTCATCAATTTCATCTTCACATGATGTTTCATCATACTCATAACTTGAAAATCATAGATTTCACATGGGTTCTTAAGAATTCATCTTAAATCATGCAATTCAATGCAAACTCATGCTTAGAAAACCATAAACAAGGTAATTTAATCATAATTGAAGGAACCCACATAATAGAGGAAAATCATAGTTTTTGATTGAACATGCTTACTTTCATAAAACCATCCTTAGGTCATTCATAATATCATCATGAAAACCTTAGTTTAAAAATGATAATTCATGCATGGATTCATATAGATTTCATAAAATTCATCACTTTATAATTCAACCCACCAACAAAGCATAGATTTTGAAATTGGGGGAAGTGGCATGGGTTCATGGGGATTCATCTAAATTAATGAAATTCAACTAAATTTATACTTCAAAATTCATAACAACAATCAATTAAATCAATATTGCGAGGAACCCATAACATGGAAGAAAATCCTAGCATCAATGGAGGATTTCTAACTTGAAAATTGAAGATTTAAGGGCTTCATGGAGGAAAGGGCTCGGTGACCAATCATAGGTCATTTTGCCCAAGCCCCCAAATTTAACAATTTTTCAACTGACTTCCCCAACCTACTACATGACCTACGGTTGGTAGGTCCACCTACTGGCCGTAGGTCACGTAGTAGGTCACCCAAACTTTAATTTCTTCCACTTTCTTCCCTTAGGCAGACCCATCTACGGTTCCTACCCCTCTTGACCTAGTGTTGGTAAGTCAACCAACGGTTAGTAGGTCAAGTAGTAGGTCACCAAAATTTTCAAAAGTTGGAATTTTCGTTCTTTTCGAATCCGGGGTGTTATATATGCATTGCCTCACAAATTAAGTTAACTAGTAAACGTACCCGCGTGTTGCGCGGATGTTCTAAAAATTATTTAAAATTTAAAAATAGCTAATATGAATTATTATTGCGGCACAAAAGTGCATATGTAATCATATATAATATTTTGATTTTATACAAACACTTGATGCTGATAAAATTTTACCCTAATCTATGTGTAGTGAGAATATGTTCTTCAAAGACATCAAATATTATTCTAACAACTTCACCTTTTCCTAATACAATGAAGATTAATAGCATATGTGGCTTGTGTTGAATTGATACTTGTGTTAATTAATTAAATTTTAAATTCATATATCAAATTTGAACCTAGTATTAAAATAATGACTTTAGCTAAAATCTAAACATGATTTGTAAAGCATATTGCAATCTCTTTAGCACACTCCTCTCTAGTTCAGTCCTGTAAAATAAGACAATTTTCACTTAATCAAATATAACATCATAAAATAAGGATGAACTAAAAATGAATTACACTGACCAAAAAAATATACCACAATTAAAATAATGTATTATTACATAAGGATATATGTCGAGAAAATTTTATATGGTAGAATGGAAAAATAATAAGGATAAAGTTGATAAAAATGAAAATAGCACTTTTCAAGGCGTCATCCATTTTATGTTTTTATTATATACTACAACAACAAAGAAAATAATAATTTTACCCTTTATTAAAAATATTTACATGAAAATAGAATACTATCACAAAAAAAAAGTGTGAAGCAAAGAAAAACAAACTTTTACCTTTATAAAATTCTAAGAACTTTTTTCTTTATTAAACTTATCAATATGTTAGGTTGCAAAAGAAACAATAATTATGCCACTAACAATTTTTGGTTAAATAAATTCTCATTAACCCTTAATCTAACTTTTATCAACGGAAAACCCATTCATTTTGTTCCATCTTCAAATGAACAATCCATTTTTTCAAATGAAATATCTAATATAGTGAGATAAATCATGTACATTTTTTCAATTGTTTACATGTCTTTTATTTGTATGTACAATCCATCATTAGAATTAATTATTATTTTTCATTTATGAGGGGTAAAATACTTTAATACTATGATTTTATATTATGATAAAATTAAATCTATATAATTACTAAAAAATAGAAAATAATGGGGATGATATACATGTATACATATAATTTGTTGGATACACAAAAAGTTTTCTCATTTAAATTTTAATCAATGTACAATATTCGACTTTGAGATTTGATTAATTCAAATTTTCTTCTGAAATTTTTATATTTGGTGTGAAACAATAAAGATGAAAATAAATTTACTTGTTAAATCTCATACTTTTCATTGCCATCCCCACCTTCAACATTCAAATTTCAGGCACTATAAAAATAAAAATAAAATAATCCATATTGTCATGATCCAAAATATCTGCGTAATAAAATTTTAAAAAAAACTAAAAAACTAAATATATTACACGAACAATAGGGGACTTTTTGGATATTGTGACTTTCATTGAAATAGAAGAATTTCTGAGAAAGAATTTGACTGTCTATGAGGTAGACTCGTCTATGATGAGAGAAAGTGAGAAAAGTATGATTGGTGGTGATTTTTAAGTCTTCGTCTATGATTTAAAACTACTCTTTTTTTAATTAATGTCCTATTTTTCTATTAAAGAAGTTTAAAAAATTAAAATATTTATTTAAGTTTTGTCATTTGGATAAAATCAACTGTTTTATAAATTATTAGAATTTTATTCACAACATTAAATTTTGTTAAATATATTTTTGTTAATTTCAAAATTATTTATTTATATAATTTTTATAAAGAATTTAATCTTCTATATATAATTAAAAGGAAGAAAGTCTAGCCTAAGATTAAGCCAAGTGACAGCGTAGGATAAAGACATGTGTTCGCTTTAGGACAAATTAGTTAAGTTAGGTGGTAATTAGTTATTATTTGCCTTTAATTTTTATTTTTAAAACAATAAATAAATTCTTATAGTTATTTTATATTTTTCAATTTTTCACAATAATTTTTTTTTTACCATCGTAACAGTTTTTAATCCTATGATCTAATTTAATTTACTTTTTAAATATATTTTCTAACTTATATTACATTATTAAAAAAAATTAAAAACAACCATAAGAAAGAAAATTGCGGTGTTTGAATTAACAAACCAAAAAAAATAAGTTCAACTCAAGTTCCCTTTTATAGCTTCAAATATAATATAAAATCAGCATGCTAATATTTAAATTATCAATTATTAGATAAGATCAAAAGGCATAAATTCTCTTTGTTTTTGTTTTAATGAAGCTTATGGCTTTAGTATTTATTATATTTTATTTTGGTCTAGAATATAAATTTTTTGTATTTTTATTATTCTAGAAATAATTATTTTATATTTTATTATAATATGGTTATTTTTATTTTAAATATAGAAAAATTCAAAATTCAAAATAAAAAGGAAATAAAAATAGACAACAAAATAACCACCTACACCACATGCACGTTCTACCCCCATTCCCAATAATAATAATAATAATATATCTATGTATATATGATAGGAGAGGTGAAATCACCACATGTCAGTGCCATAATTAATTTCTAATTCTTACTTTTAAAATATCAATTAATTAATTAATATTAATTCAACTATTTTATTAAAGAAAGACACATATCATTAACTAAGACAAATAATGACAAATAGCAATATATCAGATTTTAACTATTATTTATTTTTGAAAAACGTTTTTATAGTTATTTTAATTTTCTATAAATACAAATTGTGACAATTTTGTAATCATAGTAATGATTATTAATTTGATTTCATTTCAAAATATTATTACTATTCCATGTTGTGTTTGCATTAAAAACCCTAAAAACAAAGATTATGTCTATATTTTAATATTTGTTTTTTTATTTTTAATACAAAAAAATGGAAATTATATAAAGAAAAATGACAAAAAGAAAAAGAGAAGAGTTCCCCATTTCCCTCGCCATTCCCTTTCAACTTCTCCCACGTTCACATACACTAATAATGATAATACTATTATTTATTATTATTATTATTATTATTATTATTATTATTATTATATATAATAGCAAAAAAAACAAAAGAAATGTCACATGGCAGCACCATAAAAAACAAATTTTATCATATTTTAAAATTTTGAATCTTAATTTTCGCTTTAATTTTGTAAAGCCTTTTGAATTTGAAGTTACTTTATTTGTATTAATGATTTTTATTTATTTTAATTATTACATTTCCTTATAAATTCAAATTCTAACTGTTTTAAAATTACAATAATGCTTATCTATATAATTGGTTATTTTTTACAACTTTTTAAAAATTCAAATTTTGATAACTATTTTAATTTTTTTTACATTTTTTAATAGTTACTTAATTATTTACAGATATTTTTTAAAAAAATAATCAAACTCTTATAATTTTTATTATAATGATGATTATCTTTTAATATAATTTTTAATACATGGCAAATTAAATTAACATCATTTTGGTAAATTGATAAAATACAATACTACATGATGCATATTTAATCCTATTTTTATATATTTTTGTATTTTCATAATAGAATAATACATGATGGATATTTAATTCTATTTTTAATTATTTTTATTTTTATTTTTAAAAAATAGAGAAAAGTGTGACAAAACTACCCCAATTCCCCCCACAAGTCCACGTCCTGCACAAAACCACCCACATCCTTTTAACTCCTCTATTAAAAGACATGAACCGTTTTGAATCATTTCAAATATACGAACACACAATTTTTAATATTGTTCTTTTTTTCTTTAGCTTCAGACAATTATTTTGCCAATTGGAAGTCTACATTGTTAAGGTGTGTGTATTTTTTATTACTTGATTTTCAAGTAAATATTATATCACAATATTTATATACAAAATTCATAACAAAATTATAAGCATTCTTGAGATTTTTGTGCAATTATCTAATTAATTGTTTTGGTCTTCATTAATATGATTTATTCATTGTCAGATTTAAATATTTATATTGTGTAGAGAATCAACTTTAGATCATATTTGTATTTATATAGTCAATTATATCTTTGAATTCATGGATGATTTGTCGATGAAGCAACAAAAGGTTAGTCCTACTTTTCTTTTATGTGGAATATTTTGAAGTTGTTTCTAAAATTTATTTTAAAGAGATAGTCTTTTTTTAATTTGTACTTAGCATTACATATATATATAATAGCAGCAGATTAAATGTATGTAATGTAAAAAAGACATGATATTAAATATTTATTTAATTATATTAGTTGATGCATTGTTAATATTGGTGCATTATGATGTTTTATGATTATGCAATTAAAGTATTTTCTTTTGATAAAAAAAATAGATTGTTCAATAGATGTGTAAGTGCTCATTAATTAGGAGTTGATTACTTTATATTAAGCCTTTTGTACAAATGATCACAAATTTATGCATAATTTAGTAGGTAAAATTTGATATTTCTTTTCCTGAAATGTTCTTGATTGTTCCTTGGATGTTATATGTAATGTTTTATGATATCTTATTAGATGTTTAAAAATAAATTATGAGATATAACAAAATTAATGTAATGCATGTATTTGGTAGAGATAGAATGGTAGTCGGTAGATGATCCATTTTTTGTGAGTAAAATGGAGCGCGACAACATGACAATTTTGTTGCGAATAACTGAATTAATGTAACACATATTTTTGATTAAAAAAAAAGAATAATAGATGTATATTTTATATTTATTTAAATAAGAATCAATTACTACATGTAGATTGTACAACCATAAAGTGCTTGGTAATCTTTCATTTGTAGGTAAGTGTTCAAAGCTCACATAGATAAAAAGTTTAAGGTGTGAGTCTATCAAAAAAGACTTTTATATTATTATTGTGCAGATAAACAACTTTTGTATTCAAGCAAAGTTTTCACTTGCTTTTTTTTGTTATCTCGAGAAAAAGTACACTAACAAAAAAAGTAATTTAAAATTTAATGCTATTTAAAGCTTCAAATATTACTTTTAGTTTCTTTTGCATAAGATAGTATTTACATTGAAGGAATGATCCTTATCAATGTTGTGGTTACAATAAATGAAATAATTTAATAGCTTCATCAAAAGCTTTATCTTCATTAGCATTAAATAATTATAAAAAAATTTCCACTACAATTTTAGCATAAGTGATGAAAGATGATATTAAGTATTTTTCGCATTTGTTATTTTTAAACCATATATATATATATAATAGGATAGTCGATGGGTAAGATAGAAGCTTACATTATTTTATCACACAAGAATGAATATTTGAGTTGAATACTTCTATTGAGCAACTTAGTACTCTACGTTAAGCCAAAGAATTAGTGAATTCATAGAAATAAAAACTTAAAAATTGGTTATACCCTCTCAATGATAACAATAATTATAAAAATATATAATAAAAATTAGTCAATGGACATCTCTATGTGGATTTTCGCCTTATTAAAATTATAATTTATAATAAATCATGAAATTATTTGCATTGTAAATACATTAAATGAAAAATATTAAGATTTAAAACACTTGAAACAAAAATATAATAGGATTTGAGATAATATTCTATAACAGAGAAAGAAAATTTATAATGCACCAAATTAGGGACAAAGCTATTGAGATTTTTAAGGTACTTAAATCCCATATATGCTAAAAGTATGTAAATATAATCATATTATTGTTTATTAATATTTTTTTCCATAGAAAATAATATGGTAATTAAATACTTATTAACTCGATATAATCTAATGTATTTAACAAATAAAATCATAATCATAATTTGATAATGTCCGCACATAGCGCGGGGTACTATACTAGTGTTGAGATTAATAAGGATAGTTACAAATTTCTTTATTTCTAAAAAAAAAAGAATAAAATTGAGATTAATAAGGATAATTGCAAATCACCTTATCAATTAAAATATATGGTAGTTATGCTTCTTCTTTTCCTATATTTCTGATATTACCTAATAACCGATAATTTTGCTTCTCTATGTAAGTGTTGATTCTCTAGGGGAGGAATACAATTATTAGCCTCATAAACATGGCCGACTCAACAAGATTGGGGGCCTAAAACGAAACTTAAGAGAGGGGCTCTAATATTTTTATTTTTTTCATCATGTATACTTTTATTTAAAATTTACTTTTTCTAGCTTTTTTAGATGTGAAGTTATTAATTACTGTTTTATAGTCGATTTGTTTTAATAATTCCTTTTCAATTGATAATATAACTAATCCATTTAATCTCTCTTGAGACATTGTTGATCTTAAATAAGATTTAATCAATTTTAGTTTTGAAAAACTTCTTTCGGCTGAGGCAATAGTTACAGGAACTGTTAACATTATTCTATAAGCAATATGTGTATTTGGAAAAGAATCAAGTCATTTTATTTGATTGAGTATTTTCATTAGATCATTATCTTCTACTTGTAGTATTTCTTGTAAAACTTTTAATTCAAAAAATAAATCTACATCATCAATATCAGAATAACTATTATGTGTTAAAAAAGTTCAAGGTTAAGACAATGTTTTTTTAAATTCTCATCATCTAGTGATCTCAATATTTTTACCAATAAATAAGAAATCAAAAATATTTTCATATACTTCAATTGGTTCAAATCTATTTTGAAGTGAAAAAATAATTTGATCTACTATATATATATACACACACTAGTGGGTCATGCAGCCCAACATAATACGGTGGTTATCAAAATGTAAAATTATTACAACGTTTTTACCAACTGAAGGTTTTTTTTTATGTACCTTGTGTTACAAACACGAAATCGTTAAAAGTAAATATATGTTCCAAGTCTTGATTTGTAGAGCAAAATGGAATGAATTTTCTGTAATTTTTCATCACAAAAGGAAATAACGAAATAGGATGCGTATTATTTAGCAGTTTTAATGAAAATATACATTAAAGGTATTGTCGATAAAAGCATGTGTTGTTTACATCAATGGCATTCGCTCGAGCTTGCACTGAATTGCTTGCCCGTAGAACTTATTTAAGCTGACCTTGTATAAGTACCACTGTCCCTTCTTCTTTCGCCTCTATGAAAAACTTGTGGGATGACCTTTTGTAGGCTTATAAAAGCATCAAACTCATTCTAAATGGACTCCTTCACGTAATTCGAAAGAACTGAAGTAAGGTGGCCGGGTGAATTCTTGAACAACTTGGAGCCGAGCCTTCTTTTTGCACTATTACGGATATGAAAATAATGATAAGGTAGAAGAGAATATAAAGTATATCTTGACCAACAGAATTGTATTTGATCAATGACGTAGTAAATAAAATTTAACTATTAATATCAAGAGAAGATGAACTGAACTACCAGGGCTTCAAAGTGTTACCTCAATATTAACAATTAGTTGTCTCATGACACATTCAAAAGTAGGAATACGTGCTTGAACTTTATGTACATGTTCCCCGTTCTGGCATGTCACATTGAAGTTGTACCATTTACTCGACCCATCTTTGACACAACAAAACTCACACCAGTGGACTTGTGTTGGGTTCGAAAGTGATTATGGCGTCATGCGAAAGCTTACAATTACAAATTATATGGTTGATAAATCAGATGACAAATAAAAACATACTAAAAACATATTATTAATATAGTTTGGTCAATCGACCTACATATTATAAAACTAATATTGAAAAACATAAATATGTTTAGGAGAAAATTTCCCCATAAACAAGACTCTCTAAATGACTACATTGTGGTCTTGATATGAGAAGAGGGGTATTCAATTTATAGGATTCCAGACTTTTTCTCTAAGAAAAGAATAATCAAATATGAGAGAAAAATATTTTCCTTTAAAGAAAAGTTCAAGTATTTATGGTAATACTTTGACTTTTCTTTAAGGAAAAAATTAACTTCAAATAAGGTAATAAAATCAGGGCAAAAACCTAACAACCTGTTGCTAACACTCCTTCTACATACGAAACAATAGGATCAACATTCGTCACAAAACATGCCTTTCATAAATGATCATGCAATACGTTTCGTAGAAGAACATATTATATCAAACAAAATTTCAATCCAGTTATCTCAACAACTCAATTTGGGAAAACAGGACCAATGAAATTCAAGTAAATTACACCAATTGGATGAAACCCAAAAATGAAGCTCAGAAAGTCAACCAAGTTGTAAACTCTCTAAGCAAATATTTTAATTTCAGTCAATCATGATTTCAATTTAGCACTACTAACTAAGTGAAGTTAAAAAAGGAAATGAGAATTGTAAGTAGTTAAGAAGACTTGCCTTTTCTTCAGATCTGCGTTTGAAGATACGTATATAACTGTTACTTCCATTGCTTCCAGAAATAGCATCTTCTTGAAATATTTTTAGCCTATAATAACATAAAAGTACTTTAAAAACTGCATTACTGTGAACGGTTGTTTATTTAACTGAAAAAAGAGAAGAAGAAAATGTCAATATCTAACTTCCAGTCTCATTTATTGCAGCAAATGGAAAAGAAGGGCGCCGCAAATCATATAAAAAAATATTACTTGGCACAATACTATCTTGTAAAATCTCTTTGAGGATCTTCAATTTCTCCTTATAAGTAATCTACTCCATTACAATAGATGGATTCCACAACATGAACCGACCAAACCCATCAGAAAGACAAACCAACCCAATAATAGAACTCGAAGTACGAACACTTTGAGTTGATTTTTTGATGGGAGAATGCCAATCAATTGTCTCAGTAACAGATGTACAAAGTCGTTCATGGAAGTACGTCTGCTATGAACAATCGTTTCTGGGGAACTATGCGATTGCCGAAGTGATCAATTCCAAGGTATTAATTACCCCAAATGATTTCTTTTTCGTAAAGATGAGAGAAGTAAAGTTGAAGTTCACTATCCAATAAGAAGAGGAGAGAGTAGCATATACGTTCCTGATAGATTGATTTTAGCTTCCAAATAAAAGAAAAAGGAAGATGTAGGCCCTTTCTTCAGAATAATCAATTAGAAATAATAAAAAAAAGCCTCCGAAGAACCTCATTATCATACTGATCATCAGATGTAAAGTATAGAGCGAATTACGTAAAAAATTTCATTGGCCACAACTATGATTGAGGCAGTAGGCGTATTAGCGAATTTGAAATCCTCGTTTTTAAGTCCGTTTCAAAAGGAAGATAATTTGCTATAAAGTGGAGCAGAGTATTTGATTATCATTCCAGCAGCAAGTAAATAAGTTGGCTTAAACTTTTGTTCGCTGAATAAATGCAGGTATACCTCTGTGCGGAAGTTGAAGTTGAAAAGTGAAAGCTATCGCTACCACAATAAATACAGGTATACCTCTTTACTGCTGCTATTTCCAACTCGCAACACATCATTAGTAGTTTCACCAATTCTTGTGCCTGTAAAAAAAAGAGACAGGAATGTACTGCAGGCTTACATTCAAGACTATGTTGATACAAAACAGAAATGACAGTGGAAAAATTCTTCTCCACTGATCTATGGGTTCGACCATGATGAGTGGCTTAAGTTTGAGCACTTTTATTACCAAGTATGCAGCAATAGCTGAGCATATGAAGTGCACGGAAGATACTGTCAAAGGAAATTTAAACTCCAATTTCTGCAAAGATGAGTAAAGTATACATCCATTAGAAGCGATATTGCAAGAAAGCATTACACATGTATAACAACATGATCATACCCTCTTTCCAAAATATCATCTTTGCAGTTATAATTCCAAAGGAACATAAAGTTACATTTTTTTGAGAATAGTAACAAAGAACATAAAGTAACTTTGCCTCATATAAAGTAATTCTAAATATTTTGAAGAAGTAAAAAATAAGAAAGCATCAACCTAAAATGCTGTAAAATTTCGCCAAGAAGGCATGAACTCATTTACAGATAATAAACTAAAGTAATTACTCATTTTACTCTGTCATTTGAGAAATCCAACTATAGTGACCAAAAGTTTGATTGATACCTAACTAACATTGTCAACCTTAAAAGGGGGGTTGGAATTTGTAGAAAGGTAATGGCGGGAGAGTAGTGACAGTGGTCTGCAAATTTTGGTCTGTTATCATTTTTGGGGCGTCATAATTTAAATCAGGGAGGAAGCCTGATTGAAGGTTCCAGTGTTTGCTATCTGATATAGTGGGAGGGAAGAGAGTCTACTAGCTTAAGACTCTAGACAAAGATGCTAATCAAAAATAGGCTAGTCCTAATGCCTGGTGGAGGCCTTTGGATGGTTAGTCAATAAAGAAACTTGCTGAACGTAGCAACATGGAAAACATATTTTTGATGTTTATTAGGCTCAATTATACTCTGATTAACAAAACATTCAAACGTTACAATTCATCAACATACAAGAGACCAGCCAAAAAAACATATAAACATATAAACACTCATCCACTCTTCTCAACATTTCAACTCCATTTAAGAGCTGAAAAGTAACAATTCCTACACAAAACCAATTGAATTATTTGCAAGAGCAGCCAATAATACCTTGGCCTTCTGATAATGTCGAAGAACCCCACGCCGCAAGATCAATTCTTTAACAAATTTCTTCTTGATTGGGCAACATTTTATTTCTTATGACATAAAAGAAAAGGTAACAATATAAAAACTAAGACACAAACACGTACTGAAGCACAATTTGAGATCAACAAATTTTAAAAAAAAAATCCAAATACACTACCAAAATTACAATGTTATTATATAAAAAAGAAACAACAACATACCTGAAAGATCCATTTGTTCATGTTAATAACAACAACATTGAAACCCCACCATTGAAGAATAGCAAAAATGGATCTAAACACATCCCACTGGCACAACACACTTCCCTTCATTTTTCCTACTTCTTCTCTAACTATAGGCACATCTGTAGGGCCAAATTGAGCTAAATTCGAGATGGGTGAGAATCAAATGAGTCATCTATAGAGAACCAGAAAGGAAAAAAAGAGCTCCACCAAGCAACAATGAATCTGGATTTGAAACTTCTTTGAGGGAATAAAAAAAATCAACCTTACAGAGGAAGAAAGAGAGAAATTATTCCCGTAAAAACAACACATATATTTGTAAAAGAGGATTTCATAAACAACTATAAGTTACATGACTATAGTTTAAGAAACTATTTACCATTTATAACAATAACATTTTTTTTCACTTGATCATTTTTAATACATTTATAAAACAATTTTAATACATATTACAGAGAACAGGGAATCTTGAAATGAAAGAGAATGGACAACGTACGGAAAATATTCAATCCACAGAACACATACCAGAGGAGAAAACTGGTGGGACATGTGAGATTGTTGGGAAATCTCTGTTGCTTCATTGTAGTAAACAGTTCTCATGCAAAAGTATATCTATTTTAAGATATAATAATCCAAATCAATTTGAGCTACACATTTTCTTGGTAAAGTTACAGGTGCAGTAAGAAGTTCAAGTAGTTGCCAAAACAGGATAAACACAGGAAGTATGCACATTTAGAAATTAGAATAATTCATTACCAAAAGCAATATCTTCTGCTCGTATCTTAGATGCAGGTTTTATAGTGGACATTTGGTGGCGTTTTGTTAGGATCTTAGGTGAATGCCTTTTGAATGATTTCTTCGTATACTATATTATACGTACAATGATCATTTGTATCTCCAAGTGTAGGTGGCCGTATCAGTATTTTGACATTTTTCAAAGTTTTAGCTCTGGATAAAGCGACGTAAAGCTGACCGTGTGAGAAAACTGGTTCACGCAAGTAGATTCCAACGAAATCTATTGTTTGACCTTGAGCTTTATTGATTGTCATCTCAAAACACAGTCGAATTGGAAATTGTGTTCTTTTAAAAGGAACAGGTAATTTTTCATCTGCCGATGCTGATAATGGTATTCTCGAAATAAATACATGCGTGTTTTTATAGTCACCGCTGGCAATTGTAGCACTTATAACATGTTTATTAAAATGATGACATATTAATCGGGTTCCATTACATAGTCCTTTGGAGGGATTTAAATTCCGTAATAATATAACTGGACAGTCTTTTTTCAACGTCAATTGGTATGGAGGTAAATTAGCAGGATTTAAGGTGTGTAAGAAATCCTCAAATTGACATTGATCAGTTGGTTCAAGTGTTTCATCAATTGCAGTATAAATTTGAGCGTTATTAGGAAGTTGATGTATCAGCATATAGTTAATTTCGTTGACAAAGTCATTTTTGGTAGTTAAAATAACTCAAGTTATAGATGACGGGTTGGAGAAAAATGTCTTTATATTAGGATAAGTTTCTGTGAATAATTGATTTAGAGATTCTTTTTCATTTGTATAGGGTATGATAAAATTTTGAGGAATTTGAATTTTGTCGTCGTCGTTAGTTATTTCTTGTTCGTTTCCAATTCGCATTAAATGTTCAGAAAAAGTAGGATCTTCTTTGGCTCGCATATTTTCAGATAAGGACAATTTTTCAAGTTCATTCCATATATCGGAATATAATACGCTTTCAGATACAAAGTCTTCTCTTTTTCCATTGCGAACAACATGCAATGTTTGTCTGAAGTCTCCTCCAAAGACGACGACTTTTCCACCGAATAAATTTGATTTACCTGTAAAGTCTTTTAAAAGAATATTTAAAGCTTGTATCATTTTATATTTGGCCATTGAGACTTCATCCCAAACTATTATTTTTGAATCTCGAATAAGAGATGCTAATGAACTTTGTTTACTGGTATTGCAGGTAAAATTATTGTCAATATCAATTGGAATTTTGAAACGTGAATGTGCAGTGCGACCTCCGGGAAGAATTGAAGCTGCAACACCTGAACTTGCAGTTGCTAAAGCTATAAATCCTTTTGATCTTACTTTTGCAAATAAAGCTCTATATGAAAAAGTTTTTCCAATGCCTCCTGGACCGTCAATGAAAAAAGCGCCTGATTTTTCGGAATATACTCTATCAAGTATTATATCAAATGCCTTTTTTTGCTGAGGATTTAATTTTGTATACAATAGTAGATCTTCTTCATTTACTATTATATTTCTTTCGAATAGAACATCTTTTGCTTCATTAGTTATTATATAAGGTATAATATTTTCAGAGACAAAGTTATATTCTTTTATATTGTGTCCCATTAAACTTATAAATTCATTTATTTGTTTTATTACTTGAATGTTCAATAGATTTTGGTCCTAAATTAGGTATCCTTTTGAAATCTTCAGACATTGAATCTTTAAATATTTCCCATAGTTCTTTTGGGTTAACGGGATTGCAGTATACTAATATTGTGGCGAACAGACGTCTTAAACTGTAAGGAATTTGATAGGTTACAGCTTCATACATACACTCAAGTATACTTTTATCAGAATGTAATAAGCATCTTTTTCCAGCAGCCTCTTTAAATGTGTCATAATATATTCCGTTAATTGTGCGGAGATCTTCGTATGATTTAGGTTCTCTTACATTTGTTAAAAGTAATCTGAGATAGTGTCTTTCTCCTTCAGTTGGATGGCATGTGACAATTCTACCAACAACATTACTATGTCGTCGTCGACGTGACCACATTTTGTCAGTTGTGGACCACACAAAATACCTTGGAAAGTCTTTGTATAATAAATTGAGTTCTATCGTATTCTTATTGATTCTATTCATTTCAAAAAATTCAGTCAACATTGTTCTTCTTATCATTGGATTATTTAGAATTTGATCCACTGTTTGATTGCTTTTAAAGGATACATATTGGTGTCCGTTTAGGTGTAGTTGAAGTTGGTATACAGTCATTTCACTGATAGGAAAAGCAAATAGATGCCATGAAGCCTCTGGAGGAGTGACCCATCTAGCGCCCTGATATTCTCTTATTTCATCAATTTCAACATTTGTGTCATTATTATGTATAGAAAAAGCAATTCTATCATGGCCCTTACAAATATATTTATAGATGTATTTTATTACCTTGATGTCTGAACATACTTCAATGTTAATATGACAGTTGAATTTACGAAGTAAATAGGGATTATATGGGACAACCCAGGTATTATCAATATTGTATCCTTTGAATTGTACTTGGGTTTCTAGTTTTCGTCTTCTGTAAATGGGGTAAGAATTCTTTCCTTTTGTTGTTTTTTCTGAGAGTTCCTTAGGATATTTGAATTTGCGTTGATTTTTTTTCATGCAAGGGCATGTTGGATTTAAGTAGCCACAAGGTCCATGAATCATGTGTTTCGTTACAAGATTGTATAAAGAGTTATCTGTACAATCAGGTAATTCTGTGCGAACAATTTTATCACAAGCCTCTATTGTTAATAGTTTATAATTATCTGTAAGTATAATAAGAAAATGTGCGTGAGGGAGTCCCCGCTTTTGAAATTCTATTGTATACATTAAAGCTACAACTTTTCCGAATATATTCCTTTTTAGTATATCTTTTTTAAGTTCCTCTACTTTCACCCTAAATACTCGACGTACTAAATCAGGTCTGTTTTGAACTTCATCAGTTGGCAATAAATGTTCTTGTATTTCTGGCAATGAAGGATTGCAGGTCATTGTCAAAAATATGTCGGGTTTTCCAAAATGTTGTACTAATGCAATGGCGTCCATATATCAACGGCGCATATCTCTTGGACCTCCTATAAAAGTTGCTGGTAGTATTCGTGCTTTTCCAATATTTGAAGCATCTCTTTCACCATGCCTTAGTATATTGATAATCCCTTGCAACATCTCGACTCTAAATAAGTTTTGATTAAACGAAAAGAAGTCTAATCGTTGCGTCTCAAGTTTTATGTATTGGTCAACTATATATTATTGGAAAAGTCTTCCAGAATGTAATGTTTCATTTGGTTCCTTTTCTCTTATTTGAATTTTATAACAATAATATTCACGACAAGAAACAGTTCGTCTTTTCTTCTTCCCCTTTGATAAAATTTCAGATTCCATGTCCAAGAAGCCCCTCAATTGAAGCCATGTTTATGACACTTGGTAGTTGTTCACTTTCACAGACTGAGAGATGTTATATGTTTGTTTGACTTTCTTAATACCACAATGCCATCCATTTTGACCTTGAGGAAACAATAGTGGATATTGTAAAGGATCATAACATCCGTAGTAGTAATTTACCAATTGTGATTTTTTGTTGTGGGTGTATATTCGAATATGAGGTGTTGAAATATTGTCATTTTGTTGTTGGTCTATCCAGATTGCCCCTACTTCAGAGGCAGTTGGCAAATTATATGTTCTTTGGTCTAAACCCGAATCTGATTTAAGTGCAATGTAGAATTCGGATAGTTTTGGTACATGCGTTAACGATTTTAAAAAGATAGTATATTATGGGTTTACTTTTAGTATATTCATTAAGTTTGTCACAATGAATTCAGTGAGGTTAGCAGGTAAACTCATGCGATTTGTTATGTCAGTGACATTATCATAGAAATATAGTTGTAAATTTTTTGGTCTTTCATTGGCAGGAACTAAATCATCAATAAAGTGATACATTTGTCCCTGAACTCTAAATGTATATATGCCTCGATTTCTTTGTGCCAAATTCTTGCCATAATTTACCCCAAGAGAGGTGAATGCAAACATATTGTTGTATGTTCTACTGTAGGTATGGAAATGTTTAGATTCTTCGCTGTTTCCAAGAAAAAGATTCCTTAACTCCGTTGGCATTTGATGTGAAATCAGTTTAATTGATCCATTATCACAACAAAAACTGGGTGGTTCATATTGAAATCTCTTTGCCGCACAAAATTTACAATTAGGAACCTTTTTAAGTTGCACATAATCTCTCGTTAACAAATTACAGTTCTGTAAATTTATTTCTAATCCCTTTTTACCTGTACATGGCAAGTTGTAATACTATTATGATCAGTACGTAAATGCAATATTACGTCAAGAGGAAGAGACATACCGCTATCTGAAGTAAGCAGTGTGGATGACATGTTGTCACCTGCATTAGATGTACGTGATGTTGATCCTAATATTGCAAAATCAAATACTTAGCAAGACAGAACTTAGGCGAATAGCTGTAAATTTAAAATATATTTTAATTTACCTGTCTCAAATATGGAGACACAACTTGAAGTGTCAAAAGTCGTAGAAGCATGTCCTAAAAAAAGGGTCAAAGATAAAGCAGTGTAATTGACAACAAATTAGTTTTATGTAGAAAGGTATACATATACAAACACAAATGACATTAGGCGTAAATTGAGCTATCGTAACCTCTGTTTGTACCTTGTGAGGGATGAGAAAATGAAAGCATATTTTGGTTTCCTTGTTGAGTGTTAATTTGTGAGGACGCTATCATGTTATTTGAATGTTGCGCAAGACGTCGCCTTTTTGATTCAGCTCTTTTGGCTCGATGTTGTGACAGAAACAGTTCTTTACTTTCTGATGACATTTGTGCATATCTAGCACGCCGCAGCATATTTATGTGGATACGCTGTTGTTCCTTGATATCTTCTGGCTTCTGCAGTGCGTTGTTATTGCTTGTTGATATTGCTGTGGCAATGAATTTTAAAATTTTGTAAGAAAACCATGAAAACTGAAAAAAGGGTATTTGAGGTAGCTCTATCATACTAACATCTAGTACTGGCATAGAATTAGAGAAGCAGGTGTCTAATCTGCAACAGCTGAATCACTGCTTTATAGTTCATAGAAACGGTCACCTTTTCACTTTTTTTTTCCTTTAAAAAGCTGTCCTTTTTAATGTTGTTGCAGCTATGGCAGAAGAAATTTGTACTGAAAAAGCAATGAATCCTAATGTAGAAGAAATGCAATGTATGTAATTTTGAAATATCTGCTAGCTCTTGAAACTTTGTTTTGGAAAAAATAGTTCAGGTACACTCAGTTATCAAAGTGTAGAAACCTTCAGCATTAGAGAAAAGTGATAATTGAACTCAACTCGCAGTAAAATTCACACACAAAAAAGTGGAATAATCTTTGCAAGAAAGTTGAATTTTCAGCTTATTCAATGCAGCCCACATGAAGTAGAAAATATAAGTGATAAAAGAAGTTTGTAAGCGTTGTAAAGGCTAAGTAGATGCTAATCGATCGAGGACAACGAAAAATGAAAAGTAGCTGTTATGATCATAAACAGAGGCGGATATGAGCAAGTACAATGCTCTGTTAAGGGGAAAAGGAAACAGCACTTACAATCGAATTAGAGAAGATGAAGCATACGTAAAGACTGTAGTTTATTTTCCATTGTTGTCTATGAGCCACCACTATTGCCATTTCATGTTTCAGAAGCTCAATATTATGACTTTTAAAGCCCCTAAATGCACCTTTTATCTTACAACATGCGTGAAATACGGCTCTAAATTCTGGCAAAGTTTAGTTGTGTTTTGAAGACTTCTCTCAACTTTTTACTGGAAGACTGACTTGTATGTCATGTGGGAGAGCATGAATGTATAATGGGTTTTTTAAGGCTTTCAAAATTTTCGAGACGAAACTAATAGTTTGCTCCAAATTTAGGCTGTTTTCAATATTCTCTCAATATATAGCTTAAACACTACCACGAAAGGACCCAATAGAAACCAAACTGAAGTAATGTCATTGGGTGAGTCTTAGAGCTTTCTTGGAAGGAAGGCTTTGATTAATGAATTCTGTAATATTTATCTAAATATAAGTTTCCTAAACGAAGGCTAATGAAGAAGGGGGCATGGTCTCCAGAAGGACATCCCAAATTGATTTTCTATACCATAAAATTTGGCACTTGGAATTGGAGTCATATGCCTTAATTTGCAGGTTTGTTTTCATTTCAAATGTAACAATCAAAGTCTTAATGAACACATGCATTAGTCTGAGAACTTTACAATTAACGTCTACAATTATTTGCTCTAAAAAACCCCAATTTCTGTTGAGTACACTATCATATAAAGTGCGGGTGAAAGTCAAAACAATTTTGAGACGGCAGGACGTACCTGTAGAGTAAGAGATCGAGCTGTTGGAGTGTGGAGTAGCGACGGAGGTTTGTTGATTCAATGGAGGTTGACGATGGAGAAACGGCGGCAGCTTCACGTTGGTGCAAGTATGGCTGTCAAGGTCCACAATTTTATTTCCCCTAAAAAATCTTCCAACGTCCCATCAAAGATAAATCTCTCAAAAAAACATCAATACATCCAAGAATTGCAAAATGTATTAAAAAAATAATCTTTTCTGTCTTTGACTATACATAAGCTTCCAAGACACACATTTTTCAATAAATAAATCATTTTTACTTTACTACTTGCAAATATTTAAAAAATGTAGAGAAAGCTGTTAATATTACTGAAAATTAAGAATGAACGTTGATAGATTCAGATTCCATTGAGCATTTTTGTTCTATATTTTATAAAGGATGAAACAGAGACTTTGTCTCTTCAGAGCTTCATTATTCTGTGAAGGAAAGAAAAGCTGTTTCTCAAAATTTTCTTTTCCTTTTCAAAATTTACAACTTCTAAGGGAAAAAAAGTTGATTTAGGCAAACTATCAAACACCTTCAGTACATTACAGTGCAAACTTGACATAATATTGACATGCATGTAAAACTTTTTACACCAACTTCATCATCAAAGAACCCATTAACCCTATAAAGTATCTCTAATTTCTTTTACACAAATTTTGTCACCGATTCAGCCAATTTCCATTTCTAACAAAAACTATCAACTTTCTTCACCAATAAAAAGAGAAAATAAACATACAATGGGAAAAAAAGGAATGGAGAAATAGGCACGCAGAAAAGAAGGTGAAAACACTTACCAATTTCAATTTTGAGAGAGTTTGAGTTGCACGAGAGAAAGATGAAAAATTATAATTGAAAGAGCTTGCTTCAAATGAATATGCATTTGTGCTGTACAGTACTTCTTTTTAGTAAGGCTTTCAAATTAATGTAATTATGATGTATTAATTAAGAAATAAGTTGTATTACAAATTATGATGTATTAAAATTTTGGAAAATAAATTGGAAAAAATATTTCCATTGATTTATACCATCTCATTAACAATACCTTTTAGAGTAAGTTTATGTCAAACTATAACAACGTTTATATTCGGATATGCACATTAAATACATAATTTTGTAGAAAGATTATAAGTTCATGTTCATGATAATTTTAACCTAAATGCACCTATGCTTACGACTTATTATGCCTATGCAGGAATGAATTTTTCATACGGGCGCAACATGCTTCATTTTGATTTCTTTTTTTTTTTCAATAAAAATACAATTTAATTAGTTCTACTATATTTAACAAAATGACTTTGTACTAATATTTGTAAAGCTAAAGAAGAATAAATGAAAATAAACAATGTAATTTATTTGCTGAAGTGGCCAATACCAGCATGTCTAATAGAAAGTGTTCTCCTGCAGCCGTTGAAGTTTGTATATAAAAAACGTACGATCTCTTTCTCATATTCTTGGTTGTGTTGTTTTACTTTAAGATACTTCACATTCCAGATATTAAAATAAAGCCTCAAGTGTGGTACATTTTAATTGTTGACTCTTTTTTTACTGGTGTAGACATTATTGTGCAGTACATGTGAACATCCACTGTAACATAGCTAAGCTTTACCTCTTATGTGCTTCAAATGAACATCAATACGAAAATGATGATTTAAGGCACATTTTCTTTTTTCATGACTTTTGTCAAAATCAACCAAACATCCTGGGTTACAGAGAACATACGAAATGATTTTCCATCTAAAAGAAGTCAAATGTATGACAACTCTTCATATCACACACACCGATATAAATATATAGAAGGTAAAACGCGTATGAGATGATTTCTGTTGCAATTATCTGAAATGGGGTTTACCAAAAGATGTCTGATAAGTGAGGAGCTTCAGAATATGTTCATTCTGAGCAATAACAGAAGCCACTGGAATCAGACTCGAGCGAAAACGCTGGATAAATGATTGAGCACAAGATTACTTGAATATAAGCGCAATATCATACTACTATATATAAGTTTGACAATATTTACAATAGAGACTGGTCTGCCGTGCAAATGTTGTTGCAAAAGTAGCGTTAATACAACCCAAAAAGTTGAAGTGTTGGGAGTTTTTAGTTACAGGATGATGGTATCTTAATATAGAACAACAACATGTTAGAACTGGAGTCCAGGTAAGCTTCTCCAGTCGCTGAATTGATGGCGCAACAACATGTCAATGTACCTACAGCAAATGCATCAGCAATTATAATTGTGAATACCTTCTGATACCCAAGTGGTAGGAGTAACTTTGACAGTTTAATTCAGCCATTTGCAGGCACCATTCAAAGCGGCAACACGAAAGTGGTAGCGGTAACTTTGAGAGTCTAATCCAGTCATTTGAAATACAAACAAATAATAGAGTATACAGAAGATGTGGAAGTCTTTGGATCAAGCTGACTTCATTATCAAATTGAATTAACCTTTCATGTGACACCAAAATCTCCTATAAAATCAATGAGATTATATGTTGGAGGATTATACAGTGTATTTCACAACATAAAGCAATGGATCTGTAATGGTAACACTGTAGCTAAGTTTCTCATAGTGTTTCCTGAGAATATGCTTGTGTTATTGTGGTTGACAATCAATCTAATATATTTGAAAGCACAATTGGCCTATCGATTTCTGAATCCAACGCTACGTCTATACTATCATACTTTTATATAAAACCTTTGCAATATGTTCATTCTAACCAATAAGAGACGGCATTGATAGTGCATTTGTTGGGAGTTTTAAATTACAGGACGATAGTACCTTAATTTACAGTAACAGCTTGGAAGATTTAGAGTGCATCTAAGCTTAGCAACTCTTATAATTCTTGCTGTAGCAGTTATAATTCCGACTACCTTCACGATATTATAGTAGAATCTAAAGGTGCAGGAAATATGGAATTTATAATGACAACATAAGAGAGCAAGCATCATTGTAAAAGTGATCACCAAAATGGTAGGCTTCATTTTGAGAGTTTAATTCAGCCCTATGAAATAGTCACAAAGAATTAACTAATACCAAAAAGGACAAAATTGATTTGTATGTTTTGGTAACATGATACATTCAGTTTGCAGTTCACTATAAATAGTAACTGCAACACACACTTAGTAACAAATCCTAGATTACACATGAAAATATTAAATTCGTAATGAGAAATATAACATTTGGAACTTTTGTTAAGTAGTTGAAGATTCACAATTTTTCCAAACATGATTTCCATTTCTATTCTTAGTAGCATGATTGGTCATTTTAATAAAGATAACATTAACGCTGAAATAACATGGACGCATAATTATATCCACAGTGATACAGATGAAGATGCACTACAACATACCTATGCGACTGGGGCGTATCCAATTCATGCAAAACGTGAACAGCTGAGGCATCGCAAAAACTTTCAAAAGTTGTCAACCATCCTGGTTAGCTTCTTCTCCCTTACTGGTAATAACTTCTCTTTTATATTAATTGAGGTTGTGCACATTGAGACTCTCAAAAGTTGTCATTTTATAGTAAGTAAAAGTACCAAAAAGATGAAGACATTTCCTGTATTTAAGCGTAAATATATCAATTTTAATCACGCGAGTAATCATTGTTATAACTTAGACAGGGAAAAATGTTTCAAAAAGCTGTCAACATTTAAGCGTAATGAGTAGCGCTTAGACAAACACCTGTAAACAGGTAAACTAATGTACTGAAAAGAAGTGTAGAAGCATTAAAATGTAAATCTGTAAAAAATAGTATTCCTGCAAATTCTTGACAAATACACAGAGATAACTGTAAGTGACATTACAAGGAAATGCAAAGTCCAGCCTTTGTCCTTTGTTCTATCAGGTATGCACTGTCCTTTCGTTCTCCTAATTTCACCTAATTTGTTATTATTGATAATTAGGGGAAAAATCAAATGTTGTAATGAAGCCATAGCTTTGACACCATAATAGATTCTCACGGTTACCTATCTAAGCAAGGGTCTACCATCTTAATAATTGTGAAGCTCAAGTAAAAATCTCACACAACACAAAGAACAATTTTGTCGCTGTTATACCAAGTGTTTGTTGCAAATATATCATATACTGCTCAACTAACCTTTCACAGCTTTTTCAGAGGTGTGAGTGGTTCAATTGAGGTACCGGTGCTGGAAGATTCAGATTCGAGAATTGCTGCTGTCATCTGTACTGTGCTTGCATCAACCGACTTAGCCTTTTTACTATTTCGCTCGGCAGTGATTGATGCAGGTAAATGGTCTTTTCTCGTGTAGGAGAGAATTGTTAGACTGGATTGACTGACAGCAGAGTTTGTCCAGGATGACTTCCGTAGTTGAACCTGAAATAACATCTTCGACAGCATTTCTTTGATGTGTTCCACACGAAGAAGTTGGTTCTGGGGGAAAAATAATTCAGTTACAGAAGTATATGCTAAATGTATGAAAAGACAGATAATAAGACATGTAACTAAGAGGTAACCTTAACGCAGGTTGTGTCAAAGATGTCATCTGCCTTCATCAAGAGAAGTTTCTCAGCAGGATCACCTGAAATGAAGGCAGTTGTTGAACCAGTGCCATCAATGAGATCAATTTGGAAGGTACACCTACAACCATAGCAATTTAAGAGCTGAAATGTTATCTGTATACACCATATTTTTCTGCGCTTAATTTAGGTGTATAATAGTAGAGTAATACCGAGGCACTAATGTTGTCTTTGTAAGACATTTAGCGCAATCAAACTGCTTCTTCTCTTTGGTACGTTTTTTCTGTTTGCAACCTGAACATTCTAGAATGCAAAACTTTTGAAGGTCATTGGAAATTGACATTTCAGCCTCAACGCAAAACACGCCACCCTGTAATAGCCAACCAAAATTGTATGTATAACTCAATTCCATGAATAAATTAAGCAGGTGTAAATATTTCTGAAACTTACTGAGGATGCTGATGCAATATCAGCAATAGGAATCACTTGTCGATGAACAGGATTGAAGGCAAGAACGGTGGATGATCCTCCGAAGTTGCCTGGTACATTGCCCAGAAGGATGTCTTTGTTTGCTTTTGCCCTATCACGGTAACAGCAAAAGTGAAGAATAATTTTCTAACGGTATAGCAAAGCTTGAGATGCATGTTAAGAAGTTAATACCAACTCATCAAACGTAATGCCTGTGGATAAGTAGGATTAATGCGTATTGTTGTGTTGAATCTGCTTTGTAACATAAACCTGCACATATGAAATGATCGTGGTATAGTGTGGGGTACGGAAATGTAAGATTTTAGTTAAACAATGTAATTCACACATACCCTGATAAGCAGAGATTCCAAAGTTCCTTCCAAGGATTACAGGGAATTCCTTTCCCTTGGCTAATTGACCTTCCAATTCAGCCCCTTCGATTTCTCCAAAGTCCTCCCACAAAGTCAGAAGGAATTGATTACGTCTGAAAGCCAAAGGAATACATGAATTCATATTATTTATTTCAACTCCAGAGCAACATTGTCTCAAATTTAGGAAATGTAAATAACAATGTATACAACATGGGACTTTGCACTTACTGATCATCAGCAATAGTAATTTCGCGGCACGTATTTTGAGTACGCTCTGCATATTTTGAAGGGCCGCAACGGACAACAACTCCCACAATATCTGTTAGAATTGGAAATAAATGAGTTATTTACATGTGCGTGACGAAAAATGTAGCTTTGTAATGGTTGGCAAGAGGGATGTACCAATTTCTACATTAGGACCGGGAGTCATTTGAGCAACACTGGTAAAACTTGCAGTATGTAATTTGGTTGGTGGCAGTAGTGGCCTCTCCAGCACGTTATCCGGCTTAACATGTTCAATTAGAGTTTCTTTATCAAAAACCCAATAATATTTATGTATCATTCTTCCGTGCGAAGGTAATGAAACTTTGACTCTCGCAGTAGATATTAGATATGTATCCAACAATGTAAACTTATCTGCATAGTAGTCAATATCATCACCATATATGGTTTCCCTGATTTGTTGTTCCTGTAAAGTGAGGCAACTTTCTAAGAAGCAGATAAATATTATAATGATCTTAGAAGCTGAGCCGTGGCAAGAATGATTCAGAGTACCTGCTCGTCTTCCAGAAGGAGATTTTGGAATCGAATTTTCCTCTCAAAACTCATTCTGTCTCGACTCATGTCCACAATCTGGACTTTACAAGTCCAGTCGGGAGTGTCAATTGCGATTCCGTCGATATTCAATCTTGGTACCATTTGTAGTTATCTCCACAATGAGAGTAACAACAATTAGAGTTCTTCTCAATTAAGAAACTTTTCGTAATGGCCAAACACATAGAAGAGAGAAAAAACAAAACAGATGAAAGTGAAATGAGAGCAACAACACAAGACCTACTAATATATTTACCACTGTAATTCCACAAAGAAATTCAAATATGAAAGAACAATGCATGAGACATCAGCAGAACTAACAGAAGACTCTGAAGAGACCAAAACAAAAGAAAGGAAATTGCAGGAAAAAGTACACCACACAGGGAAAATGATAATAACAGTAACATGCATTAGAAACTAACAAAATAAAAAGATGGAAGCAACAGCAAAAGACTACCAGCTAAAGGTGATACTATGTATAACTCCTGAAAGAAGGCCAACTAAGAAGTGTGCATGAGGCATAAACAAAAGAAAGGAAATTGCAGGAAAAAGTACACAACACAGGGAAAATGATAATAACTGTAACATGCAATAGAACTAACAAAATAAAAAGATGCAAGCAACAACAAAAGACCCACAAATATATTTAACACTGTAATTCCTCAACGATATTGAAATCTGGAAGAACAAATAACATAGCTGAAACATCCACCAAGAAAGTGCATTAACACAACTAACAAAACACATAGAAAAGAGAACAGAACTTCTTAGCTAGGTACCAGCTAAAAGGTGATACTATGTATAACTCCTGAAAGAAGACCAACTAAGAAGTGTGCATGAGGCATCAACAAAAGAAAGGAAATTGCAGGAAAAAGTACACAACACAGGGAAAATGATAATAACTGTAACATGCAATAGAAACTAACAAAATAAAAAGATGCAAGCAAGAACAAAAGACCCACAAATATATTTACCACTGTAATTCCTCAATGATATTGAAATATGGAAGAACAAATAACATAGCTGAAACATCCACCAAGAAAGAACCCAAAAGTGTGTATTAACATAACTAACAAAACACATAGAAGAGAGAACAGTGTCTGCATGAACAGAACAAACAAAAGGAATGAAATTGCAGATCATTCAGCAGAACAACGAAAACACATATAAGAAACCACAATGCGTGCATGAGCAGTAGCATGCAATAGAAACTAACAAATCAAAAAATTTAAGCAGAAGAAACAGACCCCCAAAAAAATTAACTAATTGTGCAAACCAATACAAATATGACAGAACAAAGAACATACACGAAACATGAGAGAAGAAACAAGGGAAAAGCGTGGTAAACCTGAAAGCCGATGGAAGGAACGAAAAGGAAATTCCAAAGAATTGCAATTTCAAGGTTGAAGCACCTAAGCTGTAGAAGTAGGAACACAAAAGTAAAAAGAGGTAAGAATTGTGCATTAGCAGAATAGAGAAAACAGAACATTCACAGCAGAACAATTAACCCACAATTGCATAAATAAAAAGAATAGCGAAGGATCAAACCCACCAATTTTAGAGTTGAAGAACTGGAGCTGGAGAGTACACCTGAAAGCTGACTCAAGCCTTTTGAGTATATATGCAAACGCAGTACAATAGCTGAAGCTGATGCCAGTATGGAATTGCCCATGTGCTAAACGACCAATAAAGCAGGGCCACAACAACTCCTACATTAGAAGGAACACTCTTCGTGGTCCCACTTTCTGCCAACAAAAGTACAACAAAATAATGCACACGGTACAAGAAACTAATGTCATGTTAGTCTCACTCAAAGTACAACAAAATAATGCACACGGTACAAGAAACTAATGCAATGTTATTCCCACTCTTGTTGGCTTATATATATACTAGTGAGTCATGCCCGTGCAATGCACGGGCCCAACATAATACGGAGGTTATCAAACTGTAAAATTATTACAACGTTATTGGAAATTCGGTGTTTATCAAAATGTAAAACTCTTACAAGGTTATTACAAATTGAAGTTTTCTTATGTACCTTGTGTTACAAACACGAAATTGTTAAAAGTAAATATATGTTCCAAGTGTTGAGCTATGTGAAGTAAGGGTGGGAAAGCATGTGTTCTTTACATCAATGGCATTTGCTGGAGCTTGCACTGAATTGCTTTCCAGTGGAACTCATTTAAGTTGACCTTGTATAAGTACTAATGTCCCATCTTCTTTCACCTCTAGGAAAAGCTTGTGGGATGACCTCTTGTAGGCTTATCAAAGCAGCAAACTGACTCTAAAAGGACTCGTCCACGTAATTAGAAAGAACAGAAGTAAGGTGGCCGGGTGAATTTCTTGTTGCATTAAGTGACATTCATACCAGCATGCACCGCAAAATAGAAGAAGTTGAGCGTACCGATTGTGAGGGAAGAAGTAAATGTAGATCTGCCTCTTCATAATAGTATATCCATCCATTTAAAATTCTGGATTTGCTCTCTATAAAGTCTTTGTAAATTCTTTTTCTATTGCCTATATTTCATAAAGGATGGAGTAAATAGAATTCAATAAGGTAGAAGAGCATACAAAGTATATCTTGATCAACAGAATTGTATTTTCAACTCACCCTTTTCACTGTTCTTTCGAGCTGACCCCTAACCTCCCCAGTTCCATAGAAGGAGGTACCTGCTGGAAACTTAATTGAAGTCGAGAAAATCTTGATCAATGACATAGTGAAAAAAAATTAACTATTAATATCAAAAGAAGATGAACTCAAGTACCAGGGCCTCAAAGTGTTACTTCAATATTAACAATTAGTGTTATGGAACTTTATGTATATACATTATCGGTGTCTCCCTAACTTTTGGATCAACCAAGGAAAAAGTCGGAAATGCTGCATTTTCATCATCAGCAGAGCTATGAAAATGAAAGACTGTTGATTTACGTGGAAAAATAGACCTTCTTTCTTTGATTTGAAGCAAGACTTTAGCAAACTGTAGGTGTGCATCTGCGACATAAAAATATTTTTCCCTTAATGAGACCATAAATACTTGTTGTAAGTAAAGAAAAGTGCAGATCATATCATAAAATATTACTTGGCATAATACTATCTTGTAAAATCTATCTAAAGATCTTGAATTTGTCTTTATAAATAATCTACTTCATAACAATAGATGGATTCCACAGTATCAACCCACCAAACCCATCAGAAAGAGAAGCCAACTCAATAACAGAATAGCTATGAACAATCAGATGTAAAGTATAGAGTGAATTACTTACAAAATTTCATTTCCCACAACTATGATTGAGGCAGTAGGGATATTAGCGGGTTTTAAATCCTCGTTCTGTCCGTAAGTTGAATCTGAAAAGTGAAAGCTATCATTACCACTTCAAGAGCATATATGCCATACATTTACTGCATATAGTCCTAACTATAAATGGCCAATAAGACCATCATCACTTGCCAGCAATTTATTAAGGGAAAAAAAAGAAAGACAACATGGAGGTATGAAATGAAAGAAGTACAAATTCAATTGGTCACAGAGTTGAGGACATATGACATATTTGTACTCAAACCACGCATAATGTTGTACAAACTTACAAAATCCAGTGCAGGACTAATGAAAGTGCAGCTGTATACATGAGCGATTAGAGTGAGTTGTGTGAAGCTCTCTCTGAACAGGAACATTTACATCTTACTCTGCAGGTTCACAAAGGGGCAATTATTTGTATTTAAATAGATAATAATAGCAAAGATCAAGTAATTGTCTATGTATAATATGTGCACAATTGTTTTTTAAAATTTACAAATAAGTGCATAAGATCACCCATAAATCAAACCTTATAGATATTAGTTTTTCTCTCCACTCTGACCCAGACCAGTAGTAGTCAATACTATCCTTCAACCAAAATATTCATCACAGGTTTAACCTAAATATCACGTAGGATATATCTTGTTCACGTTCTTGAGCCCTGTAAGATCAATAAATTCAATGCATAGATAATCGGTATTTGTGAATTAGAAAATAACACATATCTATTACTTAGCAAGAGATCCAACATATAGGATGACACAAGCATACTTCTTTAGTTTCTTCTTAGACTTGATGTTGTTTGTAAAACCTCTCCAACTCTGCATTGAGATGTTGAGCCTTAACAATGTTGAGGCAACACAAATCACGAAGTGTTTTAACATATTTGACAACACCAACTACCACCATTATGGGTGTTTCAATTGCAGTGACAGCTTTACATGTCTCTTTCTGGTGGAATTCTACAATTCAGTAGGTAAGGAAGATCAATATTTAACATCATAAAACTAATAACATAGAGAAGTAATGAAATTATACCATTGTCCTATCTATCAAACTAAAGCCATCCAAGAATATCCAATTTACAACCATATTCTTAAATATGATTCTCCAATCAGTTAACTCGTATATAGGAGAAATAATCACCCAAAAAAAAACAAAAATGAGAAGAGAGCAATCACCCAAAAGAAAAAAATGAGTAAACTCTCTGTACAATATATTTTCTTTTCTCTCTCTCTGATTAGCCATAAATTGCAGCTTAATAGCAAGAGAGAAAGAAAGCTCAATTGATCATTATTATGAATAATGATTTTGTGTATACCTTTAGAAAAATCAAATAGAAGAAGAGGCTTGAAATGTAAGCTAGAAGAAATGGTTATTATCCAGTTAATTGGTAGTCGAACCAAGATTTATGTTTCAACGAAGCTATAGAATGCAAGACAAAAAAGAGGAATTTCAATTCTGATCTCACGATAATATGAGCTTCTCGTAGATCACAATAGCAGCTTCTTTTCTGCCCTCACCATTTTTTTTCAATTGAATGCGACACTTCAGCAAAGCAAAGAAGTGTCAATCGTAAAACCTATTTGCAGGGATATCACTCAAGCATGTTCTAGCGCATAAGGCTTCATGCACTAATATCATGAGCAAGACATCATTTTAAAGTTAACTTAAACCTAAATTCTTAGGCTGTGATCTTCAAACTCCAAAAGTTCAACTTGAGTACACCAAAGAAAAATCCACATGAACTACTAACTATTAAAGTTAAAAACACATCAAAATCATATAATAAAGGCGACATATAAAGAAATATACACATTTTCCTCGTTATTGTTTAATAAGAGAAATATCAAAAATTGTAAATTCAGAAGTCACATTAATTTTATTCAGAGCAGAGCATATCTTCTCTGAAGATTGTCTAAAGCTCCAAACTGATTCAGATAAGTCAATTTGGTCATGTCATTAAAAAGAAGCTGTCTTTTTTGTTAAAGAAAAAATCTAGTAAATAAACACAAACATGGAAAATAATGAACTACATAGAATTGCTTATTTGGATAAACAAATGGCAAGTTATTCACACCTTTGTCATGGTCAGATAACATTTTAGGTACAACTTTCACCAATCAAATACGCCATACTGATGTCGACTTTCTAAAATAAGAAAGAGGCAAGCTACCTCAAAATGTTGTCGCTCTTTGTTTGACAGGTTACATTTTAGGTACAACTTTTACCAATCAAATACGCCATATTGATGAAGAATTTCTAAAATAAGAAAGAGAAAGGCTACCTCAAAATGTTTTCGCACATCATTTGTTCCACAGAAGGCATACATGTATGAACCAAGTGCTTAGAAAATTCATGCACCACAAAAAAATATATACAAATATGTAAGTATTGCCTTAGAATAATTGTTTAAGAAAGTTAAATGTATCTTGCAACTCAAACAAAGATAAGAAAAACAGAGATATTTGCCATTAATTAGTTATAACTTTTGTCTTCGAAGGCAATTCCTTAAGATTATTTTTCTCAATAGTTGAAGCAAAACATCATATATTGAAAACTGTCAAGCTTTCTCCATCAATAAGAGATTAACTGCCAAACAAAAACAACATTTTTTGAGTAACACAATAAACCAGATGATTTTCTTCCATCTGCAATTTGTACAAATGGCTTCATTCTTGAATCAAAACAACTGAATGATCTCAGTTTTCACAAGAAGTTTGATGCTTATCAAATATCAACAGATAAAGGCCTATAACAGAGAGTAACATCTTTCAATCTGAAAGCAATTCATAAACTGTACTTCAATGCCATTCAGGAAACATGTTACTAACATGGAGATATAAAAGAAGAAATACATGCCAAGAGATTGGTTAAAGAGGAATTGATAAGTCATATATCCTTGGCATTTGATGAATTAGGCAGCAAAAATAGCCTTTCCACCAATCTATTATAACTTAATGGGAAAGACCTCCCATCATCATTTTCATCACCACTTGGTGCTCCACTCCTTGAATACCAAGCATGGTATCTACGGGGTAAAAGTTGATGTTCCAGAAGCTCATTCCAGAATTGCCTATTAGTTCTGTGACATGGCCCAGCTGATAGGAAATGCATAATCAAAAAATAGATCTCACCCATGTCGATGTCCATATCAGCCTCTGTTGATCTTTGTGGAGCAGATGGCTGAGAATTTTGATTAGCCTTTCCAGATAAGTTCAATGATTTCATACTTCCAGATGGTGCATCACAAGGGGGAATATACTTCAGAAAAGACATCTGTCCTATATAACCTAATATATATATATATATATGATACATTCATCAAAATCCTTTCCAAAATATGATGTCAAGAAAATGAAAAATAAAACAAATAAAAAGAAAGAAATGTTGAATTATCACATCGCTTTATAACTTGCCGCAGAGGTGCCATGTACAGTTAAAATTGCAAATTTCTTGCACATGCTTGGGAGGAGCCTCAATTACGGAATAAATGAGGAAAGGAACAGAAGTTGATCCCATTGTTAATTAACACTCAGCGATGTGAATTGCCATCCCAGGGACAAGTTTAGAAATGGAGAAACCTCTTCTTTAAACGGCAATAATCTGTAATGCAGTTTCACAGTTCATCATATTTAGACCAAGTTGTATTCGAGTCTACACATAATCTAAAAGAGCCACACTACAGCTAAGGGAAAGTGAATTTTGACTGAAATTCTGGAACCCTTTATTTCTTTTTTGATAAATCTAAAACTATAGAAGCCACATTTCAGAAACACATAAATCTGTTGTAGCTAGATTTTGTTCAAAGATTAGTAGAACAATAAAGGGATGCGGACATTAAAAATTTAAAACTGTTACAAATAAGAGAAGTTTAAAAAGATCCTACCTTGCAAAGGAAAAGAAGAAGTTGCTATGAACAGGATGAACTTAGCAAACACGATGTCAAAATAATCCTACTTTGCTCAAAAAAAGGGATTTTTTTTTTAAAATAAGAACCTGTAAATAGGGGAAGAATTCTTGAATTGAGAAAGAGATGCCAAACAGAGGTTTCCAACAGATAGTATACACACAAAAATGGAAGATGAAAGAGAGGCAAGATGTAATGCATCTCCAAACTAAATATAGGCAATAAGCCATATATACCAGATGAAAAAACAACAGAAAATAAGAAGTACAAAGATACAGGAAAAAGAATAAGGAGGAATTACCATGTGGGGGTACTTGTCCTCATCAACAACCCTCGTGTTTTAAAGCTTAATGTTGAGATACTGATCGACTGAATGTAGTGTTCCTTGAATAGCCAAATCGTTCTTCAATTCCACAGTCACTTCTCTGCCCACCAAATCCTTGAAGTATGAGAAAAACAACTGGAAAACACAGTGGGCAAGGGGAAAAACCAAGTTAGAACATAGACCAAATAAATTCATGAGGAAAAAACTCAAATAAGAATTGATTCAAATGAGGTAAATAAACTTTCTACTCTAGAACAATCGAAGAAAACAAAGCAGACACCAATTATATACAGATTAGGCGTGAATAAAGACGAACATACAACAATAAGAAAGAGAGATCAGAAAACAATACCATTTTTATCTCCCAGGGAGAATCACACTGTGTTCTACGTATCCTCGGCAGCTATCTGCTTAAAAAAAAACTGAAAATTTTCAGCCTTTCTTATAACACAGTACAACGACAACAACACACCTAGTTTGGAATATTATAAAAGCTCATAATACTGTGAGGGATTTTGAGGTGAGATATGCAGGTATTAAAATACGCACAAATAACCCACCACTTCTTGAGAATCTTCAAGAGCTCTATACACTTCGTCGTCAATATCCCTATGTTCCAAGACCCTACTCTCCATCCATCATCTCCCTTAACCCCCTTACCACCCCTGACCCTCACCCCCAACCTATAAACTAAAACTCAACATAGCACACTATACACACCTCAAAATCCCATTTGTTTAGACTAAATTGCATATAAAGGAGATGTTATTCAAACACATATCTCGATTGATTAGGAAATGAAATCAACTGTAACTTTTGACTTCCTATAATCCCAAATTCCGGAAAATAACGAAAAAAATGAAAAAAATAAAGCATCTTTCACGGACTTATTTATTTCTCCTAATCTTAAATATTCACAAAACTTGATTATTTCCAGCATACTACACACCATTACAACTTAAAAAGCAATCCATTACATAACACGCCAAGCAAAAACCACAAAGGAACTTGAGAAATCGAAGTTGAGGATTTGTTTAGGGTGCGTACCAATACAAAACACGGGGTAACAAAAACAGAAATTCAGTACTATTACAAGGAATAATTAGGGTTTTTTTTGTGTTACAGAGACATCTAGAGAAGTTACATTTCTGACTTCGAATTTAAAGCATGCAACATAAAGAGATTCACAATTGTATAATGGAAAATCGAAAATATAAAAAAGGAGTAAAAACTCAGTCTTTATTGAAAAATTGAAGAAAAGCCCTTTCGAACAATAATAGTATATACCCATTGAATTTAAGATAACCATTTGCATGAATGTAACGGAATAAATCTTTTATCTTTTTGAGATTTAAAACTCGTAGTAACTCAAATTTAGAACAATAATAGTAGATGGCCAAGATGACCCAAGGTAATTGAAGATGCTATAAAACAGAGGAAAAAAAAATCTAAATTCAAGAGAAAACGAAGGTTAAATTAGTACACACCAGAGGCCCAAAATTACCGATTACCGGTATGAGACCAAATATTTTCAACGGAAGCTCGATCACTTCAGCTTGCTAATCTACCTTCACTTTGACAGCTTTACCTAATCAATTCCCATATTAAAGGCTTACAGTAGTCAAATAGTCATGTATAAATACATGCATCTGCAAATCAATACACAAAGTATGAGAAGCAAGAAATTAGAAGAGTTCACCACAAAAGCAAAACATATGAAGCAACCACAACAAAAGAGCAATGGAAAAATGAACAAAAATCAAGCCAATCGAATGAAGAATCGACAAAAAGAGAGCTAAAACCAAAAAGGGAAAAAATCAAATCAAATCAAATCTAATAGCGATAGCTGGAAATATGGTGACAGAGAAAACAACATTAGCATGAAATAAATGGAGAAAAAAAAGAACAAAGTGGAATTGTACAGAACCATTCCAGGGAGATTTAATTAAGCATGGATTTTTTCCAGGGGATGGAGAATAGAGTGTATAAAAATAATGTTAAATAGAATGTATTAGTAGTGCTTGTATTAATTATGCTTGCATTACTTATACATAGAATATTCTTTATGCATTGTTTGGTTTGGTGTATTAAAAAAAATGTATTGTATAAAAATATTTATTTACAAAAGTATCCTCCATAATTATGGTTGAAAAGATGTAAAAGTACTTTTGAGGGATAATTGAGTCTTTAACCATGTTAATGCATGCATTAAATTCCTTTGCATTACTAATACCTAGAAATCCATGATATTAGTAATACACTCCTCAATACACAATAGATTGTATAACTAATGCTTGCATTAATTATATATAGCATGAAAAAAGGTACCAAACAAGGTACTACTAATACACAAAGCTAATGCAAGCATTATTTTTGTTAATACACTCTACCAAACGACTCCTAATTAGAGTTGAAGAACTGGAGTTGGAGAGTAGACCCTTTTGTTTGATTTTTGAGTATATATGCAAACACATTACAATAGCTGAAGTTGATGCCAATATGGCATTGCACACGTGCTAAACAACCAATAACGAAGGGCCACAAGAACTCATACATTAGTCTCACTCAAAGTACAACAAAATAATGCAGACGGTACAAGAAACTACTGACATGTTAGTCCCACTTATTGGCTTATATATAATAGGAATATATATATATAGATAGTATACTTTACATAAATCTCATAGTGTTAAGAGCTAATTACATTATTTCCCTACTCTTTTCCAAATTACAAAAATTTCTTAAAATTTATGAATTTTGGATACATCACTGGACTTTTGGATACATCAGCAGGCATCTGGATACATAGGGGAGGGATGTATCCGAGAGAGGAGGGATGCATCAGAGAGGGGATAGGACATCCAAATATATAGGGGAGGGATGTATCTGAGAGGGGAAGGATGTATCCGAGAGGGAAGAGATGTATCCGAGAGGGGGATAGGGTTGTACATCGATCGAGAGGGTAGTGATGTATCCGAGAGGGGATTTTTGAAATTTTTTTAAATGATAGGAAATTTTAGAGATTATTATAAAATAAGATGTGTATTTAGATATTTTTTTCCTATATATAAAGTAATCAACTCTAAAAGATTCTTCAAGAGACTTTGTGATTTCGTTATCAATATTTTCATCAAATTGTTTCTTACAAAAATCAGGTTCTATATTATTTCATAAGCAATTTCCATAGTAGAAATCATAGCACTCATAGTACATATAACTTTTTTTTAAAAAAATTACATATATAAGTAAAAAAAAATTGAAATAGGGGACCCTAAAAATATGGGGCCCCAAGCGATGGCTTTAATGGCCTAGGGGTTAAGACGGTCTGCTCATAAAGCAAATCAAATTCCAACCTACGGATAGGTCATCATGATATCTCATTATTACTAACATTAGCATTTCCATCGGATAGAACTCATCAATGTATATTTGCAGATCGTGATATTTAACATACTTCTTCATCAGTCTTCATGGGTGTCAAAATGAACCTTTCACTTTTTAACGTCATTCTCGCATACATCACGACTAATTTACACATTTATTTCGGCCTTTTGAATAGATATATATATATATATGGAACAAAAATTCTCAATTATTGTTGATCTGAAAATCTTTACATGCTACAAATATATTCATAGGAAGTATAGGTAATAAAGATTTACTATCAAAGAAGTATCGAGCCACATATGCTATGTAAATAACACCATTTTCTGAAGTCATCGGCCTAGTTCTTCGTGTAAGGAAAATTCAAACATTTCATGGGAATCCAAATAAGCATGACTTTGGAGTCATAATTTTGCTCTTTGGTGTCATAATTCCAAACACAAGTTGAAGTAGAATCACAAACAAATGAAGGTTAATTACAATTCAGTTTTGATGAACAAAGAAAAATCTAAAAATATTTAGCAACTTACTTGGACAAAATGATGTTTAGGAGTTCTTTGTCTAATGGAGATTAAATTCCTTTCAACAATTGCTAAGAAGAGTTTAAACTTTATTGAAATTTTGAAGTGACAATTTTTATTTTAAGTTGGGCTTTATATAATTTTTGAATAACTGATACATTTGATGGTTATTTATTTAATTGGGCTGCATAAAATTAAAATTCAAAATTCAAAATGAATTAGTTAGTAGTTAATCGGATCCTAATATTTAGCAATGTGTAAAAGTGGGATAAAATTTATTTTCAGTTATTTTTAAAATTTATATTTCCTTTTTAATTTTAAAATAATGACTAAGCTATTTGTATTTTTTTAACTTCGATTTGATATTTAATTTGTTTGGCATTCAGTTTTAAAATTTTAAGATAATAACTAAATTATCTAAATAATTGTCATACTAAAATTTTAATTTAAGAAAATAAAAATAAATAATTATTTGGATAATTTGACAATTTTTATATTAAATGATGTAGAATATTTAGTTTGTGTACTTCTTAAATGAAAAAATAATTTTTAATTAAAATTTTTTCAATTTGTTTAGAAGGAGTGTAATGGAAAGTTTTACTGAGCTTTGGTTGTCCTTGCTTGTCTTCTTGAATTATTGTTCTCGCTTGTGTTGGCACCTCTTCATCAGAAAGAAATTGTATTACTGTACCTACAAAACCATACAGAAGATTGGTTAAAAAATCAGCCAGGTTGTTGCCTTCTCTGAAAGTGTGTACTACCACCACCTCCCTCTCCTTTAAGATCTCCTGAATGCATTTTATGTTCACTGATATGCTCCATGAAATTTCCCAAGTTCCATCTAACATCTTTTTAATAATCAAGGAATCAGTTTCCATCACAAGAGGTAAAAAATTAATCTGAACACAGCGATTCAAACCATCTTTAAATGCTTTAACCTCAGCTTCTAAAACATCACATAAATCAAACCTCTCTACTTCAGCAAATACCAAGTTACCCTGACTATCTTTCATGCAAAATGCCTTTGAACTGCATTCAATAATGCGTTTACTAGAACCATCAGTGTTTCACTTATAGCTCCTGGAGGGCACACCCATCTAACAACTTTATACGAAATAATAGGAATGTAAGATTCCAGAAATTGAACAATCTGAGGCCAGGATTTAGGCACATTAACAAGCCAAGGATATCTCGAAATAGTCATTAGATTAATATTTCTATTTATCTCTCTCTCCATGGCCTTCTTGGACATTCTTCCTCCATGCTTTGTAATATTCCTTCTTTTCCAAATTTGCCAAATGATGAATATTGGAATAGCTCTAACCAGTGGCTTCAATTTAGTAGCACAATCAACACTCCACCACTTATCTAGGGTCTGTTTAAATTGAACAAAAGGACCATGTATTCCAGCTGCACCTGCAAATGTTATCCTTAAAGACATAGAATCAGTGCAAGACACAAATAGGTGGTCAAAGGTTTCTTGTATTAAGTCTGAGCAGCAACAACATTCCACATAATATGCTATTCTGTTTGTAACCAAGACCTCTCCTATAGGAATTCTTTGAAGCCACATCCTCCATAGTAAAAAGGATATTCTTAGTGGAATACCCTTTTCCCATATATTCATAATGCCCAACTGATTACTCTTCCTTTGTCTAAATATGTTCCAAGCACTGCTCACTGTAAATTTTTCTTTGCTATTTGGCATCCACCAAGGTTTGTCTTTTTCTTCTGACAGTTTCACAGTCCCCATGACATCAACCACATGATCACACATTTCTCTCTTCAATAACTCAGTCATCACAGTCATGTTCCATCCATCCTGCTCCATGATCTGATGAACATCTTCATATCCTTCTGTAGATCCATGTGTAAAATGTAACACATAGTGCAAAGCGCCTAGTTGTGTCCAATTATCATACCAAAGACTAGCATAACCTCCTCTAGGTTCCCACCATATCTCTTGATCTATCTTATCTCTGGCTTACAACATCAACTTCCATACTTGAGATCCACCCTTCCATTCAACAATTTGTGGCCTATGTCTTTTGCAATACTTGTTCCAGAGGAAATTAGCCCATAAAGACTTCTTGGCCTTGAAATTCCACCAAAGTCTGGCAAATAGTGCCTCTGAAACATCAAACAGAGACCTAAACCCTAGCCCTCCTTCTTCTTTGGGTTGACACATGTCTTCCCAAGCTACCCAGTGCTTTGCCCTTCCTTCCTCTTTAAAATTCCATAGAAATTTTGCAAAAACTCTATGGATATCATGGATGATAGATTTTGGAGGTGTGATAACAGAGAGTAGATATATAGGCATACTTTGCAATACCAGATTAATAAGCACAATCTTACCTCCAAAAGATAAAAGTTTGCCCTTCTAAACCTGTAACTTATTTTGAATTTTCTTAATCAATTATGCAAAGTCATTTTTCCTTTTCTTGGCATGCCCTATAGGGCAACCAAGATAAGTTAAAGGAAACTTACCCCTCAGTAAACCAGTTGTCTCTTCCTCCACCTTCACTGAATTAGTAGCAGCCTAACTGAACATGTGTAAAAGGCTTTTCTCCTTATTAACCTTCTGGCCTGACTGATTCTCATATTCCTGCAACACCTGCATTATCAATGTAAGGGAATTCTTTTCTGCTGATGCAAAGATAATAGTATCATTTGCATAAGCAAAATGATTTAACTTGTCACTCCATTTAGGCATACCAAAACTATGAAATTCATTGTTATAAAACAACTGATTCAAGGCTGTGGATAAGACTTCAGCTGATAATATAAATAAAGCAGGTGATAGGAGATCCCCTTGCTTAACTCCCCTTGATGAATGGAAAAACCATGAGCCTGTCCATTTATAAGAATAAAGTACCAGTTATTAGCCACAATTCTCCAAATCAAATCAATAATTGATTCATCAAAGCCCATTTGAGATAAAACTCTGATTAAGAACTTCCAATTCACTCTATCATATGATTTTGCCATATCTAGCTTGATCACCACATTTTCAGGCTTGCCCCTCTTCCTAATGTCAGTGATGATTTCTTGAGCTAGAAGCACATTCTCAGCAATACCTTCACAAATCTAGATTGGTTCTGAGAGATTAGCCTTGGTAACAACCCCTCCAACCTATCATGAAAAATTATGGAAATCACCTTGTTAATAAAATTACTTAGACTAATAGGTCTTAAGTCTGAACATGTTTGAATGAACTCCTTCTTAGGCAATAAGACCAAATTAGTATGAGTAATTGATTTAGGCAATGTAAGACCCTGAAAAAAGGCATGCACTACATTAATAATATCAAGGCCCACAATGTCCCAACAAACTTGAAAAAAATGACCCGTAAAGCCATCAAGGCCACAAGCACTGTCCCCATTTAATTTAAAACCCACTTTTTAAAATTTTCTCAGCACCCGGCATTGCTTTAATCAAAGCATTTTCACTATCAGAAATTGTTGGTTGCAGATAATGTACCAAAGGAAATTCCTCATTCACATCAGTCTTAGTGAACTGTTCTGAAAAAAATTTCAAAGCCTCTGTAGCAATATCATCATCTCTTTCAGCCCAGGAACCATCAGGTTGCATGATTCTCTTCAAAGAGAGTCTCTTCCTTCTTCCCTTCACCAAACAATGAAAGAACTTAGTGTTCTTATCCCCCTTTGTATACCATTGGATGCTAGCCTTTTGTCTCCAAAATTCCTCTTCATAATGCAAATATAATTTATATTCAACCTGAGCATGTTGTAGAACCATTTTATTGGATGCAGAAGGGTCCTCTTCAAACAACTTTTCTTTTAGTTTAACAATTTCCTCCCTTATCAGTAGTTGTTTAAATATATCACCAAACTTGTTCTTACTCCATTTAGCCAACGCTAACTTGGTCTTCTTCAACCTCAGCTTCCATTGCACAAAGACATCTCCAGAAACCTTAGCTTCCTAGTTCTGCTATACTACTTCTTTGAAATCATCACTCTCAGACCAAAATTTTAAAAACCTAAATAGTTTGATAAAATTTTGGGCTAAGCCTCCACAAGAAATGAATAGAGGATCATGATCAGACCCTGTCCTAGCCAAATGCTGCATGACCACCTTACCAAACATATCTATTAAAGCCTTATTAATGACAACCCTGTCAATTCTCTTAAAAAAATACAATCTCCATCTGCTCTGCCATTCCACCATGTAAAAGGACTACCAGTAAATTGTAAATCAAATAACTTACAAGAGTTGATACAAAAAGCAAAGTCCTCAAATTCTTGTGGGTAAATAGGAAGTCCACCAATCTTCTCCTCAACACTCATAACAACATTGAAGTCTCCACCTACCATCCAAGGCATTGACCATAAGCTTAGTCTTTCTAATGCAGAACACTTAGCATAGACCATTGTAACCAATAGCTGATTACCATGTTCAAGTGTCAATTGTAAGGTCAATTGTTGAGCAGAGTCAGAAACCACTCCTACCTGAATGTTCCCTTTTATAAATACCCAAATTTGACCATTAGAATTATAGTTAACATATTGCATGCCCAATCTTCTTTTGAATCTTTGAATATGCCTAGTGTCTTGAAAAGGTTCCATCAAGGCAACTAGGAAAAATTGATGATGTCTATTCAACATTTGAACCCTATGGAATGCATTTTGGGTTCTAACCGACCTTATGTTCCAAAACAAGGCTTTGTACATCATTTAACAGAGTTCTTTCCTATCCTTTTGGCCTGAATCCTTGTTGGCTTTAATTCAACATCCTTCTTGGCTTTACCTTTCTTTGTCTTAGGTGATAGACCAGCTTCCTGATAAACTTGAACCTCAAGAAGCCCACCATCCTCATCTTCTTCATCATCTTCAATAAGTGTAGCAGTATCTGCCACTATTGTTGTGTCTCTTTCTATGTTATAATTGCCTCCTCTTGTATAATTTGATTTGAAACTATGCCATGTAACTTCTCTATTGGAGTAGATTTTTGAGCTCCAGTTTGAGCTACATCTGTAACAGTTATGTTGATCAACTGTTGTTCTTCATTCTGATTGGGTCTCACCTCATCTGACTTAATTGTTCCATTTTCTATTTGCAGGACCTCATTGTGCTCCCCTTCTAGAGTAAATCTTCCTTCCAGTAAGTTTATTACTTGGAGAGGTTCTTCATAGCAGGCATTTCTTAGCATCTCCTCATTATCCTCTACCCCTTGATTATTACTGTTCACAATAGTTGTGTTCATATCTTCCTCCCTATCATTGTCATCATCAACTAAATTTATTGCAGCATGACTATTCTGATTTTCTTCTCCTTGAATGACAGGGGCATCTCTTTGTTGGCTACCATTCTCAATAACTCTCCTCAATTTATCAACCATTAGACTTGTTGTAATTGTTTCTTCACTTTCCTCTGTACCAGTGCCTTCTTGTAATACTTGTTGTTCAGTAATGTTGCTGTAATTACTTACAGTCTTTCCTTGTTGATCTCTAAATGATGTGATAACCCAGTCATTGGTGGACACTACTTGATGTTTCTGCTGATCTCTTTTTTCCACAATTTCTGGCTTGTGCTGCTTGTGTATTTCTGCGTCTGTGTGTTTATTACCATGCTGCCATGCTTCTATCTCCTTAGGTATTGTGAGTGTCTCATTCTCCACATTTTCCAAGGTAGCAAAAGGATTTTCATCAGTGGCTTCATCCATGTTTGAAACCTTTATGGTTTGATTGGATTCCTTGTTGGTTTCTCTATTGATAATTTTGCCTGTTGGGTTCCAATATCTCTTTATAATTCTCTTCTTCCTTCTTTGTTTTCTCCTTCTCTTGCTCTTTAGCTGCATTGCTAGTTTCTTTATGCCTTGCTATCTTTTCTCCTGGATGTTCATCTGTCACTACAGGTGTTGTTTTTAATTCTGTATGTAGGCTTCTACAATCTTCATCTGCATGTCCTTGCACCTTACAATGTTTACAATACAGAGGTACCATATCATAATGGATCTTCACTTGTTCAATTCTTGATTCTTTAGTCCCTTCATTCACAATTTCCTTTCCAACATATTTTGGAAAATTTGACATAAGATCAACTTGCACTTTTACTCTTGCACAACTTGGTCTGATTTTGTTAATTGTAGTTGAGTCTAAGTGCAAAGGTTTACATACTGCTGAGGCCAAGGAGAAAATAGACTCTTTAACAAAATATGTAGGCTTAAGATCAGGGAATGAGATCCAAGCCATGGCTTGTGTAGTTTCCTAATCAATCTTAAATTTCTCATCAAATATAAGAGGCCTCATAGAATATGAATATCTATCCTTAGCCAATATGTAATAGATGTTTTTTGAAATAATGTTTATAAAATCCTCCTGTTGATCTAGCCTTATAAGCACATGTCGATTTCTTAGTAACCCTATCTTACAATCTCCTTTGATATTGCATTGTCTAGGAATAATTGTCCTAAGTTCTTCCAACTCCGGCCAACCATATGAAAATTTTCCAATCACATCAAATTGAAGATTTTCAATGGTATTCATTCTTTTCACTTCATCTTTAGTCCAGAAAATTCTCGGGATGCCATTAGCATATGTGACTGTCTTCATAGGGATAGACACAATCCCTGATTTATCATTAGGAACCATTGGATTAACATTCTTGAGAGAGTTTGCATAATTCTCTGTGGGAATGAGGCAATTGCAACCCTTGTTAGGCAGTACATTAAGCACAGAAGGCAAACTAGGCCTATGGATTGATGTAGTACTATTGTTTAAAGGAGGGAAATCTAATTCTTGTAACAAAGACGACTGTCCAGCCCCTATAACGAGCTGACCAATGGCCGGAATGGCCATGAACGTGGTGGTTGTAGGTTAAGTTAGGGTTGCGGCGACTGGCATGTAGAGAGCATTTTTTTACTTTCTCTATATTATTTATTATCATTATTATATAAAACAACTATTTATAATTTTAAAAAAGAATACGTTTGAAAATTTTATTAACTAACTAATACAAAATTAAATTATTTAAAAAAATTAAAATTGAAAATTTTTGTGGTGATGACATGTGTCACTTTTTTCCTCTCCTATTATATATAGATAGATATGGAATATGGAAATAGTTTGTTTATGAAATTCATTAATTCATGTAATGAAAATTTAGAGTAACAATATGTTTGTTAGTTAATAGAAATTCATTCACCAAAAACAATATCATTTTCTTTATATCATAAAAAAATTTAAATTTAAATTTATAAAATAGATAAAAATGACTATCATCATATCAGGAAAGCCTGAAATCGCATTTCCTTTTTACATTAATTTTCATAGCATGAAAAATCTTATAGTCATATTGGCGTTGGTAAGTAGTCATACATCCCTTTAAACTCAATTATTGCCTTAAATATTCTTTTGCATTGTACCTTCTCCCTTTTCACGAAATATGAGTATTAATTTTTTAATTCTTTCAATTTTTTAAAATTATTTTAACGAGGGGGTCAGAGGCTGAACAATATCCTAGGTCTTAATAGTAATAAACAAAGTCAACATTACAAGTAGGGGGGACATAAACCTTACCTCCTACCCTATGGTGGTTCTAGGTCGGCCCTCCTTACTAAGGAAAGCCCACCTATCCCCAATTCTAAAAAAAGAAACCTATAAACTATGCACCTATGTGAGGACTCCCACTACAAAAAAATGAGCGTTTACCGACGGACAAAATTCGTCACTAATCTATGAAATTCCGTCACTAAACATGATTAGCGGCGGACTGGCGACGGATTGTTGACTGTTGCTATTACGCTCATTAATAATCTCTCAGTGACGAAAAAATGAGTTCCGTGGCAAGTTTAGCAACGTCATATTGACGAACGATTTCCGTCGCCACTTGTTAGCGACAGACTGGTCCTTCATTATATTTATATAGTTTTGTTGCTAATTTTGTTATTCATTTCGTCATTTAGATAAATTTGCGATAAAATTTTGGTCGCTAGTCTGTCGCAACATATTCTATCATTTGAGCCAGCATATTTGGCCCTTAATAGTCCGTCGCCAACATTCTTTTCATAGCAACGACCAAATAGTCGCTAAATTTGTTGCTAAAAATTGTTCTTCTAAAATTATTTGATTTGTTTATTTTAAATATGCACTACTGAAATGAATTAAATGTAAATTACTAAATACTCCCAAAATAACCAACATTCATATAAAATAATACTCATAGACGATTCAAAATATCTAAATAGAAAAATCCAAACCACATATTTTTTGTTCAAAATATCCAAAGCATCTATCAACTATTCTTAAATGAACCTAGGTTCATCAAAAATTGTTACTACACAATTTGTAGTTTCCAAAAAAACATGACAATATGAAAAAATTAAAGTTACGGGAGACTAATGGATACGATCGTCACTTGAAATTGAGGGATCAACCTTGTCCACATTAGTAGTAGCATATGATAGGTTGCCAATGGGAGTAATCACTGCTTGCACCCGCTCAACAATAACATGAACAAGATGATTAGTAAGTGTAGACATCATTTGCTTTACAAACTCATCCATATTTGTTGTTGATGTTGATTGAGAAAATGAAGGTGGTAATGATGATGAGCCACAAAGATTCTCCCCGTAGTAACTTTTTAGTTCACATCCAAGACCGTATATTCTTCTTTTCTTTTCTCCCCTCGCAGCTTGGTAATATGCTTCACATTGATCAATATTAGTTTGAGACATTATTTGTTCTCGTGATATTTCTTCATATTTTTCCTATAATAAGTAGAGGAAATGAGAAAGCATTAAAGATAGGGAACAAAATAATTTTGGAAGGCAGATGCAGAAATATAGCACCAAAATACTTCAAACAACATCAGAAACACCCAAAAAAAAACACCAAAACAGCATCAAAATTACACCAAAACAACTGCATTAGATTCACACTAAAATGACACTAGAATTGCACCAAAATAACACTAAAATTGCACAAGAAAAGCCTCAAAATAACACACGAATTACATCAAAACAACATCAACAGATTCTCTCTAAACCAGGACTAGAATTGCACCAAAAATAACTACACTAGAGTCACACTAACACGGCACTAGAATCGCACTAAAACAACACTAAAATTGCACCGGGAAAGCCTCAAAACAGCACCCGAATTACACCAAAACAGTAGCAACACATACGCTCTAAAACAGAACTAGAATTGCATCAAACAGCATCAGAAACACCCGAAAAACACCAAAAAAACAGCACTAGATTCACACTTAAACGACACTAGAATTGCACCAAAACAACACTAAAATTGCATAAGAAAAGCCTCAAAACAACATCCAAATCACACCAAAACAGCAGAAACAGATTCTCTCTAAAACAAGACTAGAATTGCACCAAAAACATATATTGTGCTTGGAGGTGAGTGTTTATGGATTTTTGTTCATGACATATTTGTGACCTTATCATGTAGCACACATCCCCATTGCATTTTCCTTCGCCCACCCCCAGATGCCCACAAACAAACAAATGCATGTTGGTTTTTAATGTTTTGGCTAGAAAGGGTATCTATACTGAGAGTACACAAACCAACAACATGGATGGGAAGTACGTTTTAGCTAGTGGAGAAGATGACCTAGTTCAGGTTTGGAGCATGGAAGAACGTAAGTTGTTGCCTGGGTTGAGGGGCATAGCTCCAGGTGAGTTTTGAGCAGTTATAACTTACCTTGGTTTCTATGTAGCATTCATGCCTTATTCTCTTAACTTGTTTCTGGCATGTCAGTGGTGTGGCATTTGATTCATATTGGTCAGCACCAAATTTAGATGGCAAAAATGAAAATGTTGTGTATTTGGTTCTGTTGGTCAGGTACATGTTCAAAATAAAAAAACTCATATTATTGAGTTTATGTCTCACTATTTTACTTGGTCTTTTATTTGCTCATTAAAGATTTAAAGTTTCTGTGTTCCAAAACATTTTCCTCACCTTACTCATAATATGATTTTCAAAGGCTATGATCTGTTTGAGGTGTATACGGCACTAGAATCGCACTAAAACAACACTAAAATGCACCGAAAAAGCCTCAAAATAGCACCCAAATTACAACAAAACAGCAGCAACAGATACACCCTAAAATAGGACTAGAATTGCACCAAAAACAATAGTAGAAAAGCACCGAAACAACTCCAAAATTGCACCTTAACAACACTAGGAATTAATTCTCTGTTGCACCTTAACAACATAGTTGCTTCTGAAAATTGTACTCTAAGCGGACTATAATTTCACTAATCAGATTGTGAACCTATGAGACATGACATATACATTTTTAGATAGGTTTTAAAGCTTTAGACTTACATGAAAAATTCGAGAACGCTCACCAACAAATGATTTTCCATCATGACCATGTGTATGGACGTGCAAATGTAACTCACTTGGTGTTGGATCTCGACCTTTTTCAATAGCCTATACAAAAGAAATCACTTAATTATTAGATACAATCATATTTTTTGCATAATATGTGTTTAGATACAAACATATATATCAGACAAGAAGATGTTAGTTATAGAGTTCGTAAAATATATACTCACAAGTTTCTTGCGATATTCTCCAATTGAGATAGAGCCGCCCGTGTGAGTCTCAACATTAGTTTCACAGCCGCCACGATGATTCTTTGCATTTATTTCTGACTTCTTAATACACTCATCACTTTCCCAAAGTTGCATCCATCTTTCCAACACATGTTCAGGTACAAAACCTGGCCTAACTCCTTCCCCGTTTATTTTAGAAATGAAATTTCTGTATTTTACTATTGCCTTAACCATCCATTGTCTCTTCACTTCATTTTCACTAATGGAAACATCCCAATAGAATTTTTTCTGAAATAAATTTTAAAAGTAATACATTAATGTCCTATCTATAAATGGGAATACACTTGCTAAACTCACTTACGATGAAAAGTTATACCTTGAATTCTCCAAAATAACCATTTCTTACATCATTAGAGACACCTTTCCAATTGATTCCATTGGGATCAACTTCACTTTTGAAAGACTTGGATATGAAATTAGAGCATATTTTAGAAGGTTCCAACCTGTATAAAGTTGAAGACGATATTAGGAGGGTTATCATAAATCAAAAGTAATATAAGTATCTGACATTATATTTATAAGACCTAACAGAAAGAATACTCATATAAATGATTTCCAGATCCATCAATTATTAACAAAAAGAATACTCATATAACTGATTTCCAGATCCATCAATTGTTAACAGAAGGTTCCATCCCCCACTACTTTTTATAGCATATTGTTACGTAACATCACACATGACTACAACAACAGAAAGGTATATTACAGGCTATAGAACTCACAATGTTACTCTCAACATCCAGAACTTTCATTATACTCAATTTTTCTAGATTCAAAGACAACAAGCGTTATCTACACAACAAGTAGCAGGATATCCTTACCTTGGATTCGTTCGGAAAATCTTACACATATGGAATTGACTAATTGTGCACATAACTTTAGAAATATTTTTTCTAGTAAAAAAGGAGAATATGTAAGTCACAAAAAAATAAATAAGAGTTCATAGTCAAAATAGGGTGAAAAAAGTAATGGAAGTCAAAGAAATTAACAGAGAAATATACTTAACAGAGAAAGGATTTTCAAAGCTCTGAACGAACAACAAAATATGTGATTTTAAACAAAACTTAAAGACTCGGAGTGAAATCAGGAAGATTTGGACAATTGAGCAGGTAGTAAAAGAGAAAAATAAACATTTTTTGAGCTTAACGGGAAAGCTAGCAGCAGTAAATTATTTCTGAACAAACAAGAAAATATAAAATAATTTAGCAGCGTAAATGTTGAGGCATAAAGAAAAAGAATGCAGACTATGTCAATCTAAAAGAAAGATTTAAACTAGATCCTTAGCAACCTTTTGACTTGTTGAGCGACTAGAAACATAAGCTAGACACAAATACACTTCAAATATAGGCAGCCGCAACTTAAACATTACTTCACTAGATTTCCCAGATTTCTGAAGTAGCACATTTCAGCCAAACGACCAAATTTCAGATTTAGCACATTCAACAGACAAGAGGTCAAGTTCTCTAGATTAAATCTTATGCTTAGAGGATCAGAAGTTGGTAATGTGATAGTGAAATCCTATCACATTATCTTCAATTTGTTCAATGTACCATCTATAATTTATTGAACTATTGAAAATATGAAAGGAAGCAAAGAAGCATAAGTAGAAACAAGTTATAAGAATAAAAGCAAAAGAATGGACTAACCCTGCAGAAGTTAGAAAGATAAGGGTCCTTGTATGGCTACTACTGGATTCACCTTCAGCAGCTATGTTGGTATGACCTGTTGGGTTGCTCTGAGTAGACAGACCCTGACCCATTAGGTTACTCTGATTCGGTGTAGCAGCAACTGTGTTGGTATGATCTGTTGGGTTGCTCTGAGTAGAGAGGCCCTGACCTATTAGGTTACTCTGATTTGGTGTAGTTGGAGGTGTCTCAGAGATGGTTGGGCTGATACTTTGAGTTGACGTTTCAATAGTTGGGGTACCACCTTGTTGAGGAGAAACTATAATGGGCATGGGAATAGTTGGCATGCTTACACGAATAGAAGGATTACTCCTACCTAAGGATTTTCCATGACCTCTGCCTCGAGCCATATCTATAAACAAATATAACCTTGTTGTTAAATCCGACTGGTACAAAATAAAATTAAACATAATCCACAATAATGAGAACTATTGCATTAACAAAAACTAGAGTGAAACACTTATCACTAATACTAAATCATATTAAGCAACCTGACTGAAGTATTTTTCAATTAAGTGGAACTGTGCTGAAATATTAAAACTGTCTCTGAAAGAGCTTGCAGATCTAGTGAAAAAACTGGTGCCTGAAATACAAGAGTAACAAAGTTATCATTGAGTTTAACTCCATGGTATCCTAGTAATTTTGATTGAACCCATGGACTTCTATCAGAAGAAATTATATAAGAAAACGAACAAATTAGTAAAGGAATCATGGACTTCTATCAGAAGCTTTACACAAAGAATGAACATTAGAAATCTATAACATATTCTAAAAATTTGGACACAATCATAGATGATGATATTATAAACAGGGAGAAGCCTTTTGAGAGGCTGAAATGTTGAATACCACCAGATCATGTGCTTCTGATAAGGCACCAAGACCTGATGGTTACACTTGCTTCATTTCAAAAGGCTTAGGAGCTCATCAAAGTTGTAATGATATCTAAACCATTTCCATTAGAACTGTTACATGGTTAAGTCAAGTAATGTCATTCATTTAAAAGAAATGATCTATTGAGCTCAAGAATTTTCAGAACAATAAGCTTCTCAAAGAACTTACTTGTTTGAGCACTTCTTTATAAGGCATCTATATTAACTGTTACTAATTATAATAATGCATAGTTAACTGGTATGTATAACAATTATTAAAGCTACAATTAGTAGATTTAATTAAGAGTTGAAATAAGAAATAGAATACACATGGTTAAAAGCCAAGAGCTATTTTAATAATCCTAAATTGAAAAGCAGAAACTAAAGCAGATTATCCTAAATTAAAAATCAGAAACAAACAAAATACAGTGAAGATACAATAGCAGATTATCAAGCACTAGTCACTATTTATGTCTTCTTCAAACTCTTCCTTTTCCTCATCCTCTTCAGTTTCCTCAGTTTCATATTCTTCTTCAGTGGATTCTGTTTGGATTTCATGATTCTCTTGCTATAATCCATCATCAATGGGTTCATCCATTTCAATTACATCCTGGCCATTTGGATCATTTAAGAGAATATTTTCATCAATGGATACCGTCATATATATCTTGTGGACTTCAACTTCTTCAACTTGAAATGGAACATTTAGTTCTGAAACTGTTGCCATTTCCTCATTAGGTAATTCAATAACATTTCGAGGTTTGACCTTCAGCACAGTTGCCCAATGATCCTTGTCCTTTTTCTTGCTAGGATATGGTATATAACACACTTGAGTTGCTTGCATTGCAAGAATAAAAGGTTCATATTTTTTATATCGACAACGATGGTTGATATCAACCAATTTGTACTGATTGTGCTTTTTAACACCAACATCCATAGTTGGGTCAAACCATTCATATTTGAATAATACAGTTTGCTTTAAAGGTGCTTCATGGTATTCCACTTGTATTATCTCTTTTATCCGTCCATAATAATCACAAAAAATTGGATCCGAGATACAAACTCCACTATTCATTGTTGATCTTGTGCTAGCATGACATTCTGTGTGAAATTTGTATCCATTAACAAAATACACAGAATAACAAGTAGCACCTATTAATGGTCCATGAGCAAGACTACGTAAGAATTCATTCTCAATGGGATTGCATTGGACCTATTTTACAAAATTGTAAGACTTAGTAAAATTTCAAATCTCAATTTAAGCATGTCATTGTATAAAAGATAAGAAATTTTGAAACCTTACAAATTCCTTGAACCATGTAGAGAAATTTGCTTCAAGGCTCTCTGATGTGCCGTGAATCCGTAGCACATTTGACGCTCAAAACAAAGAATTTTATGCAAGAAATCAAGCATGTCCATGTAAATATGATGTTTTCTTTGAGTATGTACAGGTAAAACACTTGAATGCATAAAATGGAGGAAATGATGAAATATGAGCTGAAGTAAGGTTTCACGAAGCCCTTGATGGGCCGTGATCATGCTCACGAGCAGTCTGATGGATCATGGAGAGGAAGCAGTGAGGTCCTAAAAGTGTTCCTAAACTGAACTAAGGGACACGATCACCCAAACGGGCCATGAGGATTTTCATGAGTCGTTTGATGACTCGTGGAGAAGGACGAGTGAATACATAAAGATTGGTCCAGAGAAGTTCGGATCATGACAAGTCTAAAAATTCATGAAGAATTGTAAGAGCCGTATGACAACTCGTGAAGCATGAGCAGTGAAGAAGATGCTTGTTTTGCACAAGTGTTGAGTCACGAAGCACTTCACGAACCGTGAAGCACTACACGAGCCGTTCAAGCAACTGTGAGAGGGAGCCACTGGCCAAGTGAGACGACGGAGGACTTGACGAGCCGTTTAGTACTTAACGAGCCGTCAACCCTCTCATGAAGAGGCGCGGAAGAAGAGTTCTAATTACTTTAGGACTTGTTTCCACAGACTATTATTTTATTACCTAGGGTTTTATTTTTGGGACTTATCTTTCATTATCGACTGTTTTTGAATATTTTTGAGCGGAGAAACTCTATCTTCGAAACTCAAAACATCGGTTAATCTTGATTACTGAAATTGTTGGATTTGGATTTTGTTGTTCTTGGTTTAGCATCAATATTCAAGGAACTTTTGGCTATCTATTATTTTAAGTCGTATTACTATGCTTTCAATACTGTTCTACCTATTGTTCCTCGATAAAATGAGCAGCTAAACACCACAACTAGGGTTGTGGAAAACATGACCTGAATGCAACTCTACATTTAGCAAGATTGATTTTTACTTGTGAATGGTCTATGTGTTTTTGTTTTCGAAATAAGTAATCTCTAATGAGTGCACGCATTAGAGGTAGCCTGTATTCTTTACTTGTTTGAGGGAAAAGTAACGATTGGGATAAAGCGAAAAGAAACTCCGTATAAGTGGTGTAGATTGTTAGAGTTCGAGAGAAAATAACTGCTACACTAAAGCAGCAAATATTAGAGTTTAGACACTCCAAGGCTAAGAAGAAAAGAGTGAAAAAGCATCTAATAAGACTGAGAAGTGGTTAGATGAAACTATCTTGCTAGGAACATTAGACTTAAATAAGTAGAAATCATTCGAGTTAAATCATACGAGTATAGTAGTGTCATGAGGAACGCAACCCTAGTCTCCTTTACAATTTGACAAAATCTTGCAATCATTATTTCTCCGGTTCAATTAAAGTGTTAATAACTCAATAACTAGTGTTAAACATCAAACTCCCATTATTTACTTTCTTGCATTTTTAATCTTATTTTTGGAAATATCAACCACAATTTAATAAAAGCGCAAGTAAAACTGTTTCTATAGAAAATTCCCAGTGGGATCGACCTCATCTCCAGTTGAGTTCTATAAATTGACTTAAACCGTTTATACTTCTTTATTGAGGTGTAAGTTTGGACGTATCATTCTCATTTATTTAACCCTGAGATAGATTCGGAAATTCTTCTTGCAAACGTTGCATGAACATACTTCATTACAAGAAAATAAGTTAAATTGAAAAGTTGTGATATAACAATATGTTTATATTATTAAGCAAATAAAACTAACTTTTATTACCTCACAAATGGCTCAACTTCCTCACAATTTAGTAAGATATAAGTTTGGGCAGCCTTGATTTCTTCAAGGGATAAATCCCTTTTTTTTGCTTCTCCCCATAGTCGATCTGGATGGGAGAATATTGATAAATTTCCTTCAATATCTTCCTCAAAACCACCATCATCATTATGGTCAACGTTATGATTACGTGTCATGACATGAGGTTCAAAATAATGATAAAACAGTTGTGTTGACTTTGTCATCAAGTGCGCTTCACAAATGGAACCCTCAACACTAGCTTTATTCCCAATCATCCTTTTAAGAGTTCCTAGATACCTAAATATATAAAATGTATGGACCATTACATTAGAAGATAAATGTATAGCATACTAGTCACGAATTTGACATAAAGTTTTACATTATCTTTCAAAAGGGTACATCCATCGATATTGCACAGGTCCAGCTATCCTTGCTTCATATGGAAGGTGCACAGGAAGATGTTCCATTGGGTCAAATAGTCTAGGAGGAAATATACGTTCTAACTTGCACAAGATTTGTGGAATGTCACCCTTTAATCTCTCCATGTCATCTACTCATAGAGTGGTAGAAGTAAGATCTTTGAAAAATAAGCTCAATTCTGTAAGTGCTTGCCACACATTACTAGGAAGTAGTTCACGAAAAGCAATAGGTATCAGTCGTTGCATGAACACGTGACAATCATGATTTTTCATGCCAAATAACCTTTTCGCATTTGTGTCTGGACATCTACCTAAATTAGAAACATACCCATTTGGAAACTTTAAGCCTTTCACCCAATTGAACAAGATAGCTCTTGCTTCCTTGTCTATCGTATATACAACTTTGGGATATTTTCCACTACTATCCTTTGGAAATTGAGGTCGATCACAATAGTCTACCATATCTTGACGTGATTGTGGATTGTCTTTGGTTTTGTCATCAAAATTAAGAACTGTGTTAAACATATTATCAAAGACATTTTTTTCAACATGCATGACATCAAGATTATGTCGAATCATATTAGATCTCCAATAAGGCAAATCCCAAAAGATGTCTTTTTCCATCCACAAGACTTACATATTCTTCGATTGACTTCTTCTGCATCTAACTCTGTTACTTTTCTTATGTCCAAATCACAAATTTGATTCAATATTTCCTCTCCTGTTCTATATGGTGGTGGTGATCTTTGGACCGTTTTTCCTTTAAGAAAGTTCTTACGATCTCTCCTAAATGGGTGATGTTGGTCAAGAAATAACCGATGACAGTCAAACCAAGATGTTTTCCTCCCATGTTTCAATCTAAAGGATTATGTTTCCTCTATACAATAAGGACATGCTAACTTACCCGCAGTGCTCCATCCTAATAACATAGAATATGCTGGAAAGTCACTGATTGTCCACATCAAAGCTGCCCTTGGTTGAAAGTTTTGCCTTTTTGAGATATCAAATGCTTCCACACCTGTCTCCCATAACAAAGTCAATTCCTTTATTAGAGGCTGCAAATAAACATCAATTTTATGTTTGGGATTATTTGGCCCCTAAACAATGACTGTTAAGAACATATAAGCCTCCTTCATACACATTCCTAGAGGTAAATTATAAGGTTTGACAATCACTGGCCATGAAGAGTATTTGATCCGAGACTGACTAAATGGCTGGAAACCATCAGTACATAACCCCAACCTTATATTTCTTGGTTCAGCACCAAAAAAGGGATGAGTTTCATTGAAGTGCTTCCAAGCCTCAAAGTCTAATGGATGACGCATTACACCATCCTCTTTTGTATGCTCATGATGCCATCTCATGTCGGCAGCCGTAGCACGGGATGCATACAATCTTTGCAATCTAGGAATCAAAGGAAAATAAAACATTTTCTTGAAAGGGATCAATTTCCTCTTACGAGAGCCAGCACGACGCTTGTATCTCTCATGGCCACAAAATGTACAAGATGTAAGGTGTTCATCATCACCCCAATACAACATACATCCTGATTCACAACAATCAATCTTCTCAACTGGCAAACCCAAGCTACGCACTAGCTTCTTGGTCTGATAATAGCTATCAAGCACTATGTTATCTTCAGGTGAAGCATCTTTCAACAATTGCATCATTTGGTTATAACCTCTCTGTGACATATTGTTCTCTATTTTAATATTTAACATTCGAGAGACAATCGCAAGTTGAGAGAGGGAAGAACCGGGATATAATTTTGCATCAGCTGCCTGTAGTAAATCATATAATTTTTGGGACTCGGAATTAGGATCTTCCTCCATTGAAGGTTCACAAGGATGAGACGACTCAGGTTCAATATTGCTAAAAGATTGCCAACTCGAACCTTGGGAAAGGTTAGGACCAGCTGCATGAAAAATCATTTGTCGATATGGATTATCATATCTAATTCAGGTTGAGCACCACCATACAAACCCTGATCAGAAGAAATCTCACCGATCACATCTTTTTCCCCTTGATGCTTCCAAACAAAATAGTTATCAACAAATCTAGACTTATAAAGGTGATGTGTAACAGTTTCAACATCCATGAACTTAAAGTTGTGACATTTTTTACATGGACATCTAACTTTGTTACCGCTCATGCGATTCTATTGCGAACATGCAAATTGGATAAATTTATCCACTCCAGTTATGAAACAAGAATTTATAGCACCTCGGCCATCCAACCTCTCATACATCCAACCACACTCTAGATTATTCATGTTCCTAATAATATTTTAAAATTAACAAAACAATTAATAACAAGCACAAACTGATTGACCAGAAGGTACTCACATTCATATTCATTAAATTTGAACAAAATATGCATATTGGCAAAACAAGAACAATTTTTAAGTATTCACTAGGCAGACTTAAAAAAAGCTTACAAGCTACTGAGGTAGTTATTGATTTTAGTCAACTTACAAAACAGTTACTAAAGTATTCTAATTTTAGTCAACTTATAGAACTATTAAAGCATTCTAATTCAAATCAACATGCTGAAGCATTCTAGTTACAATCAACTTATTGAAACTATCTAATTGTTATATTAATCTCACAAAATTGATGATAAACAAAAGGAATTGAAGCAGTACAATCAACTTATAATACAAACAACTCTTTCCTGTGTGTGTAAAACTAGAGGAAGAAAAGGAATTGGAGAAAAATACTACACTCCACCAGCAACAAATTAAAGTTGATTACATGTAAAACTTACTAACAAACAAGCAGTTGGCTGGTTACTGTGAAATTGTTTTGATTTGAGTAAAGGTAGAAAATGACATATAACTAATGGTTTCCAGATTAAAAAGAAGTAGTTGAAAAGGAATTCACTCTTCAGATCTTCTGAATAGTGAAACAGAACAGAAGAGAAAGAACTAATTCTCCTTCCACAAGCATATATTTCTCTGGTTTGACTTCAGCTACTTTATTATGTATACAAACTATAAAGGTGTGTTTATATGTTCATATCGTGACTTTGCTTTCATTCTATATCAACATAATGATTTAGCTTCTCTTATAATAGTATAAATATGTACTATTTACTATGCTCAAGTATTTCTTTTTCAAACTAATATTTTTGTTAATTTACTTTCTCTAGGTTGTAAACTTAACCCGAAACCTTTTGGATCAATTGTCTATAACCATCTCTTTCTTTCTTTCTTGAAAGCCTAATGTGAGGGGGCCTATTGGGATGTCCATAAATGAAGTATTTTTCTTCATCGACCGTCAATAATTTTACTTAAGGTAATTATAAAATTTACACAAAAAACAGCGACATTCAATGTATTAAATCTATAACTAAAGAAACATTTTTCTTCTTTTTCTGAAAATGCCCATGCACGTCAACACTTATATAAAAAGAGAATGTACACATAATATTATTTACAATCCAACTTATATTACATCGAAATTTTGAAATTTTAAGTGTGAAATTAAATGTACAAAAATTTGGAAGATTTGTGTGAGTGTGAATTTATGTGACACAGTTGGAAGATTTAATATTCACACTTCGTTGGATGATTCTGATCTGTCACAAAATGCACACACTTTACACAAGTTTTTAGTTTTCTCATTTTTTTCTCACACAAAAAAGGCTCATTTATGTCACGTTTCTTTTGTTGTGTTTCTCTATCTCATTCTATATATTAGTGTGTCTATGCATCCAATTTCTTCGAACTAATCAGTCTCTTTTACTCTGTTTTTACAGTTTTAGGAATTCGAAGCTTTCGATTCTTGATTTTCCAGTAGAAAAAAAGTTTTCTTTAATCAGGTTAGTGTTTGTAAATTGAGTTTAGTCTTGTTGTGATTGTGAAGAATGTTTTTAAGATACTTTTATGCTTGTGCATTTTGATTGATAACAAAAATTGTGTATTTTGACTTAAGCGAGGAAGATGGATTCAGGGGATGACTCTATTTCAAAGAAGAGGATTAGACAACAATCTTTGAAAGATATGGTCGAGATAATTGAAAAGACGAATAGGTTGAGTCAAAGTGGTAATTCTAAGGATGTTAGTTGTGGAGGAAAAGAAAAAAAGATGGAGCCTTTTAGAGGTGATGAGAGAAATGTGGAAAATAATTGAAAATATGAAATTGTGAGTCCTTCCCGAATTAGACTTCCATCGAGGAAGTATTTGATGATGATGATCGTAATATTGTTATCATTACGGAGGAAGCTGTTCCTATGTTGAATGCAACATATGAGGTTGTTTCTTCTACCTCATGCATGTGTAGGACAACGGACAAATCCAAAGAGTTTACTAATACAACCTCATATTCTGAGTCGAAATTTGAATCTTTAATTGATGCTCTTCAAAAGAATCAGAGAAGAGTCTGAGTTTGTAAATTTTATTGTTGATTCAATAAAAATATTGATGATAATGATAAACTCACTCCTTGTGAAGAGAAGGAACATGTTTCTGTCAAACAAACACTTCCTTTAATATTCTGATTTAAAGACGAGGAACCTCTTTTCCCAGAGAAAGAAGAACGGGAAAAGAAAATAGCTAAGTGACTGTTAGATGGGGAACCACCATCTTGTTCTAGATGAACTAATTGGACTCATCTGTTAAGTTTGTTCATATGTCCTATCAAGCACTTCTCTTTTCAAATATTTTGTAAAATCTGCTCTCCAATTTATTTCTGTTTCACTCTTAAATTCTTGAACTTATGTGTCATCTGCAAGCTCAGAGAACTTGAGGGAGGTTCGGAAGAAAATATTTTTGAAACTCGCCATCACTCTTGGATGTTGACGGCTTCAAAGTTTCTGATTCTTTTGCAGCCCAGGATTCTCCTATTTATGGAGAAGGAACCATGTGGGATTTAGTACCCCAAAGTGCCAAAGCAACAACGTATCCTCATTATCGTGGACGATTTGAGTTCTTCTGGAACAACATTGTTGGAGATATAACTCTTGAGAGGCTAAGAGAGCCCCTATCTGAGAGCAAAGGAAGATGCATTATCTCACACCCACCTGGCACCGGAAAAACCCAACTCACCATAGTGTGTCTTTAGTCATTTATGAAGTTGTTCATACAGTGTCGGCTTGTAATCATAGCTCCTCCCAATTTACTTCTTATCTGGGAAGCTGAGCTTAAGAAATGGGAGGTGGAAATCATTGTTCTATGTAGAAGGGAATGTCCACCTATAATTACTGGAATTCATTTTCACAGTTAAGAAGCAAACTGAATGGAGCAATGATTATAGGCCAACACTTTGGAAACATCTTCAGAAATGACTGAAGAAATATTTTGGTTGTCACCACCCAAAGTGTCCCCTAGGTGTGACATGGCGTATAGGACCCCGAGAGGCCCCACACAAGCCACTTAGCATACATATACATAAGTTAAAGAAAATAATGAGGAAAGAAATAGACAATCTCAAAACAACAAAGAGCTTAGAAGCGAAAGTCTTGACTATGTCTCAAAAGCCATCTAATACAATAGAATGATCGGGACGTAACCCGTACATCATATACAAGTCTGAAACTGAAAAGAGAAAAGCAATAACGTCTCTTAGTCCCTGAAGCATGAGGACTCACCAAGGCTGATAGCTCGAACTCTGAAAATAACTAACCACGATAGTGCGAAGGATGACTGGCTACATTATAAGAGAATATAGGCATAAGTATGCATTAGTACGTGGAATGTACTAAGTATGAAGCAAATACATATAATCACAAAAATGATGCCAATAAGATGCTTTCATATAGGAAATTATGCTAGTGAGATATCATCATGAACATGCAATGACCAAACTAAATCATGTGACAATAGGGTTAGAAAACTCAATGCATAAACTTGGTTAATGCAAGCTAGTCATATTATAAGTCTTGTCTCTTGAGATACTTCTAGTAACCTAGTTTATTATTATGAGATTTTTACGTTTAACCGACATAGACCATGTGAGCTATAACATGGAATCCTGTGTCTGCCCCACACTGAAAAGGGGAGTGATGTCTACCCCACACCACTAGAAGGGGTGTCTTACTTTCCAATGTAAGGACCATAAATCTGTAGCTTACGTGGATACACTAGCTATGTGTCTATATGAGACAAAAACCTATGAGGCACGTAGTTCTGGGACTTAGGGATTGATACTAAAGGTCCACGGACGCTAAACAAAAACCTTCATCCCAAAAGCCCCCTCTGTGCTAAGTAAAATCCCAAGGAATAGTCAATTAAGCTTATTCATATTTTAACGAAGGAAGAGGTACATCTAGGGTTACCAAATCCAAGCTAAGATCATATCAAGACATTTCAACTACCATGGGCTTGCCCAAGCTTACGTCATTAGAATAGCTCCTAATCGATTCATAGGTGGGAAGCCTTTCAACCATATGAACCCTAATTTATGTGAGAAAACCTTTCACATTCATATTCTTAGCCTAGTGTGAAGAAAACCTTTTCAAAACTCGTGGATGCCATCATCTATATGCACCCTAGCAATTATAAGCATAATTCTCATGAAACATGCATCTCTTATGCAAGCTATCCATATACATGCATCTCTTATGCAAGCTACTCACATGTTCATAAATGATGATCTAGTATGGGTACATGTCAATTCATCTTAGAATCATGCAATAAACTAGAATCATGCATATTTTCATAAATTTCATAAGTTCATAAATGCATGGATCATACTTCATCATGAATTCATAACTAGGAATCATGGCTCATGCATGGGTTCATACAAATTCTATTCCAGTCATATAAATCACGCTAGATCGTGCACTAAATTACTTTATCACGCTAGATCGTGCACTACGAATCATAAAATCAACAAATGGAATCATAATTGAAGAACAAGAATTGATCAAAACCCTAACTCAATTTGGAGAAATTAAACCTTGAAAATTGAAGAAAACTAGGGACCCATTGGAGGAAAGGACTCCAATGGTGAATGCTAACATACCTCAACGAAGCCCACAAGAAATTGCTAAATATCGATGACCTTCAATGGAGGATCCTAGCCCTTCTTCTTCCTTGAGAATTGAGAGAACTTTTCTAGCGAGAGAAATATTTGTGAAGTTGGGGAATTTTAGAATGAGAATAATGAAGGGAATTTAGGATAAAAGACTTATATAGTGAGTCAATTTAAGGGCAAAGTCATAATTAAAAAGGACTTTAAAGAATTGGGAAAAGACATAAAAACTCCTGGAAAATAACTGCCGGAAGAAGTCTACGGTTCTAACCTATGGTTCGTAGGAGTTCCTATGGACCGTCCTGTTGGACAGTAGAAATCTTTAGAGACCCAAGAATTTCAGGACACTTTCTATGACTCCGATCTACGGCTCGTAGGCCATTCTACGGCCCGTAGGTCCAACCCGTAGAACCCAACTTGACCCTCAGAACTTGACTAAGTCTGGGACACTTTGGTGGTACCTTTCTAAGTTTCGTGGAAAGACCTACGGTCCGTCCTGTTAGCCTGTAGACTTGACTTCAGAGACTTGATTTTCAAAATTTTTTACCCTCTTTCTACGGATGCATTCTACGGTCCCTCAACAGGTCTACGACCCGTAGATTGCGTCCGTAGGAAGTGACTCTGGGCCAAAAACTCGAAAATTTTTCTCTTTCAAAAACTGAGGTGTTACAATATCTCCCCCTTGGGAACATTCATCCCCGAATGGAACTCAGCTAGCAACAACAAGAGTTGGGGAAACAACAATTCTAGGATTCCAATCATGAATGCAACTACATAATGCACATATCCGAGGAGGAAGATCAACTCCAAGCTAAAGCATGCTTTATCACACAATGTCAAGCCATAAACACTTAATGAATGCATGCATAAGGAGACATGAGAATGACTAAGACGCATGAATTCTAGAAATAACCCATGAGGAGCTAAATACCTCAAGCTAGGGAAGACTCGGAAGGAAAGAGATGGGGATAACGGGACATCATATCGGCCTTGGCCTCCCACGTAGCACCATCAACTAATTGATTCCTCCACAATACCTTACCGGAAGCAACTTCTTTGTTTCTCAACTTTCGGATTGTCGGTCTAGAATCTCAACTGGAACCTTTTCATAAGATAAACTCTCTTTGATGCCAAGATTTTCTAAGGGCACTATGGATGTTGGATCTCCAACACACTTCTTCAAAATAGATACATGGAAAGTCGGATGAACCGATGCTAACTCATTAGGCAATTCAAGCTCATAAGCAACCTGGCCAATGCGTCTCAAAATCTTATATGGGCCTACATACCGGGGACTAAGCTTCCCTCTCTTACCAAATCTCATGACACCCTTCATGGGCGAAATTTTCAAATAGACCTAATCATCAACCTCAAACTCAAGATCCCTTCTTCCAACATCGGCATAGGACTTTTGTCGACTTTGAGCCATTTTCAACCTTTCTCTAATAAGCCAAACTTTCTCCATAGACTCATGCACTAATTCGGGACCCATCAAAGCAACTTCACCCACCTCAAACCATCCTATAGGAGACCTACATCTCCTACCGTAAAGAGGCTCAAATGGAGCCATATCAATACTTGCATGGTAACTATTATTGTAGGCAAACTCAATCAAAGGCAAATGATCATCCCAATTACCCTTGAAATCAATCACACAAGCTCTTAGCATATCCTCTAAGGTTTGGATAGTACGCTCCGCTTGCCCATCTGTTTGGGGATGAAAAGCCGTGCTAAGTTTAACTTTGGTACCAAGACCCTTTTGGAAAGACTTCCAAAATTGAGAAGTGAATTGGGTACATCTATCGGAGATAATGGATAGGGGCACTCCATGCAACCTAACCATCTCCCTAATTTACAACTTAGCATAATCTTCCGCCAAAAAGGACACTTTGACAGGAATGAAGTAAGCCGACTTCATACGGTCTACTATAACCCATAAAGAATCATGTTGCCGGCGAGTACAGGGTAAACCCACTATGAAGTCCATATTAAAATCTTCCCACTTCCAAGTAGGAATAGCTATATCTTGGGATGAGCCTCCCGGCCTTTGATGTTCATTCTTAACTTGTTGACAATTTGAGCACTTTGCCACAAAATTCGCAATATCTTTCTTCATTTCATTCCACCAATAGACTTCCCGCAAATCACGGTACATCTTGGTGGCTCCCGGGTGAATAGAGTATCGGGAACTATGAGCTTCTTCTAGAATTTGTTCTCTTAGGCCATCAACATTAGGCACACACAAACGGCCTTGATATCTAAGGACACCATCTCCCCCTTGGGAGAAAACCTCATTGCCCTTCTTTAGAACCGCTTCTTTCAACTCAACTAGTATTGGATCGAGTGCTTGCTTAGCCTTAACATCCACCACAAAGGATGATTCCGACCCATTTTGGACAATCACACCTCCATCATCGGAGTCAACCAACGGAACACCTAGCCAAGCTAGTCTATGAACATCCCGAACCAATTCTTTCTTATCATCTTCTATATGTGCAACATTATTCATCGACAATCGACTCAAGGCATCGACCACTATATTAGCTTTGCCCGAGTGATAGAGGGCACTCATGTCATAGTTTTTTAAGAGCTCTAGCCATCTACATTATCGAAGATTTAGATCCTTCTGCTTGAACACGTATTGCAAACTTTTGTGGTCAGTAAATACATCAACATGGACACCATACAAATAGTGCCTCCAAATCTTTAGGGCAAAGATAGCCGCCGCAAGTTCTAAATCATGGGTAGGGTAGTTCTTTTCATGAACCTTAAGTTGCCTTGAAGCATAAACAATCACCTTCCCATTTTGCATAAGAACACACCCTATGCCAGCACTTGAAGCATCACAATAAACAACAAAGCCATTGGAACCTTCTGATAAAGTCAATATTGGAGCGGAAGTAAGCCTATCTTTCAATTCTTGAAAGCTCTTTTCACAAGCTTCCGACCATACAAACTTAGTCTTCTTTTGAGTCAACGAGGTCAATAGAAGAAAACCCTTCCACAAACCTTCTATAATATCCGGCCAAGCCCAAGAAACTACGAATATCCAAAGGAGATAGAGGTCTAGGCCAATTTCTAACCACATCCGTCTTCTTAGGGTCTATCTCAATACCCTTGCCTGACACAATGTGACCAAGGAAAGCCAAGGAACTCAACCAAAACTCACATTTATTGAACTTAGCATATAACTCACGATCCCTAAGAATTTGCAATACAATCCTCAAATGATCAGCATCCTTTTCCTCATTTCGGGAGTAAATCAAAATATCATCAATGAATACAATCACGAACATATCAAGGTATTGTCTAAACACCCTATTCATCAAATCCGTAAAAGCCGCCGGAGCATTAGTCAATTCAAATGACATAACCACAAACTCATAATGGCCATATCTAGTTCGAAAAGACATATTTGGAATATCACAATCCCTCACCCTCAATTGGTGATAAACCGATCGGAAATCAATCTTAGAGAAGAAGCTAGCACCATGAAGTTGGTCAAACAAATCATCTATCCTCGGAATCGGGTACATATTCTTAATGGTAACCTTATTCAATTGCCAGTAATCGATACACATACAGAGAGAGCCATCTTTCTTACGAACAAATAACATTGGAGCACCCTATGGAGAAATACATGGTCGGATGAAACCCTTATCCAACAAATCCTTCAATTGCTCTTTCAATTCCTTAAGTTCCACCGGAGCCATACGGTAAGGAGGAATAGAGATAGGTTGCATATCGGGAAGAAGGTCAATACCAAAGTCTATTTCCCTTTCGGGAGGAACACCGGGTAGATCATTGAGAAACACATCCAGAAACTCATTTACCATGGGAACCGATTCAAGACTAGGGGTTTCAAAATCTATATCCCTAACCCGAATAAGATGATAATTGCAACCCTTGGAGATCATCTTTCTAGCTTTAAGACAAGAAACAAACCAATCTCTAGGCATAAAATTTCTCTCTTTCCATTCTAGGACGGGCTCATTAGGAAATTGAAACTTCATAACTCGGGTTCTACAATCAACCGAGGCATAACAAGAATGAAGTCAATCCATCACAAGAATGACATTAAAGTCTATCATATCTAGCTCTACGAGATCAACGTAGGTGACTCTATGGAACAAGGAAACGGGACACTTCCTATAAACTCTTTTAGCCACAATAGAATCACCAATAGGAGTAGAGACACAAAAGGGGTCTACCAAAACATCCGGGGCAACAACAAATCTCAGAGCCACATATGGCCTCACAAAAGATAAGGTAGCTCTGGGATCAAGTAAAGCATATACATCAAGATGGAAAACTTTCAACATACCAGTAACCACATCGGGAGAACCTTCTTGCTCTTGGCGAGTTTGGAGTGTAGAAAATCGATTTTGCTTGGGAGCATTAGAACCCGGACTACTAGGAGCACCTTGTTTACCATCTTTCCCCTTTGTAACATTCAATGGACAATCCCTCATTTCGGGACCACTTTTTCCACAAGTGAAGCAACCATCTGATCCGGCTAAGCATCTCCTCTTATGCTTCCTCCCACACTTTTGACATGGGGAAATTAGAGTTCTATCACCACCACTATTGCCTCCTTGAGGCTTAGGGTTAGACACCCTATTCTTGTCAAACTTAGGCATAGGAGCATTTGAAGATCCTTGATTCGAAAACCTTTGTCAAAACTTAGAACGACCATGTCCTCCAATCCTTTGGTTTAAGAAGTCAGCTTCACCGGTCTAGCCCTCTTTGCCTCTTTGGACCTCTCCTTTAGCTTCTCTTCTTCGATTTGTTGAGTGTGTACCATCAACCATGAAATATCCATTTCTTTGATAAGCATGGCAGTCCTACACTCCTTGACCACCAAGTCGGACACCCCCGACACAAACTTACTCATTTTGGCCCTTGAATCGGCAACCAAGGAAGGCGCATATTTTGACAATTGAATGAACTTCAATGCATATTATTTGACACTCATACCACCTTGTTTCAATTTAATGAACTCGAGGACCTTAGCCTCTCATCTCAAGATGAAAGAATCGATCAAGAAAAGGTTCCTTAAATTTCTCCCATTCAAGAGGACCCGCATTTCTATCCCTCTCACCTTTCCATTGGTTAAACCACACTTGGGCCACATCCTTCAATTGGTAAGTGGACAACTCTGCTTTCTCCTCTGGCGTCACTTCCATGAACATCAAAATCTTGTAAACCTCTTCAATGAACTCTTGTGGATCCTCCTCCACCTTGGAGCCATGGAATTCCGAAGGGTTCATCCTTGTGAAATCTCTCACCCTTGCCACCGACGTACCCATATGTGGGTTCACGGGGACCACAACTTCTCTATTGGCTTGGGCCGTCACGGCTTGGGCCAATGAGTGGAAAGTGGCTCGGAACTCCGCATTAGTAATCTCTTCAGCCAAAGGAGCCGCCGGAACTTGGTTAGCCTCTTGTTCCACATTCTCATTTGTGTTCTTCCTTACAAAAGCTCTTCTAGGTGCCATATCCTGAAAAGTGTAGGACATATATTAGGAGAGGAACGTATAGAGTTAAACTCTAAAGCACGATTATAGAATATGAAAGAAGTGGAATTTCCTAATATCTTGTAGCCTCTTATTCATAAATGTGGCGCGCTTCACACTCATGAACAAGACTCTACTAGACGTGGCTTTGAGACATCCTAGGACCTTTCAAAACCTTGTGCTTTGAATACCAAGTTTGTCACGACCCAAAGTGCCCCCTAGGTGTGACATGGCGTATAGGACCTCGAGAGGCCCCACACAAGCCACTTAGCATGCATATACATAAGGTAAAGACAGTTATGAGGAAAGAAGTAGACAATCTCATAACAAGAAATAGTTTACAAGCAGAAGTCTTGACTCTATCTCAAAAGCCATCTAATACAATAGAATGATCGGGACGTAACCCGTACATCATATACAAGTCTGAAACTGAAAAGTAAAGAAAAGCAATAAAGTCTCTTAGTCCCCGAAGAATGAGGACTCACCAAGGCTGATAGCTTGAACTCTGAAAACAACTAACCACGAGAGTGCGAAGGATGACTGGCGACATTATAAGAGAATGTAGGCACAAATATGCATTAGTACGTGGAATGTACTAAGTATGAAGCAAATACATATAATCACAAAAATGATGCCAATAAGATGCTTTCATATAGGAAATTATGCTAGTGAGATATCATCATAAACATGCAATGACCAAACTAAATCATGAGAAAACAGGTTTAGAAAACTCAATGCATAAACATGGTTAATGCAAGCTTGTCATATTATAAGTCTTGTCTCTTGAGATACTTCTAGTACCCTAGTTCATTATTATGGGATTTTTACGTTTAACCGACATAGACCATGTGAGCTATAACATGGAATCCAGTGTCTGCTCCACACCGAAAAGGGGAGTGATGTTGTCACGACCCGATTTCTCAAGTCATGATGACGCCTACAGCCCACCGGTAGGCAAGCCAAACTCTATCCCAGAACTTAACAGTAATGGGACTAAGAGTTGAAACTAGTCCAAAACAAGCGGAAGCTTACAAATAAACAGAGACGAGAGAGCTGAAGCGAAACCCACCCAAAATGATATATACAATACCTCCCCAAATCTGGAAGTCACATGTACCGAATTACTAGCCAGAATACAAGTCCCTAAAGTGGACCACAGAAACAACTGTCTCAAAAACAAAAGACAAGCCAAAATATATATACAGAAGGAGACAGGTAATCCCAGAACACCATGTGCTCACCCTAGTCTCCTGAAAAGAAAGCTCCCGGCCCGACCTCAATGCTGATAACTGGTGCTCGGACCTACATCATGAAAATAGATGTAGAGTGTAGCATGAGTACCAAAACAATAGGTACCCAGTAGGCATCATAGGCCGATTGAGCAAGAAAGGTAAAAACAGGCAGACAAGATAGAATCAAATACAACAGAGGTCAATAGAACGGAAATAGAAAAGCAAAAAGTAAACTGGACCCGCTGGGCACACTCGTACGCAAGTTGAAATAAAACCCGGACGGACCCCCATAAGCCCGACAGGTACACAGAAGAGCTATACTACAGAACGAAAGGAGATCCATACCCAGAAGCCGTAACACCTATGGGTCCCGAACCCAACAATATAATACCTGGGCCCCGTCCAATCATCAGTCATGAACTGGAAATACCGGACTCTAGCCGAAAATGTCAGTCTGGAGCTGGAACAATATCTGGCCCTGCCCAATCATCAGTCACAAGCTGGAAATACCGAACTCTAATCGGAAACATCAGTCTCGAACCAAAAATAATATCTCTCGCTCTACGGTCTCGAGCTGGAAATAACGGATTCTAACCGTGTAACATCAGTCTCGGATGGGAGCTAATCAATCTATGCTCAACAGTCTGGCACTGAAAATATCGATTCCAATCGGGTAACGTCAACTGCGGGCTGGGACTAGTAGCCTACGCTCCACGCACTGGTAATAATGGGATGCAATCGTATAACGTCTTCTACGGATTAGAGTTAAAAGCCTACTCCCGACAGCTTAGCGCTGGGAATACCGGATGCTAATCGCGTAATCTCAGTCTCGTGCTGGAGCTAACAACCTCAAACCAGATAGAGCCACTACGAACAACACAACACAAAGCTAAACACCACGGGTCGCCGCCCCACATGGATATCAAACGAAGGCTCCCAGCCTAACACAATCCGACCGTCAAGCAGCTCAATGCAATATCTTCCGGTAGCATCCCACAATCTCAGAAATAGAGAGGAAAGAATCGGAAGTTTTGAAGGCCACGAGAACGCCTAATTTAAGGCTCACACTATCAGTCCCAAGTCTGCTATATCAGTCTACAAGGATTTAGTCCATCTGAATCGCCGTCAGCATACTCAAGTCAACAGGTGCATAGGACTAAGGCAATACTACCTTAACCTATTCTAAGTCCGAAATTACAATAATCAACCCAACACATAATCCAAAGACCCGGACCCTCTCATGCATTAATAGATAACCACACAATAGATAGTCCCCAACACAAATACCAGCAATCCAAGTCAACAACCCAATCTACAGCATGATACTAGCCCATAACAGCCCAACAGTCAGCTATAAAATAGGAAATCGGGTAAGCAGGGAAACAATACTAGCTAACTACCCCAAATTCAAAAATATCAACCCGCATTTACACAATCAAGCTCAATCTAGAAGGAAGGGAAGCCGTAATCGACCAAAAAGCTGATAACAAGCGCTGCAAGTCACTCAACTGGAGATTTTCCCTTCCGAACGGCCTCAGACTGCTGCCACGCTATAAAATAGAATCACAAGGTCAATACGGTCATTTAGATGCTAAAATAAAAAAATTCGGAGACAAACCAATTTTAGAGTCAAATCGGGGAAAGTGGGACCCGCTCTGGATTTTTCAGAATAGACTACGTGAAAAGGTCTCAAATCCTTCCCAAACACGAATCCCAAAATGGATCGCCCATTAGGGGTCGGATCCACTCTTAATAGCCCACAATAACAAATCACAAAAGTAAACAAAATAGGCCAACAATGAACTTACCCTCGATTTCATGGAAAACGAGGAACACCCAACCCACGAAGCCAACGAGAATCCGAATGCCTGGGACTTCGAATCGCTGAAAACCTACCACCGAGGAGATTTTTATGAAGGTTTGAAGCTCTCCAAAATGGGATCTTCGACCTCATTAAATAGGCACTGCCAGGTCCTTCCTCTACGCGAACGCGGCCAAGCCTCCGCGAACACAGAGAGTAATCTCCCCAAAGCTCCGCGAACGTGGCCCTAGGCCTGTGAACGTAGAGCACAAGTTTCTCCACCATGGCACAAACCTCCGCGAACGCGCCCCAAGCCTGCGAATACGGAACGCAAGGATCACCCTCACCCAGCAGACCTTCGCGAATGCGGAGCACTAGGAACCACCCAGCCTCACAGACCTCCGCGAACGCGGCCTCTTGCCCGCGAACAGGTTGTAGACTCTCCCACACCTCCACGAACGCGGAGCCTATCCCGCGAACGCGGAGCCTATCCCGCGAACGCGGAGCCTATCCCGTGAACGCGGAGAGTAAATGAGTATGGAGTTTTAACAGCTGCACCAGCTAAGTTTTGGACAATTCCAAAACTCCAACGGGATGCTCGAGATTCGTTCGGAACCTCGTGCATGCAAATGAAATATGCTACCCCCTCGAATTCAACATTTCAAACTCAATGGTTCAGCCCAAATTTCAATACGAGGTCGTTTCGACATAAAGTGGGTCCCAGACCCAATGAGCCATTTTAGCCAACTTCTACCGGAGGTCTCAATATCAGATCGGAAGCTCCCGATAATTCTCGAAAGGTCATTCTAGACCAAACTCGACATTTCGGAACTAATCGCGCTATTAGAATCTTCATCCGAGTGCATTTTCCAAGAATAATGACCGAAGTCAACCTTAAAACAAATTTCAAAGACTAAAGAGCTAACTGGCCCCAAAATCACACCGAAAACCAAGGGACTCGGGCAACCCATGCTCCTAGCGTAATTTGGTCACTCCGGAGCTGATGGAATCGTCTGAATTCTTATCTGAGGTTGTTTACCAGAAGTTATGACCGAAATCAACTTTTCAAGGTTCAAAAGCTCCAAAACAGAAAAATAGGCATAAAACCCAAACGAATAACCAGATGACCGAAAAGTCAGTGCCAGAAAGTTATAAATGACTTTGGGTCGCTACAGGAACGCTCTAAACAGAAATGACCTGGAGGGTCATTACAATATCAACTACTAAAAGGACTTTCGTCTGTGAAAGTAAGGATCAAGAAGTACCTGAGGGCTCAAATAAGCTAGGGAACTGCTCCCGCATCTCCCGCTCGATCTCCCAGGTAGCCTCCTCAACTGGACGATGCCTCCAACGGACCTTAACCGCAAGAATGACTCTCGACCTCAGCTGCCTCACATCTCTGGCCAAAATAGCAACTGGCTCCTCTACATAGGTCAAGCGATCATCCAACTCAACAGCATCATACTGGAGCACATGAGACTCATCTGGAACATATCGACGCAATATCGAAACATGGAATACTGGATGAACGACTGAGAATGCTGGAGGTAAAGCCAACACATAAGCCACCTCGCCAACTACCCTCAAAGTCTTAACAGGCCCGATATACCTGGGGCTAAGCTTGCCCCGCCTTCGAAATCTCATCCCGCCCTTCATGGGCGATACTCAGAGGAATACTCTGTCACCCGCGGCAAAACTCAATGGTCGATTTGTGGTCTGCATAACTCCGCTGTCTACTCTGAGCTGTCCTGAACCTGTCCTGAATCAACCTCATATGCTCCAAGGACTCCTGAAATAGATCTATACCATGCGGCCTAGGCTCCGTAGACTCAAACCAGCCAACTGGAGTGCGACAACGCCTACCATATAGGGCCTCAAAAGGGGCCATCTGGATGCTGGAATGGTAGCTGTTGTTGTACGCAAACTCTGCCAAGGGTAAGATGTGGTCCCACTGACCCACAAAGTCTATAAAACAGGCTCGCAACATATCCTCAAGAACCTGAATAGTGCGCTCTGACTGGCCATCAGTCTGCGAGTGAAATATTGTGCTAAGATCCACACGGGTGCCTAACTCCTCCTGAAATGCTCTCCAAAAGCTGGAAGTGAACTGTGGGCCCCGGTTTGAGATGATAGAAACAGGCACACCATAAAGACGGACTACCTCCCGGATGTAGATACTGGCTAACCTCTCAGCATGGTAGGATGTATGAACAAGGATGAAGTGTGCTGACTTGGTCAATCGATCCACGATGACCCAGATACTGTCAACATCCCTAGGAGTCCATGGCAACCCAACAACGAAGTCCATGGTGATACGCTTCCACCTTCATTCAGGAATGGGTAATCTCTGCAACTCTCCACCAGGCCTCATATGCTCGGCCTTCACCTGCTGGCAACACGAACAACGGGATACATAGTTTGAAATGTCCCTCCTCATAGCGCTCCATCAGTAATGCTGCCTCAAATCATGATACATCTTAGTTGTGCTCGGATGAATAGAGTATCTGGAATCATGGGTCTCGCTAAGGATCAGCCGGATCAAATCACCAAATCTGGGAACGCATAATCGGCCAGCAAACCTCAGAACCCCATCTGAATCTAAGGAAGCCTGACCGGCATCACCTGCCAACACTCTATCTCTGAGTGCTACCAAAGACTTATCCCCAAACTGATGACTACAGATCTGATCAAGCAGAGATGACTGAACCCTAACATATGCTAATACCCTACTGAATCTGAAACATGAAGTCTGATCATATGATTGGCTAAGGACTGAATGTCCAAAGCCAAGGGTTGCTCCGAAACAGAAAGGAATGCTAGACTACCCATACTCACTGTCTTCCGACTCAAGGCATCCGCTACTATATTTGCGTTGCCCGGATGGTAGATAATAGAGAGATCATAGTCCTTCAAGAGCTTAATCCACCAACGCTGCCTCGAATTAAGGTCCCTCTGAGTCATGATGTATTGAAGGCTCCTGTGATCAGTGTAGATCTCACAATGAACTCCATACAGGTTGTGCCTCCAAATCTTAAGCGCAAAAATTACCGCCGCCAACTCCAAATCATGAGTGGGGTATTACACTCGTGCAACTTAAGCTACCTCGACGCATAAGCAATAACCTGGCCTTGCTACATCAGAACACAACCCAAACCAATGCCGGATGCGTCACAATAGACTGTGAAGCCCTAACCCTCAAATGGAAGAGTCAATATAGGAGTGGTGCTAAGCAACTCCTTGAGCCTCATAAAGCTCCTCACACACTCCCCCGACCACACAAAGGGAACATCCCGGTGAGTCAATCGAGTCAAAGGCGCTGCTAAAGTGGAGAAACCCTCAACAAAGCGTCTGTAGTACCCAACCAATCTGACGAAGCTCCGAATCTCAGTCACAGAAGTGGGCCTAGCCTAACTATGGATAGCCTCAATCTTCGTCGGATCCACCATAATGCCATTCTTGGATACCATGTGCCCCAAGAATGCTACAGACTCAAGCCAAAACTCACACTTTGAGAACATGGCATAAAGCTGATGATCTCTCAAAGTTTGGAGCACTATCCTGAAATGCTGCTCATGCTCACGATGGCTTCGCGAGTATACTAAGATGTCATCAATGAAGACTATGACGAAGGAATCCAAATATTGCCTAAATACCCGAGTCATCAAGTCCATAAAGGCGGTAGGGGCATTGGTCAACCCAAAAGACATAACTAGGAAATCATAATGGCCATAGCGAGTCCTAAATATTGTCTTAGGGATATAATGATAACCAGTTCTCAAGTCGATCTTAGAAAACACGGCAGCACACTGAAGCTGGTCAAATAGATCATCAATACGAGGCATAGGATAATGGTTCTTCACCATCACCTTATTCAACCGCCTATAATCGATACACATCCACATAATGCCATCCTTCTTCTTCACAAACAGGACTGGGGCACCCTAAGGCGATACACTAGGTCTGATGAACCCTCTACTCAAGAGATCCTGGAGCTGATCACTGAGCTCCCTAAGCTCTGCAAGTGCCTTGCGGTACGGTGGGATAGAGATGGGACGAGTACCCAGCTCCTAGTCTATACCAAAGTCAATGTCCTGATCTGGGGGTAGGCCAGGAAGGTCAACAGGAAACACATTTGCGAACTCTCGGATAACAGGCACTAAATCAACAGTAGGGCCCTCCTTACTCACATCTCTAACATATGCCAAGTAAGACAAGCATCCGCCGTCCACCAGCCTTTGAGCCTGAATACAAAAAATCACCCTAACTGGTGTGCGACTGCAAGAACCCTGCCACACCACCGGTGGGATACCAGGAATGGCTAAAGTCACGGTCTTGGCATAACAGTCCAAGACAACCCGATGAGGAGATAGCCAATCCATACTCAGAATCACATCAAAGTCTACCATACACAGCACAATAAGATCGATTAGAGTGTCCTGCCCCCGAATGGTCACCACACAGGATCTGCAAACTCGATCCACTACTAAAGAATCCCCTACTAGAGTCGAAACACACAATGGGATCAGTAAGGGCTCAGGACTCACTCCCAATCGAGGCACACAGAAATCAGAAACATAAGAATAGGTAGAACTGGGATAAAATAAGGTTGAAGCGGACTGCTGGCATAAGAGAACTGTACCTGTGATAACGTCATCTGACGCCTCGGCCTCTACTCTGGCTGGAGCTGCATCGGCCCTGACATGAGCCGGTACTATAACCACTCTAATGAGGTTGATCTCCCTCTGAGGTTTGCAATGCTGCCTGAAACGGGCGACTGGACTATCCTAGCTGGAACCTTGGTAACCCCGACCTCGGGTATCCCTCAACCTGCGATGGGTCCCACTGAAGCTGTCATCTGATCTGGGCCTCTTGCCGCTGCCCCCGTGGGCCTCACGATGAAGATGCTCAATGGTACGGGCATGGTCTACCACCTCTAAAAAGTAACAACCCGCTGCCAACAATGAATGCGACTCAATCCTCAGTTGCAGTCTCAACCCTCTGATGAAGCATCAGACCCGCTCCTTCTCTGTAGGTAGAATCATTATAGCATGATGGGACAAATTTAGAAATTGGGTCTCGTACGTACTCAGTCACCGTCATGGGGCCCTGCTCCAAACTTGAGAACTCATCACGAAGGTGATCCCTGACGCTCCGTGGAATAAACCTGGCTAGAAAAGCCTCAAAAAACTTCTCCCACGATACTGGTAGTGCTCCAGTTGGCTTGGTCCCAATGAACGAACTCCACCACTGTCTGGCTGGTCCGTCTAGCTGATAAGTTGTGAAGTCAGCTCCTCTGGACTCCACTAAACCCAAGGTCTGCAACCTCTCACGGCAAGTAGTCAAGAACTCATGGGCATCCTCCCCCGCAGCCCCTGAGAACCTCAAAGGAGATAGTCTAAGAAACACCCCGAGAATCTTCTGGTCTCATAGAGGCATAACCCTGTCCAACGGGTCTAGCTAAACCACGGCTGATGCTAGCGGCTGAAGAACCTCTGGTGCCACTACTGCAGGTTGGTCCTGCTGTGCCTGATCCGGCTCTAGGACTGGTGCTGGCGCCGGTTGCTACTGCTGTTGCATACTCCCAATAGCAGCTAGAATCTGGGCAAGCATGCCATGAAGATCAGCTGGTGCTGGTGGTGGCTGGGCTGGTCCTGGTCCCACCGACTGAGGAGGAACCTGCTCTGCTCGAGGCTCCGGCTCCAGAGACCTCTCTCTCTCTCGGACATCCTGTAGCCTCCTGAAGATAAGTCATGGACGTCTCCGCACCATTCCTCAAAACTCTACTAGATGTTAGTTCTGCACAAGTGAGACCAATGACCCTAGGCTTTGATACCAATTTGTCATGACTCGATTTCTCAAGTCATGATGGCGCCTACAGCCCACCGGTAGGCAAGCCAAACTCTATCCCGTAACTTAACAGTAAAGGGACTAAGAGTGGAAACTAGTCCAAAACAAGCGGAAGCATACAAATAAAACACAAACGAGAGAGTTGAAGGGAAACCAACCCAAAATGATATATATAATACCTCCAAAAATCTGGAAATCACATGTACAAAACTACTAACTAGAATACAAGTCCCAAAAGCGGACCACAGAAACAACTGTCTCGAAAACAAAAGACATGCCAAAATATATATACAGAAGGAGACATATAATCCCAGAACGCCATGTGCTCACCCTAGTCTCCTGAAAAGACAACTCCTGGCCCGACCTCAATGCCGATAACAGGTTCTCGGACCTACATCACAAAAATAGATGCAGAGTGTAGCATGTGTACCAAAACAGCAGGTACCCTGTAGGCATCATAGGCCGACTGCGCAAGAAAGGTAAAAACAGGCAGATAAGATAGAATCAACAACAATAGAGGTTAATAGAACGGAAACAAAAAAGCGAAAAGTAAACTGAGTATAGCTAACCTAAACCCAACTAGGCCCCCTATAAGACCCGCTAGGCACACTTGTGCGCAAGTTGAAATAAAACCTACACGGACCCCCATAAGCCTGACAGGTACACAGAAGAGCTATACTATAGAACGAAAGGAGATGCATAACCAGAAGCGGTAACACCTATGAGTCCCGGACCCAACAATATAATACTTGGGCCCTGCAAAATCATCAATCACAAATTGGAAATACCAGACTCTAATCGGAAACGTCAATATCGAGCTGGAACAATATCTGGGCCCCACTCAATCATCAGTCACGAGCTGGAAATACCAAACTCTAACCGAAAATGTCAGTCTCGGATCGAAAATAATATCTCTCGCTCTACGGTCTCGAGTTGGAAATAACGGACTCTAACCGTGTAACATCAGTCTCAGACGGGAGCTAATCAATCTATGCTCAACAGTCTGGCACTAGAAATACCTGTTCCAACCGGGTAACGTCAACTGCAGGCTGGGACTAGTAGCCTACACTCCACGGACTCACACCGGAAATAACGGGCTGCAATCGTATAACGTCAGATACGGATAGGAGCTAGTAGCCTACCCCCGATAGCCTAGCACTGGGAATATCAAATGCTAACCGCGTAACTCAGTCTCGTGCTGGAGCTAACAACCTCAAACCAGATAAAGCCACTACGAACAACACAACGCAAGGCTAAACACCACGGGTCGCCGCCCCACAAGGATATCAAATGAAGTCTCCCAACCTAACACAATCCGACAGTCAACCAGCTCAATGCAATATCTTCCGACAACATCCCACGATCTCAGAAATAGAGGGGAAAGAATCGGGAAATCCGAAGGCCACGAGAACTCCTAATTTAAGGCTCACACTATCAGACCCAAGTCTACTATATCAGTCTACAAGGATCTAGTCCATCCGAATCACCGTCGGATACATACTCAAGTCAATATATGCATAGGACTAAGGCAATACTGCCTTAACCTATTCTAACTCTGAAATCACAATAATCAACCCAGCACAGAATCCAAAGACCCGGACCCTCTCATGCATCAACAGATAACCACACAACAGATTGTCCCCATCACAAATACCAGCAATCCAAGTCAACAACCCAATCTACAGCATGATACTAGCCCATAACATCCCAACAATCAGCTATAAAATAGTAATCAGGTAAGAAGGGAGACAATACTAGCTAACCACCCCAGATTCATAAATATCAACACGCATTTACACAATCAAGCTCAATCCAGAAGGAAGGGAAGTCGTAACCTACCAAAAAGCTGATCAAAAGCGCTCCAACTCACTCAATCGGAGATTTTTCCTTCGGAACTGATCTGAGGCAAAAAATATATTTTCTTATCATTAATTGCCTTATATTTATTATTTATATTTGTCCTTTTTTTGCATGGATTTTATGGATTGTGCTAAATAGTGTATTTTATTTGTAGGATTAAATTGGTACAAAGTTGAAGAAATTTGGAGCTAAAATGAATTAATTATGAAAGATTGAAGAAGGAAAATCAAGCAGGCAGCTTAATGGATTAAATTGAATATTATATTAATATTTATATATATGAAAAGTTTGAGGCGGCACAGTTTCACGTAGGAATCCAATTCCGTTTTGGTTTTGGGTTCCTAATTTGTTTTAGACTCAGTTATTTTATTCAGGGTTTTCTACATCTATAAATAGTCCATAGAAATAATTATTGGGGGGAGAGACTTTTGAAGGAAGACACTTTGTAAGGAAAAATTGTCAATACTTTTTAGGGTTCTTTTCTTCTTCTTTTTCTTAGGTATTAGTAGCTAAAGACCCTTGTTCTGGGGCTGCGGCCATGGGTAATTGTTGAACATCGATTGTTTTGAATTAATGTTGGTTATCGTTTAAATTACTTTTGTATTCTTGTTTTAGTATTTCATGCTTGATCACCATAGAAATAAATCTATTGTCTATTCTTGGACTCGAGAGATAAAGAGGTAGATAGACCAAAGAATGCAAAGAGCTTGTTCTAACTTTGTTTAGATTCGTGTTCAGGAGTGACGCCCGGACGAACACCTCGCTTGGTTACGAAACAGGATGAAATATAAATGCTCGCCAATTAGGACTGCCTATCCCCGCTCAACGATGTAGTTAGACAGCTAGTTGGAGTAGGCGATTAGAGGTCGAGAGATCATGATCATAAAATCAACCCTGTAAATCAGTAATTTGATAACCTTAGTTAATTCATTACATGAGATGCGATACATGAAACCCTATGCATGCTGCAGCCCTGGAATTGTCCCAATCACTGTAAGTTAATCTTAGTATTTAATTATTGCATTCTTTTATTTCTTTTGACACTCTTAAATAAATAAATAGACTAGTATAATTTAGTAAATAGCTAATTGACAAGTCTCTGTGGGTTCGATATTCCGGTTCTTAAAGAGCCACTTATTACTTCTGCGACCACGTACACTTGCGTGTGCAATTGGTAGCAACAAGTTTTTGGCGCCGTTGCCGGGGACTTAGAAATTAACTATTCTTCTAGGTTATACTTCTTATTTTTATTTATTTAAAATTTTCTTTTTTTTTGTTTTATTAATTAGTTTTTTTCCGAACAATAATTTTTTTCCCTTTGAATAATTTGGTACTCTTATTGATATGACTGATTTGGATAAATCGTGGTTGGGTGAGAAGTATCGTTGTAATTATTGTAATGGACCCCATTTGGATATCGAATGTCCTATTTGTCATATATGTGGTGGTCATTTGGTCATTGGAATGGTTGTCCTAACTCTTATCCCCCTCCCCCCTATTATGATTCTTCTATTATCTGTGATGTTGACAGGGGTGATGAAGTGGGGAATTCCCAAAGAGGTGGAGGTACGCAGAATTATGGGAACACGCATAACTCAAGTTGGAGGAACCACCCCAACTTCTCATGGGGTGGAAATCAGAATCAACACCAAAATCAGGCTTAAGGGCAGAACCAATACAAACCACAAGGTAATGGACAACAATTTCAACAGCCAAATAATCAAGGTGCGAAGCAAGGGGGCATGACTAAGGAGGAGTTGTTCCAAAAGCTAAGTACAGAAATCAACAACAAGTTAGGAGAAGAGTTGAGAAACACCCAATTAGCGCTGAAAAATCTGGAAAGGCAGTTTGCACAATTGGCTAATGCAGTCAATGTGCGTCCTCCTGGAGATCTTTCGGGTGACACGGTTCCTAACCCAAGGCAACCGAATGCGGTGAGCACAAGGAGTGGATTACAACTGGAAGAATTAGCTCCAAAGAAGAGAAGTTCTGAGGCGGTGAGAGAAGAAAATAAACCCGAAGAAGTGGTTCAAGATGCGAATGTTGAGAGGATTGTTCCTCAATTAAAACCACCCCCTTCGTTTCCTTAAAAGTCCAAAAAGCAGAACGAGGACGCATGCTTCGGTAAGTTTTTGTCTCTCCTTAAACAAGTTCACGTTAATCTCCCTTTGGTTGATATTTTGCAGGGAATTCCCAAGTACGCCAAGTATGTGAAGGAGATAGTGGAGCAAAAAGAGGAATTCCAACCATTCAACTATACCTTATTCCTTAATGTCAATGTTGAGAAAGAGTACAAAAGTGAGAATGTTGTAAATAATGTTGCTTTGGAGTTGAGGCACCTTGGATCTCATTCAAAACACTTGACTATAGATGAGGAACAAGGCCCCGACAGCCTAAAGTTTTCTAATCCACATAGACAAAACGACATTCCTCACTTAAGGGCCAAGAAGTGCAAGATGCGACATTTATTACTTGGTTCTGTTATCTTTATACCACCGCCCCTAGAGAGGAGCAGAAAAATTGATGCGAAGTTAGGGGTACAATTCATCAGTTCAAAGTGGAAAGAAAAGTAGTGAATTTACTTGTGTCGTGCCACGACATTAAATTAGGCGCTTATTGGGAGGCAACCCAATTGGTAGTGTAGCTTCTTATTTTAATTTTTTTATAGTGTCATTTTTTTTTCTTCTTTTCTTTTGGTCTTGTTTTTATAGGTTTTGGAGAAGTCTGAGTATCCAAAATTTGGAGCTAAGGAGCACGTTTGAGCTTAAGGGTGGGGTGACGACCCTTGATGAAAATTAAGAGAACATGCTACTAGCTAGGCCTAGAGGCCTCAGGGAGTTTTCCTAACCCTTGTTTTAAATTTTATTTGATGTTTTGGGGACATAGCATCATTTTAAGTGTGGGGTGGAGGAATGAATTCCTAGTTTTTACTGCTTTATCGAGTCTTTTTGTATTTTTAGGTGGGTTCCTCGGCTTTTGTTTTCGGTACTTTTCCTGAGGATAGTCCCTTTGAACCGATAGGGAGTAAATTTTTATTTATTTTTTATTTTTTAGAGAAAAGAAAAGACCCTTTTGAGTTGTGTGATACTTGCTATTTAGGCCTAATTTTAAGTAGTACGTTCTTGTGAATGCTTGATTGCTAATGAAATTGCAGACTCTTTGACACTTAGGTTCATGGTCGTGACTTTGTTTATAGCTTGTTTTATTTTGTAGTTTGTTATGATCCTGTCTCTCTTAGAAGTGGAATTGATCCATCTTGATTGATACTTGTGCCATGTGTGGTGAGAATTTGCTTATTCCATGTTTTGCATCTTAGTCTAGAACTTGCCCTGCATGTTATTGAAGCGAAATAAAAAGTGTTGCTCAGTTTAGGAGATGATAATAGGCTTTCTTTGATTTGTCTTGTAAATTTTAGCATTTTCAGATATTATATCACTAGTTAGCACTTTTTGAGCCTGTAACCTTTTCTTGGTAGCCATATTTTGCCCTTAACTATTTTGTTGAATCACTAGTTTTTGCACCTTCCTTCCTTGAGCACTGTAGCATAGACTTATTATGATTGGTAAATCTGAAGAAAAAAAGGGATGGTTGAGTGAAAAAAGGTAATCAATGATAGCTACAAAGTGATGAAAAAAAAAAGCCCTCTTCGAAAGAATGTGACATGAAAAAAAAAAAAAATCTTTGAGAAAAAAAATGATTGTAAAAAAAAAATTATTGAAGCATTCTTAATGTGACATGAAAAAAAAATTCTTTGAGAAAAAAAATGATTGAAGCATTCTTGAGATGATGAGAATTACTCGTGAAATAATTGTTGAAGAGAGGGCTGAAAATAAAGAGAAGAAAATAATGGGTGATGAAGTCTAAAAATACAAAGTGCTTAGGGAAGTATAAGTCACTATTATATAGTTTTCCTACCCGTCCCCTAACCTACATTACAACCCTTAAAAGTCCTATTTGATTCTATTCGAGCATGCTTAATTAGTAGAGATGTACATAATGGGCAAGCATATGGTTCTTTGAGCATACATGTGAATTTTATTTGTGAGTGTGAGATTTGATCTTTGACGCTAAGTTCTTAATTTATATTCAATCTTTTGAATTGAGTGTGTGGACTATTTCTTCTTGTGAGGGCACTTGTTTCATGATAGATAGGTGATGTTATTAACTTTCTTTGATGAGAGTAGGTGAGCAAGCTTAAATTTGATGAGTTCAGAGTCTTTCCTTGAGGTTAGGAGGTTAGAGGTTTGTTGTTTATTTGGATGTCTTGCATAATGAGCGGGAATTGTACTTGATGTTTTCAAATTTCAATATGGCCTAATTGTTTGTATCAACCAAGTGATGGCTTCCTAGTATGATTTTTGAGATGAGCTTTAATGTTTGCTCGAGGACGAGCAAAAGTTTAAGTGTGGGGTGTTGATCTGAGGCCAAAAATATATTTTCTTATCATTAATTGCCTCATATTTATTATTTATATTTGTCCTTTTTTAGCATGGATTTTATGGATTGTGCTAAATAGTGTATTTTATTTGTAGGATTAAATTGGTACAAAGTTGAAGAAATTTGGAGCTAAAATGAATTAATTATGAAAGATTGAAGAAGGAAAATCAAGCAGGCAGCTTAATGGATTAAAATGAATATTATATTAATATTTATATATATGGAAAGTTTGAGGCGGCACAATTTCACGTAGGAATCCAATTCCGTTTTGGTTTTGGGTTCCTAATTTGTTTTAGACTCAGTTATTTTATTCAGGGTTTTCTACATCTATAAATAGTCCATAGAAATAATTACTGGGGAGATACTTTTGAAGGAAGACACTTTGTAAGGAAAATTTGTCAATACTTTTTAGGGTTCTTTTCTTCTTCTTTTTCTTAGGTATTAGTAGCTAAAGACCCTTGTTCTGGGGCTGCGGCCATGGGTAATTGTTGAACATCGATTGTTTTGAATTAATGTTGGTTATCGTTTAAATTATTTCTGTATTCTTGTTTTAGTATTTCAAGCTTGATCACCATAGAAATAAATCTATTGTCTATTCTTGGACTCGAGAGATAAAGAGGTAGATAGACCAAAGAATGCAAAGAGCTTGTTCTAACTTTGTTTAGATTCGTGTTCAGGAGTGACGCCCGGAAGAACACCTCGCTTGGTTACGAAACAGGATGAAATATAAATGCTCGCCAATTAGGACTGCCTATCCCCGCTCAACGATGTAGTTAGATAGCTAGTTGGAGTAGGCGATTAGAGGTCGAGAGATCATGATCATAAAATCAACCCTGTAAATCAGTAATTTGATAACCTTAGTTAATTCATTACATGAGATGCGATACATGAAACCCTATGCATGCTGCAGCCCTGGAATTGTCCCAATCACTGTAAGTTAATCTTAGTATTTAATTATTGCATTCTTTTATTTCTTTTGACACTCTTAAATAAATAAATAGACTAGTATAATTTAGTAAATAGTTAATTGACAAGTCTCTGTGGGTTCGATATTCCGGTTCTTAAAGAGCCACTTATTACTTCTGCGACCACGTACACTTGCATGTGCAATTGGTAGCAACAGGAACGGCCTCAGACTGCTGCCACGCTATCATAAATTGAATCACATCGTCAATACGGTCGTTTAGACGCTAAAATCAATAAATTTGGAGACAAACCAATTTTGAAGTCAAATAAGGCAAAGTGGGACCCGCTCCAGATTTTCTAAAATTGACTCCGTGAAAAGGTCCCAAATCCTTCTCTAAATACGAATCCCAAAATGGATCGCCCATTGGGGGTCGGATCCGCTCCTAACAGCCCACAACTACAAATCACAAAACTAAACAAAATAGGCCTACAAAGAACTTACCATCAATTTCACAAGAAACGAGAAACACCCAATGAGCCCTAACCTAAAACCCACGAAGCCAACGAGAATCCGAGAACCTGAGACTTCGAATCACCAAAAGTCGACCACCGAAGAGATTTTTATGAAGGTTTTAAGCTCTCCAAAATGGGAGCTTCGACCTCATTAAATAGGCACTGCTAGGTCCTTCCTCTCCGCAAACGCGGCCAAGCCTCTGCGAACGCGGCCCCAAGCCCGCGAACGTGGAGCACAAGCTGCTCCACCATCGCACAGACCTTTGTGAACGCAGCCCCAGACCCGCGAACGTGGAGAGAAAGGATCACCCTCAACGAGCAGACCTCCACGAACGCGGAGCACTAGGAACCACCCAGCCTCACAGACCTCCGCGAACGCGGAGAGTAAATGAGTCTGCAGTTTTGACAGCTGCACCAGCTAAGTTTTGGACAATTCAAAAACTCCAACGAGTTGCTTGGGATTCGTTCGAAACGCCGTGCACGCAAATGAAATATGCTACCCCTTCGAATTCAACATTCCGGACTCAATTCAACCGAAATTTCCATACGAGGTCGTTTCGACAAAAATTGGGTCCCACACCCACTGAGCCATTTTAGCCAGCTTCTACCGGAGGTGTCAAAATCAGATGGAAGCTCCTGGTAATTCTCGAAGGGCCGTTCTAGACCAAACTCGACATTCCAAAACTAACCGTAGTGCCAGAATCTTCATCTGAGCACGTTTTCCAAGAATGTTGACCGAAGTCAACCTTAAACTAAATTTCAAAGACTAAAGAGCTAATTGGCCCCAAAATCACACCGGAAACCCCGGGACTCAGGCAACCCATGTTCCTAGCCTAATTTGGTCGCTCCGGAGCTGATGGAATTGTCAGAATTCTCATCTGAGGTTTTTTACCTAAAGTTATGACCGAAATCAACTTTTCAAGGTTCAAAAACTCCAAAATAGAAAAACAGGCATAAAACCCAAACGAACGACCAGGCGACCGAACAGTCATAAAGGAATTGTGGTTGCTACAGGAACGCTCTAAACTACAGAAAGAAGGCATTAACACATAAATGACCTAGAGGGTCATTACAAATGTCTACCCCACACCACTAGAAGAGGTGTCCTACTTGCCAAGGTAAGGACCATAAATGTGTAGCTTACGTGGATCCACTAGCTATGTGTCTATCTGAGACCAAAACCTACGAGACACTTAGTTCTGGGACTTAGGGATTGCTATCAAAGGTCCACGGATGCTAACCAGAAACCTTCATCCCAAAAGCCCGCTCGGTGCTAAGTTAAATCCCAAGGAATAGACAATTAAGCTTATTCATATTTTAACCAAGGAAGAGGTACATCTAAGGTTACCAAATCAAAGCTAAGATCATATTAAGATGTTTCAACTACCATGGGCTTGCCCAAGCTTACGTCATTAGAATAACTCCTAATCGATTCATAGGTGAGGAAGCCTTTCAACCATATGAACCCTAATTTATGTGAGAAAACCTTCACATTCATATTCTTAGCTTATTGTGAAGAAAACCTTTTCACAACTCATGGATGCCATCATCTATATGCACCCTAGCAATTATAAGCATAATTCTCATGAAACATGCATCTCTTATGCAAGCTATCCATATACATGCATCTCTTATGCAAGCTATCCATATATATGCATCTCTTATGCAAGCTACTCACATGTTCATAAATGATGATCTAGTATGGGTACATGTCAATACATCTTAGAATCATGCAAATAAACTAGAATCATGCATATTTTCATAAATTTCATAAGTTCATAAATGCATGGATCATACTTCATCACGAATTCATAACTAGGAATCATGGCTCATGCATGGGTTCATACAAATTCTATTCCAGTCATATAAATCACGCTAGATCGTGCACTAAATTACTTTATCACGCTAGATCGTGTACTACGAATCATAAAATCAACAAATGGAATCATAATTGAAGAACCCATAAGAATTGATCAAAACCCTAACTCAATTTGGAGAAATTAAACCTTGAAAATTGAAGAAAACTAGGGACCCATTGGAGGAAAGGACTCCAATGGTGAATGCTAACATACCTCAACGAAGCCCACAAGAAATTGCTAAAAATCGATGACCTTTTATGGAGGATCCTATCCCTTCTTCTTCCTTGAGAATTGAGAGAACTTTTCTAGAGAGAGAAATATTTGTGAAGTTGGGGAATTTGAGAATGAGAATAATGAAGGGAAATTTAGGATAAAAGACTTATATAGTGAGTCAATTTAGGGGCAAAGTCATAATTAAAAAGGACTTTAAAGAATTGGGAAAAGACATAAAAACTCCTGGAAAATAACTACCGGAAGAAGTGTACGGTTCGTAGGAGTTCCTATGGATCGTCCTGTTGGACAGTAGAAATCTTCAGAGACCAAAAAATTTCAAGACACTTTCTATGACTCTGATCTATAGCCCGTAGGCCATTCTACGGTCCATAGGCCCAACCCGTAGAAGCCAACTTGGCCCTCAGAACTTGACTAAGTCTGGGACACTTTGACGGGACCTTTCTACGGTTCGTGGAAAGACCTACGATCCGTCCTGTTAGCCCGTAGACTCGACTTCAGAGACTTGATTTTCAAAACATTTTACCCTCTTTCTACGGATGCATTCTATGGTCCCTCAATAGGTCTACGACCCATAGATTGCGTCCGTAGGAAGTGACTCTAGGCCAAAAAAAATGGAAAAATTTTCTCTTTCAAAAATTGAGGTGTTACAATGGTGAGTTGGGTTTTTCTGGTGCCAGGTGGATGTGAGATTATGCATCCTCCCTTACCAGCAAATAGGGGATCTATCAACCTCTCAAGAGTTATATCTCCAGTAATGCTTTTCCACAAGAACTCAAATCCTCCACATTGATGAGGATACACTGTCGCTTTGACTTTTGGGAAAACTAAATTTCACACAGTTCCTTCTCTGTTAGTTCACGAATGATGAAGAACATAAAAATCGGGTTGTTTCTGTTATTGAACAAGCGGGAACATCAGTTTGATAAACCAACAAAGAAAACTAAATGAAAGCAAAACTATATACTTCATTATAAATCTGGATTAATTTATAGAGTTTACAAGCACCTGAAATTAAGAAACCAACTCCTAAGGATTAGGGATAAGATTAGAAACTAACTAGGGATAAGATAGAAACTAATTAACTATTAAACAGTAAATAACTACCCTACAATACAGAGAACTTGGACTGCTGTAGTTCTTATGCATTTTTCTAACACTCCTCCTTGCTTTAAGAGCTGCAAACTCCAAGTTTTTGCCTGAGAAGTTGAAATTTATTGCCTGATAATGGTTTGGTGAAGATATCAGCCAGCTGCTCTTCAATTTTGCAATAGAGAAGAATCACGTCACCATTTTTTTGCACTTCCCTCAAGAAGAAAAGCTTGATGTTGAAGTGTTTTGTTTTCCCATGAAATACAAGATTATGAGAAATTGCTATCGCAGATTGGTTGTCCACAAATACTTTAGTTCCCTTTGTCTGATTCATGTGCAGATCAACAAATATTTTCCTCAACCACAACGCTTGATTCACTGCTGCTGTTGCAGCCACAAATTCTGCCTCTGCAATGGATGGAGCCACAATGTCCTGCTTCTTTGAGTACCACGAAACATTCCTGAGCCAAGACTGAAACAGTATCCGGATGTGCTCTTCATGTCATCTGCGGATCCAGCCCAATCACTATCAGAATACCCAAGTAGTTTCAGATCTAGCTTTTTCTGAAACTTGACACCATAATTAATGGTACCTTTGATGTATCTGACAACGCGTTTTGCTGCTTTTAGATGCACCTTACTAGCACAATGCATGAACCTTGATAAAATGCTTACAACATACAAAACATCGGGTCTTGTAGCTGTGAGATACATCAAACAACCAACTAAACCTCTGAAGTACATTTCCTCCACTTTCTCTGCTCCATCATTCTTGCTTAGTTTCTCTTTTTGGTTCATACGAGTGCTCATTTCCTTGCATTCTTCCATGTTGAACTTCTTGAGAATTTCCTTAACATATTTCTTCTGGAAAATGAAAACTTCATCCTGTCCCTGCTTGATTTCCATACAAGGAAAATAAGACGTTTGACCAAGATCAGTTATCTCGAATGCTTGTATCATTTTTTGCTTGAAATCCTCGATATGCCTTGTATTGCTTCCTGTAACTAGTACATCATCCACATATATAGACACAACAAGAATATCAATGCCATGATGTTTAACATAAAGAGTAGATTCTGATACTCGTTTCAAAGCCTAAGCCAAGTAAATGGCCATCTATTCGACCATACCAGGCCCTTGGTGCCTGTTTAAGTCCATAAAGTGCCTTTATTAGCCTATAAACTTTTTCCTCCTTTCCTATTGCCACAAAGTCTTCAAGTTGTTCAACATAAATTTCTTCCTGAAGAAAGCCATTAAGGAATGCTGATTTGACATCCATCTGATACACTTTCCAGCCCAATTGTGCAGCAAGAGCAAGAAGTAACCTGATTGTCTAAAGCCTAGCTACTGGTGCAAATGTATCAAAATAATCCACACCAAAAAGTTGAGCATACCCTTTAACTACAAGTCTTGCTTTATGCATGTTCACTGAACCATCTGCATTTAGCTTGGTTCTAAAGACCCATTTCAACACAATTATCTTTCTGTCTTCAGGTTGATCGACAAACTCCCAAGTCATGTTCTTCTCAATCATAAACAACTCTTCTTTCATTGCAGCCACCCAATTTTCATCATTCTTGGCTTCATTGTACCCAGCAGGTTCACATACTGCAACATTGCATCTCTGATATATATCAGTGAGTTATCGAATACCTTTAACTGGTAAATGATCCACCATTTCATCCTGCCGTGAGAGTGATATTTGCTTTTCAATAAACTTGGTAGGAGACTTTTCTGCTTTGTCAGAAGAGTTAAGGACAGATTTCTTTGAGTCTTCCCAACACCACTCTTAATTTTCTATAAAATATACATCTCTACTAAAGATTATATTTTCAGTTTGTGGTCGGAAGACCTTATATGCCTTTGAAACTGAACTATATCCAATAAAAATGCCTGGGACAGATTTGTTATCTAGCTTATCTCGTTTAACCTGAGGAATGCAGGAAAAACAGAGACAACCAAATACTTTAAGAAAATTTAACGATGGTTTAAATCCATACCAAGCTTCAAAAGGAGTTCGGTCTTTCACTGCCTTTGTGGGAAGCCTATTTTGAAGAAAAACTAATGTATTTGCTGCCTCTGCCTAAAATTTCTTTGGCAAGTTCTTCTCATGAAACATTCATCTGGTCATCTCCATAATGTATCTTTTCCTTCTCTCACTTACTCCATTTTGTTGTGGATGAATCCCTGCTTCCTCACATAAGATGTGGAACTGGTGAGAAGTATATTCCCTTTCATTATCTGTTCTTACGGACTGAATTTTACAATTAGATTCATTTTCTACTTTTGCTTTGAACTTCTGAAAGACATTAGAAGCCTCTGACTTGTGCTTGAGAAAATAAATCCAGCACATGCGGGTTAGATAATCAACAAAAATGATATAGTAAAGACTAACTTTTAGTGAGGGAGTCCTTTGAGGTTCTGTTATATCAGTATGAATTAGTTGCAATTTGTTCGAGGCTCTCCAAGTTGTCTTTGGAAATGGAAGTCTGTTTTGTTTTCCATATTGACACGCAAGACAATTTGAAGAATTTATTTCCAAAACAGGCAAGTCCTTAACTATTTTCGCTTTTTGCATCTTAAGCAATCCTTCATAGTGATAGTGTCCGAGTCTCTTGTGCCATACTTCTGCAACACTTTCTTTGGCTGAAAAAACAACATGCTCCTCCTCAAATGGATCTAATGAGAAACTTTTTCCTCTCATTCTTACTTTAAACATTTCTTGATATGAAGCATCCTTGATCAAGCAATGTTTATCTTCAAAATTTAATTTGTAGCCTTTTTCCATCAATTGACCAACACTAAGCAAGTTTTGATCTATGTGAGGTACATAAAGTACATCAGAAATTATTTTAGTACCCGTATGACTTGGAATAGCAATGGTTCCTTTTCCTCTTACAAGAAGATGGTTGCCATTACCTATTCTTACTTTAGTAATGGTCGTGGGCTTCAATTCCTTGAAGAGAGACACGTCATCTGCCATGTGATTAGTCCATCCACTGTCAATCAGCCAACACTCGCTCGATGATCTGCTTGAAAAACATGTAGCAACAAAGAGTTGATCTTCCTCCCCACCATCAACAAGCTGAGCCTCTACTTCTTGTTGCTGACCATTGTTCTTAAGATATCAAAATAGGAGTCATTATTTCGCTCAACGTCGCTCTTTTCAAGAGATGGAAGAGAAGAGATGTACGGGTAAAGTATTTTCTACTTGCTCAATTCAAGCAGAGAAAGGGTAAAGGAAATTTTTTTTTTACCTAATATTTTCATGAATAAAGTGATAATACTTTTCATGAAAAATTGATGTTTAAATTCTTATAATAGTGGGGGTTCATTAAATGATGAAAAAATATGTGTGAAATTGTGTTTTGTGCATCTTTGAGAAATGCTCTAAAAAAAGAGTATTACATATGCATTTATTTATTGTAAAATAAATCAAATGGTGTTATTTAGCTATAATGAGATGACTTTTGGCTCTAACATAAAAGTTATAAATAAATTATGAAAAGCATGTTGTGTAGCCATTTTGACATCAAATATTTGGTGAGATAAATTTCATTCTTGGAATGAAAAAAAACCATAAAACAAGAGATGAGAATTTTCTTGTCAAGTCGCATTATGTTGAAAAAATTGTTAAATACAATTTTGTTGATTGTGTGAGTCTTGCAACGCCTTTTGATTCAATTGTGAAAATGGTGTGACAAAGAAAGGAGTTTGCTAGCCTAATAAAAATATGAGATATGTGACTAATTGCACTTTATATGATATTGTGCATAAAGTATAGCATGTACAAGCAAATCAAGTAAATTTACTTGGTATGAAATTCGGTGGCTTGTTTTATGAGAAAAATATTTTTCTATACTTAAAAGTTTTGTTGGTGCAGATGAGAAAACTTGGTGCTATTTGATGGAAGTGAGAAAAGCAAATTGTATTGCTTGGAAACTCTACTATGGAGGTTGAAGTACAAAAAAAAATTAAACTTCAACTAGTGAAAAAGTGATTTGATTATACTATATCAAACACTTTATTTTGAGAAATTAATTATTTTTTATTTTGATTAATTGTGATAGCACCAATATAATGGTAGAGTACAAAATCGTTATTAAAACGGTAAATTCAGACTCATGAGGAAAAAATACAAAATTGTGAGAACATATTGATCAATGGTATACCATCAATATTAATTGTGTTAAATCTTGCAGATTCATAAACTAAGTCCTTAGCAAGATAAAGGGTCTGAAGTACATCGAGGGGGATGAAATTGAAGCTTATAAAATTCTGAGTTATATATGAGGAAACCCAACCTGGGGACTAGAGATCCTATAACCAGGTTCAATGGGAAGAACGAATCATATGATGACTTGTTGTGAAATGCACTATTATTAATTTTATTCAATCCCTATGATGTAAGTGCATTTATCCTATAATGATTTGTGGAGGTTGAGTCTTTGAACTCTTATGGAAATTCTGTATCTCGTATGAGTGGGATGTCAAATTATAGGAGCATCCTTGACAGATTTCACCTATGTGAGTGTGAAAGTAGGCCGCTTTTTATGAGAATGGGCTTGTTCTCAAAAACACTCATGAAACCGGGATAGCACAAGGCCGTAATGTGCTGGCTAAAAAGCTTATGTTAACACCTTGATTATTATGTGTAAGCATCGATACTTATTTCCCTTAAGCAGTCATAGTTCAAGTCTGAGACCACTACTGACTCTGGAGTAAAGGTTATTGTTTTACTAAGTGAAGGTTCAATGCAGAGCACACCTTCATTATGCATAATAGTCTACCTTCAACTAAATTGGTGAAGTACTCTCTTATCTAATATTAAAATGAGTGGGGGATTGTTGGATTATGAGCATTTTAATATTATATTAAAGTGCATAATTATATTCAACAAAATGATAATGTCAAGTGCTGCCATCTTGTGCAACATTTCCCTTAGCCCGTTGGGCATAATTGGGCATATTGACTCTCATTATTTAGTGGTTATAATGGTCATAATTTCCCTTATAACTCCCATAACTACTAATTCATTATTCACTCTTTATTCTATCTTTATGCCTTGTAACTCTTGTAACCTATAAGCCATTCACTTACCCTAGTAATTACCCCATTATCTTCTTATTCATTGTAAGGAAGAATTCCTCACCAATAAATAGTGTGGTCTTACTTTGGGTTGAAATAACAAGAGATGTACAAGAAAATATAGAGTAAAAAAGATAAGTAGTATTATATTGTGTTTATATTGAGATTAGTGTAGTGAAAGAGAGAGTTGAGACATGGAAAAATATTCTAAGTCTTCAACTATATTCACTATACAAAAGAGAATAAATATATGTTGAAGAAAGGTGGTCTTATGTGGAGCTCTGGACTCTTCAACTAATCCGAAGTTACTTGAGTTGTACGACGTTGTTGGGCTGTCGTATCCTGGAAGGGACAAGTCAAGAGTGATACTGCTGGATCAATGTAGATTATACCGAAGTGAGCTTGAATCTCCTTAAAGAGAGCGAGATATCTGTGCCTCAGCCTAAAGACCTTTTTATTCATTTTTGTTATTTAATTTCAACAGTAATTTATTGTATTTGTAGTATATTACACCAACAATATATATATATATATTCATGTCCTTCTCTCGTGCCTAGACTTTTGTTTTCTCACAATAGGCTCAAATCATAAGGCTTTTCGGATTGGTAATGTTGGATTACAAGCGATTCTCGCACGATTTATTTAGGTGTATTATAATTTGTACAGGCCTTTTAATACACTAATTTATGTACATGTGCGTTGCACGTGCGTGCCATAAATATTTTATAGATCCGTTAGAATGATTAATATTCTATGAAAACATGTGTGTGATGAGTACTAATTGTAACAACTACAAATAAACCTTTTAAAGTGTGACAAGAAACACCAAATAATTTGGTGTATTTCAATGTTTTAAATTAATTCCTTTTAAGCATCCAAGTACCGTAGATTTTTATTTATGGGTAGTAGTTAAGATCCAATAAAGTCATATATGACTAATTTGAGTCCAAATAAAAGTACCAACTTATAGTAATCATAAATTCATAAAATAATTAATTAAAAGAAATCTAATAGAGAGAAAATACAAATAATCAATTAAGAAGAAAAAAATAGAATATACACAATATCCTTCATAAGACTTTAATCATAATATTTATAATTAGAAAAAGAAATACACCATAATTACATAATTTTCTGGCTGAAATCCATAGGGTACTTCTATATTTCAATCTTCAGAAGTTGATTATGAAAGTATACAAATATTCCAACTTTTAAAGTAGCACTTTTACTTCTTCAAATGGAGAGAGCAATAGGTATCTATATTCGAAAGCTATGTCATCCATAGTTTTGAAGACAAATGTCACGGCCCAAAAATGAAAGTGATGACACTCGTCTAACCCCACCAAAACAAGTCAACCTCAAACCCAACAATACGAAAGAAATGTGGAAAATAAAACAATAATAGCATAAGACCAAAAAACTTAGCCAATTTCATAAACATCCCCAAAATCTGGTTATCACGTGTACAAGCCTCTAGTGTATGAAAACAAAATTGAAAGATAAATACAAGTATCAATGTCTTTTTTTCTTGAATAGAACAAAGAATAAAATAAGGAATAAGAGGTCCCGCTAGGATGATAAGAAGCTAGCTCTCAATGTATCCTCAGAAAGCCCCAGAGATAGATGAACAAGAATGATCACACAGGTCCAGGCTCAAAACATACACAAGTGTAGAAGCAAGGAGTGAGTACCAAACAATACGATAATCAGCGAGCAACCCAATAAACAAGTTAAAACTAAACTAGAATATGAGTATTCCTTTCATCCCAACCGAACCGCCTCAACTACAACTTGCATATAAATCAGCCCAACCTAAGAGTTTGCAATACACAATTTACAAGGCTTAACAATCAAAGTCAAATAGTCACAGTTCAACAATCAACAAGTATCAAGTTAATCAATCATGAGTATCAAGTATGCCAATCACAAGTATCAAGTATCTCAATCACATATATCAAGTAGATCAATCACAAGTATCAAGTTCATCAAATCTCAATAATCAAATTTTTGCCAGAATCATTTCCCATCGTCATAATATCACTCATCAAACCATTTCCCATCGGCACAATATCACTCTCCGAAACTATTCCCCATTGCACAATATCACTCACTGGAACCATTTCCCATCATCACATATTGCTCGCCAGAACCATTTCCCATCAGCTTTATATAATGTCACTTGCCGGAACCATTTTCCATCGGCATAATCACCATATGTTTCATCATAGTGTTCAGAAATCAATGCAATCAATTTCACACCATAAGGAAGAGACAATAAACTCAAGCAATTAAAGTCAACAGTGATGCCATCAAAACATTTCATCAATCAACAAATTATGATCATCGGCAAGGGAATTCACAAAACACAACCATCAACACATTGCAATTTTCATTTATTCCCCCTTTTCATTCATTAATATAATGACCCTTCAGGTCATTTGTGTGTTTGTGCCTTTTTTCAATCATTTAAAGCGTTCCTATAGCGACCCCAAGTCATTTATGACTTATTGGCATTGACTGTTCGGTTGCCTGGTCGTTCGTTTGGGTTTTATGCCCGTTTTCCTATTTTGGAGCTCTTGGACCATGAAAAGTTGATTTTGGTCATAACCTCAGGTAAACGACCTCAGATGGGAAATCTAACAGTTCCATCAAGCTCCAGAGCGGCCAAATTAGGCTAGAAGCATGGTTGGCCTGAGTCCCGAGGCTTCCGGTGTGTTTTTGGGGTCAGCTGGCTCTTTAGCCTTTGAAATTTAGCTTGAAGTTGACTTTGGTCAACATTCTTGGAAGACTCACTCTGATGAGAATTTCGTCAGTGCGGTTAGTTCCGGAATGCAGAGTTTGGTCCAGAATGATCCTTCGTGCGCTTCCCGAGGCTTCTGATCTAATTTTGAGGCCCTCGGTAGAAGTTGGCTAAATTGGCGCTTTGGGTGTGAGACCCACTTTTTGTCGAAACTACCTCGTATGGAAATTTTGACTATGCCATTGAGTCCGAAATGTCAAATTTAGTGGGGTAGCATATTTTGTTTATTTTCATCGGGTCCCGAACGAATTTCGAGAGTCCGTTCGGACACTTTGTAAAATAGCAAAATCTAGTGTTGCTGGTGCACAGTTTTAGCGACCAGAATTTAGACTTTAAGCGACTATATTTAGCTTTTAGCGACCAGAACTACTACTATTTATTAGCGAAAAATTAGATTCAGCCTCTTTTTAAAACTTCGATATCTCGAGTTCTATAGCTCCGTTTTGGATGATTCGAAGTCCCAGGTGCTCGAAATCTTGTTGACTATGTGGGCGACTATCTGGAGCATGTTGGAAAGTCTCTGATTGTGATGTATCTATGTTGTAAGTGGCAGCCCCAAGTCTCTTTTTTGTGATATTTTTGCATATTTGTTTGTTGTTGCATGGATCTATTACGATCCCCGAGAGGTGTCAACTTTTGGAACACAAGCTCGGGGGAGGGTTTAGGACCTCTTCAGGAGTCAATTTCAGAAATTCTAGAGCGGTTCCCAACATTCTCAATTTTGACTCCAAAATTGATCTGTCTCCGATTTTGATGATTGTAGTGTTTAAACGACCATAGTGATGCTGTGATTCTATTTTTGATAGCGTGGCAGCGTTCTAAGGTCGTTCGGAAGGGAAAAGCTCTGGCAGAGTGATTTGGAGCGCGCGCGATCGGCCTTTTAGTAGGTTACGACTTCCCTTCCTTTAGATTGAGCTTGATTGTGTAAATGCTTGCTCATTTGTGTGAATTTGGGTTGGGTAGCTAGTATTTCTACTCTTCTTCTCCGACTTCTTGCTTTAGGGTTGATTTTTGGGTTGTTTCGGGGTTAGAACCACGCTACCGGAGTGGTTATTTATCTGTGGATATTTGTTAATTATCTGCTGGGTTGTTTATTTTTTGTTGCATGCATAGTTTTGGTTGGCTGTTTATTTATGTTGAGTTATATCTTTGGCCTTAGATTAGGTTAGGTTAGAGTTGACTTAGACCCATGTGCCTGTTGACTTTGGTATGTATCCGACGTCGATTCGGATGGACTAGGTCCTTGTAGATTGGAATTGCAGACTTGGGTATGATAGTTGAGCATGGTTGTAGTTCCGTATTGTTTGTGATCCTTCTGTCTTCTCTCCCCTTTTTGTGGTGTCGATGGGCCATCAGAGGCGTGTTGACTCTCCTCGGCTTACGAATGTTTCAAGATCGGTTCGGTGGTACTGTGGTTGGTACTGGACGGCGATCCACGATGGCTTGGAGGTTATACGCTCATTGTGATGTGGATGGTAGAGGACGACGATCCACCCTGGCTTGATGTTAAAGTTATTTGGATAGCCCCGCGTACTCTACTGGTTGGGTAGGGTCCCCGGGAGTATTGGCGAACTGAGCGATTGGATATGAGATGCTTGGGTTGTCTAGTGTACTCTACTGGCTGGGTAGGGCCCCCGGGAATATTGGCGCACTCTACTGGCTTGGGTAGGGCCCCCGGGAATGTTAGCTGATTGGGCAGCGGAGTACTAATGATTGGGATTGGCTAGTTGTTCCATTTGAGGGTTATTGGATTTGAGGTACTTCGGTTGTCCAGCGTACTCTACTGGCTTGGGTAGGGCCCCCGGGAGTATCGGGCACTCTACTAGCTTGCGTAGGGCCCCCGGGAGTGTTGACTGATTAGGAAGCAGAGTACAAAGGCTTGGAGTTGGCTGGTTGGTTCGATTGAGTTGGTTGGTGGATTCGGTTCTTGGGTTGGGTCTTCCTTCGTTTTCGTAGAATAGCTCTTCCGTGTACCTGTCGGGCTTATGGGGGTCCATTCGGGTTTTATTTAAACTTGTGCACGAGTGTACCTTCTGGGCTTATGGGGGTCTAGTTAGGTTTAGATTAGATGTACTTGGTGTTATTTTTGGTGCGCTCATGAGCTATGTTTTGCTTTTGCTTGCCCTCTGTTATTGTAGATTCTATCCTTTCAGTCTGTTTTAACTTTTCTTGCTCAGTTGGCCTATGCTGCCTACTAGGTACTTTTTGTATTGGTATTCATGCTACACTTTGCATTTGTTTTCGAGATGCAGATTCGAGCACCAACTATCAGCGTTGAGTTCGAGCCTGCAGTTGTCTGTTCCGGAGATGAGGGTGAGCACATGGCGTTCTGGATTACCAGTCTCCTTCTGTTATATATTTTGGCTTGTCTTTTGCTTTGACACAGCTTGTTCCTGTTGTCCACTTTTGGGGCTTGTACTCATTTAGTAGTTTTGTACATGTGACTTCCAGGTTCTGGGAGGTATAGTTATTGTATATAGATGTTTCGCTTCCACCTTTTGTTTATCTGTTCCTTTATTTATGGCTCCGCTTAGTTGAGGTTAGTTTCCACCCTCAGTCCCATTACTGCTAAGTTCCGAGATAGGGTCTTGGCTTGCCTACTGGTGGGTTGGTAGGCGCCATCATGACTCAAAAAATTGGGTCGTGACAATTAAGATCAATCAAGTGGAGTAATTTAACTCATTACCTCATTCTCATTACTCCTCAACACACACAATGAAGGGAAATAAAATATTCTACAGGCTTAAAAGTTCACTTGTCTTAACTCAATCCGAGACTTGATCTTTTCCTTTCCAAATGATATCCTAAGTCACACAATCAAATCCAACAAGTAATCACAATAAGATTTCAGAAAAAACAACACCCATACATATACATTGAAAAAGGGGTCAAATCAACTCAAAAACCCAATTTTGAAAGAGAAGTTTGAGTCAGAAAATCATTACTTGAATACATTATGCAAGGCATTTGGAACTCATAAATGGAAACCATTTCGAAAAAGAATTTGAAAGCAGTTCACAATAACCATTTTACTTCAAAAATCCAAGTTCTTGAAAGCACTGGTTTCTTCTTCTCGAACCTCCACATTTGCGTGGGTTTCGCCATGTTCACAAAGGGTTGACCCTCTTAACTACGCATTCATAGGCAGGCTGCTGCATTCGCGAACGGGCGGCTGCTCTGACCATCGCGTTTGGGGACCTCGTGCCGCATTCGCGGGCAAGGCCTCCCTGTTTGCGAAGGCCGAATTCCCTGGTAGATCAGTCTTCTAAAGACAAACTCAGCATGCATTGTTCTCATTCCAACTTCAGCTTTTGGGTAATTTTGAGGGCGACTCTTGTCGAAATGTAGTGTTTTTTGTTGGATAGCATTCATGGGCACATTCCGAGTTTTGATAATTCTCCCGTTTCTCTTGGTACTTCCCGCTAATTTCCTCTTTTATTCACTGTTTGAGTCCAATTAAGCTAAAAATATGGAGGTGCTGGTTTGGCTTGATCAAGGCTTGGATTGTGCCCATTTTCGGGCCACAACTTCCTTGCGTATGTTGGGACCTCGTGGCAGAGTCAATTTTATGACTTCGTGTGTGGGTTCCACTTTTTACATTTTTGGGTTTCTTGTCTCTTTTGAGTTTTTTGATTAATTTGGTATTGTTGTGTTTCTGTTGGTGTTCCCTTGGCATTGTTGGTAGCTTGGCAGTGATCCGAGGCTCTCCGGAATGGAAAACCACCCGAGTTATAGTTTGTGTGCGGTTTTCGGCCTTTGAGGCATAGTTAAAATGATTTGGTTAGAAATTATTTGAGTTCTAGATAAATATTGTTATCTTTGAATATTATATGTCTTATTCTTTGCAGCTTTTCTCCAATCTTCATATTTAATCTTATCTTTGAGAAATATTTATCTTATTCTAAGCAGCAAGCCTTTTCCCCAATCTGCATACTTTCATTTTTTGATTTTTCTTGTCAAATCAAGCTATATTATTACCGTGTGCGAATTGCTTTCATAGTGTGGAACATAACAATTTTTCATAATAGGTGATCCATAATATATATATACATATACATACTTATATATATACTACCTTAAATGCATGAACTCCCATACTTGAATGTTAAATTACTATAATACCTCAAACTAAATACACTCAATTTAGTTTATTTATTTAATTATATTATATTAAAAGTAGATACATTTTCACATTGAAGGGTTGTCACTTTTACGATGAGTTGCTACTTTTCCAATGAGTTGTAAATTTTTCGAAGAGTTGTGACTTTCCAATGTGTTCTGACTTTTCCTAAGGGCTGTGACTTTTTTGATGAGTTGTGATATTTTATAAGGGTTGTGACCTTTTCAAAGGGTTGTGACTTTTCCGATGAGCAGTGACTTTTCCCAAGCGTTGTGACTTTTTTGATAAGCTAAGGCACAATTAGTACCTATTCATACTACCACTTGTTAGCTATAAATAGAGGGATTTCCTCACATATTTACTCTACAAATTTTTAAGTTTTCTACTGTTCTTCTCTTAAAAAATATCAAGTATGATTTGCAACAGTTGAATAAGTTTGAAGTTTAACGAAATTTGAGGTACCACACAAGGAAGAGACTCCAAATGTAACGTTCCTTTTGTCAACTACTTATATCAGAAAAACCAAACGCTACATCAGATGAAGAGATGCCTTAAAAATAAAACGACTACAAAAAACCTCAAACCAAGTACTAATCTGCTTTCTACACTTTTTATTTCTTCAGCTGTTAACTAACCCAAATACATACTAATTTGTTCTCTACACTTTTCCTTTTTGAAGTGTTAATTGAGTTTTAAACTTTAAAAAAAAATATGGCTGAAGTGTAGAGCAAGATATGTAACAGTAAGAAAATATATATAATGTTTGATCAATAAAAGGAGATTGAAGTGGTATGAAACCATTAGGTAAAATTCTGCACTTTTAGTGTTGGACAAAGTGAAACTATGCAACTTTATGGACTATCAATCACTAATCGGTCGGCCTACTAAAGACACCAAAAATATTAACATAGTTGCATTGAACTCTATTTTAAGGAATGAAAACTGAATCACGTGAGTCATAACAGATCAGATCATACAAACATTTACAAATTTTTAAATCATGAAGGGCATGGTCAAATGAATTCTGGTGCAAAATCGAAACACTACTTGCGGTGTATGATTTATTGAATAAATGAGTATTTTTATCTAAAATTTTTTAGACAAGTCTCCCATAATAATTCTATTTGCGGAAAAGGATTCAAAACACACTCCAACTACTGACGAAGTTGCTGTTACAGATATCAACTTTGCGGGGATCCTATGACACCCCTAGACTATATTAAAGTGTAATATATGCCCCTTTAAAAAGTTTCACTCAAATTTTTGTTAAATGGTAACAGACACGCGCTACACGTGTCTATTTCTTTTTTTTAAAAAAATAATTCTTTTAAACTTTTCCATTCTTTATCATATTGTATTTCACATTTTCTTTATTTTCCCTCAATTTTACTACTACCAAGGAGACATGGTTGTTTCTCAATTTTCTTCTTCATTTCTTTTACCTTCCAATCTCTTTTCTTTTTGATTTTCGTGGTTCTTGAGTTAAATTAGCTAATACATTCTTGAGTAACAAGAAAATATAATTTTCAAATTGAAAAAGGATAAATTATTGGTGGCCGGATATATTTCCGGACAAATAATTTATTTTTTGATTGTAATCTCTGTTATAATCATTATGGTTGAAGGAGTTATATTCTCTAACTGAGTTATTTCTTTTGCTAATTGAGTCTTGTGGGTAATTTAATATCTATTACTAGTTATATTAGTTTTTGGGGATGAATTTCCAATGACCTAATGAGAATAGTGATTATGAAAATGGTATAGAAACGTAATGAAGGTGGCTTTAATTTAAGTGAAATGAGAGAGACTGAAATGGATTTTGAATTGATGGAGGATTTGTAGAGCTTTGGGGGGGGGGGGGGGTAAAACTGATAGCTATAGTGGCAATCATTGTTGTTGTAGTGTGTGTTAAATGTGATGGAAAAAATTAAGTTTGTAGTGGTAATGGAAGAGTTAGGGGTGGTGCCGATTCCGGTGACAACAATGGCGGCGACGACGGTGCCGATTCTGGTGACAACAATGGTGCAATGGAGAAGATTAAAAAATAGAAAGAAAAAGAAAAATAAAGGAATTCATATTTTAATAAAAAAATAATTATAAAAATAAAGTTTTAGCATCTTTTTCTGCTCTCTCTCTCAAGGAGAGTGCATTACACTTTCTTTGCCACCTAAGCTGTTAAAGATATAGTAATTCTTGTTAAAAAAAAGTTCAGGGGTGTCATAGGACCCCCACAAAGTTTGATTGTGTAACAACAATTTTGACCATAGTAGGAGTGTGTTTTGAACCATTTTCCCTTTTGTTTATGTTCAGTCTCATCAAAAAAATTTCTCTTGAGAAGTTGAAATTATAAAGTTTGGCTTTTTCTATTTAACAATATTTTTTTTGTTTTGTACTCAAAATGATCACTTACTATTGTACTCTCCATAAACAAATACAATAAAATGTGATAGGGAAAAAGAGTCATGAATGTAAATTAAAGATGTTGAAGCACAAATATAACGAAGTAACTTAAGTAATTTGAGGGACTAGAGAAAAAAACACAGACATGTTGCAATGAAAGCATTAGAGAATGTTGACAAGTTTTATAAGGAATTGTGTCATTTGTATACACATGAATGTTCTTTGGTCTGAATTTGTGTTCACATGAACCATATGTTATTGTTAGGGATCTAAATTTTAGTAAGTACTTCATTAATGAATATTGGTTATATGGTGTATTACTAATCATCACTACCTTTTTTATATGCATTTACTTGATAATAAAATAATGAAAAATTGTAAGGGTGTATTTGGTATGGAAGAAAACATTTTCTCGATGATTTTCTTCATGTTTGTTTGATCAAAATTGTAGGAAAATATTTTTTCTAGGAAATCAAGTTCCTTAAATATAATGAAAATGACTTGCCTAATTGAAGTAAGTAAAACAAGTTCTACAAATAGCATTCCAAATTCATTGTGTCGTCCTCACACCTCAAACAAACCTTATCTTCACCCACCCTCTATAGTCCTATATATTCCCAATTTCCCACTAACCTACTGCCCCGTCACCCCACCACCACCTCCCATATTCTTTTCATAGATATATAAAAATATTTTAGAATAATATATTTACTTGCGTGTCGAACACGAGAAAATAAGTAAGAAATACACTTATTTTCATAAAAAAAAATTGTCCTTCATATCAAATAATATATCCTAAATATCACTTATTTTTCCTCTTTAGGAGAAGTAGATCAAATTGACCTTCATTTGATTTGAATACGCAGATATACTTCCAACCATCTTTTATAGTCATAATTATTTTGTTCAACCTCAATTGTAACACCTCGGATTTGAAAAGGCTAAAAAGGGAAAATGGGAAAAGGTCCACGAACCCAAAATGGACCATAGACCCTTCACAGCACCTTAGACGGTCCGTGAAGGAGACCAAGCCTCGTTAAGGACCTCGTGAACCCTTTCCATAATCTACCCCTGCAGGGGTCACCTTGACGGGGACCCATACGGCTCGTGGTGGACTTGACGACCTGTCAAGTGAGTCGCACAAGTCACCTGGATGGTGAGGTGTGACCCACGGTCACTGGAAAAGGGCCACAGATGTCTAAACGGCCCGTGGAGCTTCACACGGACCGTGAATTCATCCGTGAAGGAGACTTATCAAGTTTTGAGTTTTGGCTAACTTTAAACAATCATATCTTTTAGCACAAGTTTAATTAGGTGGCCCATGACCTATCAAATTAATGGTCTTCGAGTCCTCTTTCCAACGCCACTAAGGTTTCCCCATATGAAGTTCGGAGTAAAATGTTATGCCCATTTTAGTGAAGCACTGTCAGGCTGAGAAATCTTCACAACCCACTTGATGGGCCGTGGTGCTCTAGACGGCCCGTGAAGGCTATCTTGAAGTCACTTTGGCAGCTTTAATTCGGGGTCATATTGGTCTTTTCTCCTATGCGTTGGGCACTTAAACTATGTCTTTTGATGCCTAAACTACGTCGTTTTACTCAACCTAAGCCTAGTAATATAGTCAAAAACTACCTAAACCAAATCAGTTTCCTCTCAAGTCAATTCCAAGTAGAAAATGAGTGTTTCTCCAATTTTCAAGCCTAGGGTTCTCTCCTCCAAGCGTAAACTTCAGATTTCTCGCAGGAATTTTCAAGTACTAGGTATGTGGGTATTCAGTAAGGGTTTTGTTTGCCCTTATGCCCAAAACTTCAGTCCCTTTTTCTTGATTATCATGATTTATAAAACTAGGGTTCTTGCCCAACTATGCAGATTCATTATCCCATTAACTCTTGTGATTTCTACTCAAATTCTATACCTGTTTAAATGAGTTGCATGAATTCTTATGGAAATTTGAATTGGGAAACTTGGCATGAAATTGTAGTATTTTCACATGAATTGGCTTTTATTTTTTGGGCATCAGTTTTAGTGATCACGCCACAGTCATACCTTTATACCCTTGCAAAGTATATTGGGTCCTCTCAATGGGGCGTATAAATCAGACTCCACGTTTAGCTCACGTGGTTTATGTCGGGTAATAAACTCTCCCACAGTATTAGCTTTAGTAAGGCACTTCAGGCCCATAGTTGTGTTTACTCTGTTTTTCAGTATGTTTTTAGTTTACTCTTGCATTCTAGTTTTTATGCACTATTGTATCTTGGGCCTATCTACTTCAGTTCAGATCAGGTTAAGCATTTGACCAGCATTTTTAGCATGTTTAAATATATTTAGTCAGCTTGCATATCCTGCATGCTCAGTACATTCAAAGTACTGACGTATAGTTTTGCGCTACATCATTTCATGATGTAGGTTCAGGCTCTCTGCATCCAAACCACGCTTAGCTCGATTTCCAGTCTGTACTTAGTAGTTTCAGTGGTGAGTCCTCATAGTTCGAGGACATTTCTTTATGCTTTTGGTTTAGTCAGCCTATTATCAGTCTTTTAGTATTTATAGATTTAGCAGGGGACTTGTCCCAGCAGCTCATCAATATTAGAGGTTTTCAGACATAGAGTCACTATTAAGTTCTTTTGGGTTGTTTCCCATAGATGTTTAGTTAAATTCTCGCCTAAAGTTTCTTTTAGTATTGTTTACTTTATAGTTATGTTTCTGCTTACTTAGTTATATTTCACTATGCTTGTGACATGCTAGACTCATGGTTAGCTTGGGGTCACTCGTGATTCTAGGTCCCGTGTTACGTCTAGGGGTAGCCTCGAGGCGTGACAAACTTGGTATCAGAACCAGGTTTAAGAGTCCCAGGGTGTCTGAAAACCGCACTAAGTAGAGTCTCTTTCATGGGTGTGAAGCGCGCCACATCTATGAGGGAGAGGCTACGAAGTGTTCTAAGAAAAACTTCACTTCCTTTGCTATCTTTATCGTGCGTTGTATTATGATTCAACTTCTCCCTTCTAATCCATCATTATTCATTTCAGATCATGCCTCCTCCTAGAGCTAACGTACGAACTACTAACACATGGAATGCTAACGCAGTTCCTCCAGTCCTGAACCATGAGGTTTCAAATGTAGAGTTCCGTACTGTGATCCAGATGTTGGCTCAGAGCGTAGCCAACCAGAACAATCAGCAGGCCTCAGTTCCTGCAAACCCCACTGGTGGATCAGTTACAGCCAGGGTTCAAAACTTTGTTCGTATGAATCCGCCAGAGTTTCTAGGGTCGAGGGTCGGTGAGGACCCACAAAATTTCATTGATGAGATCAAGAAGATTCTATAGGTAATGCAAGTGACTGGTACTGATAGTGTTGAACTAGCATCCTATCAACTCAAGGATGTGGCTCATATCTGGTTCACGCAGAGGAAAGAAAATAGGGGTGTGAATGCAGCTCCGATTACATGGCACTGTTTAACTGAAGCTTTTCTGGACAGGTTTTCCCGAGAGAGTTGAGGGAGGCTAAGGCCCAGGAATTTATGAATTTGAAGTAGGGGTCGATGTCAGTCCAGGAATACAGGCTAAAGTCCACTCAGCTCGCCAAACATGCTCCACATATGGTAGCCGATCCGAGGGCACAAATGAACAAGTTCTTGTTTAGAGTATCCAATCTGATAAAAACCGAGTGATGGAATGCTATGCTATTAGGGGATATAGATATCTCCAGACTAATGACCCACACTCAGCAGGTTGAGGGAGATAAGCTCAAGGAAATGGCTGAGGATAACAAAAAGGCTAGAACAGACAACTATGAATATTCTCAACAGAGGTCGGGCGGTGGAAGTCGCTCACAGTTTCAGCATAGGTCTACAGCCCCAACACCTTCATTAGCTAGCGCTCCGTCCCCCAAGTTTCGATGGGATCAAAAAGGGAGGGCATCAGGCTCTATGTCGCGCATGAGTGCTTAAGGTAACAAGACTTTTCCATCTTGACCAAAGTATGGTAGGAACCATCCAGGCGAGTGTCTTGCTGGCAGAGAGGGATGTTTTGGGTGGGGTCAGTCTATTCATAGGTTGAAGGAGTGCCCTTCTGCCAGGCAAGGACAAGGAGGTAACATGGCTCAGTCTACAACTTCAGCAGCACCAGCAGGTCACCCCACTCAGCAGGGTGACCCATCTGGTAGATGTTGTGGTCAGCGCTAGAACAGGTTGTATGCCCTTCAGGCTCACCAGAACCAGGAAGGTTCTCCTGATGTAGTCACTGGTATGTTACAAGTTTTCCATTTAGATGTGTATGCATTGTTAGATCCAGGGGCTACTCTTTCTTTTGTAACTCCTTATATACCAGTAAACTTCGATATCAGTCCAGAAACTTTCCCAGAACCCTTCTCAGTCTCTACTTTTGTTGGTGACCCAGTTATAGCTAGACGGGTATACAGAAATTGCCCTGTCATAGTTTCTCAAAAGTCACCTTAACAGACCTTGTAGAGCTAGAAATGATAGACTTTGATATCATCCTAGGCATGGATTGGTTACATTCTTGTTATGCCTCAGTCGATTATAGGAATAGGATAATTTGATTTCATTTTCAAAACGAGCCAGTCTTAGAGTGAAAGGGTAGTAACTCAGTGCTTGCAGGTCGATTCATCTCTTACCTTAAGGCCAGGAAAATGATTTCCAAAGGGTTTATTTATCATCTGTTTCAGGTTAAGGACTCAAACTCTGAAACCCCAACTCTTGAGTAAGTCCCAGTAGTGAATGAGTTTCCATAAGTGTTTCCAGAGGGTCTTCCCGGATTTTCTCCCGAAAGGGAGATTGACTTCGAAATAGATCTCCTTCTAGATACCCAGCCTATTTAGATTCCTCCTTACAAAGTGGCTTCAGCTGAGCTTAAGGAATTGAAAGAACAATTGAAAGACCTTCTAGATAAGGGCTTCATCAGACCCATCATCTTTCCATGGGGTGCTTCAATGTTGTTCGTGCATAAGAAAGATGGTTCTCTCAGGATGTGCATTGACTATCGTTAGTTGAACAAAGTCACAACAAGAATAAATATCCCATCCCAAGGATTGATGACTTGTTCGACCAGCTTCAGGGTGCTAGTTGCTTTTCTAAGATAGACCACAGATCCGGCTATCATCAGCTTAGAGTTAGAGATAGTGACATCCAGAAGACAGCCTTCAGGAATCGGTATGTTCACTATGAATTTGTAGTTATGTCTATTGGACTAACAAATGCTCCTGCAGCTTTCATGGACTTAATGAACAAGGTGTTCAAGCAGTATTTGGACTTGTTCGTAATCGTCTTTATTGATGATATCTTCATTTATTCACGGAATAAGGAAGAGCATGCAACCCATCTGAGAGTGGTTCTGCAAACCCTCAAAGATTGCCAGCTATTCGCTAAGTTCAGCAAATGTGAATTCTGGGTATAGTCGGTCGCTTTCCTTGGTCATGTGGTATCTAGCAAAGGGATGCGATTGGATTCTTAGAAAATTGAGGCATTAAAGCACTGGCCCAGACCCACCTCTCTGACTGATATAAGAAGTTTCTTAGGTTTGGCCGGTTACTATAGGAGATTTGTTGAAGGCTTTTCATCTATAGCTACCCCGTTGACCAAGTTGATCTAGAAGAAGGCCAAATTCAGTGGTTAGATGAGTGTGAGAAAAGCTTCTTAGAATTGAAGACCAGGTTGACTATAGCTCCTGTCTTGACTCTACCAGAGGGTTCAGACAGTTATGTGGTTTATTGTGATGCATCTAGGGTCGGCCTAGGTTGTGTGTTGATGCAGCAGGGTAAGGTCATAGCTTATGCTTCTAGACAACTTAAGGTCCATGAGAAAAACTACCCGACTCATGATCGCGAGCTTGTAGCTGTAGTGTTCACCCTAAAGATTTGGAGACACTACTTGTATGGTGTTCATGTTGATGTGTTCACAGATCATAAGAGCCTTCGATATGTGTTCACCTAGAAAGAGTTGAATCTTCGTCAGAGGAGATGGCTCGAATTCCTCAAAGACTATGACATGAATGTGCTCTACCATCTGGGCAAAGCCAATGTAGTGGATAACACCCTCAGCAGACTATCCATGGGTAGTGTGGCACATGTTGAGGAACAGAAGAAAGAATTAGCCAGAGATGTTAACCGGCTTGCTCGCTTAGGAGTTTCCCTGATGGACACATCAGATGGTGGTGTGATAGTGCAGAATAGATAAGAATCTTCATTGGTAACAGTGGTTAAATAGAAACAAGATAGTGATCCTATATTGCTTCAGTTGAAGGGTGCCGTTCATCAACAGAGAATTGAGGTTTTCTCCCAAGGGGGAGATGGTGTGCTTCGTTACCATGGTCGCTTATGTGTTCCTAATGTGGGTGAGTTGAGACAATAGATCCTTACAAAAGCTCATAATTCCAGATATTCTATTCATCCCGGTGCCACTAAGATGTACCGTGATCTATGAGAAGTCTATTGGTGGAACAACATGAAGAGGGACATCGCAGATTTTGTGGCTAAGTGTTCCAACTGTTAGCAAGTTAAAGTAGAACACCAGAAACTAGGAGGTGTGACTCAGGAGATTAACATTCCTACTTGGAAGTGGGAAGTGGTAAACATGGATTTCATTACGGGTTTACCTCGTATTCGCAGACAGCATGATTCCATTTGAGTGATAGTGGATAGAGTCACTAAGTCAGCTCACTTCTTGGCAGTTAAAACTACAGATTCAGTAGAGAATTACACTAGACTTTACATTAACGAAATAGTCAGGTTGCATGGTGTTCCTTTGTCTATCATTTCAGATAGAGATCGTAAGTTTACCTCTCATTTCTGGAGATCATTTCAGAAAGGTCTTGGTACTTAGGTAAATCTCAGTACAACATTTCATCCGCAGACGAATGGTCAGGCAGAGCGTACCATTCATACCTTACAGGACATGTTGAGAGCTTACGAGATCGATTTCAAGGGTAATTGGGATGATCACTTACCCCTCATAGAGTTAACCTATAATAACACTTTCCATTCCAGTATTCAGGATGGCCCCTTATGAGGCATTGTATGGGCGTAGATGCAGGTCTCCGGTTGGTTGGTTTGAAGTAGGTGAAGCAGCCTTGGTTGGGCCAGATTGGGTTCATGAGGCTATGGAGAAAGTTCAGCTCATTAGAGATAGACTAAAGATAGCTCAGAGTCGTTAGAAGTTCAATGCATATGTAAGGAGGAGGGACTTAGAATTTGAAATCGATGATTGGGTTTTCTTGAAAGTGTCACCCATGAAGGGGGTGATCAGATTTGGCAAGAAAGGAAAGCTTAGTCCTAGGTATGTAGGTCCTTACAAGATCCTGAAAAAGGGTTAGCTTGGGGTCACTCCTGATCCTAGGTCCCGTGTTACATCTAGGGGGTAGCCTCGGGGCGTGACACCAATCTTTGATAATATTTTCTCCATTAAAAAAAAGACATATTTACATTTTTAGTATACTTGACAAAAAATGACCCCTTTTCTTTTTTGAAAGTCAAACTAGGTCATTCTTTTTGAAATGTAAAATTATATGTTCGTACAACATTTATTTAACCAATTGTTAATGTCTCTTTTAATATTTTCTTTAATATAAGGAAGAAATTTTGAATCGAACAGGAAAATTGTAATGACCCTCCAGGTCATTTCTGTGTTAATGCCTTCTTTCTTTCATTTAGAGTGTTCTTGTAGCGACCCCAAGTCATGTATGACTTGCTGGCACTGACTGTTCGGTCGCCTGGTCGTTCGTTTGGGCTTTATGCTTGTTTTTCTGTTTTGAAACTTTTGAACCTTGAAAAGTTGGTTTCGGTCATAACTTTAGGTAAACAACCTCATATGAGAATTCTGAAGGTTTCATCAGCTCCGGAGCGACAAAATTAGGCTAGGAGCATGGGTTGCCCGAGTCCCAGGGTTTCCGATGTGATTTTGGGGCAAGTTAGCTCTTTAATCTTTTAAATTTGGTTTAAGGTTGACTTCGGTCAACATTCTTGGAAAACGTGCTTGGATGAAAATTCCGACAGCATGATTAGTTCTGGAATGCCGAGTTTCATCTAGAATGACCCTTCAAGAATTATCAGGAGCTTTCGATCTGATTTTGAGAGCTCCGGTAGAAGTTGGATAAAATGGCTCATTGGGTGTGGGACCCACTTTTTGTCGAAACGACCTCATATGGAAATTTTGAATGCGCCATTGAGTCCAAAACGTCGAATTTGAGGGGGTAGCATATTTCATTTGCATGCACGGGGTTTTGAACGAATCCCGAGCACCCCGTCGGAGTTTTGAATTGTCCAAAACTTACCTGGTGCAGCTGTCAAAGCTGCAGACTCATTTACTCTCCGCGTTCGCGGGATAGGCTCTTCGTTCGTGGAGGAGTGGGAGAGTTTACTCCTTGTTCGCGGAGGTCTGTGAGGCTGGGTGGATCCTAGTGCTTTGCATTCGCGGAAGGCTCTCCGCATTTGCGGAGGTTTTAGTTGGTGAGAGGTTCCTTGTGCTCCGCGTTCGTAGAAGGCTCTCCGCATTAACGAAGGTTTGGGTCCCTGAGCCCCACCTTCGCGGGAGGTTCTCCGCGTTTGCGGAGTCTTGTGAGGTGAGGGTTCTTCTGTGCTCCGCGTTCGTGTAGGTCTGTTGTGTGAGGGAGGATCTTTGCCCTCCGCGTTCGCGGCATACTGGTTGGTTCACCTCTGCGTTCGCGGAGAAGAGGGGCCTGGCAGTGTCTATTTAATGAGGTCGAAGCTCACTCGTTAGAAGCTTAAAACTCCCATATCTCCCTCATCTTGCATCGGTTTTCGGTGATTCGAAGTCCCAGGTGTTCAGATTCTCATAGGATTCATGGGTTATAGGTTGGTTGGCATTGGGTGGTCCTTGAATTATGTGAATTCGAGTGGTAAGTTGATTCTTGGCCTATTTTTGTTAAGTTTTGCATTTTGTTGTGGTTGGCTGTTAGGAGTAGATCCAAGCCTTGATTGGCGGTCCATTTTGGGATTCAAGTTCAGGAAAGGATTTAGGACCTTTTCATGGAGTCAATTCCAAAAAATCCAGAGTGGGTCTCACTTTTCCCGATTGACACCAAAATTGGTCTGTCTCCGAAGTTGTTGATTTTAGTGTCTAAACGACCGTATTGATGCTGTGACTCTATTTTTGATAGTGTGGCAGCAGTCTGAGGCCGCTCGGAAGGGAAAATCTTCGGTTGAGTGACTTGGATCGCTTGTGATCGGTTTTTTGGTAGGTTACACCTTCCCTTCCTTCTAGATTGAATTTGAATGTGTAATTGTTGGTTGATATTTGTGAATCTGGGGTGGTTGGCTAGGGTTGTTTCCCTTATTCCCCGATTCCTTAGTTTGGAGTTGACTGTTGGGTTGTTATGAGCTAGTAACATGCTATAGGTTGGGTTGTTGACTTGATTGGTCGGATCTTTGTATTGTCGGTTATATGTTGGTGGTTATCTGACGTTGCATGAGTGGGACCAAATTCTTTCACTCCGTGATTGGCTGATTGTTGTGATTCTACCTTAGAATAGGTTGTTATATTGTTGACATAGTCCCATGTACCTGGTTGACTTGAGTATGTATCCGACGTCGATTCGGATGAACTAGATCCTTGTAGACTGGTATAACATATTTGGATCTGACAGTATGAGCCTTAGTGTGTCTTTCATATGTTTCCATTCTTTCTCCCTTATCTCTGTGATTCTTGGGATGCTACCGGAAGATGTCACCGTTACGCTAATTGTCGATTGAATTGTGTTAGGCTGGGAGCCTTCGGTTGATATACATGTGAGGGCTGCGGCCCGTGATAATTAGTCTGGCATGGTATAGTTGGTATTGGCTTTTTTCGATTCTGTGTTGGGGATATGGGGGGAGTGGATAGCGATCCATGATATATGGGTTATTTGGGGTCCTCTGCGGGGTAGACATAGATGGTACACTCGTCTTACTGGGTTAATGCCCCTGGAGTGAAAGATGGCACACTCGTCTAGCTGGGTTAATGCCCCCGGAGTGGTAGATGGCACACTCTTCTAGCTAGGTTAATTCCCCCAAAGTGGTAGATGGCACACTCGTTTGGCTGATTTAATGCCCTCGGAGTGGTAGATGGCACACTCGTTTGGCTGGGTTAATGCCCCCAGAGTCTTAGATTGCACACTCATCTGGCTAGATTAACTCCTAGGAGTGGTAGATGGCACACTCGTCTAGATGGATTAACGCCCCCGGAGTGGTAGATGGCACACTCGTCTGGCTGGGTTAATGCCCACGAAGTGGTAGATGGCTCACTTGTTTGGCTTGGTTAACGCCCTCGGAGTGGTAGATGGCACACTCGTCTTGCTGGGTTAACGCCCCCGGAGTGGTAGATGGCACACTCGTCTGGCTGGGTTAATACCCCCGGAGTGGTAGATGACACACTCGTCTGGCTGGGTTAATGCCCCCGGAGTGGTAGATGGCACACTCGTCTGGTTGGGTTAATGCCCCTGGAGTGTTAGATGGCTCACTTGGCTGGTATGGGTTGGGCCTGGGGTGATTCCACCGGAGTGTTAGCCTATTTGGACAGCTGGATACCGGGTGGTTTAGAGGGGTCGGTGTACACCGTCCTTTTTGCAGTACTCGACTGGATGGGTTCATGCCACCAGAGTAGCTTGCTGGATTGACGTATTGCCTTGGAAAGTTTGACTTGTGATCGGTTGGGTATCGGTCGTTTGTTCGGTTCGGAGTTCTGTTCCTTCATTCTGTAATTCTGGCTTTTTTGTGTACCTATCGGGCTTATGGGGGTCCGTTTGGGTTTTTACTTAAACCTGCGCACGAGTGTGCTCAACGGGTCTTATGGGGGGCCCAACTGGGTTTAGCGTAGCTATCCTCAATTTACATTCCATTTTCTCTATTTTCATTCTATTGGCCTCTGTTGTTGTTGATTATATCTTGTCCGCCTGTTTTTACTTTTCTTGCTTAATTGACCTCTGATGCCTACTGGGTACCTATTTTTTGGTACTTAAGCTATACTCAGCATATGTTTTTGTGATATAGGTCCGAGCACAAGTTATCAACGTCGAGGTTGGGCCTGGAGCTGTATTTTCAGGAGACTAGGGTGAGCACATGGTGTTCTGGGATTACCTGTCTCCTTCTGTATATATATATTTTGTCTATCCTTTTGTTTTTGAGACAGTTGTTTCGGTGGTCCACTTTTGGGAATTGTACTCTTGTTAGTATTTCTGTACATATGACTTCCAGATTTTGGGAGGTGTCTTGTATATATTATTTTTGTTTGATTCAACTTCAGCCTTCTTTTATGTGTTCTTGTGGTATGCTTCCGCTTGGTTTGGACTAGTTCCCACTCTTAGTCCCATTACGTTTAAGTTCCGGGATAGAGTTTGGCTTGCCTATCGGTGGGTTGTGGCACCATCATGACTTGAGAAATTGGGTCTTGACAGATTGGTATCATAGCCTAGGTTCGTTGGTCTCACTTGTACAGAACTAACATCTAGTAGAGTCCTGAGGATTGGGGCGGAGACGTCCGTTACTTATCTTAAGGAGGCTACAGGATGTCCTTAGGATGTTTTCTTACCTTGTATCTTCTTCGTGCGTTGCTGTCCAGTTGGTTTCTTGAAATCTCACTTGTTCCACTCTGTTACAGGATGGCTTGCACGCATAGTAGAGGTCGACCCTGTGGTCGAAGGTGTACTGCGGCACCGGACTGCGTTAGAGAGAGGACTCCGGAGCCGAAGCTGGAGCCAGAGCCTCAGGTAGTTCAGATTCCTCCTCAGCCGGTGGGGCCGGGACCAGCCCAGCCACTGCCCGTACCAGCTGCCGCTTGTGACCTTTAGGGCATGCTTGCCCAGATCTTAGCTACTATCATGGATGTGCAGTAGCAGCTACGTCGTGAGGCCCAAGGGGGCAGCGGCAAGAGGGTCAGATAGGATGGCAGGACTAGTGGGCCCCGTTCCAGGTCGAGAGTCACTAGGGACCAGTTTATCTAGGGATTCCAGCATGGGCAGTCCAGTTGCCCATTCCAGGCAATAGTGCAGACCTCAGAAGGAGATCAACCTTGTCAGAATGGTTATAGTACCGGTTCGAGTCAAGGCTGAGGTGGGTTTCAAACAGGTGCATCAGGTCGGGGTGGGCGACCTCCAGCAGTTAGCAAGTCTTTTTAGGGTTGCTTCACCTATAGGGAGCTGGGTGATTGGGCCAGGGAGTGCCCTTCATCTAGATCAGCTCTACCAGCCCCTCAGGCTGCGAGGCCGATGTCAGCAGTAGCACCTATAGTTAGAGGGGGGGTTAGCAGCAGGGTTCTCGGGGAGGTCTCAGGGGAGGCAGGACTGGTGGCAGAGTAGTTGCGCGGGGTAGAGGCACCCAGGGCCACTTTTATGCAGCTCCAGCCAGAGCAGAGTCCAAGGCATCAGATGACGTGATCACAGGTACAGTTTTCTTATGCCAGTAGTCCGCTTCAACCTTATTTGATCCCGGTTCTACCTGTTCTTATGTGTCTAATTTCTGTGTGCCTCGATTGGATGTGAGTCCTGAGCCCTTATCGGTTGCAAACAGGTGCATCAGGTCGGGGTGGGTGACCTCCAGCAGTTAGCAAGTCTTTTCAGGGTTGCTTCACCTGTGGGGAGCTGGGTGATTGGGCCAGGGAGTGCCCTTCATCTAGATCAGCTCTACTAGTCCCTCAGGCTGCGAGGCCGATGTCAGCAGTAGCACCTCTAGTTAGAGGGGGGGTTAGCAGCAGGGTTCTCGGGGAGGTCTCAGGGGAGGCAGGACTGGTGGCAGAGTAGATGCGCGGGGTAGAGGCACCCAGGGCCACTTTTATGCAGCTCCAGCCAGAGCAGAGTCCAAGGCATCAGATGACGTGATCACAGGTACAGTTCTCTTATGCCAGTAGTCCGCTTCAACCTTATTTGATCCCGGTTCTACCTGTTCTTATGTGTCTAATTTCAGTGTGCCTCGATTGGATATGAGTCCTGAGCCCTTATCGGTTCCATTGCGTGTTTCGACCTAGTAGGGGATTCTTTAGTAGTGGATCGGGTTTGCAGGTCTTGTGTGGTGACCATTCGGGGGCAGGACATCTGGTTGATCTTATTGTGCTGTGCATTGTAGACTTTGATGTGTTTCTGGGTGTGGATTGGATATCTCCTCACCGGGCTTTCTTAGACTGTTATGCCAAGACCGTGACTTTAGCCATTCCTGGTATCCCACCGGTGGTGTGGCAGGGTTCCTGTAGTCGCACACCGGTTGGGATGATTTCTTGTATTCGGGCCTAGAGGCTGGTGGACAGCGGATGCTTGGCTTACTTGGCTAATGTTAGAGATGTGAGTAGGGAGTGCCCTATAGTTGATTCAGTGCCTGTTTTCTCAGAGTTCGCAGATGTGTTTCCTACCGACCTTCCTGACCTACCCCCAGATTGGGACATTGACTTTGGCATAAACTTTGAGCCGGGTACTCATCCCATTTCTATCCCACCGTACCGCATGACACCTGCAGAGCTCAGGGAGCTCAGTGATCAGCTTCAGGATCTCTTGAGTTGAGGATTCATCAAACCTAGTGTATCGCCTTGGGGTTCCCCAGTCCTATTTGTGAAGAAGAAGGATGACACTATGTGGATGTGTATCGATTACAGGCAGTTGAATAAGGTGACGGTGAAGAACCATTATCCTATGCCTCGTATTGATGATCTATTCGACCAGCTTCAGGGTGCTGCTATGTTTTCTAAGATTGATTTGAGATTTGGTTATCATCAGCTGAGGATTAGAGCAACGGACATCCCTAAGACAACATTTAGGACTCGCTATGGCCATTATGAGTTCCTGGTTATGTCTTTTGGGTTGACTAATGCCCCTGCCGCCTTTATGGATTTGATGAATCGAGTGTTAAGGTAGTATTTGGACTCCTTTGTCATAGTCTTCATTGATGATATTTTGGTATACTCGTGGAGCCATCGTGAGCATGAGCAACATTTGAGGATAGTGCTCCAGACTTTGATAGATCATCGGTTTTATGCCAAGTTCTCAAAGTGTGAGTTTTGGGTTGAGTCTGTAGCATTCTTGGGGCACGTGGTGTCCAAGGATGGCATTATGGTGGATCCAGCAAAGATTGAGGCTATCCGTAGTTGGGCTAGGCCCACCTCTGTGAGTGAGATTCCGAGCTTCGTCGGATTGGCTGGGTACTACAGAGGCTTTGTTGAGGGTTTCTCCACTTTAGCGGTGCCTTTGACTCGGTTGACTAACCAGGATGCTCCCTTTGTGTGGTCGGAGGAGTGTGAGATGAGCTTTCTGAGGCTCAAGGAGTTGCTTACCACCACTCCTATATTGACTTTTCCAGTTGAGGGAGAGGGTTTCACGGTCTATTGTGACGCATCCGGCATTGGTTTGGGTTGTGTTCTGATGTAGCAGGGCTGGGTTATTGCTTATTCGTCGAGGCAGCTTAAGCTGCACGAACGCAACTACCCCACTCATGAATTGGAGTTGGCGGTGGTAGTTTTTGCACTTAAGCTCTGGAGGCATTACCTATATGAAGTTCTTTGTGAGATATACACTGATCATAGGAGCCTTCAGTACATCTTGAATCAGAGGGATCTTAATCGAGGAAGCGCCGTTGGATAGAGCTCCTGAAGGACTATGATCTCTCTATTATCTACCATCTGGGAAAGGCAAATGTAGTAGCGGATGCCTTGAGTCGGAAGGCAGTGAGTATGGGTAGTCTAGCCTTCCTTTCTATTTTGGAGTGACCCTTGGCTCTGGACATTCAGTCCTTAGCCAATCAGATGATCAGACTTGATGTTTCAGATTCCTACAGGGTTTTAGCATATGTGGGAGTTCAGTCATCTCTGCTTGATCAGATCTGTAGCCATCAGTTTGAGGATGAGTCTTTGGTAGCACTCAGAGATAGAGTGTTGGCAGGTGATGTCGTTTAGGCTTCCTTAAATTCAAATGGGGTTTTGAGTTTTGCCGACCGATTGTGCGTTCCCAGAGTTGGTGATTTGATCCAGTGAGGCATCCTCTTTATTATCATTGCCCAGTGAGGCATCCTCTTTATTACCATTACCCAGTGAGGCATCCTCTTTATTATCATTGCCCAGTGAGGCATCCTCTTCATCTCTATTTCCCAGTAAGGCATCATCTTTATTACTATTGCCCAGTGGGGCATCATCTTTATTGTCATTGCCCAATGAGGCATCCTCTTTATCTCCATTTCCCAGTGAGGCATCATCTTTATTACTATCCCAAGAATAACATCAAAATCTAACATATCAAGCTCTACGAGATCAACATGGGTGACCCTATGCGATAAGGAGACGGGACAATTTCTATAGACTCTCTTAGCCACAATAGATTCATCAATCGAAGTAGAGACATGAAAAGGATCTAACAACACATCCGGAACAACATCAAACCTCATAGCCACATATGACATCACAAAAGTCAAGGTAGCACCGGGATCAAGCAAAGTTTAAACATCAAAGTGAAAGACTTTCAACATACCGGTAACAACATCGGGAGAACCCTCTTGCTCATGGCGAGCTTGAAGTGCATATAATCAGTTTTGCTTTTGATTTCCACTAGGTCCAGATGGATTTTGAGGTTGAGTTCGTTGACAGTTATCCCCTTCATTTTTAGCCACTAAGGGACAATCCCTTATCTTGTGATCCATCTAGCCATAACCAAAGCATGAATTAGAACCGGCTAGACATATACCCTCATTCTTTTTCCCACTCTTAGCACAAGTAGTCGATGAAGATCCACCACCATTTCCTCCTTGAGGCTTAGGGTTGGACACCGTATCCTTATTGTACATAGGAGGAGCATTGGAGGAACCTTGACCGGAAAACCTTTGCCGAAATCTAGAACGACCATGCCCATTGGACCTTGAATGTGAGAAATTACCGTCACCGGTCTTAGCCCTCTTTGCCTCTCTAGATCTTTCCTTAAGTTTCTCCTCTTCTATTTGTTGAGCATACACCATGAGATGAGAAATATCCATGTCATTGACAAGCATAGTGGTACGACACTCTTTGACTACCATTTCGGACACTCCCGAAGCAAACTTTCTCATTCTTGTCCTAGGATCGGCAACCATAGAAGGAGCATATCGAGATAATTGTGTGTACTTCAAAGCATACTCTTTCACACTCGTGTTTCCTTGACAAAGGTTGATGAACTCAAGCATCTTTGCCTCCCTCATCTCAAGGGGAAAGAACCTATCAAGGAAAGCAACCTTGAACTTCTTCTAATCAAGAGGACCAGCATCAACCGCCCTCTCACTCTTCCATTTATCAAACCACACTTGAGTTACACCCTTAAGTTGATAAGCTGCCAACTCCGCCTTTTCCTCCGATGTCACACCCATGATCATCAGCACCTTGTAAACCTTATCAATGAACTCTTGATGATCTTCCTAAACCTTAGAACCATGAAGTTCCAGAGGGTTCATTCTAGTGAAGTCCCTCACCCTTGATGCCACCGTACCCAAATTTGGGTTTACGGGAGCCACAACCTCTCTATTGGCTTGAGCCATCATTGCTTGAGCCAACACTTGAAAAACAGCCCTAAACTCCGCATTAGTCACTTGTTCGGCCAAAGGGTCAGCCGGAACTTGGGGAGCTTGAGGAGGAGCTTCTTGTTGCACATTCTCCCTCGCATTTCTACTAGTATAAGCTCTTCGAGTAGCAATAGCTTGAAATGCATAGGATAGGGATTAGGAGAGAGAGACATATAGAGTTACACTCTATCGCACGACTTAAGAGTAATGAAAGAAGTGGAGTTTCCTAAACATATTATATCCTCTCATTCATAAATGTGGCGCGCTTCACACTCAATAACAAGACTCTACTCGACGTGGCTTATGAGAAATCGTAGGATCTTTCTAAAACCTTGTGCTTTGAATTCCAAGTTTGTCATGACCCAAGGCACCTCCTAGACGTGACATGGCGTACAAGACCCCGAAAGGCCTCATACAAGCCACTTAGCATACATACATACAAGATCATAGAAATTATGAGTTCAAGAGACAATATCATATCAAAGCTCTTAAGAAAGTAGCGGAAGTCTATATCAAATGTCTCAAAGCCAATCTAACATAAGAATGAGAAATAATATTTGGGGCATAACCCAATACAATGCCAAAATGAAAGAACATAAAAGTAAGAACAACAAGGCTATGTCCCCGAATGTATGAGGACTCACCAAGTATTCCAAAAAACTTCTACTAAGCTCTAGCCACGAATAGATGGAGCGTCACCAAGCCTTACATTAGGAGACAATGTAGGCAAAAAGTATGCGTTAGTACGAGGATTGTACTAAGTATGATAGCAATGCACCAAATCATATAAATATGCTAAAGCAGGACATTTTTGTAAACACGCAATGACCAAGCTAAAACATGAAGAAAAGGTTAGCAACACCAATCATAAACCATGGTCAAAGCAAGCTAAACATCTTAACATCACTTGAGAAAATATCTTAAAAGACACTTTAATTCTTTGTTTGTGGGAGGTAGCCTTAACCGACATGGAAGACTATGTGAGCTATCAACATGAAATCCGGTGTCTAACCCCACACCGATAGGGCCATCCTACTTTCCAAGGTAGGACCCTTTATTTAACATATTGCTTACGTGGATCCACTAGCTAGTGTCTATCATAGACCATCATCCTATGGTGACACTTAGTTTATGGGACATGGGTGATCGCCATTTGTCTACTCGGTGCTAAGCATAATTCCCACGGATTAGGCATAGTTCATTTATCATAAGTAGACATGGGTAATCGCCTCTTGTCTACATTAGGGAACATGGGTGATCGCCTCTTGTCCCTTCATTAGAATAGCTCCTTAATCATCGATTCAGGTTTAGTTGAGCAAGCCTTTCAACAAGTTATGAATCATTATATGTGAGAAAACCTTTCACATTCATGGGTTGAGTAATATAAGAGAATTCCTTTCATAGCTCAACAACAACATCAACATATCATAATCTTTGATGCTTCAATCTCAAAGCGCCCTTAATTCATCATTTGCTTCATAAGAGACATGCATAATTTTATAAACTTTATCTTTACATAGTTCATCATGCTCATAAATTACAAATCATAGAGTTTACATGGGTTCATGAGAATTTCTCTTAAATAATGCAATTCAATGCAAACTCATGCTTAGAAAACCATAGACAAGGCAATTTGACCATAATTGAACGAACCCACATAATCGAGGAAAATCATAGATTTTGATTGAACATGCTTACTTTCATAAACCATCCTTAGGTCATTCATATTCTTCTCATGAAAAGTCTTAGCTTAGAAATCATATTTCATACATGGATTCGTAGAGATTTCATATAATACATCACTTTATAATTCAACCCACCAACAAAACATAGATTTTGAAATTGGGGGATTTGGCATGGGTTCATGGGGATTCATCTAAATTCATGAAATTCAACTCAGTTTATACTTCAAAATTCATAAAACAATCAATTAAAATCAACATTACAAGGAACCCATGACATGGAAGAAAACCCTAGCATCAATGGAGGATTTCTAACTTGAAAATTGAAGATTTTAGGGATTCCATGGAGGAAAGGGCTCCGTAGATGAAGACTATCATACCTTAGAGTCTCAATTCCTTAAGCAGTTGATGAAGAAAAACTTGATTTCTTGAACCCTTGCTTGCCCACTTTTTCTTCTTCTTCTAACTTCTAGAGAGAGAAATATTTCAGAGAGGAGAGTTTGGGGAAATTTTCAAGGTGATTGGAAAAGGTAGTTTTTAGGATTAAAAAGGCTTATATAGTGTTAGGGGTAATTATAAACTGACCTAGATTAGTAAATAAGCCATTAAATGAAAAGACCAAAAGACCCCTTTAAAAGTTAACTGCCAGACCCCATTCACGGGTTGACCTACCGTTCATAGGTCCAACCACGGACCGTCCTGGTCAACCGTCATTGGGTTCAGAGACTGATAACTTGGACCTTGCAACGACAGGTTCCATCTATGGCTCGTGGGTCGAGCTACGGCCCGTACATGGCCACTGTAGGTCAAATCCTTGGTCTTGCTATATTAACCAAGTATGGGTCTCACTTACGAATCCTACCTATGACTCGTACCTAGATTCACAGTCCGTCCTGGCAAGCCGTATAAAAGTACTGAGGCTTTAACATTTTTGGGAACCTAGACTAGCCAACCATGGGCCTGACCTACGGTTTGTAGGTTAGTCCACGAGCCGTAGGTGGCTCTGTTGGTACTGGCACCAGCAAATTCTAGAAAAACTAAAATTCCTTCCTTTACGAATTTGAGGTGTTACACAACCAAAGCATGCATTGGAACCGGCAAGGTATTTACCCTCATGCTTTCTTCCACACTTAGCACATATAGGCAATGAAGACCCACTACCATTTCCTCCTTGAGGCTTGGGGTTAGACACCCTTTCCTTGTTGAACTTAGGAGGAGCATTGGAGTTACCTTGACCGGATAACCTTTGTCAAAATTTAGGACGACCATACCTATCATACCTTGAGCATGAAAAGTCACTATCACTGGTCTTAGCCCTCTTTAACTCCCTAGACCCTTCCTTAAGTTTCTCCTTCTCTATTTGTTGGGCATGAGTCATTAGATGAGAAATGTCCATATCAATTATGAGCATGGTGGTATGAAATTCCTTAACCACCATTTCAAACACTCTCGAAACGAACTTACTCATCCTTGCCCTAGGATCGGCAACAAAAGCAGGAGCATACCTAGACAATTGTGTGAACTTCAAAGCGTACTCCTTCACACTCATGATTCCTTGATGAAGGTTAATGAACTCAAGCACCCTTGCCTCCCTCATCTCAAGGGGAAAGAACCTATCAAGGAAAGAAACCTTAAACTTTTCCCAATCAAGAGGACCTGCATCAACCGCCCTCTCAGTCTTCCATTGCTCAAACCACACTTGAGCCACACCCTTGAGTTGATAAGGGGCCCATTCCGCCTTTTTCACTGGGGTTTCACCCATGATCATCAACACCTTATACACCTAATGTATGAACTCTTGAGGATCTTCCTCAACCTTAGACACATGAAACTCCGGAGCATTCATTCTAGTAAATTCCCTCACTCTGGATGTCGGCGTACCCATATTTAGGTTCACAGGAACCATAACCTCCCTATTGGGTTGAGTCGTCATGGCTTGGGCCAACACATGAAAAGCAACCCTAAACTCTGCATTAGTCACTTGCTTGGCCAAAGGGTCGACCGAAACTTGAGAAGCTTCTTGTTCCACATTCTCTCTCGCATTCCTCCTAGCATATGCCCTTCGAGTTGCCATATCCTAAAAAGCATTGGATAGGGATAAGGAGAGAGACATATAGAGTTGAACTCTATCGCAAAACTTTAGAGTGATGAAAGAAGTGGAGTTTCCTAAACATCTTATAGCCTCTCATTCATAAGGGAGGCGCGCTTCATTCTCATGAAAAAGACTCTACTCGACGTGGCTTATGAGACATCCTAGGACATTTCTAAAATCTTGTGCTTTGAATACCATGTTTTTCCCCACCTAAAGTACCCCTCTAGACGTGACATGCCGTACAAGACCCCGGAAGTCCCCATTCAAGCCACTTAGCATTCATCATACAAGATAATAGTAAGTAAGAAGTTCAAATGCATTTTATATCAAAGTAGCGGAAAACTAAACATTTGTCTCAAGCCATCTAATACATGAATAGAAAGAAAGTGGGACGTAACCCATACAAGTCTTAAAAACAAAAATGACAAAAACAAAATGGCTATGTCCTCAAACATATGAGGACTCACCAAATCTTCAACACTAGGATGCAACAACTAGCCACGGGTGGATGGAGATAGACCGGATCCTACACTTATAAGAAAATGTACGCAAGACTATGCGTTAGTACAAGAATATACCAAGTATGATAACTATGCAGAAAGGTTACAAAATCATGCAAAAAGGCTATACGTAAGATATAATGACAAAGTTAAATCATATGATGTCATGATAGAAAACATGAGATAAAAACCATGGTCAATGCAAGTAAATCATCTTAAAACAACATATGCTTAAAAGCCTTTAGAAAGTAACCTTACTTCATTATGTGGGAAGTTTTCCTTAACCGGCATAGACCATGTGAGCTATAACTTGGAATCCGGTTTCTACCCCACACCGAAAAGGGGTGTCCTTACTTGCCAAGGTTAGAACCATATCTTCTAGCTTAAGTGGATCCACTAGCTAATATCTATCAAGACAACCTACGGTGGCACATAGTTTATGGGACATGGGTAATCGCCACATGTTCACTCTGTGCTAAGCATAATTCCCACGGAATAGTCATGATTCATAGCTTATGTTATCATTAATAGACATGGGTAATCGCCTCTTGTCTCATTTCTAGGGAACATATGAGAATAGCTCCTTAATCTTTGATTCAAAGTTTAGTCGAGAAAACCTTTCAACCCTTATGATTTCTTCATGTGAGAAAAGTCCTGCCACAAATAATGTTTTGAGTAATATGTGAGAAATCCTTTCACAATTCAATAACAACAACATTTATGCTTCAATCTCAAAGCAAATCTTAAATCAACATTGTTTCATAAATTGAACATGCATAACTTTATAAAATTCATCCTCTGATCATTCATAAAACTTCATCATAGAATCATAGCTTGGAAATCATAGATCATGCATGGGTTCATGAAATTTCAATTTCAAATCATGCAATTAACTCAATTCATGCATAAAAGACTTAATTCAATCCATTAGATCATAAATTGAAAGAACCCATAAGATATAAGAAAACCCTAATTTCCAATTGTAGAATCTAACTTTGCAAATTTTGAGAATTTAGGAACCCTGTGGAGGGAAGGACTCCATAGGTGAAAGCTATCATACCTTGATTCCAAAAGCTTGAAATCAATGGTGAACTTAGGAGATTTGAATGAAAACCCTAGAACCTTCTTCTTCTTCTTCTTCAATCTTCTAGAGAGAGAAATATTTGGGGAAAGATTTTGGAGGGAGTTGGAAGTGATTAGAAAAGGGTAGAATTAGGCTTAGAGGACTTATATAAGGTTAGGATTAGAGCTTAACCAACCTATATTAGGAATAGGTTAATTAGGGAAAAGACCAAAAAGCCCTTAAAAATAAATGTCGGATCCTGACCTACGGTTGTGACCTATGGTTTGTAGGTTCAACTACGGATTGTCCTGTCCAACAGTAGAAAAATTGAGAAACTATTATTTTGGACCATCAAATGATGGGACCCCATGTACGAGTCGTAGGTCCAATGACGGACCGTACATGCCAAACATCAGTCAACCCCTTAAACCCTCAAAATTTCACAAAGTCTAGAGAGACCTACGAAACCTATTTATGACTCGTACATGCAATGACGGGCTGTCCTGGGGAATCGTCAGTGGGATCCTGAAACTTGACATTTGAAGATTTCTACCTTGACATCTACGGTTCCCACCTACTGCCCATAAGTCAACTTACGGTCCGTAGATGGCTTCCGTTGTTGGTACTGGCACCAGACCTAAAAACCAAAAATTCCTTCCTTTTGAATCCGAGGTATTACAAATACATAATTGCACCAACCCCAAATGGAAGCCTCAAAACCCAAGTCAATTATCACACTAGGCCAAGATGGCCCTTCCAGAGTTGATGGAACTGCCAAAATTTTGTTCCCATGTAAAAATCTTCAGATGTTGACTAAAGTCAATGCTTTCAAGCTTAAGGCCTCCAACTCAAAAACTGAGACCAATCTCAACTGAATGACCCAGTGATCGAACAATCAGTCCCAGCAATTCATAAATGACCTAGCGCTGCTATAGGAAAACTCTAAATGTTGAAAAGATTGGAAAAGGCAGAAATGACCTGGAGGGTCATTACACCTACATTCACAAGTTGGGAATTCCCCTTTGCTAGACTCTGGATGGGTACAATGTGGACACAATCTTCTTGAAATTGAGGCATTCCCTGAATCCATAAATATGCACTTGAGTCAAATTGCGCAACTATTAGCACACTAAAAAAACAATCAGAAAATAATTTAGTTTGTTTCAGAGGACAAATATTTCTATTAAGGGCGATAAGTATATTGAGAAAGAGGAAGTAGTACTAAAAGAATAGTGTGAAACACTACTGTGACCAAAATGTCATAATTCAAAACTTAATTACCAAAGATAATAGCACGTATGGTATTAAATTTATTTATTAATTTTGATTTTGGTACTTGTGAAATATGTAACTAAGACAAATAAATTGAAACAATAATATAATTTTAGTAATTTATATATACATTAAAGTTTATTCTAGTTGTCAACTAGTTTTTTTATAAATAATTTTATTTTAAAATGTAAAATATCTGATTGTGTCATTACATTGGTAAAACCAAAATTGACACATGAATTACAACATAGGGTGTGTTTCTAAGGAAGGAAAACGTGTTGAATGAAAAATATTTTCTAGAAAAATGAATGAGTTTTTAAATTTATTTTCTTGTACTAAAAAAAATACTTGATTGGGTTATTTTTCATTTTGGCTAGGTTCGGAGGAGTAAAAAACGAGTGAGGTAATTTATTAAAATCACGTAGTATTTTTGGAATTTAAGAAAATAATTTTAGGATTTTTCTTTTTATTAAGTAAAATAGATTTGTTAACGAACATGGTAAATAAAAACCATAAGTTAGACAACGGGGTATATATGCACCATTTTTTTAGCAAGGGATATATCTTCTCTACATCGCAAAGTTTGGGGCAAATTCTAGGGTTAAAACTAGCTTAAATGAATTGTAAATACTACAGTTATCATAAATAACATAGCGCAATTAATAGGGCTTATTTTTGCCTCCTTGATCCAAATCTCTTTTAAAATTGAAAATCTAATGGGCCAACTCCAAATCTTCCTATATCTATTACATCAATAGAAGAAAAGATGTTCTGGTGGGGGGGTGGGGTGATTTATTTTCTATTGTTGTCCCCTATGGTAGATTAGCTGGGACCTGAGAGGTGGTGGTATATGCTACGGAAGATGTAAGCGATTCAAGTAGGCTCTCTATTTTTATAGTTAGGAAATCCTTGTGATTCTCTCTCGCACAAGCCCAAATTTGGGCCCTTACATGTTCGTCTTCTTGTGGTTGGCTTCTCATTGTGAGGCCCACTGACCTACATATATATGTTTTTCATGATATATATATATATATATATATATATTTGAATTCGTACATTGCAAGATTTATTTTTTAATGTAGCGCTTTTAATTAGATTTTTTGCATACCCAAAATTCAAATTCGAGGGGTTTTAATCATTTCATTTCTTAGTGTGATTTAGTCATGAAAAAAAATACTTTTTATTTTATTTAAAAATTTTATATTTGAAGTCGTGTTGGGTCAAATTTTATGCAAAAAATATTTAGAATTTAAACATGCTTTTTCTAAAGGCATAGTACATGAATATATCTTTTAACTTGGTTTCATTTAACATCTATGTCCTCCAATTTTAGATGTGCATGAGTAGACACATAAACTTGTATAGAGTTGAACAAGTAGCCACGTGTGTCCTACTTGACGTCCTACATGACAATATTAATCATGTCCTATGCGACATTCTGTGTGGCGACATTTTATGTGGCATTCTAGGTGTATTATGTTCCGTAGGACGTGGGTGTCTACTTGCTCAACTTTCTATAAGTTTTAGTCCTTATTTGTGCACACCCGAAGTTGAATGTCATAGATGTTAAGCGAGGCCAAGTTAAAAGACATATATTTATATATTATATTCTTCTAAATATGGTTTATATTCTTCTAAATATGGTTTATATTCTTCTAAATATGGTTTATATTCTTCTAAATATGGTTTATATTCTTCTAAATATGGTTTATATTCTTCATTTTCTAAAAATTACTTTACTAATTTACCTGAGACATAAGATCGAATTGCACTAAAAGATTAATATCTCAAAATAGATGGTCATATAATGTCATAGATTAGATCTCATATAAGAACTACTAAATACTATTGCAACAAAAAATTCACTTTGTTTAAGTTTTTTGAAGTCGAATTTGTGTTAAGTTATTGATTTTGCAAATAATATTTGATTATTTGAATGTGTTTTTTTTAAAAAAATATGAAATATAATTCCAATGGGGTCATTTTTATAAGAATAAGTAATTTAGGATAAAATTTGACAAAGAATAATATAGTTAAAGTATTAACAAGGTTTTGAATGTTTTTCAAATTTGAAATACAACTTCAAGTTATATTTTAAATTTTCATAATCAGATAATGATTTTTAAATAAAGTTCAATAAAAAAGATTATCTAATGCTTTGTGTTCATTTATTTTTAACATTAATTAAAAATAATATTTAATATCTTAAAAAATAAGATATAATTTAATTTTCCTTCTCATGTTTATACTGCTCTAAATGTGAAAAGTGATTAATGCGCTTAAGAAAAATTAGAACACCACTAAATTGAGATCAATGAGTAAATACAATTCATTTCCTAAATTTAGAAAAAAATTATTATCATTAAATGAGTAAAAAAAGAATACCAATAAATTAACTCTTTAATTCGAATGAATATGTTTGACATTATGTTAAAATAACCCTTGGAGCATAGGATATTGTATTGTTAATTAAGACAATTTAAATAAGTTCTAAGTTAATATTTAATGAAATAATAATAATAATAATAATTAAAAAAAAAAATTGTAATGACCTCCATGTCATTTATGTGTTTGTGCCTCCTGTTCGGCATTTAGAGCATAATTGTAGCGACCCCAAGTTATTTATGACTTGCTGGGACTGACAGTTCGGTCACCTAGTTGTTCATTTAGTTTTTATGCGAGTTTTAGTGTTTTAGAGCTTTTAAACCTTGAACGATCAGTTTCGATCAAAAGTTCAAGAAGATGATCGCATAATCCAATTCTGACAATTCTATCAGCTCTGGAAGGGTCATTTTAAGCGAGTAGCATGATCGGCGCATCTCCCGAGGCTTTCAGTGTGAGTTTGTGTGATTAGGCATTTTAACTTTCAAGTTAAGGCCTAAGTTTGACTTTAGTCAACATTCTAAGTAACCGAGCTCGGATGATGATTCTATCAACTTGGTTAGCTCTAGAATGTTGAGTTTGGCCTAGAATGACCCATCGTTTAGATCCCGAGGCCTCCTGGTTAATTCAGAGCACCCTTATGGATTTTGGCTTAAAATGGAGTTTGGGTGTGGGATCCACTTTTTTCGAGATGACTTCCTATGGGAATTTTGACTGCTTCGTTGAGTCCAAAATATCAAATTTTGTAGGGTTGCATAGTTCATATTCGTGCAGGGGGTTCTGAATGAATTCGGAGCACCTCGTAGGTGATCTCAGACTTGGCCAAACAAGTTGATATGCATCAGCTGGTGCAAGCAAGTTTTGTTCTTCGTGTTTGTGGTTCTTTGTCCACGATCCCAAAGGTCAAGTGACCTGAGGCTCGCGTTTATGGAGCCTTGGCTGTGATAGTGGAGTCCGCATTCGTGAAAGCTTCGTCGTGATCATGGAGATTTTGTTCGCTCCTGACCGTGTTCGCGAGGCTCACGTTCGCAAAGAGTCACGAGGACAAGTCTTATTTAAAGACCAGTCGCGATGGCAGCTTGGGCTGTGAGTTTGAAATTTAGTTTCTCCCTCGTTTCTAGTTAGAATTTGGGGATTCAAAGTCTCACGCATCCTCAAACATTGATGCTTCACTAGGGTGTGATTGGATGTTGTTTGTGGACCTTCATTTGAGGTGAATTCTCGTTTAAAGCTGCTACCCCGCCCTTCTCTTTATCTTTTTCGTTGACTAAGTTACATGTTGTTGTTGTGGCTGCTTCGAGCCTCGAATTGTGTTCAATTTTGGAATACAAGTTTGAGGCATAGTTTAGGACCTCTTGACGGAGTCAATTCCAGAATTTCCGACATGTATCCCACAATTCCCATTTGACTCTAAAATTGGTCTGTCTCTGTTTTATGTGTTTTAAGTGTCTAAATCACTGTACTTACATTGTGATCCTATTTTTGATAGCATGTCATTGTTCGGAGGCTATTCAAAAGGGGAAAGCTCTGGCCATGTGATTTGGAGCATGCACGATCGGCCTACATGTAGGCTACAACTTCTTTTTTATAAATTGGGGGCAGGTACCTAATCATTTATGTTTTTCTTCTTAGAAACCATGATTTATGCTTGATCGAGGCTATTATGACGGTTGTACCATGCTAGTAGCGTTTGTTGTGTGACTTGCATGCTATGTGAAATTACTTGAACTTTATTTGCTTCCTGATGCATGTTTAGCCTTAGCCTTGGATAGGTTAGTATTGCCTTAGACTCTTGAGCCTTGTGGCTTTCTATGTCTCTAACGTCGATTAAGACGGACTAGGTCCTTGTAGAGCGGAATAGCAGACTTGAGTCTGATAGTTTGAGCCTTAGCTTAGGCGTTACTGTAGGCTTGTCCTATTACGAGGATTGGAGAATGAGTTGTACTTGGCTAGGAGCCTCCTGTTGATACCTTTGAGAGTGGACGTTAATCCACGATGGCAGGAGTTTACTTGAGATCCTCTTCAAAGTTGATACACCCCTGGGTAACTCTTGCTAGCTGGGCGGCTTACGCCCCTAAGAGTGGACTGGCTGGTTGGGCGGCCTTGATAGTTGCGATCCTCTTCAAAGTTGATACACCTCGGGTCACTTTTTCTAGTTGGGTGACTTATGCCTTGGGAGTGGACTTGCTAGCTAGGCGGCCTTGATAGTTTAGATCCTCTTTTGAGTTTATACACCCCCAAGGAACTCTTACTAGCTGGGTGACTTACACCCCTAGGAGTGGATTCTATGGCTAGGCGGCCTAGATTGATTGTCACTCTTGCTAGCACGACTGGGAGTTGACTGGGTTATTGGTTTCATGGGTACTTAAGCTGGGAGCCCAGCTGATGTTCCTGGTTCTAAATTTGGGTTACTCATCCTTCCTTATAGACTTAGCTATTTTTTTTACCTATCGGGCTTATGGGGTCTGTTCGAGTTTTTATTTAACTTGCACACTAGTGTACCTTCTGGGCTTGTGGGGATCTAGTTGGATTTAGTTTAGCCTTACTTATATTTACTTTCAATATACTCGTGTGCCTTCTTTCTTTCCCGCTTCTACTTTAGTTTGTGTCTATATTCTATCTTTTCTGATTTTCTTTACCATTCTTGCTCAATCGGCCTAAGATGCCGAATGAGTACCTTTGTTTTTGTACTTATGTTGCACTCTTTATCTTTTTCGTGATGCAGGTCCTAGTACCAGCTACAAGCAGTGATCGTTCGTGCCATCTTTTGTTCTTGTGGATACCGGAGACGAGGGTGAGCACTTGGCATCCTGGACCAGCCCGTGTCCTTCTATTCTTATATAGCTTGTCTTTTGCCTTTGAGACGGCTTGCTATGGTCCGCTTTTGGGACTTGTATTTGTTCTTGCTATATAGCTCTGTACTTGTGACTTCAACCTAGGAGGGTTTCTAGTTTATATAGTTTTGGCTTGTTCCTATCTCTGTCTTTTCTTTTGTTAGTGTTATTTTCTAATTAGTTCATTCCTTGTGCTCATTATTTGTTGTTATGGGTATGGGTTGGCTTACCTACTAGTGGGTTATAATAGATACCATCATGACTCGAGGGATCGGGTCATGACAAGATGGTATCAGAGCCCCAGGTTCACTAGCCTCACTTGTACAGAGCTAATACCAAGGAAAGTCCTACGGATCGGTGCAAAGACGTCTATATCCTATCATTGGGAGGCTACGGGGTGTCTTTAAGAACTCTACCCTTTTGTATCTTGTTCGTTCAGTGCGTGTGTTATTGGTTTTTTGAAATCTTACTTGTTTCATTATTTTAGTAGGATGACTCGTACTCACCGTACAACAGCTAGGGGTAGGGGTTGACCTCCCTTTTGTGGTAGGGGTGCAGCACCACCCCCGGTTAGACAGTGGGATCTGGAGCCCGTAGCAGATCCTTCAGCAGCCCATGTTCTGGATCAGCCGGTGGGGCCGGGACAGCTCGGCCACCAGCCGGACCGGCGGTGGCTCCAGACCTTCAGGAAACTAATGCCGAGCTTTTGACAGTTCTTGGGGGCATACAGCAGGCCCCACCTCCAGCACCAGCGCCACTACCTAAGCCAGCACCAGTTTAGGAGGATCAGCCTACACCAGAGGCACCCAGGGCCCAGGTATAACCTAGGGGTGCCCTGCCCATGATTGTGGCAAGAGCTATTCTACTAAAGGAGTAGAAAATGCTCGAAGTGTTCTTAAGACTTTCATCTCCGACGTTTTCTGGGCTGTGGGTGAGGATGCTCACGGGTTTCATACTATTTGTCAGGAGTGGCTTCATACCTTGGGGTTATTGGAGATGAGACGAGAAGACTTCACTAGATAACAGCTAGATAGAGCCAGGTAGTGGTGGCGTATATTTATTGAGACCAGGCTAGCTGGTTCCCCTCCGGTCACTTGGACCGAGTTCTTTAACGCCTTCTTGGCCAAATTCATCCATTGTAGCATCACAGATCGCCTCTGAGATTAGTTTTCTAGATTAGAGCAGTGCTCCATGACTGTGTCATAGTATGAGGTGAGGTTTCACGATCTCCCCTACCATGACTCCATGATTCTACCTACTTAGGAGGAGAGAGTATGGTATTTTGTTCGTGGGTTGAAGCTCCATCTTGGGATTAAGACTAAGTCCATGGTCTTCATGGGTCGCTCTCTTTTTGATGTTGTTGATCACACCAGCACTATTGATGTTCTCCATCGTTACGCCCAAGGGGGCGGTGAAAAGGGAGCAAGACATAAGGGTAGCTTTAATGGGTCCTCCTCCAGACCCATAGCTGCATACGATAGGGTTCGATAGTGGTTTCAACAGGGTCAGCCCAGTCGACCTGTTCAGGCCTCATTGCAGAGTTTATAGGGTAATCGGTATAGCCAGAGTGAGGTTGGCTCTAGCAACAGTCATTAGTCCCAGGCTTGTGCTTCAGGCCGTGGTGGATGATAACGCTCAACTACACCTCTTATAATTCAACGTGTAGGAGGTTACTAACAAGTATAAACCCAACGATGAGTTGGGGTCGATCCCACGAGGAGTGATATAGAGAAGAATTCAAATACGAAGTATGAGAGTGTTCTAATCTCTTGTTTGAATGGAAATAAACAAAACGCAACATAATGTAAATCAATAAGTTTTAATTATCAAAATTTAGAGATTTTAGTAACCAATTGTTTACGAAGATGATTAACACGGGGTTTGAAAAAATAGAGAGGGATGTGTAAGAAATTGAATACTAATTTCTCTTAAAGGATAATTAATAATTGCTTTAAGTTCTTGAATCTCAATGGGTATGATGGATTATAACTATAACAACCATTTTTCAATCAGCTATCATGCTTCAAGCGAGCTCTTTCGAACCTCAACAAGCTTAACAATACAAAGCAACCCAAATCCTTAATTTAACCCACTTTACCAAGTTGGGTTTAAAGACAAGAATCAATACTACTATCAATCATAAATTCCACTCTAAACATCTTTCACAAGCAAGCATAGAGATCTAAAGATAGAACTGAATTTGCTACTTCAGTTCATAAGTTAAAACATGAATAAATAACTAAACCCATTTCAAAACAACATTAAATCTAGCAATTAGATATACCCACAAGCTAATTTATGTATTCGATTGTATATTCACACCCCTAAGGAAAGGGGGTTTTAGCGAATCATCTCAAAAAGCAAGAAATAGTTACCAAAGAGATTCTCCATCGAAATAACAAAGTCTTCAATGCTCAAATGCTAAAAATTAAGATTAAAACCTTAAAACCCAATGGCTAAGTTCAAAACCCTCTTCAAGAATGTTCAATAGCTCAAAAATATCAAAAGTATGAATGTCTTCTTCAATCTGGTTCAGCCTGATATGTTTCTCTCTCTTCAAAAATCAATTGATATGTTTCCAAAAACTTCTCAACATTTCAGTATGTGGGACCACTTGGTGAGATTACTCGGGATCACTGAACGACTCGGCGATCCGCTGATGTGCTCCTTCTCACCCTTTTGGACTTAATTTCTACCTCCACTTGTAATGTTCCTTTAGGTGATCTGGGTCGACCTCGCCGTTCCATTCGGCATGTCGCCGAATTGCTCTTTTGTTCACCGAGTTGGCTTAGTTCATGAGCCATTCCGCTAGAACTTTTGGCGTGCTAAAGGTTCACTCGGCATGTCGCCGAGTGACTTTTGCAAGCTCCAACCTTCATTTTCTTCAGCTTGTCCAACTTTTTTTCTTCTTTTCACAATGTAATTTCCTTGCTCTGTTCTTAAGCCTCCATGGTTGCACATAAACAATTTAACATCAGTTATGAACACAAAATAGGAATTGAGGACACTTTGCTAAATAATAAGCTCTAAATGAGTCAAAATTCCCGACTCATCATCACCACCAACTTAAACTTTTATTTGTCCTCAAATAAAACATGAGATTAATTAGGTCCACAGGGATGTCTACAAGTAGTGCTCTTTTAGAATCAACATGAAAATGTAGACAAGGTTCAATTTACACATGCAATGTTCATATGTTCACTCAAAGTTTCCAACTCGGACTAGCCATCATCAATTAGAGATCATGCTCACAAATGCTCACTTCAAACGCAAATTCATGCCCAACAAAAGTATTTTATTGCCCTCATATCAAGATGATTCCATGCTCTCATAAAGCCAATCAAAGACTATAATTAAGGAATTGCAATGAACGCTCACACTCCAAAATGAGAAAAACATGCATGATTTTACCCATAGGCTTGCCCGTATTTTCCAATCACACATCACTAGGCTTATGTTGGATCAAAAAGGTCTTTCAAGGTTTGTAATGGGGCTGAAGGTAAGGGTATAATCATTTCAGCTTAGTGACTCTACCTTCATGAAGCATGGCTCAACTTTCACTTCTTTTCCTTTTCTTTCATTATTTTCATACTCACAACCCATCCTTGGCCTATTCATAGTCACACAAAAATTTTGGTATATCCCGTTTTATTTTCACAACAATGCACAATGGATACAATTTATTCCTTTCTTTTTCTTTCTTCTCTTTTCTTTTACCTCTTTTCTCTCTTTTTTTATATGGATATGGAGGCGTTCCATCTTTTTCACAAGGTTCCAAGGACAAAGTTCACAAACTTCTTGCTCGGTTTCTTTCTTCACTCTTACCACACCCGCAACTTAGGTTCTTGGCCTAAGTTGGCTATTCAAACAAACTAATGCTTCATAAAGATTATTAGTGGGAAATATATGGCAATTTCAACAACCTGCTCAAACATTTGTGTTCATGTTTCATCCAAAGAAAAGGGTAAGCGCAAATGGTGCCACGCTAGGTTCACACACTCACAAGGAGCTCAAACAAGGGTATAACAATTAGGTTCACTCTAAAAAATTCATGCCTAAGATCATTTCCTTCATTCACCAATGCTAGTCAATTGGACCAACGGGGCAAGTTCTAGGTATCATCATGCACACTTTTCATGTAAACCTCACCACACATGGCATCCAAAGACAATTGTGGATCATAACTCTACAAGTCAAGCTTGCATGCAACGGTAATTGCAAGACTCACCTCGACATTCAACTAGTCACAATGAGATGCTAAGAGTTCACACAAGACTTATGAAACTCAAATTTCCTCGTTGGACTCACACAAACATATCGTTAATCAAGAGTACTTTTCAAGTTGTCGATATTGATCACAACCGACACTCAAATGTACAAGAGAACATCAACCAATTAGTCACACACCAACCATTCATCAAAAAGCAATCGAGAAAGAGAGAAAGTAAAAGAATCATAACCAAAACATTCATTGTTAACACAACATGAAGGGGAATCCAAGTGAAAACATAACAATATCTCGAAAACAACAAAAACAAGACAATATCTCAAAATGAACATACAATCAAAAGGGTCGGTAGCTAGATATCGTCACCCCACAAAAAATAGACAAGCAGTGTCCTTAGTGCGAAAATAAATAAAGAGTATTAACAAGAAATAAATGGAGGGAGAGTAAAGATCCCCTTGTCAGGCTAGGCCTGAGGTGAACTCATGCACGGTGGTGTGACCTCAACCTTGGCATGAGTGCCCCGCTATACTCTAACTATGGAAGGCTGCACAGCGACCTCTGCTGTGCACTTAGACCCACTAGAACCAATCATGTATGTATTACGCAGTGAAGCCTCCGTAGCCACTCGTACCAAGTTACCCTCCAGATCCTCCAAATCCTCATATACATCACTCTCACGAGCAGCGAGGTCCTCCTCATCCATCTTAGGTGTGTCATTATCTATGTCCTCATCGGTTGCAGTAACGTCTCCGGTAGCAGTAACCGAAGGAATACTAGAACCAGGCTCCTCGGGGACATTTACACTCCCCCACTACATCGATATTTCAGTGGACTTCAGCTCATCCACATCTCGCAGTAACCCAGCAATATCAGGCTTCACAGCTATCAAATTAGTGGGGCTATGGTCCGTCGTCTCACACACACTAACTCGAGCAGTGAGGTCATCCAAAGCCAGCCCATGGGCAGTGATGAACCTGTGCTATTCCTTCAACTCCTCTCGAATGGGAGCAAGTGCAGCAGCAATGCACACTTAATCAATGTAGGCACAACGACTTCAACCCTTGAAGCCCTCACATCAGCCGAATGGGCAAGGTTGCCAATTTTATAAAGCATAGCCTGAATCAAAGAGGGACGGGAGGTAGGAACAGGGGGAGGAGCAAGAGTAGTAGATGGCGAGGATGCAGGTATACCTGATGTCTCAACGGCGGGAGGAGGGGATGTGGGACCAGTCTCCATAGAGTCCACATCAACAATCGGAGAAGCATCCACTAGAGCTTTCTTCTTCCTCTCTGCTTCATCCTTCAAGTACTCTGCTTCTATATGATGAATATCAAAACATGAGGTAGGAGTGACCTCAATATTCATCTTCGCCTGAAAAGGCACACCTGCTCGGTGACATAAGGTACTAATCAAGATCGAAAATAGAAATGAGGTTTGATTTTGTGTGGCCCTCATAGCCATCTCCTGAACAATTATCGCCCCCAAATTTAGCCTCTCCCATCTGATTATATAACCCAGAAGTGCAGCTTTCGGATGCCGGATGATGGACTCGTTCTGAGACGGTATCAGTGTTCTACTAATGAACCCGAACTAGTACCGAACTGCAATGTTCTGGTCCTTCTTTTCAATTTTGACCCCCACCTCGATCCATGGGGGCATCGCATCACTCAACGGAGGGGCAACCCACCCCTTTAAGTCTTCCAAAGTCTGAATTTTTATTTTATCGGCCAAAGAAAGCCAAGTTCACTCCGTGCAACCTAATTCATCGTTGATGTCGGTTTCACTGCTCTTCACCTTCTTTCCTTGCATCATCAAAAAATCAACCGGTGCCATGGACTTAGCCATCTTCTTTCCCTTTGGGATCAATTTTCTGTACTCTGCATAAAACCCTCGAACCTATTTAGGAATGTACGGGCTCTGAGGTTTGGTGAACTACTGAAATTTATGAAACCTTAGTGTCCCCCAGACAGTAGGATATCTGTCCACTATGCCATCTATGAACAACTGCTTCTCCTCAAGTATGGTCCTCAAACCCTCAGCCTTTAATCTATTCATCAACCTCGGAGGATTTACCAGAACCGAAGGCACAGGTGCTGCCTATGGTGCTTGTGCTACCTCTGGGGCTTGTGGTTCTTCTAAGAGATCATGGGTTTCTTTGTAGCACAGTTCTGAACGCTTCTGTTTGATTAACTCAGCTATTGGGGCCCAAACTCCCCTGCCTCATCACTCTTGGAGTCGGTTGATGTGAATTGTATGGAGGCTTCACTACTCTTCGAACTGGCACTGTCTAATATTTGTTGTTTACCCTTCCCTTGTGCTTGTGATGTTTGACAGTGAGTAGGTCAGGCTGTTCACTCTCCTCAGTAATCACCACCCCTTTTTCTCTCTTGCGGGGTGGTGGACCTCGAGCGGGAACTTTGGGTCTACACATACCTGTAAAGACACTCAAATGAGAAAAAAATTTGATCTAAAAAGGGTTAGTAAATCACACTTCACAAAAAAATGCTGAAAAACTCACCGAACCAGTCGACGGGTCACCGAGTCCGTTCGGCGAGCAATAGGGGAATCGCCAAAAGTTCCTGAAAAATTTAGCAAAAAATTTAGGTCAAAAGGGTGATAACAAGACCATTCGTCAAGTCGCCGAGCTCACTCGATGAGCTAAAGGGACCTCACCGAATTTCACAGAACATTTAAGCACAAAAACAGGTCAGAAAGGCTATGGGAAGGACATTTGGCGATACACTGAACCAACTTGGCGAGCGCGATGAAGCTCGCCAAAATGGCCCAACGCATCACCTCCCCAATTTTTTCATGATTCACAACTAACAGCCCAGAACACATCAATTCAAGAAAAAATTTCAACAATTAACCGCTACCCACTAACAATTTACTATCCGTAGTACTCAGACTTCCCATATCGATTCTAATTCAAAAAAAATGATTTTTCCCTTAAGAATGATGTCACCCCATCCATCATCGAGCAAAATCAAGTAATTCAATTTTATTCAGGCTACTTGAACTTCACCCACACATTACCCAACACGCAATGTTACGACCCAGGGTAGCCCCGAGATGTAATACGACGTACAAGACCCCGAGAGGCCCCACACAAGCCCTTAGCATACATAACATACAAAATAATAGAGAAAATAATTAAAAAGAGCATTACATAACAAAACAGCAGAAGTCTACAACTTATGTCTCAAGCCATCTAACATAACAGAATAGAAATGAATGTTTGGGATGCAGCCCAGTACAATGTCCAAAAGCATAACGAAAAGCATGAAAAAGTAACAAGGTTGGGTCCTCGGACATAGGAGGCCTCACCAAGTCTTCACTATCACTAGAACTTACTAGCCACGAGTGGGATGAGAAGAACCGCCAAGTCCTACATCAATAGAATCAATGTAGGCAAAAGTATGCGTTAGTACAATCAAGTACCAAGTATGATAGCAATGCATAAAAGGGCATATAAACCATGCTAGAATGACATATAATCATGAGATGTAATGGCAAAGCTAAAACATGATAGAACATAAGAAACATGAAGCATAAAACATGGCCAAGACAAGCTATTCATCTTTCCTTTACTTTACTTTAAACCATCATCATGAGAACACTTGTTCATTAATTTGTGGGGAAATAGCCTTAACCGACATATAAGACCATGTGAGCTATCAACATGGAATCGGATGTCTGCCCCACACAGAAAAGGGGTGTCCTACTTGCCAAGGTAAGACCATGAACTGCTTAGATCGTGTCTATCATAGACCATCACCCTATGGTGGCACATAGGTTATGGGACATGGGTAATCACCACTTGTCCACTCGGTACTAAGCATATTTCCAACGAAATTATCATAGTTCATTTTATCTTAGGTAGACATGGGTAATCGCCTCTTGTCAACATTAAGGAACATGGGTAATAGCCTCTTGTTCTTGTATTAGTCATGATTTCCTTATTAGTAGACTTGGGTAAACGCATCTTGTCTACATTAGGGAGCATGGGTAATCGCCTCTTGTCTACATTAGGGAACATGGGTAATCGCCTCTTGTCCCCTCATAGAATAGTTCGTTAATCATGGATTCAAGCTTAGTTGAGCAAACCTTTCAACAAGTTATGAATCATTACGTGTGAGAAAACCTTTCACACTCATAGGTTGAGCAATACATGAGAAACCCTTTCACAACTCAACAAAATGCACTAACATATCATAAACTTCATAAAACATGCATGAGTTCACAAGCTTCATATTTACATAGCTCCTTATACTCTTAACTCATAAATCATGGGTTCATAAGCTTCTTCCTCAAACATGCAATTCAATACAAGCAAATACTTAGAAAACCATAAATCAAGGCAATTTAGTCATAATTGAGGGAACCCACATAATAAAGGAAAAACATAGCTTTTGATTCAACATGCATCTTTTCATAAAATATCCTCTTTTCATCATTCATAGTCTTACATGGAATGCATAGCTTGATAATCATAATCCTTAACTCATTTCACAAAGAGTTCATGCAATTCATCTTTTCTCAATCAACCCACAATCATAAGCATAAATCATAAATTGAAGGATACTTAGCATAAGCTCATGGGATTCATCAAGTTGCATGTAAACCACGCAAAATCGTGCACTTGCTTACTTTACCACGCTAGATCGTGCACTATCAACCATAACATCAACAATGGAAAGCATAATGAAGAACCCATATGAATTTGTCAAACCCTAACTCTCTTGGGCAAGACTATACCTTGAAAACCTTAAGGAAAAGAGGACCCATTGGAGGAAAGACTCCTAATGGTAAATACTATCATACCTCAATGCCAATGCCGTGAAATAAAAGGAGATTGATGACCTTGATGAGAACCCTAGCTCTCTTCTTCTCCTTCTTGTTCTTCTAGAGAGAGGAATATTTGGAAGATGAGAGTTGGAAAATGAAGGGATTAGCGCTTAGAAAATATAAATAGGGCCAAGGCTAAGGAGAAAAATCGTCTAGTAAAAGGAATAAACATTTAGGGAAAAAGTCCAAAAAGCCCTTAAATAAACTGTCGCGGCCAATCGACGGTCAGGACCTATGGTCCGTACATCCACTGACGGACCGTCCTGCTCTTTCGTCAATTGATTCAGAAAGTTCGTTTTGGATTGAAAATTTGGCTAAGTCTTGAAGGCGTCTACGGAACCCATCTACGGCCCGTCAACCGAACTACGAACCGTCCTGCTATTCCCTAGGTCAAGGTTCAGAAACTCAAAATTCATAAAGTTGGCAGTGCCATCGACGGTTCCCATCTACGGCCCGTCACTCCACCTACGGTCTGTAGATGGCCTACGTCGTCACTGGCACCAGAAAATTTTTTTAAACTGTATTTTTCCTTCTTTTCAAAACCTGGGGTGATACAATATCTCCCCCTTGGGGACATTCGTCCTCGAATGAGAACCTGGATATCCTGAGAAGGGCGATAGACTCTGACTAACAACCCAACCTAGCATGCAAGCACGTAAATGCACACATCCGAGGAGGAAACATCAACTCTAAGCTAAAGCATGCTCAAATACAAAATTCATGAAGATTTTATGCTACTCATACTCAATGCACATATATCATGTTAGACTCTTCATGAACATGCATAAATCAAGGAATCATGGAAACCAAGTATGACACATGAGAACAAAAGAATGAACCATGAGGAACTAGGTACCTCAAGCTAGAGGAGGATCGAAAGGAAAAAGATGAGGATAGCGGGACATCATATCAGCCTCGGCCTCCCAAGTAGCACCCTCAACTAATTGATTCCTCCATAGAAATTTCACGGAAGCAACTTCTTTATTTCTCAACTTCCGAACTTGTCGGTCTAGAATCTCAACCGGAACCTCTTCATAAGAAATGTTATCCTTAATGCCAAGAGTCTCTATTGGCACTACAGAGGTCGGATCACCAACACATTTTCTCAACAATGAGACATGGAAAACCGGATGCACTGATGCCAACTCACTAGGCAATTCAAGCTCATAGGCAACCTTACCAATACGCCTCAAAATTTGATATGGGCCTACATAAGGGGGACTAAGCTTCCCTTTCTTCCCAAATCTCATTACACCCTTCATAGGTGAAATTTTCAAGTAAACCCAATCATCAACATCAAATTCTAATTCTCTTCTTCTGACATCGGCATAAGACTTCTGTCGACTTTGAGCCGTTTTTAGCTTTTCTCTAATAAGCCAAACTTTCTCCATAGCCTCATGCACTAACTCGGGGCCTATCAAAGCAACTTCCCCAATTTCACACCAACCTATGGGAGATCTACACCTCCTACCATAGAGAGCTTCAAATGGAGCCATACCAATACTAGAATGGTAGCTGTTATTATAAGCAAACTCAACCAAAGGCAAATGATCATCCCAATTACCCTTGAAGTCTATTGCATAAGCTATCAACATATCTTCCAAAGTTTGGATGGTACGCTCTACTTGCCCATTGGTTTGGGGATGAAAGGCCGTGCTAAGCTTAACACGAGTACCAAGGCCTTTTTGGAAAGATTTCCAAAACTGAGAAGTAAACAGTGTACCACGATCGGAGATATAGGATAAAGGCACTCCATGCAACCTAACCATCTCCCTCAAGTACAACTTAGCATAATCCTCCGCCGAGTAAGAAACCTTGACGGGAAAGAAATGGGCTGATTTTGTCATACGATCTACAACCACCCAAATCGAATCATACTGGCGCCGAGTGCGCGGCAAGCCAACAATAAAGTTCATGTTCACATCTTCCCACTTCCAAGTAGGAATGTCAATATCTTGTGATAGACCTCCCGGTCTTTGGTGTTTAACTTTCACCTGTTGGCAATTTGGACATCTAGCCACAAATCCCGCAATATCCTTCTTCATCCCATCCCACCAATAAATCTCCCGCAAGTCACGATACATCTTGGTAGCTCCCGGGTGAATGGAATAACGAGAACCATGGGCCTCAATCAAGATTTTTCCTCTTAGGTCATCTACATTAGGGACACATAAATGACCCTGATATCTGAGCACTCCATCTCCCTCTTAGGAGAAATCCTCAACGGACTTCTTTAGCACCGCTTCTTTTAATTCGACTAGATTCGGAACAAGATCTTGCTTAGCTTTCACATCCTGCACATAGGAAGATTTTGAAGCATTGTGGACCATAACACCACCTTGGGTGGAATAAACTAATCGCACACCCAAACGAGCCAATCTATGAACATCACAAACTAGTTCCCTTTTACCATCTTCAATATGGGCAACACTACCCATTCACATCCGGCTAAGTGCATCTGCCACCACGTTAGCCTTGCCAGGGTGATAGAGGACATTCATGTCATAGTCCTTTAATAGTTCATGCCATCTTCGTTGGTGAAGATTTAGATCCTTTTTCTTAAATACATAATCCAAACTCTTATGATCGGTAAAGACGTCAACATGGACACCATACAAGTAATGCCGCCATATCTTTATAGCAAACACAACTGCCACTAGCTCCAAATCATGAGTAGGGTAATTCTTTTCATGCACCTTTAGTTGCCTTGAAGCATAAGCAATGACTTTCCCATTTTGCATAAGTACACACCCCAACCCAATTCTGGAAGCATCACAATAGATCACAAACCCATCGAACCCTTCCGGTATGGCCAATACCGGAGCCGAGGTAAGTCTATCTTTCAACTCTTGAAAACTCGCTTCACACCTTTCGGACCAAGCAAACTTAGCCTTCTTTTGAGTTAGAGTCGTCAAAGGTGAAGCAATTGAAGAAAACCCTTCAACAAACCTTCGATAGTAATCAGCTAAACCCAAGAAACTATGAATATCCGAAGGTGATAGAGGTCTAGGCCAATTCTTAACCGCGTCCGTCTTCCTAGGATCTACCTCGACACCTTTACCGGAAACAATGTGACCAAGGAAGGCTACGGATCTTAACCAAAACTCACATTTCTCGAACTTAGCAAAGAGTTGTTGGTCCTTGAGAACTTGCAACACAATCCTCAAATGATCAGCATGTTCACTATCACTCCTTGAGTAAATCAAGATATCATCTATAAACACAATAACGAACATATCAAGGTATTGTGTAAACACCCGATTCATCAAATCCATAAATATGGCTGGAGCATTAGTCAACCCGAAAAACATCACTAGAAAATCATAGTGCCCATATCTTGTTCGGAAAGCTGTCTTCGGAATGTCATCATCCCTTACCTTCAATTGGTGATAGCCCGAACGAAGATCAATCTTAGTGAAATAACTAGCCCCTTGGAGTTGGTCAAACAAATCATCAATTCTCGGGAGAGGATACTTATTCTTGATAGTAACCTTATTCAATTGGCGGTAGTCAATACACATACGGAGTGACCCATCTTTCTTTCTAACAAACAAGATCGGAGCACCCCATGGAGAAATACTTGGTCGGATGAAGCCCTTATCCAAAAAATCTTTCAATTGCTCTTTTAGTTCCTTAAGCTCTGCCGGAGCCATTCTATAAGGAGGAACAAAGATAGGTTGCTTATCAGGGAGAAGGTCAATATCGAAGTCTACTTCCCACTCGGGAGGAACACCGGGTAAATCATCGAGAAACACTTCTGGAAATTCCTTAATAACAGGGACTGACTCAAGAGTAGGGGTTTCAAAATTCACATCCCTCACCCTAATAAGATGGTACATGCAACCCTTAGAAATCATCTTTCTAGCTTGCAGATAAGAAAAAAATTGACCCTTAAGCGAAGAATTTCCCCCTTTCCACTCTAGGATAGGCTAATCTGGAAATTGGAACTTGACCATTCGGGTTCTACAATCAATAGAGGCATAACAAGAATGCAACAAATCCATCCGGAGGATAGCATCGAAGTCTAACATATCAAGCTCTACAAGATCCACATGAGTGACTCTATGAAATAAAGAGACGGAACAATTTCTATAGACTCTCTTAGCCACAATAGATTCACCAATAGGAGTAGAGACACGGAATGGATCTAACAACACATCCGGAACAACATCAAACTTCATAGCTACATAAGGCGTCACAAAAGACAACGTAGCACCTGGATCAAGCAAAGCATAAACATCAAAGTGGAAGATTTTCAACATACCGGTAACCACATCTGGAGAACCCTCTTGCTCATGACGGGCCTGAAGTGCATAGAACCAATTTTGCTTTTGATTTCCACTAGAACTTACCGAATTTTGGGGTTGAGCCTTTCGATGATTTTCTCCTCCCTTCTAGCAGCCAAGGGACAATCCCTTACTTTATGACCCATCCTACCACATCCAAAACATGGATTCAAACTGGCTAGACAAGTACCCTTGTGTTTCCTCCCACACTTGGCACAAGTAGGCAATGAGGAGCCACTACCATTTTCTCCTTGAGGCTTAGGGTTAGACACCCTCTCTTGGTTGAACTTAGGAGGGGCATTGGAAGGCCCTTGATTAGAGAACCTTTGTCTAGGCTTAAAACGACCATGTCCATCGGACCTAGACTGAGAAAACCCACCATCACCGGTCTTAGCCCTCTTGAAGTTCCTACACCTTTCCTTGAGCTTCTCCTCCTCTATTTGTTGTGCATGAATCATGAGGTGAGAAATATCCATATCACTAATAAGCATGGCGGTACGACACTCCTTGACCACCATTTCGGACACTCCCGAAACAAATTTGCTCATTCTTGCCCTAGGATCAGCCACCATAGAAGGAGCATATCGAGTCAACAGTGTGAACTTCAAAGCATATTCTTTCACACCCATACTCCCTTGACGAAGGTTGATGAACTCAAGTACCTTCGCCTCCCTCATCTCAAGGGGAAAGAATCTTTCGAGGAAAGCACCCTTGAATTTCTCCCACTCCAGAAGACCTTCATCAACCGCCATCTCACTCTTCCATTGGTTATACCAAATTTGAGCGACACCATTGAGTTGGTAGGCGGCCAATTCCGCTTTTTCTGTCGGTGACACTCCCATGATCATCAACACTTTATAAACCTCGTCAATAAACTCTTGAGGATCTTCCTCCACTTTAGAACCGTGAAACTTCGGAGGGTTCATCCGGGTGAAATCCCTCACTCTTGACGCCGCCGTACCCACATTTGAGTTCACGGGAGCCACAACCTCCCTATTGGCTTGAGCCATCAAGGTTTGGGCCAACACCTGAAAGGCAGCCCTTAATTCCGCATTGGTTACTTGCTCGGCCAAAGGATCGGCCGGAACTTGAGGAGGAGTTTCTTGCTCCTCACTTTCTCTCGCATTCCTTCGAGTATAAGCTCTTCGAGATGCCATATCCTGAAACGCGTAGGATAGGGATTAGGAGAGTGGGGCATATAGAGTAACACTCTATGCACGACTTAAGGATAATGAATAAGTGGAGTTTCCTAATCATTATGTAGCCTCTCATTCATAAATGTGGCGCGCTTCACACTCATGAACAAGACTTTACTCGACGTGGCTTATGAGACATCCTAGAACCTTTCTAAAACCTTGTGCTCTGAATACCAAGTTTTGTCACGACCCAGGATAGCCCCTAGATTTAACACGGAGTACAAGACCCTGAGAGGCCCCACACAAGCCCTTAGCATACATAACATACTAGATAATAGAGAAAAGAATTAAAAAGAGCATTATATAACAAAATAGTGGAAGTCTACAACTTATGTCTCAAGCTATCTAACATAACAGAATAGAAATGAAGGTTTGGGACGCAATCCAATACAATGTCCAAAAGCATAACGGAAAGCATGAAAAAGTAACAAGGTTAGGTCCTCGGACATAGGAGGCCTCACCAAGTCTTCACTACTACTAGAACTGACTAGCCACAAGTGGGATGAGAAGAACCGCCAACTCCTACATCAATAGAATCAATGTAGGCAAAAGTATGCGTTAGTACAATCAAGTACCAAGTATGATAGCAATGCATAAAAGGGCATATAAACCATGCTAGAATGACATATAATCATGACATGTAATGGCAAAGTTAACACATGATAGAACGTAAGAAACATGAAGCACAAAACATGGCCAAGACAAGTTATTTATCTTTCCTTTACTTCACTTTAAGCCATCATCATGAGAACAATTGTTCATTAACTTGTGGGGAAATAGCCTTAACCAACATATAAGACCATGTGAGCTATCAACATGAAATCCGGTGTCTGCCCCACACCAAAAAAGGGTGTCCTACTTGCCAAGGTAAGACCATGAACTGCTCAGATCGTGCCTATCATAGAACATCACCCTACGGTGGCACATAGGTTATGGAATATGGGTAATCGCCACTTTTCCACTCGGTACTAAGCATATTTCCCACGGAATTATAATAGTTCATTTTATCTTAGGTAGACATGGGTAATCGCCTCTTGTTCTTGAATTAGTCATGATTTTGTTATTAGTAGACATGGGTAATCGCCTCTTGTCTTCATTAGAGAACATGGGTAATCGCCTCTTGTTCTTCTATTAGTCATGATTTCGTTATTAGTAGACATGGGTAATCGCCTCTTGTCCCTTCATAGTATAGTTCATTGATCATGGATTCAAGCTTAGTTGAGCAAACCTTTCAACAAGTTATTAATCATTACGTGTGAGAAAAACTTTCACACTCATAGGTTGAGCATTACATGAGAAACCCTTTCACAACTCAACAAAACGCACTAACATATCATAAACTTCATAAAACATGCATGAGTTCACAAGCTTCATATTTACATAGCTCCTTATACTCTTAACTCATAAATCATGGGTTCATAAGCTTCTTCCTCAAACATGAAATTCAATGCAAGCAAATACTTAGAAAGCCATAAATCAAGGCAATTTAGTCATAATTGAGGGAACCCACATAATAGAGGAAAAACATAGCTTTTGATTCAACATGCATCTTTTCATAAAATATCCTCTTTTCATCATTCATAGTCTTACATGGAATGCATAGCTTGATAATCATAATCCTTAACTCACGTCACAAAGAGTTCATGTAATTCATCTTTTCTCAATCAACCGAAAATCATAAGCGTAAATCATAAATTGAAGGATACTTAGCATAAGCTCATGGGATTCATCAAGTTGCGTGTAAACCACGCTAAATCATGCACTTGCTTACTTTACCACGCTAGATCGTGCACTATCAACCATAACATCAACAATGGAAAGCATAATGAAGAACCCATATAAATTTGTCAAACCTAACTCTCTTGGGCAAGACTATACCTTGAAAACCTTAAGGAAAAGAGGACCCATTGGAGGAAAGACTCCTAATGGTAAATACTATCATACCTCAATGCCAATTTCGTGAAATAAAAGGAGATTGATGACCTTGATGAGAACCCTAGCTCTCTTCTTCTCCTTCTTGTTCTTCTAGAGAGAGGAATATTTGGAAGATGAGAGTTGGAAAATGAAGGGATTAGGGCTTAGAAAATATAAATAGGGCCAAGGCTAAGGGGCAAAATCGTCTAGTATAAGGAATAAACATTTAGGGAAAAAGTCCAAAAAGCCCTTAAATAAACTGTCGCGGCCAATCGACGGTCAGGACCTACGGTCCGTACATCCACTGACGGACCGTCCTACTCCTCCCTCAATTGATTCAGAAAGTTCATTTTGGATTGAAAATTTGGCTAAGTCTTGAAGGCATCTATGGAACCCATCTGCGGCTCGTCAACCGAACTACGAACCATCCTGCTATTCCGTAGGTCAAGGTTCAGAAACTCAAAGTTCATAAGTTGGCAGGGCCATTGACGGTTCCCATCTATGGCTCGTCACTCCACGTACGGTCCGTAGATGGCCTCCGTCGTCACTGGCACCAGAAAAATTTTAAAACTGCATTTATCCATTCGACACAACCATCATCGACTCATCAGGAAAGGCTTCCTCAATGTCTTTATCATCGAAAACAACCACATTCATTTCTAGCCTCGACAAGTGGTCTGCCACTTGGTTCTCACATCCATTTCGATCTTTGACTTCAAAGTCAAACTCTTGCAACACCAACACCCATCAGATCAACCTTGGTTTCGCATCCCTTTTAGCCATCAAGTAATGTATCGCAGCATGGTCGGTGTGTTGACCTTGGTCCCCAACAAATAGGCTTGAAACTTTTCCAAAGCATGCACCACGGCTAATAACTCTTTCTCAGTGACGGTGTAGTTCTTTTGAGCTATATTCAAAGTCTTGCTTGCATAATTGACTGGGTGAAACAGATTTCCCTTGTGTTGGGCAAGTATAGCCCCCAAAGCTACACCGGTAGCATCACACATTAGTTCAAACGGAATGCTCCAATATGGAGCAACAATGATTAGAGCCGAAACTAGCTTCTCCTTTAGACATAAAAATGCCTTGAGGCAACCTTTGTCAAACTCGAAGACACTTTCTTTTTCAAGTAGCTTGCAAAGGGGATGGGCTACTTTCGAGAAATGTTTTATGAACCTCTAGTAGAAACTCGCATGACCCAAGAAGCTTCTAACCCCTTTTACCGAAATTGGAGGAGGTAACTTGGCGATAACTTCAACTTTAGCTTGATCAATTTGTATGCCTTCTCTTGGAAAATGATATTTCTCGGCCATCAAAGAAGCAATACCATCCACGCCCCGCAAGTCTATCAAGCATCTGATCCATAAAGGGCATTGGAAAATGATATTTCTCGGTCAATGCATTCAATTTTCTATAATCCATACATACATGCCAACCGGTAACCGGTCGCAATGGCACAAGTTCACCTTTTTCATTTGGGACCACGGTCATACCACCTTTCTTTGGGATGCATTGAACGAGGCTCACCCACTTGCTATCTGTAATAGGGTAAACCACTCCCGCATCAAGCCACTTGATGATCTCCTTTTTAATGACTTTTTGCATTGGAGGGTTCAACCTCCTTTGATGGTCAACACTCAGCTTACAATCACTATCCAATTGAATTTTGTGGGTACAAATACCGGGAGGAATTCCAACAATGTTGGAAATCGTCCATCCAATAGCCTTGATGAACTTTTTCAACACACTAACAAGCATTTATGTTTGCCAATCGAGCAAATCTGTGATCATAATTAGGGGTTAAGTGTTATTAGCTCCCAAGAACACATAAGAAAGATGTGGTGGAAGTACCTTCAATTCAAGCTTTGCTGGTTCTTCAATGCATGGTTTCACGGGAGAACTTTCCCTATTCTTCAAATCGATATAAAGCTTAACAGGGTTCTTAGAATAAGACCCTAAACCCGATAGAGCAGCCACCACCTTATCATAATCTCGAATTTCATCCCCATCGTAATTTAAGAAGACGGTGGCTAAAGACTCACCAACACAAAGAAAATTATCCACACTAGAAACCGCTTCATCAATCACATTGACGATCGATATCACATGGAGGTCACTTGGTTGCTTCATGAACTTGCAAACATTGAAAGTAACTTCCTCCTCATTTACCCAAAATTTCAAATCACCACTTTCCACATCAACAAGAGCTCTCCCGATAGCTAAGAATGACCTACCGAGAATAATAGGGACCTCAGCATCAATCTCACAATCGAGGATCACAAAATTCATCAAAAATATAAACTTGTCTAACTTCACCAAAATTTCATAGCGAATGCCAATAGGACGCTTGATAGAATGGTCGTCCATGAGAAGATGAATAATTGTTGACTTAGGCTCACCTAGCCCAAGTTGCTTGTAAATGGCATAGGCCATCAAATTTATACTTGCCCCTAAATCACACAATGCCTTAGCAAATTGAAATATCCCTATAGTGCCAGGGATAGTAAATGCCCCTGGGTCATCCTTCTTGACAACACGTTTGACATTATGGAACTACAACTATGAGATACTTCAACCTTCTCGAAATCAATACTTCTCTTCTTCTTGACCAACTCTTTCATAAACTTTGCATAACTCGGCATCTCTAACAACGCCTCCACCAATGGAAGATTAATAGAAAGAGATTTGAAGAAGGAGAGAAGCTTTTGAATCTTCACGTCCTCATCGCTCTTCTTCAATCTTTGAGGAAATAGTGGAGTAACTTTGGGCAATGACTTTGGAGGTACCGAGGGAGGAATAACCTCCACCTTTGACTTCTTGGCTTCACCGTAAACAACATTTTTTGGTGCATCATCAACCTCATTGGAATTTTAATTGTTCAATTCTTGGGCAAGTCCATCACCCTAAAAAATAACAGCTTTCCCTTTACTGGGACTAGCTTTATCATTATTTGGCACATCACTTCCAACAACCTTACCACTTCGGGTCGAGATTTCCATGCATTGGGCATTATCACTCATTGAATTTACCAATGTATCACTAGGAAGACCCTCCTTTTCTCTTGGATTTAAATGAGCTGAGATTTGACCCATTTGGGTCTCAAGTTGCTTTATAGAAACTGAATGAGAGGTCACTGTTTGATTCAAAGAGGAAAAGTCGACTTTCATCTCCTTAAGTACTTTATCCGATCCTTCTACCTTGTTTAGGATGCGGGCAAGCATATCCTCGGTCCGAAAGCTCTCGGGGTTGTCATTAGGTTCTTCTGATTTTGAACGATCAAGGGGAGGCACATAACAATCTCTATCTCTCAAATTTGTACCCCTATCATGCCATTCTCGATCCCTATCTCTCTAACCTCCATCGCGATCTTTGTTCATACCTTAATTCCCGCCTGGCCTTGGATAGCTCGGACGAGAACCCCCCACTTTGTTCAACTAAAATTGTACCTCTTCATGATACATAGCTTCAAACTGTGCATCATCGGAGCTCATTGCACTACTAGCAACAACCGCATTCACAACCTTGTGACCACTTCCCATGACATATTTTGTTAACAAATCCATTTGGGTCATCATTGGTTCTTCTCCATTTTTTCATTAGTCAACCCAATACTTAGAAGGAAACAAGATCCTCTCTCGTACGCCATGCTCGATTAATCTTGGTCATCTCATCAAGTAACGCCGACGCTATGGCAAATGGTTGTCTCGTGATTCCACCCATGATTAGTTGATCGGCGACACCCTTGTTGAAAGTGTTAAGACTCTAGTAGAAAATATTGTAAGAGCACATTGCCTAGCATCCCATGAGTAGGACATTGGTGGAGCAACTTTTGAAACGTCAGCCAAGTTTCATGAATGGGCTCACCATCAACCCTCTCGAAATTTTGAATGCTATCCCTCAACTTCAACATCCTTGAGGGAGGGAAAAATATTTCAAAGAACACCTCTGTGAGCTCCTCTCAAGAAGTAATAGAGTCCCTTGGTAGTTCAGCCAACCACTTCGTTGCTTCCCCCACTAGAGAAAAGGTAAACAAATGAAGCTGAATTGACTCTTGAGTGATATTCCTGAAGAAGAATGGTCCGCACATATCCACAAAGTTCCGAATGTGGTCATGAGGGTCCTCATGAGCAAGTCCCCCAAAGAACCCTTTCATTTGCAGCAGCTAGAGCATAGTTCCAGTCACATGAAAAATAGTGTTGCCCACAGTTGGGGGCAAATGAATAGCTCCGGCACTTCCCATTTGATCCGCATTGACATCGTTCAAGTTTATGATGCTGTCATCATGCCCAAGTTGACTGCAAGCATTACTCCCATTCGCACTCATTTCTTCACCCGTTGAGATCAACAACAACAAAAACTAATAAGAACATTCTACTACAACAATTAGTTCACAAAAACACTTCACTAAAAGAATTCTAAACACCACTCCGCGGTAGCGGTACAATTTTTGATAATGCTCAACTACACCTCTTATAATTCAAAGTGTAGGTGGTCGCTAACAGGTATAAACTCAACGATGAGTTGAGGTAGATTCCACGAGGAGTGATACGGAGAAGAATTCAATTACGAAGTATGAGAGCGTTCTAATCTCTTCTAGAATTGAAATAAACAAAACCCAACATAATGTAAATCAATAAGTTTTAATTATCAAAATTTAGAGATTCTAGTAACCAATTGTTAACGAAGATGATTAACACGGGGTTTGAACAAATACAGAGGGAACCTTAGGAGTGTGTGCGCAATCGAATACTATTTTCGCTTAATGGGTAATTAATAATTGCTTTTAGATATTGAATCTCAATGGGTAGGATGGATTATAACTATAACAGCCATTTTTCAATCAACTATCATGCTTCAAGCGAGTTCTTTCGAACCTCAACAAGCTTAACAATATGAAGCAACCCAAATCTTTAATTTAACCCAGTTTACCAAGCTGGGTTGTAAAGACAAGAGTCAATACAACTATCAATCATAAATTCCACTCTAAACATCTTTCACAAGCAAGCATAGAGATCTAAAGATAAAACTGAATTTCCAACTTCAGTTCATAAGTGAAAACATGAATAAATGACTGAACCCATTTTAAAACAACATTAAATATAGCAATTAGAAATACCCACAAGCTAATTTATGTATTCGATTACATATTCACACCCCTTAGGAAAACTGGTTTTAGCCAATCATAGCAAAAAGCAAGAAATAGTTACCAAAGAGATTCTCCATCGGAATAACAACGTCTTCAATGCTCAAATGCTAAAAATTAAGATTAAAACCTTAAAAATCAATGTCTAAGTTCAAAACCCTCTTCAAGAATGTTCAATAGCTCAAAAATATCAAAAGTATGAATGTCTCCTTCAATCTGGTTCAGCCTGATATGTTTCTCTCTCTTCAAAAATAAATTTATATGTTTTCCAAAAACTTCCCAACATTTCAGTATGTGGGAGTACTCGGAGAGATTAGTCAAGATCACCGAATGACTCGGTGATCCACCAATGTACTCCTTCTCGCCCTTTTGGACTTAATTTCTGCCTCCCCTTGTTCTGTTCAGTTAGGCGATTTGAGTCGACCTCGCCGTTCCATTTAGGGTGTCACCGAATCGCTATTTTATTTGCCGAGTTGGCTTAGTTCTTGAGCCATTTCACTGGAACTTTTAGCCAGTCAAAGGCTCACTCGACGAGTTGCTGAGTGATTTTCGCAAGCTCCAGCCTTCATTTTCTTCAGCTTTTCCAATGTTTTCGCTTTGTTTCGAAATGTAATGTCCTTGCTCTGTTCTTAAGGCTTCATGGATACACATAAAAAATTTAACATTATTTATGAACATAAAATAGGCATTGAGGACACTAATTCACTAAATAATAAGCTCTAAATGAGTCAAAATTCCCGACTCATCAGTGGATGTTATTCTGGGAGCAAATAACGTTCGGGTTGTTTTGTGGTAAATTAGGTCACTTGGCCAGAGATTTACCTTTGCATAGAAAATTTCTCTAGCTCTACCAGCCCTACCACTAGCACCTCTAGCTAGGGGTTGAGGTAAGGGTCAGGACCATCGTGGTGGATACCAGGGTATTCAGGGTGGTCCCCGGGAAGGCAGGTCAGGTGGTAGGACTGACTGTCAGGGCAGAGAAAAACATGGAAATTTATATGCAGCTCTAGTAAGGACAGAGACTGAGGCTTCCAATGATGTGATCACAAGTATTATTCTTTTATGCCATTAGCTCATCTCAGCTTTATTTGACTGTGGTTCTACATATTCCTATGTGTCTGTGTATTATGCTTCTAATTTAGGTATGAGTTCTGACCCTATGGTAGCACCATTATGTGTGTCAACCCCCATGGTTAAGTCTTTTGTAGTGGATCAGTTGTTTCGATCTTTCTTAGTTACTATCCAAGGGCGTGACACCTAGGCTAACCTTATATTGTTTGATATGCTTAATTTTAATGTGATTCTTGACATGGACTGGTTATCTCCCTACCGTGTGGTTTTAGATTGTTTCTCTAAGACCCTTACCTTAGCGATGCCTGGTATTCCCCTGGTGGTGTGGCAGGGCTCTGTTAGTAGCATACCGGTTGGAGTTATATTCTTTATGCAGGCTCGGACGCTAGTGGCTAGTGGGTGTCTATCCTTCTTGGCCTATGTACGGGATTTGAGTAGGGAGGTCCCTCCTATGGAGTTGGTTCCAGTTGTTCGTGAGTTTGTAGATATGTTTCCTTAAAACCTACCTTGCCTACCCCTAGATCATAATATTGATTTTCTTATTGAGCTTGAGCCAGGTACTTGGCCTATTTCTATTCCACCGTATAGAATGGCTCCTACAAAGCTCAAGGAGCTCAGCGTTCAACTTCAGGGCCACCTTGGTAAGGGTTTCATAGGGCCTAGTGTATCACATTGGGGCGCTCCCATTCTGAAGATGAAGAATGATGGTTCGATGTGCATGTGTATTGATTATAGGTAGCTAAAAAAGGTGACGGCGAAGAACCAATACCCCATGCCTAGGATTAATGATCTGTTAGACCAGCTTCAGGGTGTCGCAGTGTTCTTGAAGATTGATCTAAGGTTTAGTTACCATCAATTGAGGATAGGGGAACCGGACATCCATAAGACCACATTTAGGACTCAATATGTCCACTAGAGTTCCTAGTGTTGTCATTTGGGTTGACTAATTCCCCTATAGCCTTTATGGACTTGATGACGTGGTTGATTAGGTCGTATCTTGATTTGGTTTTTATTGTGTTCATAAATGACATCCTAGTATACTCACGGAGCAGGAGAGATCATGAGCAGCATTTGAGGATTGATCTCTACACTTTTAAACATCAGCTACTCTATGCCAAGTTCTCAAAGTTCAAGTTTTGTCTTAAGTTTGTAGCATTCTTGGGGCACGTGGTGTCGAAGGATTGCATCATGGTACATCTGACAAAGATTAACGCTATTCATGAATGGGATAGGCCCACGTCCGTTACTGAGGTTCGGAGCTTCATCAGATTAGCAAGCTATTATAGACGATTTGTGGAGGACTTCTCCGCCATTGTTGCACTCTAACCCGGTTGACTCGCTTTGATGTACCTTTTGAGTGGTCTGAGTAGTATGAGTTGATCTTTAAGAAGCTTAAGGAGTTGCTGACTAGTGCTCTTATATTGACTCTTCCAGTTTAGGGCAAGAGCTTCACGGTCTATTGTGAAGCATCTGACATTGGTTTGGGTTCTGTATTGATGCAGCAGGGCTGGGTTATTACCTATACATCGAGGCAGCTTAGACTTCATGAGCGCATCTAGCCCACCCATTACATGGAGTTTGCAATGGTAGTTTTCGCGCCTAAGATGTGTAGGCACTACCTGCATACAGTTATTTGTGAGATCTACATGGATCACATGAGTCATGAGTACATCATGAGTCAGAGGTACCTTAATTTGAGGCAGCATCACTGGATTAAGCGCCTGAAGGACTATGACCTCTCTATTCTCTAACATCCAAGAAATCTGAATGTAGTAGCAGACGCCTTGAGTCGGAAGGCAGTAAGTATGGGTAGCCTAGCCTTACTATCTATTAAGGAGCAACCTTTAGCTTTGGACATTTAGTCCTTAGCCAGATGGTTCAATTGGATATCTTTGATTCTAGGCATGTTCTAGCCTATGTGGGAGTTTAGTCCTCTCTACTTGATAATATCTATAGCCATCAGTTTGAGGATAACGCCTTTGTGGCCCTTCGACATCAGGTGTTAGTGGGTGATTTTGATCAGGTTACCTTGGATTCAGATGTGGTTTTGAGGTTTGTAGGTCGTATTTGTGTTCAGAGAGTTAGGGGTTTGATAGAGCGATACTTTGTGAGGCCTATGATTGTAGATATTCTACTCATTCGGGCACCGCGAAGATGTATCGTGACTTCAGGCAGCATTACTCGTGGAGCGATATGAGAGGATATTGTAGACTATGTGTCCCATTCCCTTAGTTGCCAGTAGGAAAAGGCCCAATATTTGAGACCTAATGGTAAGTTTCAGAGATTACCCATTCTAGAGGGGAAGTAGGATCACATCACTATAGACTTTGTGGCAGGTTTTCCTTGGACTTCTAGAAGTCTTGATAGCTTTTGGGTCATTATTGATTCATTAACCAAGTCAACACACTTTCTCCCTCTACAGTCTTCATTTAGCACGAAGAGGTTAGCTCGTATCTACATTCATGAGATGGTTCTTCTTCATGGTGTGCCGAACTATATAATATCATATTGAGGTGCTCTATTTACTTCTAGCTTTTGGAGGACTTTTCATAATGACTTGGGCACTCGCATTGACCTTAGCACAACCTTCCACCCGTAGACTGATGGTCAGCTAGAGCGTACTTTTCAGGTTCATCAGGACTTGTTGCGGGCTTGTGTGATAGAGTTTGGAGGTCAGTGCGACTAGTTCCTTACTTTGGAAAATTTTCATACAACATCTACAATTCTAGCATCCAGATGGCCCTGTTTGAGGCCTTATACGGTAGGCATTGTCGCTCTCTAGTTGGTTGGTTTGAGTCTACAAAGACTAGACCTCGTGGTACAAACCTAATTCAGGAGTCTTTGGACTAGGTAGGAGTGAGCCAGGATAGGCTTTTGATAGCTTAGAGTAGGCACAAGAGTTATGCAGATCGTAGGCGGTGACCTTTAATGTTCTCAGTTGGTGATAGAGTTTTCCTCCGTGTGTCACCCATAAAGGGTGTGATGAGATTTGGGAGGTAGGGAAAGCTTAGCCCCAGGTAAATTGGTCATTTTGAGATCCTCCAGACAGTTGGATTGGTTGCATATGAGATAGCTTTACCTCTGATGTTCTCAGCTATCCACCAAGTTTTTCACATTTCGATGTTGCGCCGGTATGTTGTAGATGAGTCTCATGTGCTCCGACATGATGCAATAGAGTTGGATGATCTCTTGACCTTCATGGAGGAGTTAGTTAACATTCTTGGTAGAGATATGCGACGGTTGCATTCAAGAGTCGTTCCTGTGGTTAAGGTCCGTTGGAGGCATCATCCACTTGAAGAGGCTACCTGGGAGATAGAGGATAATATGTGGGAGTAGTTTCCTAACTAGTTTGAGCCTTTAGGTATTTCTTGATCCTTACTTTTGCGAACGAAAATCCTTTTTGGTAGTGGATGTAGTATTGACCTCAAGGTCATTTATGTGTTTGTGCCTCCTATTCAGCATTTAGAGCTTTCCTGTAGAAATGCCAAGTCATTTATGACTTGCAGGGACTGACAGTTTTGTCACCTAGTCATTCATTTAGTTTTTGTGTGACTTTTAGTGTTTTGAAGCTTTTGAACCTTGAACGATTTGTTTCGATCAAAATTTCAAGAAGATGACCTCAGAATCAAATTTTGATGATTCCATCAACTCCGGAAGGGTCAGTTTAGGTTATTATCATGGTCGGTGCGACTCCTGAAGTTTCCAGTGTGAGTCTGTGCGATTAGGCATTTCAACTTTCAAGTAAAGGCCTAAGTTTGCCTTTAGTCAACATTCTGAGTAAACGAGCTCGGATTAGGATTACATCAGCGCGGTTAGCTCAAGAATGTTGAGTTTGGTCTAGAATGTCCCTTCTTTTAGATTCTGAGGGCCTCTGAGCTAATTGTTAGCCCCCTTGTGGATTTTTGCTTTAAGTGGACTTTTGGTGTGGGACTCACTTTTTTCCAAGATGATCTCATATAGGAATTTGGAGAGCTTCGCTGAGTCCAAAATAATGAATTTGGTAGGGTTGCATATCTCGTTTATGTACACGGGGTTCCAAAAAAATTCAAAGCATACTGTCGGAGATTTGGGACATGGTCAAACAAGTTGATAAGCTTCAGCTTGTGCAGGCAAGTATTGATCTTTGCATTCGCGGACCTTTGGCCACGATTGCGGAGGTCAACTGACCAAAGGCTCGTATTCACGGAGCCTTGGCCGCAATCATAGAGGCCGCATTTGCAGCAGCCTCACCGCGATCATGGAGATTCGATACGCTCCTTATCGCGTTCGTGAGGCCTCCACTGCATTCGCGAGGCTAGCGTTCAAGAAGGCCTTCTGCGTTAGCGAAGAGTTGTGAGGACTACTCTTATTTTAAAGACCACTCACAATGGAAACTTGGGCTATGAATATGAAATTGAGTTTCTCCCTCGTTTCTAGTCAGAAGTTTTTTATTCGAAGTCCCACACGTCTGTAATCATTGAGGCTTCGCTGGGTTATCAACAGATCGTGTTGGTGGACCTTCATTTGAGGTGAATTCTCATTGAATAAGTTGTATGTTGTTGTTGTGGCTCCTTCGAGCCTCGAATTTTGTTCAATTTGGGAACACAAAATTGAGGCATAGCTTAGGACCTCTTGACTGAGTCAATTACAAAAAAATTTGCATGGATCCAACAATTTCCGTTAGACACTTAAATTGGTTCGTCTTAATTTTATATGTTTTTAGTGTCTAAATGACTGTAATTACGTTGTGATCCTATTTTTGAAAGTGTGGAAGCGTTCGAAGGCCATTCGGAAAGGAAAAGATCTAGCCTTTTGATTTGGAGCACGCGCGATCGGCCTTATGGTAGGCTACGACTTTCTTTCTATTATTTAGCATGAATGTGTAAATTCATGATGGTGAGTGTGAATTAGGGCGAGTGCCTTGTAATTTCTTATTTTCTTCTTAGAAACCATGATTTTGGGTTGATCGAGGCTATTATGAGGGTAGTACCATGCTAGTAGGGTTTGTTTTGTGACTTGCATGCTATATGAAATCACTTGAGTTTTATTTTCTTCCTAATGCATGTTTGGCCTTAGTGTAGGATAGGTTCGTGTTGCCTTAGACTCTTGAACCTTGTGGCTTGCTGTGTCTCCAACGTCGATTCAGATAGACTAGGTCCTTGTAGATCGGAATAGCAGACTTGGGTCAGATAGTCTGAGCCTTAGCTTAGGCATTATCATTGCTTTATTGACCTTCATACACACTCTCTCTCTCCCTATTTTTTGTGGCTCTGAGGCATTACCAAAGGCTTGTGTTATCGCGAGGATTGGAGATTGAGTTGTCCTAGGCTGGGAGCCTCCTATTGATACCTTTGGAACTGGACGTTGATCCACGATGGCTGGAGTTTACTTGAGATCCCCTTCGGAGTTGATATGCCCCCGGGTCACTCTTGCTAGTTCGGCGGCTTATGCCCTTGTGAGTGGACTGGTTGCTTGTGCGGCCTTGATAGTTGAGATCCTCTACGAAGTTGATATTCCTTGGGTCACTCTTACTAGCTGGGTGGCTTACGCTCCTTGGAGTGGACTGTTTGGCTGAGCGGCCATGATAGTTGAGATCCACTTATGAGTTTATACACCCCCGAGGCATTCTAGCGCACTGGGTAGCTTACGCCCCTGGGAGTTGACTATATGGTTGGGTGGCTTGGATTGATTATCACTCTTGTTAGTTGGGATGGGAATTGACTCGGTTATTGGTTTTGTGGTTACTGTGGCTGGGAGCCCTGCTGATGTTCCTGGTTCCGAAGTTGGGTTACTCATTCTTTCTTATAGACTTAGCTATTATGTGTACATGTCGGGCTTATTCGGGTTTTTATTTAACTTGTGGACGAGTATACCTTCTGGGCTAATGGGGTTGTACTTAGGTTTAGTGTAGAATTATTTAGATTTACTTTCTGTATTCTCTCTTTCCCGATTTGACCTTTGTTTGTTTCTAGATTTTATCTTTTCTGATTGTCTTTCCCTTTCTTTCTCAGTCGGCCTATGAAGCTTAATTAGTACCTTTGTATTGGTACTTATGCTACACTCTACATATTTTTCATGATGAAGGTCCTAGTACTAGCCACAAGCGGTGATCGTTCGTTCCATCTTTCGCAGCTTGTGGATATCAGAGAAGAGGGTGAGAACTAGGTGTATTGGACCAGTCTGTCTCTTTCATTACATATATAGTTAGTCTTTTGGCTTTGAGACGGCTTGTTGTGGTCCAGTTTTATTATTTGTATCTGTTCTTACTAGATAGCTTTGTACTTATGACTTCCAGGTTATGGAGGGTTTCCGTATTATATAGTTTTGGCTTATTCCGATCTCTATCTTATCTTTTGTTAGAGATATATTTTGTTTAGTTCTTTCCTTGTGCTCATTACTTGGTCTTCTGGATACGAGTTGTCTTACCTACTGGTGGGTTATAGTAGGTGTCATCATGACTCGAGGGATGGGGTCACATATATATGTGTGTATATATATATATATATATGTATATATATATATAATTGGTAATGTTGGATTACATGTGATTCTCGCACGATAAAGACACATGATCATCATGAAAAATTACGGTAGATCATTTTTTATTTTCAACGTCCACATGATACTTTATTCCTATTTGATTAATTTAATACTCAGCTAAATAATACTAACAGTCTATTATCATGTCGTAACATACATCATGCGGCATTAATTCCTCATTGATGAAACTTTTGTTATGCCATTTGATATGCAATTAAAATTTAAAATCTAATGTGTTTTATATTTCTCTTGTCCTTCTCTCGTGCCTAGACTTTTGTCTTCTCAGAATCGACTCAAATTATGAGTTGGATTGGTGATGTTGGATTATATGCAATTGTCGCATAATTTTTTAGGTGTATTATGATTTTCCTAGGACTTTTAATACTTTCCCACGATGAAGACACATGGTCGTCATGAGCACTCCCTGTAGATTCTTTTTAATTTTCAACCTTCACTTCACACTTTATTCTTACTTTGTCATTTTAGTACACTTTTAAATAATACTAACCGTGTAATATCATGTCGTAAAATATATCATGTGACATTAATTCCTCATTGATGACAATTTAGTAACGCAATCATACATGTTATTAAAATTTAAAATTCTTTGAGTTTTACGTTGCTCTTTTCCTTCTCTAGTGACTAGATTTTTGTCGTTTCACAATAGGCTCAAATCATGAGCCTTTTTGGATTGGTAATGTAAGATTATATGCGATTCTGGCATGATTTTTTATGGGTGTTATAATCTGCCTAGGACTTTTAATACCTTATAGAGGTGAAGACGCAGGATCATCATAAGCAATCTTTATAGATTCTTTTTAATTTTGAACCTTAACTTGTCGCCAAATTCCTATTTTTTCATTTTAGTACATTTATAAATAATATTATCCATCTATTACCATGTTGTAACATACATAATGTGACATTCATGCTTCATTGATGACACTTTGGTCACGCAATTAGACATGTGATTAGAATTTAAAATCTAATGAGTTTGCAGTTGCTCTTTTATCACGACCCTGACCCATCGTTAGTGGCACCCACACTAACCCTCTGGTGGGAGAACCAACTACCAACTCAACTTAACCCATCAAACCATTTAATAAATTAAGTCATGATATGAATTAATAATAAAACAGTGAAAAAACTAAAAGGTTTCGTTCCCATAAGCTCGACAATTCAACAAAACAAATGTAGAATAAACTTCCTAGAACTTGAAAGTCATAGTAGCAAAACATCTAACAATCTAAGATATGGGATGCATCCTCCCCCCAAAAATAAAGAAGAAAAACACAACTCTGAAATATCTCAGTTTAAATAATGGACTAAGAAGGAAAAGAGGAATTCGTAGTAGCTCGGAGGAAGTGGCTCACCCTTGGATATAGATAGCAGAGGTCTCACAGTTGAGGTTAGGACATACGAGCTTTTCATTGACAAACAAGCTAATATCAAAAGATCTAATCGGAGGTTTACAAACACGAAGGTTCAAGAAGATCAAGTTTGTAGAGCATGCGCTCATGGAAAACATGTGAGGTCTTCATTAAAACTAAAAGAAATGGTGAGTACAACTAAACCTATGGAATTGCTGCACATGGACTTATGTAGACCCATGCGAGTTAAAATTCGAGGAGGAGAAAGGTTGATCTTCACAAGATAAGCATGAAAAATCAATCGAGGAATGCTACAAATGGATCTGATGATGAGGACTTACATCTCCCAAATGAACGTGCTACCGAACCAGTCGATGAGCAAGAAGAAAGCCATGAGACCACTAGGACTGCTAAGGACAGCGTTACTATGGAACTATGTCTGTCATCCTTGGATGCTGGTAAAAATGTCCAACAAAGCAACTGGAACATAAAAGCTCACACCCAGTCAAGAACATCCTCACACATCTTGATTCAGGGATACACACCATATCCAAGATGAGGAATATGTGCACCTTCTCTGCCTATCTTTCACTCATAGATCACAAAAATATCAAGGAGGCATTGCTAGACGCAGACTGGATTATTGTTATGCAAGAAAAACTAAATCAATTTGAGTGAAGTAAAGTGTTGAACCTGGTCCCCCAAACTACAAACAGAACCTTCATAGGAACTAGAGGGTGTTTTGAAACAAGCTTGAAGACCAAGGGCATATCACAAGGAACAAAGCAAGATTAGTAGTTGAAGAATACAATCAGGAGGAAGGGATAGACTACTATGAAACCTTTTGCCCACAAGCTAGAAGATGTGCAACGAACATTACTAAGAAGACGTTGGCAATTAAGATTGATACATGGCGTACCACCCGCTAGATTAACTCAATCACCTTTATAATGGGTTTTAACAAAATTTGAACAATCCTTGTCACTAAGCGAAGAAGAGCCTTTTTCATAAAAAATTCATGGTTAATTTACGTTCTCTAGGTTGTTAACAAACCCGAAACCGTTCAGATCAATGGTCCCTAATCATCTCATTGTTTTTTCTTGAAAACCTAATGTAAGAGGCCCATTAGGATGTCCATAATTAAAGTATTTCTCTTCATCAACCGTCAATTTTTTTTACTCAAAGTGATTATAGAGGTTACACAAAGATCACCGACATTCAAAGTAATAAAGCTATAACTAAAGGGTGTAGCTAAAGTAGGTCCAATTATTTTGAAAAAGTTATACACTAATTAAATTATAGCAAAACCAAAAAAATATTTTTTTTTGCTTTTTCCCGAAAATACCCATGCACGTCAATTTTTATATAATAAGAGAATGTACACATACTATTATTTCCGATCCAATTTATGTTACATCAAAATTACAAATTTCAAATTTATAAATTTTGAGTATGAATTTATGTGACACAATTGGATGATTTAATATTCACACTTTACATCATCTTGGTTTGTTGGAAGATTCTAATGTCACAAAATGCACACTTTTTTTTAAAACAACTTTTGGGCTTTTATTAAAATTAATGTCAAAAGTATTACAATACTCATCTGAGCCTATTGTCCATATCAATTAACAAACAAAACAAATAAAAGGGTAGCCAATCCAGAAAAATGTTCCCACTTTGGATCAACAAGAAGTTCCACCTCCTCAAGTTATGGATCATCAACATTCAAGGTCATATGTTCGTGTCTTCCTTTCCTAAGCTAACAAGAGTAAATGTAGTTCATCTTATTGACTTTTGTATGTTTTTGCTTCTCATTTAAATTGCCTCTCTTCGTCTTGCAGTTGTATTCTTGTAATGGCATCCAGGTCATTTCTGTGTTTATTCCTCCTGTTCGTCGTGTACAGCATTCCCATAGATACCCCTAGTCATTTATGACTTGCTGGAATTGATAGTTTGGTCACCTGGTCGTTCGTTTGGTTTTTATGTGAGCTTTAGTGTTTTGGATCTTTTGAATCTTGAATGGTCATATTTGATCAAAAGTTCAATAAGATGACCTCAAAATCCAATTTTAATGATTCCATCAGCTCCATAAGGGTCATTTTAAGCTATTAGCTTGGTCGGCATTACTCCCTAGGCTTTCAATGCGTGTTTGTTCGACTAGGAATTTTAACTTTCAAGTTAAGGCCTAAGTTTGACTGTAGTCAACATTCTAAGTAAACAAGCTTGGATGAGAATTCCGTTAGTGCATTTAGCTCCAGAATATTGAGTTTGGCCTAGAATGGCTCTTCGTTTGGATCCCGAGGCTTCTCGCATAATTCTGAGCCCCCTGCATGATTTTTTGCCTAAAATAGAGTTCGGGAGTGGGACCCACTTTTTGATGAGATGACATCGTATGAGAATTTTGACTGCTATATTGAGTCTAGAATATCAAATTTTGTAGGGTTGCATATCTCATTTTCATGCACGGGGTTCTGAAAAAATTTGAAATGTCCCATCGGAGATTTCAAACTTGCCAAAACATTCTGATATGCATCAACTGGTGCAAGCTAGAAATGGCCTTCGCGTTCACGAGCCCTTGCCCAAATTCGCTAAGGTCATGTGATGTGAGGGCCGCAATCACGGGCCTTCGGCCACATTGGCAGGGGCCGTGTTCACATGGTCCCTACCCACAAAACCCTGGTTCTCCCTTGGCCCCATTCACAGGTCCCTTGCCTTGGTCGTGATGCCCGTGTTTGCGGAGGACCCTCCACATTCGCAAAGGTCACTTGTGGTCTGTTTTTATTTATAAAGACAAATGCGTTCAGCAGCTAATCTCCAAGTTTAAAGTGCGATAATTTGCTCCTACTAGCTCAATTTTGTGTGATTCGAAGTCCAACACATCTGAAACTATCGAGCCTATGCCGGAGAATGATAGGAAAGTGTTGGTGAACCTCCTTTTGAGGTGAATTTCTGGTTTAAGTTGTTGTTCTTATTCTTTAGTTGAGTTAATTTGTGGAATTCTTGCATGTGCTGTTGTTTGCTGTTCTGAGCCCTGAATTGTGTTCAATTTTTGCATAAATGTTTGGGGCATGGTTTAGGGCCTTTTGACGGAGTCCATTCTAGATATTTCGATACGGGTCCCACAGTTCCCCTCTACTCCAAAATTGGTCTGTTTCCATAGTGTTTATGGTGTCTAAACGACCTTACTGAAGTTGTGATCCTATTCTTAATTGCGAGGCAGCATTCTGAGGCCGTTCAAAAATGAATTTATTTAGAAGCCTATGCACGTAAACCAGATATGAAAACCTACAAAATTCAATATTCCAGTCTCAACGGAGCATTTGAAATTCTTATACGTGGTCATCTCGGCAAAAAGTGAGTCTCACCCCCAAACTCCGTTTGAAGACAAAATCCACAAAGGGGCTCGAAATTAGCTCAGAACCCTTGGGATCGAAATAAAGGGTTGTTCTAGACCAAACTCATCATTCTAGAGCTTATCGTGCTCACGAAATTCTAATCCAGGCTCGATTACTCACAATGTTGACTAAAGTCAATCTTAGGTCTTAACTTGAAAGTTAAAACGCCTAATCGCACAGACTCGTATTGAAATCCCTAGAAGTCATGCCAACAATGCTACTAGCCTAAAATGACCCTTCTAGAGCTGATGGAATCGTCAGAATTTAAGGTCATCATCTTGAAATTTTGATCAAAACTGACCGTTCAAGGTTCAAAAGCTCTAAAACACTAAAACTCGCATATATATTAAACGAATAACCAGGTGACCAAACTTTCACCCCAGAAAGTCATAAATGACTTGGGGTTGCCATATGAATGCTCTAAACGACGAACATGAGGTAAAAGCACAAAAATGACCAGGTCATTACAACATTCATTACTAAAGAGGACTTTCGTCCGTGAAAGTAAGAGTCAGGAAATACCAGAACGCTCAAACAAGCAAGAAACTGCTCCCACGTATCCTGCTCGGTCTCCTAGCTAGCCTCTTTAAATGGACGATGCCTCTAACGAACGTTAACCATTGGAATGGCTCTCAAACACAACTGTCGCACATCTCTGGCTAGAATTGCAACTGGCTCCTCCACGAAAGTCAAGTGGTCATATCACTTTGATGCATTATACTTAAGAACATGAGACTCATCAAGAACATACTGGCGCAACATCATAACATGGAAAACAAGGTGGATAACTGAGATCATTAGAGGTAAAGCTAACTAATATGCAACCTCTCAAACCTACTGGAGGATCTCAAAATGTATGATATACCAAGGGCTAAGCTTTCCCCGCCTCCCAAATCTCATCACGCCCTTCATGGGTGATACACAGATGAAGGCTTACCTCCAACTGAAAACCTCAAAGGCTGCCGCCTACGATTAGTGTAACACTTGTGAATACTCTGAGCTATCCAAAGCATGTCTTAAATCAACCACACCTGGTCCAAAACCTCTTGAACTAAGTCTATACCACACGGTCTAGGTTTATGGACTCAAACTAACCTACCGGAGAGGGAATAGGTCTACCATATAAAGCCTCAAACGGGCCAGAATGATAGAGTGGTAGCTGTTGTTGTACACAAGCTCTGCCAAAGGCAAGAACTGGTCCCACTGAATTCCAAAGTCCAAAACACAAGCCTGAAACATATCCTCAAAAACCTAAAAAGTACGTTCTAACTTACCATCAGTCTGCGGATAAAAAGTTGTGTTGAGGTCAACACGAGTGCTGAACTTCTCTTGAAAGTTCCTCCGAAAGCTAGATGTGAACTAAGTGCCCCAATTTGCTATAATAGAGATCGGCACACCATGAAGACGGAAAACCTCTCGAATGTAGATACAAGCTAACCTCTCGTTGCTGAATGAAGACTGAACAGGGAAGAAGTATGCTGACTTTGTCAATTGATTAAGGATGACCCAAATATTGTCAACACCTCTAGAAGTCTGAGGCAAACCTACCACAAAGTCTATAGTGATGCAGTCCCACTTCCTCTCCCGAATGGGTAACCTCTGAAAGTCATTGCCAAGTCTCAAGTGCTCGGCCTTCACCTGCTGACAACTCAGGCAACGAGGCACATAATTTACAATACCTCTACAAATGTTACTCCACCAGTAATGCTGCCTCATATCACAATACATCTTCATGGTGCCCAAATGGATAGAGTATCTAGAGTCATAGTCCTCACGAAGTATCAGATGGATCAAACCCCTAACTCTCAGAACATTAATAAAGCCTACAAATTTTAAAACTCTATCTGAGTCTAAGGTAGCCTGACTGGAATCACCCGCTAACACTCAACCTCGAAATGACAAAAGGGCCTCATTCTCAAACTGATAGCTACGGATCTAATCAAGCAAAGAAGACTGAACTAGAACATACGCTAAGACACGCCTAGAATCTGAAAAATCCAATCAAATCATCTGATTAGCTAAGGATACGATGTCAAAATCTATAGGTTGCTCCATAATAGAAAAGAAGGCTAGACTACCCATACTCACTACCTTCCAGCTCTAGGCGTCTGCTACTACATTTGCCTTGCCCAGATGATATAGAATAGTGAGGTCACCTTTCTTCAGAAGCTCAATCCAACGATGCTTCCTCGAATTAAGGTCCCGTTGGCTCATAATGTACTGAAAACTCTTGTGATCAGTGTAGATATTGCAACAAACTCCATACATGTAGTGCCTCCAGATCTTAAGCACAAAAACTACCGCTGCCAACTCAATGTTATGAGTGGGGTAGTTGCGCTTATGTAGCCTAAGCTTCCTCGATTCATAAGAAATAACTCGACCTTGCTGCATTAATACACAACCCAAACCAGTACCGGATGTGTCACAATAGACCTTGAAGCCCTCGCCCTTAACTTGAAGATTCAATATAGGGGTAGTAGTCAGCAACTTCTTGATCTTCCAAAAGCACAACTCACTCTCCGCATACCTCTCAAAGGGAACATCAAAGCGAGTCAACTAGGTCAGAGGTTCTGCAATAGTGGAGAAGCCCTCCACAAATAGTCTATAGTAGCCTGCCAATCCAACGAAGCTTCGAACCTTAGTAACCGAAGTGGGCCTAGCCCAATCGTGAATAGCCTCAATCTTTACCGAATCTACCATGATGACATTTTTTGACACAACGTGCCCTAAGAATGCTAGACTTAAGCCAAAACTCACACTTGGAGAACTTGGCATCAAGTTGTTGATCTCTCAAAGTCTAGAGCACAATCCTGAAATGCCGCTTATGATCACTCTTTCTCCACGAGTATATCCCAGAATGTCATCTATGAACACAATGATGATCAAATCAAGATACGGCCTTAAAACTCACGTCATCAATTTCCATGAAGGTGGGAGGGGCATTAGTCAACCAAAAAGGCATCACTAGGAACTCATAGTGGCCATATCGAGTCATAAATACGATTTTAGGGATATCCACTACCGTAATGACCAGCTGATGGTAACCGAACCTCATATCAATCTTTCAAAATAGTATGGCACCCTGAATCCAGTCGAATAGGTCGTTAATACTAGGCATGGGGCAATGGTTCTTCATCGTCACCTTATTGAGGTGCTTATAGTCAATACACATATGCATCATACCATCCTTCATCTTCACAAAGAGAATGGGAGCTCCCAAAAGTGATATATTAGGCCTGATGAACCCCTTACCCAAGACATCTTGAAGTGGAACACTAATCTCCATGAGCTCTACAGGAGCCATTCGATATGGTTGAAAAGACATAGGCCGAGTACTCAGCTCAAGCTCAATAGGAAAGTCAATATCACACTCTGGGGTAGGCTAGGTAGGTCGATAGGGAACACATCTACAAAATCACAGACAACTGGCACTAACTCAACTGGAGGAACCTCCCTCCTCACATCCCGCACATAGGCCAAATAGGACAAACATCAACTAGCCACTAGCCTCCAAGCCCTAAAAAGATATAGCTCTAATCGGTGTGCTACTAAATGAGCCTATCCACACCACTAGGGGAAAGCCAGGCATAACTAAGGTAACGGTCTTAGAGAAGTAATCTAAGACTGCACCGTAGGGGGATTACAATTCCATGCCCTGAATAATGTCTAAGTCAGGCATATCAAGAAATATAAGGTCAGCCAGGTGTCACGCCCCTAGATAGTAACTAAGCAAGACCGAAACATCGTATCGACTACTAAAGACTCACCCACGAGAATTGACACATGCAATGACGCTGCCATAGGCTCAGAACTCATACCCATACAAGACGCATAATACATAGAAGCATAAAAATATGTAGATCCTAGATCAAATAAAGGCAAGGTGGGCTGATGGCATAAAAGAATCGTACCTGTGACCACATCATCCAATGTCTCTATCTCTGCCCTAACTCGAGCTGCATAGATATGGCCATGCTTGCATCTACCCTGTCCATCTATCCTACCGCTTGACCTGCCTTTATGGGCAGCACCTTGAATACCCTACTGTCCACAGCGATGGTCATGACCCTGACTAGATGGAGGTGCTGCTAGGGAAGTTGATAGAGCTGGAGGAGCTGCCTATGGAGCGGAAGCAATGCACCTCCATAGACTAAAATCTATGGCACAGTGATCCAAATCCCCACAATCAAAGCAACCCGAGTATGATCTACTTCCAGAAGGAGGATCACCACGCCTGAAGCACCTAACTGTTATCCGTGACTCTAACTAGACCCAACCTTACTCTGGCTTTATCGATCACTCTCTAAAGTCTGCAATGATGCTTGAACAAGCTAACTGGGCTAACCTTGTTGAAAGTGCTCTTGAGTCCTATCATGATCATCTTTGGACTTGAAATGGAATTCGTTATAGCTACCTCCGTAACTAGATCTCTTATGAATGCCCCTTTGGACCTAATAACGGACATGCTTAATAGTTCACGCGCGATCAACAACATCTAAAAATGAATGACCCGTGGAAACAATGGTTTGAGTCTCAATCCATGGACAAAACATTGAACTCTCTCCTCTTCAGTAGGCAAAATAATAGTATCATGGTGGGAGAGCTCATGAAATCTTGCCTCGTACTCCGACACAGTCATGAAACCCTACTTCAACCGAGAGAACTGATCCCAAATATGATCTCTGATGCTACGAGGGATAAACTAAGCCAACAAGACCTCAAGAAACTCAGTCCAAGAGACCGGAGGAGACCCAACCAATCTGGTCTCAATAAAGGTATGCCATCACTTCCTGGCTGGCCGATCTAGCTTGTGAGTAGTGAAGTCACTCGACTCCATAAATTCGCTCCCGATAAGTAGTCAAAAACTCGTAGGCATCCTCACCCATAGCCCCAGAAAACCCTGAAGATAAAAGCCTCAGGAACACTCCGAGCATCTTATGCTCCTGTAGCGGCATAGCTCCAGTCGCAATCACGGGCTTCGAACCCCCTGGTTGTACTTAGGCCTGAGGTGCCTCTACGGCATGCTGATACTATTAACCTAGTTCTGGTGCAGGTACCTGCTGCATGCCACTGAGCATAGTCAGGAGCTATGTTATGGCTGCCTAAAGATCTTGAGCCATAGCAGGTCCGGGCGGCGGCTGGGCTTGTCCCAGCCCCACCAACTGATCTGGAACCCAAGTTGTTAAAGGGTCTGGTATTGGCTCTGAACCCCGATCTTTATCTTTGGATTGTGCTGCACCCCTACAAGGCTGGGGAGGTTGACCCCTACACCAAGCTGTCGTACGGAACATAAGAGCCCTCCTGTGAAAAGAATGAAAATGTGAGATTTCCAGAAACCAATAACACACACACTGCATGATCATGATACAAAAGAGAATAATTCCTAAGGACACCCTGTAGCCTCCAAAAGATAGGATACAAACGTCTCTGCACTGATTCATATAACTCCACTAGGTATTAGTTCTATACAAGTGAGACCGATGAACCTGTCTCTAATACCAACTTGTCACGGCCTGATTCTTCGAGTCATGATAGCACCTATTGTAACCCACCAGTAAGTAAGACAACCCATAACCTAGAATGATATGTAATGAGTGTAAGGGTAGCACTAAATAAAAATAACACTAATTAACAAAGATAATAACATAAATGAAAGCAACCCAAAATCTATATTCATTAGAAACCCACCTAGAACCTAGAAGTCATGAGTACAAAGCTATCTAAAATGAATATACAAGCCCCAAACGTGGACCATAACAAGTTGTCTCAAAGGAAAAAGACTAGGTAAAAATATTTGCAAAAGAAGATAGGCGGATCCAGGATAACAACTGCTCATCCTCGTCTCCGATCCTCAAAATCAGGAAAAAGATGGCATGAGCAATCACCACTGGTAGCTGATACTAGCACATGCATCATAAAAAAGATGCAGAGTGTAGCATGAGTATTAAAACAAAGGTACTCAATAGGCATTATAGGCCGATTGACCAAGAAAGGTAAAAACAATCTAAAAAGATAAAATATAGACACAAACCGAGGTCACATTGAATAAGAAAGAAAGAAAATGAGCATACCGAAAATAAATCTAAGTATAGCTAAAGTAAAACTAACTCGACTCCTTAATCTAGAAGGTACACTCGTAAGCATGTTTAAATAAAACATTAACAGACCCTCATAAGCTCAAAAGGTACACATAATAGCTAAGTCTACTAAGAGAAGAGTACCATGAATAGAAAGTCGGGCTCCCAGAAAAAATAGCCAACACATCTAGTAAACTCCCAGCCTAGCTATCAAGAGTGAAAATAAATCTAGGCCATCCAGCTAGCCAGTCCACTCCCAGCCTAGCTAGCAAGAGTGACCCGGTGGCATGTCCACTCAGAAGAGGATCTCATATATCAAAGCTACCCAGCCAGCAAGTCCACTCCCAGTAGGCTCTAAGCAACCATGGATCGACGTCCATTCATAAAGGATCACAAAAGGCTCCAAGCCCGAAACACTTTAGTCCTGAGAAACCACACAACCTGCGGTAACACATCAGAGCCACAAAATTAGGGAGAGATTGTACAAAGTCTGCAAAGCTACAAAAATGCCTAAACAAAGGCTCATACTATCATACCCAATTCTGCTATTCGAATATACAAGGACCTATTCCATCCGAACCATCTCAGAGACAGAGACAATACTGCAAGGCTCGCTAGTCTAAGGTAATACTAGCCTACACTAGACTAAGGCCGAACATGCTTAAGATAACAAGTAATAACGCAAGTAGAACACGATCCCCACTAGCATGGTACTACACACGAAACAATGCCGATCAATCTTAAAAACATGGTATCCAAGAAAAAAAGTAAAAATAACTAGGTACTCACCGCCAATTCACTCTAATCAACATGTTTTTACACAATCCAGTTCAATTTATAAGGAAGGGAAGTCGTAGCCTACCTATAGGCAATCCACATGCACTCCAAATCAGAAGGCCAGAGCTTTTCATTTCCAAATAGCCTATGAACGCTGCCATGCTATCAAAAATAGGATCAAAACATTTGTACAGTCATTTAAACACAAAAAAATACATAAAATAGAGATGGACTAATTTAAGAGTCAAATAGGAAATTTTTGGACCCACACTGGAGTTTTCATAATTGACTCCATCAAGAGGTCCTAAACTATGCCCAAAACTTGTGTTCCAAAGATTAAACACAATTCGAGGCTCGAATCAGTGAACAATAACAACATGCATAAAATACCACAATTATTCTAAAAAGAATGCTTGGGGCCGTAGCTTTGAATATAAATTCACCTCAAATGGAGGTTCACCAACACAATCAGAATATACCACAATGAAGCCTCAAAATTCTTAATGCATGGGACTTCGAATCACCCAATTTTTAGCTTTATCGAGGGAGAAAAAATAATTCTAACCTTTGAAAGTACTGTTGTCTTGAATATAAGTCTTATTTAAAAGACATGGATGAAGCTTCACTCCCAGAACATGGCGGGTCCCTATGAATGTGGCGAGGGACCTACGAACATAGTCGAAGGAGAACCAAGGTCCCACAATCGTGGTAGGGACCCTATAAATGTAGACACCGCAATAGCGGTAGGGACCCCACAAACGTGGACACCACGTTCGTGGCTAGAGCCCTGCAAATGCGGACGTCAGGTCACCTGACCTCCACAAATGTGGCCAAGGGGCCACAAACATAAAGGTTAAAAATGGCCTGCACCAACTGATGCATGTCAATTGGTTTGGGATGTTTCTAAATCTCCGATGAGACGTTCTGAATTCATTCAGAACCCTGTGCACACAAACGAGATATGAAACCCTACAAATTACAATATTTTAAACTCAATAGAGCAATAAAAATTCCCATATGAGGTCATCTTGGGAAAAAGCGGGTCCCACCCTACTCTCTATTTTAAGCCAAAATCTAGAATGGGGCTCGAAATTAGCACAAAAGCCTTGGGATCCAAACGAAGGGTCGTTCTACATCAAACTTAATATTTGGGATTTAGTCACACTGATGCAATTCTCATTCGTGCTCGTTTTCTCAGAATATTGACTAAATTCAAACTTAGGCCTTAATATGAATGTTAAAATGCCTAATCACACAGACCCTCACTGAAAGCCTCATAGTCGTGATCACCATTCTACTAGCCTAAAATGACCCTTTCGGAGCTGATAGAATTGTCACAATGGGATTCTGTGATCATCTTCTTTAACTTTTGATCAAAACTGACCGTTCAAGGTTTAGAAGCTCCAAAACACTAAAACTCACATAAAACCCAAATGAATAACCAGGTGAACGAACTATCAGTCCCATCAAGTCATAAATTACTTGGGGCTCGCTATTGGAATACTCTAAATGATTAATAGGAGGCTTAAACACATAAATAACCTTTAGGTCATTACAAACAGGTGGGGTGGGGGCAACCTATGGCTCTAGATATTTAGGCAGCCATTGCTCAGCTCTTGACTATGCTTGGAGGAATGTTGAAGGCCCCAACAATAGCACCAAAACCAGCACTAAGTCAACCATATTAGCATATCGCAGAGGCACCGTGGGCGCAGGTACCGCCTGGGGTGCCTAGCCCATGATTGCGGCTGGAGCTATGCCGCTAGAGGAGAAATATAATAGACTAAAAAATATATGTGGCATACACTTCCTGTGTGAAGTTTAAGAAAATGCTCTAAGTGTTTTTTAGGTTTTCATCTCTGAGGTTTTCTAGGATTGTGGGTGCGGATGCCCACGAGTTTCTAACTACTTTCCATAAGTGGTTCTTTACATTGGGGTTGGTGGAGTTGAGAGGAGCAAACTTCACTGCTTATCAGTTGGATGGGCCAGCCAGGTAGTGGTGGCATACCTTTATTGAGACCAGGCTAGGTGGGTCTCCTCTTGTCACTTGGACCAAGTTTTCTGAGGCCTTGTCAGAGATCACCTCAAAGATTACTTCTCTAGGTTGGAGCAGGAGTCCAGGATCATGTCAGAGTATAAGGCTAGGTTCCATGAGCTCTCCTGCCATGCGACTAAGATTCTACCTACTACGAAAGAGGAAGTTCAATGTTTTGTTCGTGGCTTAAGACATCAGCTGTAGAATGAAACCTTGTCCTTGGTATCCATGGGTCGTTCCTTTTTGGATTTTGTAGATCACACCTGCAATATTGAGAAGCTTCATTGAGAGGCCCAAGGGGTAGTGAAAAGTGGGCTAGATATGAGGGTAGCTATAGCGGGTCCCGTTCCATGAAAAATGACTCATATAATATACCTAGTCATCGATTTCAGCAGGGTCAGTCCAGCTAGACTGCTTAGGCCTCATTACAGGCTTCAGAGGGTGACTGGTATAGCCAGAGTCATGAGTCCTAGTATTGTGTTTCAGTCCAGGGAAGTCGTATTTTTGGGATTTGATAATCTCTTGTTGTTTTGAGTGTGGAGAGATTAACCAATATTCTAGAGATTGTTCCATGCATAGGGGGATCGCTCCCGCTCCATAAGTAGCTCCACCCAGGATGAGCTTATATTGCTAGATATGCTTGACTTTTATGTGATTCTGGTCATGGAGTGGTTATCTGCCTACCATTCAGTCTTAGATTGTTTCTCTAAGATTGTTACCTTTGCAATCCCTGGTATTCCATCAGTGGTATGGTAGGGCTCCATTAGTAGTACACCGGTTGGAGTTATCTCTTTTTTTTAGGCTTGGAGTCTAGTAGCTAGCGGGTGCTTGTCTGATTTGGCATATGTGCATGATTTTACTAGGGAGGTCCCTAAAGTTGAGTCAATTCTAGTTGTCTGTGACTTTGTAGATGTGTTTCCTACCGACCAACCTGGCCTACCCTAGAGTGTGATATTGACTTTCCTATTGACCTTGAGTTGGGTACTCAGCATATATCTATTCCACCATATCAGATGGCTCCTTTAGAGCTCAATGAGCTGAGTATTCAGCTTTAAGATCTCTTGGGTAAAGGATTCATCAGGCCTAGTGTATCATCTTTTGGTTCTTCCATTCTATTTATGATAAAGAAGGATGGTACGATGTGCATGTGTAATGATTATAAGCACTTGAATAAGGTGACGGTGAAGAACCATTACCCCATGCCTAGGATGGATGATCTGGTTGATCAGCTTCTGGGGGCCAGTGTTTTTTAAGATTGATTTGAGATCCGGTTACCATCAGTTGAGGATTATGGTAGCAGACATCCCTAAGACCATATTTAAGACTCTATATGGCTACTACATGTTCTGAGTGATGTGTTTTAGGTTGTCTAATGCCTCTACCACCTTCATGGACTTGATCTCGTTGGTGTTCAGGACATACCTTGATTTTTCCATCATTGAGTTCACATATTACATTTTTGGTATACTCACGGAGTAGGAGTGATCATGAGAAGCATCTGAGGATTGTGCTCCTGACTTTGAGAGAGTACCGATTTTATACCAAGTTCTCAAAGTGCAAGTTTATGCTTTAGTCTGTAGCATTCTTGGGGCACGTTGTGTTTAAGAATGGCATCATGGTAGATCCAGCAAATATTGAAGTCGTTCGTGATTGGGCTAGGCCCACTGCGGTTACTAAGATTCAGATATTCAATTGATTAGTAGGCTACTAAAGTTAGTTGGTGTAACACCTCGAAAATTGGAAAGTTGAAAAAGGAAAGAAAAGTTGTTGAAATCCTACTGAGGTAATGGTCTATGAGACTGACCTACAGACCATAGGAAGTCCTATGGGTCGTAGGAAGGGAATTATTGAACCTAGAGTTGAGTTTGAGAAATTTCAAGTTTCTGAAGTTTGACCTACGAGTGAATAGGATGAGGCATAGGATGTTTGATGGGTCTTAGGACTGATCCGTAGGGTTGGTTTGGTGAAATTTATAGAGAGCTCAGTCTATGATAAGGGTTTGACAAGTCGTAGTTGTTTGTACGGGTCGTAGAGTGGTCTCATTGAACTGATCTTGACTAAGTGAAATTTTGACTTGAATGTGGGTTCTACAGAAGAGGTCTACAGACCGTAGATAGACCGATGGATCATAGAATTGGTTTCCTGGGAAATGAATGAGTTTTGGATTTCTGAAGATGGTTCTACAGTTGACCAGTACGAGTCGTAGGAACTCTAACCGACCGTATGTCCAAATCATAGAAGCCATCTGACATTTATTTTCTAAGGGTATTCAGGTCTTTTTCAATGCAATTAATTCCTATACTATGTCATTTTACCCCTATTTCTAAGGCCTATAACTACCTTTCAACTCCTAAATCTACCCAAGCCCTGTCTTCTCTCAAATCCCCAATTCCCATCTATATTTATCCTCTCCAATTCTCTCTCAAGTTCAAGGAAGAGACCTAGGGTTCAAGCTTCATGTCTCCTTTTTCAACCATTTCTTTTGGGCTCTGATCATTAAGGTATGAGGGGATTTACCAATGGATTCAATTCATCCATTGGGTCCCAAAGGTTTCTAAGTTTGCAATTCAATTTTACGTAAATTGCTTAAGGTTTCATGTGATTTTTATGGATCTTAATTAATATTGATTTAATTGTTCAATTGCAATCTTCCATTGCATGTTTTGATTTAAACTACATGATTTTCCATTGATTTCTATAAGACCCATGCATTATTCATGTTTCTTAATATGAATTTATGAAGGAAGCTATGAAGTTAAGAATTTGATTTCTAAAAGTTATGAATCATTTTATGAGAAAGATGTTTGTGATCTAATGTTGCTTTTAAGATAAGCATCAATGAAATTGTGAAAGGTTTTCTCACATATTAAGAAATCATGATTGGTGAAAGGTTTTCTCACACTTTTATGAGTCATGGTTTAAGGAGCTACTCTATGATGACTTAAGCTTGGATTAGTTACTTAATTGTGCATTTCCATGTATGATGATATGTTTAGGAATATGACTATTCTGTTGGAATTTTTACAATTAGCACCGAGAGGACATTGAGAAGAAGGCCTTCCCGTATGGCAATCTCCTTTTCCCTAACTACGTGCCCCTGTAGGATTTTCTTAGAAAGACAAAGCTAGTGGATCCACCTAAGTTGGAAGTTTATGATCCTTACCTTGTCAAGTAGAACATCTTTTTTCGGTGTGGGAGCAAGACATTGGATTCTATGTAATAGCTTATACGGTCTATGTCGGTTAATGGTAAATATCCCACAAAGCATATTAAGTTACTTTCAAAGTTTTTATGAAGCTTTCATTACGATTTAAAGATGCATTAACCATGTTCATTATTTACAAGTCTACTTTAATGATTTTACCATGTTTTTGTTTGGTCATGCATATTATATTTCCTTATGTCCCATTTATGATCATGCTTCACGTTTTTATGCATATTCCTCATACTTAGTACATTTCATATACTAATGCATACTTGTGCCTACACTATTTCATAATGTATGGTTCGACACTTCTTCTCCTCCCACTCATGGCTAGTTGATTGGGTGATCGTTGAAGACTTCGTGAGTCTTCATGTTCAGAGGGCCGTGTCACTTTTACTATGTTCTTCTTATGTCTTTAGTTTTCAAATGATGTACGTGGTGTACAGGTTACGTCCCAACCACTCTTTTGATGCATTAGATTGGCTTGTCAAGACTATGATTAGAGTACTGCTTTTATGTATAACTCTTTTATAATATGAGGCCTATTGCTTAGTTTCTCATATTTTCTATTATGTTGTATTGTATGTATGTAAAGTGGCTTGTGTAGGGCGTCTTAGGGTCTTATACAGCATGCCACATTTAGGATGTACTTTGGATCATGACAAACTTGGTATTCAGAGCACAAGGTTTTAGAAAGGGTCCTAGGATGTTTGAGAAGTTGCGTTCAATAGAGCCTTATTCATGAGTGTGAAGCACGCCATATTTAAGAATAGGAGGCTACAAAGAATTTATGAAACTTCACTTCTTTCATTACTCTAAAGTTGTGTAATAGAGTCTATCTCTTTAAAGATCCTTCTCCTAAATCTTCTCCGATGCTTTCACAGTATGGCCCCTCAAAAAGCTTACGTGAGGGAACACAGGCGACAATGTGGAGCCCGAGGTTCCTCAAGTTTCAGTTACCCTTTGGCCAAGAAAGTGTCTAATGCCAAATTTCAAACCACTTTCCAAGTGTTGGCTCAAGCTATGACGGCTCAATCTAATAGAGATGCCATTTCTCTTGTGAACCCAAATGTGGGTATGATGGCAACAAGGATAAGAGACTTCACTAGGATTAATTCCCCCGAGTTCTTATGGGTCGAAGGTCGATGAGGATCCTCAAGAGTTCATATATGAGGTGTACAAGATAGTGGAAATTATGAGAGTGTCAATGTTGGAAAAAGCAGAATTGTCCACTTATCAACTTAAGGGTGTTGCTAAAGTTTGGTTTGAACAATGGATAAGTAAGAGGGTGGTAGATGTGGATCCTCTTGATTGGGAGAAATTCAAAGGAGTTTTTCTTAATCATTTCTTTTCTCTTGAGATGAGAGAAGCTAAAGTTCTTGAGTTCATTAACCTCCGACAAGGTTATATGAGTGTGAAGGAGTATGCCTTGAAGTTCACTCAATTGGCTAATTATGCTCTGAATATGGTTGCGGACTCTAGAGAAAGGATGAGTCAATTTGTGTCGGCTATGTTCGAAATGGTCAAAAAGAATTTCATACCGCCATGTTAATTAATGATATGGATATCTCTTGTTTGATTATAAATGCCCAATAAATTTAAGAGGAAAAGTTCAAGGAAAGGGCAAGAGAGTCCAAAGAGGGCAAGGACTGGTGATGGTGACTTTTCTCATTCTAGGTCCGATAGACAACGTCATTCTAAATTTCGGCAAATGTTTTTCAATCAAGGATCTTCTAATGCTCTGACTCCTAAGTTCAAAAAGTATAGGGTGTCTAACCCTAAGCCTCAAAGAGGGAATAATAGTGGATCTTCAATTCCAACTTTTACAAGGTGAGGGAAGAAATATGATGGAAAATGTTTGGTCGGTACAGATGGTTGTTTTCTTTGTGGAAAGTGTGGTCATAAGATAAGAAACTGTTCATTGCTTGCTAATATGGGAAGGGATGGTAGTCAAGCTCAGCCTAGTGGTTCTAGTTCGGGTGCTCCAGAGCAAAATGGATTATATGCTCTTCAGACTCGACAGGATCATGAGGGTTCTGCGGATGTTGTGAACGGTATGTTGAAATTTTTTCCTCTTAATATTTTTGGTTTACATGATATGGGTGCTACATTATCCTTTGCTACTCCTTATGTGGCCATGAGGTTTGAAATTAGTCTCGAAATCCTTTCTAATCCCTTTCATGTCTCTAATCCCATTGGTAATTCTATTGTTGCTAAAAGTGTTTATAGAAATTGTCCTGTTTTTGTTCCTCACAGAGTCACTCATGTTGATCATGTAGAGCTTAATATGATAGATTTTAATATTATTCTTGGGATGGATTAGCTTCATGCATGTTATGCTTCCATAGATTGTAGGATCCGATTGGTCACATTCTAGGTTTTAAATGAACCTATCATGTCGTGTGAAGGGGGAAATTATGTTCTTAAGGGTCAATTTATATCTTGCCTAAATGCTAGGATGATGATCTCTAAGGGTTGCATTTATCATCTTGTTCGGGTTAGGGATACAGATTTCGAGACCCGTACTCTTGAATTAGTTCAAATTATACATGAGATCCTGGAAGTATTTCCTGATCATCTTTCCTGTATTCCTTCAGAAAGGGAAATAGACTTTGATATTGACCTTCTCTGAGTTACAAAACCTATATCTATTCCTACTTATTGTATGGAATCGACAGAACTTAAGGAGTTAAAGGATCAGGTGAAAGACCTATTGGATAAGAGATTCATTAGACCGAGTATCTCACCATGGGGTGCTTCGGTTCTGTTTGTTCAAAAGAAGGATGGTTCCCTCTAAATATGCATTAACTATCGATAATTGAATAAGGTTACCATAAAGAATAAGTATCTTATTCCAAGAATCGATGATTTATTTGGTCAACTCCAAGGAGCGAGCTACTTTGCTAAGGTTGACCTTTGATCAGGTTATCACCAATTGAGGGTAAAGGAGTGTGACATTTTGAAGATGGCTTTTCAAACTCGGTATGGTCACTATGAGTTCTTGGTAGTGTCTTTTGGTTTGACTAATGCCTTGGCGGCATTTGGATTTGATGAATAGAGTCTTTAAGAAATTCCTTGACATTTTTTTGATTGTGTTTAATGATAATATTTTGATTTACTCACGGAGTGAGGATGAGCATATTGAGCATTTAAGGATTAAGTCCAAAATTCTCTAGAATCGTGAATTGTATCCTAAGTTTAACAAGTGTGATTTTTTGTTGAGGTCCATTGATTTCCTTGTTCATATTGTCTCCGATGAAGGTATTCAAGTCGATCCTCAGAAAATTGAGGTGGTTAAGAGTTTGCATAAACCTTTGTCCACTTCAGACATACGGAGTTTCTTGGGTTTTGCCGGTTACTATGAAGGTTTTTGGAAGGATTTTCCTCTATTTCTTCACCTTTAAAAACATTGACTCAAAAAAGTGAAATTTTTATGGTCAAAAGCTTGAGAGAAGAGTTTCCCAAAATTGAAAGATAGACTCACTTTAGCCCCTATTTTGACATTACCGAAAGGATCAGTTAGTTTTGTAGTATATTTTGATGCTTCAAGGATTGGTCTTGGTTGTGTTTTTGTGCAACATGGGTAAAATATTGCTTACTCTTCAAGGCAATTGAAGGTGCACGGAAGGAATTCTCTGACTCATGATTTCGAGTTAGCGGAGGTAGTGTTTGCTTTAAAGATTTGGACATATTACCTATATGTTGTTCATGTAGATGTTTTTACCGACCACAAGAGCTTGAAATATGTGTTCACCTAGAAGGATTTGAATCTTCTCCAAAGGAGATGGCTTGAGTTATTGAAAGAGTATGACATGAGTATCCTATATCATCCCGATAAAGAGAATGTGGTGGCGGATACTCTTTAGTCGACTATCAATGGGAAGTGTTGTCTCATGTTGAGGATGATAAGAAAGAGCTAGTTTGTGATGTTCATAGATTGGCCCGATTAAGTGTTCTCTTTGTTGACTCTAACGAAGGTGGTGTGATAATTCAGAACGATTCCAAACCATCTTTTGTATCAAATGTTAAGGCTATGCAAGATCTTGAATTAGTATTAGTTGATTTGATGAAGTCAGTTTCTGGAAAAGCCTTAAAGGCCTTTCCCAAGGGGAGATTGTTTCCTTTGATATAAAGGTCGATTATGTGTTCTGAATGTTGATAAGTTGATAAATCAGATTTTGATAGAAACTCACAGTTCTCGATATTCTATTCAGCTAGGAGTCATCAAGATGTACCGTGATTTGCAGGAGATCTATTGGTGGAATGGGATGAAGAAAGATATTGCAGAACTTGTGGCTAAATGTCTAAATTGTTGACAAATTAATGTTGAGCATCAGAAACCCGATGGTTTTGCTCAAGACATTAGTATTACTACTAGGAAAGGGGAAGATTTGAATATGTACTTTATTAAGGGTTTACCTGGTACTCGTCATCAGTATGACTCAATTTGGGTTATTGTAGACCGGATGACAAAATCGGCTCACTTTGTTCCCATTAAGACTTAATTTTTAGCAGAGGAGCATGCCATGTTGTATATCCAGAAAATTGTAAGGTTGCATGGGGTGCCCTTTTCCATTATCTCCGATTGTGGTACTTAGTTTACGTCTCAATTTTGGAAGTCATTTAAGAAAGGTCTTGGTACTCAAGTGAAACTTAGCATGACTTTTCATCTTCAAGCCAATGGACAAGTCGAGTGTACTATCAAGACCTTAGAAGATATGTTAAGATCTTGGGTGATAGAATTCAAAGGAAGTTGGTATGATCATTTTCCTTTGATTGAGTTTGATTATAATAATAGCTACCACTCGAGTATCTGAATTGCTCCATTTGAGGCTCTCTATGGTAGGAGGTGTAGGTTTCCTATTGGTTGGTTTGAAGATGGTGAGGCTGCTTTTATAGGGCTCGAGTTGGTGCATGAGGCTATGGAAAAGGTTCCACTTATTTGTGAGAGATTGAAAATAGCTTAAAGTCGATAAAAGTTCTATGCAAATGTTAGAAAAAGAGAGCTTCAGTTTATTGTTAATGATTGGATTTACTTAAAAATCTCACTCGTAAAGGGTGTGATGAGATTTGCAAAGAAATTGAAGGTTAGTCCCTGTTATGTGGTCCCATATAAAATTTTAAGGCATATTGGCAAAGTTTTTTATGAACTTGAGTTTCCTAATGATTTATCATCGATATATTTGGTATTTCATGTCTCTTTGATGAAAAATTGTGTTGGAGATCCGACGTCCATTGTGCCTTTAGAATGTTTGGGAGTTAAAGAAAATCCTTCTTATGAAGAATTTCCAGTTGAGATTTTAGACCGACAAGTCCAGTAGTTGAGAAATAAAGAAGTTTCTTCTATGAAAGTTCTTCAAAGGAATCACTTAGTAGAGGGTGATACTTGGAAGGCCGAAGGTGATATGATGTCTTGATAACCTCATCTCTTTCCCTCCGCTCCTATTCTAGCTTGAGGTATTAGCTCCTCATCGTTAACTCTTTTAGATTCTTGCGTTTTAGCCATTCTCATGTTTCCATATGCATAATGTTCATGAAAATCTTAATTTTTGATGTTAAGATTTAGCTTAGAGTGATTATCCATGTTTATGTGCATTACGATGAGATTTACATTCAAATTGGGTTGTTGGTTTCTCTCCTACTCTATTCATGCTAGCTTGAGTCTCATTTGAGGATGAATGTTCCCAAGGGAAAAATATTGTACACCTCCGAAATAGGAAAACATAAAAAGGAATGAAAGTTGTAGAAATCCTACTGAGGGAGTGGTCTACGAGACTGACCTACGAATCCCAAAAAGTCCTATGGGCCCTAGGAAGGTAATCATAGAACCCAGAGTTGTGTTTTTAAATTTTCAAATTTCTAATGTTAGACCTACGAGTAAAATGGACTAGTCGTAGGATGTTTGACGGGTCATAGGACTGATTCGTACGGTTGAATCAGAGAAATTGATTGAGAGCTTATTCTATGATAAGGGTATGATAGGTCATAGTTTTCTCTACAGGTCGTAGGGTGGTCTGGTAAAATGGATCATGACTTAGTGAAATTTTTTACTTGAATTTGGGTTCTACGGAAGGGATCTACGAACTGTAGACTGACTGACGGATCGTAGAATTGGTTTTGTGGAAATTGCATGATTTTTAGGTTTCATAAGTTGGTTATACGGTTTACCAGTACGGGTCGTAGGAATTCCTACAAACCATAGGTCCAAACCGTAGAAGTCATCAGACGGTTATTTCTTAAGGGTATTTGGATCTTTTCCTATGTAAATAATACCTATACTATGTCATTTTACCCCTATTTCTAAGACCTATAACTATCATTCAACTCATAAATCTACCCAAACCCTCTCATTCTCTCAAATCCTTAATTTCCATCCACATTAATCCTTTCCAGTTCTCTCTAAAGTTCAACGAAGAAACCTAGGGTTCAAGCTTCAAGTCTCCTTTTTTCTCCATTCCTTTATGGCTTTGATCATCAAGGTATTAGGGGATTCATCAATGGATTTCATTCATCCATTGGGTCCCAAAGTATTTCTAAGTTTCCAATTAAATTTCACCTAAAGTGCTTAGGGTTTCAAGTGAACCTTATGTGTCTCAATAGATGTTGATTTAATTGTTCAATTTCTATCTTCCTATGCATGTTTTGATTTAAACTACATGATTTCCAATTGATTTCTATAAAACCCATGTGTTATTCATAATTTTTACTATGAACTAATGAAGAAAGCTATAAAGTTATGAATATAAATTATGAAAGTTTGACTCCTTTTATGAGAAAGATGTTTATGATCTAAGATTGCTTTTAAGATAAGCATCATTGAAATGGTGAAAGGTTTTCTTACATCTTAAGAAATCATGATTGGTGAAAGGTTTTCTCACACTTGTATGAATAATGATTTAAGGAGCTACTCTATGATAACTTAAGCTTAGATTAGTGAGTTCATTATGCTTCTCCATGTATGCTGATATGTTTTATGAATATGACTATTCCGTTTGGATTTTTGCTTAGCACTGAGAGGACATTGAGATGGAGGCCTTGCCGTTAGTAGAGGCTGGGTCTCTAGTAGCAATCTCTTTGTCATTACCTTGGCAATTAGGACATCTCTTTTCAGTGTGGGAGCAAGACATCAAATTCCATGTTATAGCTCACATAGTCTATGTCGGTTAATGGTAAATATTCTACAAAATGAATCAAGTTACTTTCAAATGTTTTATAAAGCTTTCATTATGACTTTAAGAATCATTGACAATGTTCAAGATTTATGAGTCTACTTTAATGATTTTACCATGTTTTAGCTTGGTCATGTATATTATGTTTCTTTATATCCCCTTTATGGTCATGCTTCATGTTTTTATGCATATCCTTCATACTTAGTACATTTCATGTACTAATGCATACTTATACCTACACTGTTTCATAATGCAGGGTTTGATGCTTCTTCTCCCTCCACTCGTGGCTAGTTGATTGGGTGATCATTGAAGACTTGGTAAGTCTTCATGTTCCGAGGACCATGCCACTTTACTATGTTCTTCTTATGTCTTTAGTTTTCAGACATTGTACGTGGAGTATGGGGTATATCCCAACCACTCTTATGATGTATAGATTGACTTTTCATGACTATGATTAGACTTTCACTTTTATGCCAAACTCTTTTATAATATGAGGCCTATTGCTTAGTTTCTCGTATTTTCTTTATGTTGTCTTGTATGAATAAAAGTGGCTTGTGTATGGCCTGTCGAGGTCTTATACGCCATGTCACGTCTAGGGTGTACTTTGGGTAGTGACAATTTGTGGAGGGCTTCTCCACTATTGCAGTACCTCTGACTCAGTTTGCTCACCTTTATGTTCCCTTTAAGTGGTCTTAGGAGTGTGAGTTTAGATTTTGGAAGCTCAAGGTGTTGCTGACTACTACTCCTAATTAACTCTTCCAAATAGGGGCGAGGGTTTCCCATTGTATTGTGCATACCAAACATTGGTTTAGGTTTTGTGTTGATGAAGCATGGCCAGGTTATTGCTTATGCATTGATGCAGCTTATGATGCATGAGTGCAACTACTCCACTCATGAATTAGAATTGGTAGTGGTAGTTTTTATGCTTAAGATCTGGAGGCACTACGTATATGGACTTCGTTGCGAGATCTACACTGATCACAGGAATCTTTAGCATATTATGATCCAGAAGGACCTTAATTCAACGTAGCGTCATTTGATTTAGATCTTGAAGGATTATGACCTCTCTATTCTCTATCATTCAGGTAAATGTATTACTGGACGCCATGAGCCGAAAGGCAGTGAGAATGGGTTGTCTAGCCTTCCTGTCTACTGTGGATTTACCTTTAGCTTTTGACATTCAAACTTTAGCAAATCAGATGATTCGGTTGGATGTCTTAGACTCTAGGCATGTCTTAGCCTATGTAGGAGTTCAGTCATCTTTGTTTGATCATATCTGTAGCCATTAGTTCGAGGATGAGGCCTTGGTGGCCTTACGAGATCGATTGTTAGCAAGTGGTGATGGTCATGTTACCTTAGAGTCATATGGGGTTTTGACGTTTCCAGGACGTATTTGTGTTCCGAGGGTTAGGGGTTTTATCCAGCTGATACTTTGTGAGGCCTATGATTCTAGATACTCTATCCATCCGGCCACCACGAAGATGTATCGTGACTTGAGGTAGCATTACTAGTGGGGTGGCATGAGGAGAGATATTGTAGATTATGTGCCCCACTGCCTGAGTTGCAAACAGGTGAAGGCCAAGCATTTGAGACCTCGTGGCTAGTTTCAGAGATTATCCATTCCAGAGTGAAAGTTGGATCGCATCAGTATGGAGTTTGTGGAGGTTTGCCCCAGATTTCTAAAGGTGTTGACAACATTTGGGACATCGATGATCGATTGAACAAGTTAGCACACTTTCTCCCTGTTCAGTCTTCATTCAGGTAAGAGAGGTTGGCTCGTATTTACATTTGAGAGTTGGTTCATCTTCATGGCGTGTCCGTCTTAATTATATTATATTACGGTGCTCAATTCACTTCTAGCTTTTGGCGGACTTTTCAAAAGGAGTTAGACACTCGCGTTGACCTTGTCACAACCTTCCACCTACAGACCGATGGTTAGTCGGAGCTTAGTACCCAGGTTCTTTAAGATATGTTGCTGGATTGTGTTTTGGAGTTTGGAGGTTAGTGGGACTAGTTCTTGCCTTTAGCTGAGTTTGCGTAGAACAACTACAACTCTAGCATTCAGATGGCCGCATTCGAGGCCTATATGGTAGGAGTTGTTGCTCTTTGGTTGGTTGGCTTGAGTCTACGAAGCCTAGATCGGATGGTACAAATTTGATTCAAGAGGCTTTTGACCAGGTGAAGGTTGTTCAGGACAGGCTTTAGAAAGCTCAAAATAGGCACATCAGTTATGTTGATCGTAGGTGGCGACCATTGAGGTTTTCATTTAGTGATAGGGTCTTCCTCTGTGTGTCACCCATGAAGGGCGTGATGAGATTTATGAGCCGAGGAAAGCATAGCCCTAGGTATATTGGGGCTTTTGAGATCCTCCGAATTGTTGGGGAGTTTTCCTATGAGTTATCTCTACCTTATGTATTTTGATCCATCCACCCAGTCTTCCATGTTATAATGTTGTGCATGTATGTTCCTGATGAGTCTCATGTCTTCTAGTATGATATAGTAAAGTTTGATGTAGTAGAGTTGGATGACCGTATGACTTTCGTGGAGGAGCTAGTTGCCGTTCTAGCTAGAAATATGTGATAGTTTTATTTGAGAGTCATTCCTATGGTTAAGGTCTATTGGAGGCATCGTCCAGTTGAGGAGGCTACCAGGGATACCAATCATGATATGCGGGAGCAGTTTCCTAGCTTGTTTAAGCCTTCAGGTAGTTCTTAACGCTTACTTTCACGGACGAAAGAACATTTTAGTAGTGGATGTGGTAATGACCTCAAGGTCATTTATGTGTTTATGCCTCATGTTCGTCATTTAGAACATTCCTATAGCAACCCCAAGTCATTTATAACTTGCTCAAACTAACAGTTTGGTCACCTGGTCGTTCATTTGGTTTTTATGCAAGTTTAGTGTTTTGGAGCTTTGGAACCTTGAACAGTAAGATTTGATCAAAAGTTAAGGAAGATAACCACAGACTTCAAATCTAATGATTCCATCACTTCTTGAAGGGTCATTTTAGGCTAGTAGGATAGTCGACATGACTCTCGAGTTTTTTAGTGTGAGTCTATGCGATTAGGCCTTTTATCTTTCAAATTAAGGCCTAAGTTTGACTTTAGTCAACTGTCACGACCCAAGGTACCCCCTAGACGTGACATGGCATATAAGACCCCAAAAGGCCTCATACAAACCACTTAGCACACATACATACAAAATAATAGAGAATTAAGAGTTCAAAAGACAATGTCATATCAAAGCTTTTAAGGAAATAGTGGAAGTCCACATCTCATGTCTCAAATCCAATCTAACATAAGAAAGAGTAATAAAGTTTGGGACGTAGCCCAATACAATGCAAAAATGAAAGAACATAAAATCAATAACAACTAGGCTATATCCTCGAATCGATGAGGACTCACCAAGTCTTCAACAATCTTCTACTAAGCTCTAGCCACGAATAGAGGGAGAATCGCTGGACCCTACATTCACAAGTCAATGTAGGCAAGAGTATGCGTTAGTACAATCAAGTACCAAGTATGATTGCAATGCACGAAATCATTTAAAACATGCTAAAATGGGACACTTTCATGACATGCAATGACCAAGCTAAAACATGATAAAGGTTAAAAAGCATAAAACATAAACCAGGGTCAAGCAAGCTAAACATCTTTACTTTACTTGAGGAACATCATAAAAACACTTTAGTTCATTGTTGTGGGAAGTAGCCTTAACTGGCATATAAGACCATCTGAGCTATCAACATGGAATTCGGTGTATAAGCCCACACCGATAGGACCATCCTACTTGCCAAGGTCAGACCCTTTACTTAACATATAGCTTACGTGGATCCACTTGCTAGTGTCTATCAAAGACCATCATCCTATGGTGGCACATAGTTTATGGGACATGGGTAATCATCACTTGTCCACTCGGTGCTAAGCATAATTCCCACGGATTAGACATAGATCAATTATAATAAGTAGACATAGGTAGTCGCCTTTTGTCTACAATAGGGAACATGGGTGATCGCCTGTTGTACCTTCATTAGAATAGCTCCTTAATCATCTATTCAAAGTTAGTTGAGCAAGCCTTTCAACAAGTTATGAATCATTACATGTGAGAAAACCTTTCACATTCATAGGTTGAGTAATATATGAGAATTCCCTTCACAACTCAACAACCACATCAACATATCATAACTTTGGTACTTTAATCTCAAAGCACCCTTAATTAATCATTAGCTTCATAAGAGATGCATGATTTCATAAACTTCATCTTTACATAGTTCATCATGCTCATAACTTACAAATCATAGAGTTCATATGGGTTCATGAGAATTCCTCTTAAATCATGCAATTCAATGCAAACTAATGCTTAGAAAACCATAAACAAGGCAATTTGTCCATAATTGAAGGAACCCACATAATAAAGGAAAATTATAGTTTTTGGTTGAACATGCTTACTTCCATAAAAATCATCCTTAGGTCATTCATAATCTCATCAAGAAAATCTATAGCTTAAGAATCATAGTTCATACATAGGTTCACATAAACTTCATGAAATTCATGTCTTAACAATTCAACCCATCAACACATCCATAATTTCGAAATTGGGGAAAAGGTATGGGCTCATGGGGAGTCATCTAAATTCATGAAATTCAACTCAATTTATACTTCAAAGTCCATAAATCAATCAATTAGCTCAACATTCTAAGGAACCCATCACATGGAACAAAACCCCTAATTCAATTGAGAACTTCTAACTTGAAAATCGGAGAATTTAGGGATTCCAAGGAGGAAAGGGATCCATGGATGAACACTATCATACCTTGGGATCTCAATTCCTTAAGCAATTGATGAAGAAAAGCTTGATTCCTTGAACCATAGCTTGCCCTCTTCTTCTTCTACTAACTTCTAGAGAGAGAAATATCTGATACAGGAGAATTTTGGGGAAATCTTGTAAAGTGATTGGAAAGGGTAGAGTTTAGGATTAGAAGGGCTTATATGGTGTTAGGAGTTTGAGGGAACCGACTTAACTAGGCAAATGAATCATTGGGTTAAAAGACCAAGCGATCCCTTTAAAATAATCGTCACCCCCTACCTACGGTTGGACCTACGGCCCATAGGTAGACCTACCACCCGTCATGTCCTTCCGTAGGTAGATTCAGAGACTGCCAATTTTGACCCAGCAACGATGGGTCCCATGTACGGCTCGTGGGTCAATCGACGAACCGTACATAGCAACCATAGGTCTGGGCTTAGGGCTTAAGAATTTTACTAAGTCTGGGGGAGTCCTACGAGACCCATCTACAACTCGTAACACTAGACGATGGGCCATCCTGGCGAGCCATCATTGGGGTTCTACAACTTGATATTTTGAAAACATTTGCCCTGTCACGGACGGTTCACACCTACGCCTCGTAGGTCCACCTACGGTCCGTAGATGGCTTCCATAGGTGCTGGCACCAGATGAACATTTTCAAAATCTGAGGTGTTACATTATCTCCCCCTTGGGAACATTCGTCCTCAAATAAGAATCAAGACATCAGAAGGAGGGTAAGAAGAACTAACAACCCAACCTAGAATGCAATCACATAAATGCACATATATTCGAGGAGGAAAACATCAACTCCAAGCTAAAGCATGTTCAACATATCATTTCATGAAGACTTTATGTAACTCTTACTCAAATGCACATAATCATAGAGAAATCAGTCGAGTCAACTCATTTTTCTAAAAATTTATACTCCTCGTGAATAAGCATAAATGAGTAATAATGGGAATATCTAAGACACACGAGACCAAAAGAATGAACCATGAGGAACTAGATACCTTAAGCTAGAGTAGGATCGGAGGGAAAGAGATGAGGATATCGGGACATCATATCGGCCTCGGCATCAAAAGTAGCACCCTCAACTAATTGATTCCTCCAAAGAACTTTTACGGGAGCAACTTCTTTATTCCTTAACTTTCGGATTTGCCGGTCTAGGATCTCGACCAGAACTTCTTCATAAGAAAGATTATCCTTTATGCCAAGATTCTCTAATGGCACTATAGACGTCAGATCACCAACACATTTCTTCAACAATGAGACATGGAAAACCGGATGCACCGATGCCAAATCATTCGGCAAATCAAGTTCATAAGCAACCTTACTAACACGTCTCAAAATTTGATATTGGCCTACACAACGGGGACTAAGCTTCCCTTTCTTCCCGAATCTTATTACACCCTTCATGGGTGAAACTTTAAAGTAAACCCAATCATTAACATCAAATTCTAAATCTCTCCTTCTAACATCGGCATAGTACTTTTGTCGACTTTGAGCCGTTTTCAATCTTTCTCTAATAAGCTGAACTTTCTCCATAGCCTCATGCATCAATTCGGGACCTATCAAAGGGACTTCACCCACTTCGAACCAACCTATGGGAGATCTACATCTCCTTCCATAGAGAGCCTCAAACGGAGTCATGCCAATACTAGAATGGTAGCTATTATTATAAGCAAACTCAATCAAAGGCAAATGATCATCCCAATTACCCTTGAAATCAATTACACAAGCTACCAACATATCTTCAAAAGTTTGGATAGTACGCTCCGCTTGCCCATCGGTTTGGGGATGAAAGGCCGTACTAAGCTTGACACGACTACCAAGACCCTTTTGGAATGATTTTCAAAATTGAGAAGTGAATTGGGCCCCACTATCGGAGATAATGGATAAAGGCACTCCATGCAACCTAAGAATTTTTCTCAAGTACAACTTAGCATAATTCTCCGCCGAATAATAAACCTTGATGGGAATGAAATGGGCTTATTTCATCATTCGATTCACAATAACCCAAATCGAATCATATTATCGCCGGGTGCGTGGTAAACCAACAATAAAGTCCATATTCACATCCTCCCACTTCCAAGTAGGAATACCAATATCTTGGGTCAAACCTCCCCGCTTTTGGTGCTCAACTTTCACTTGTTGACAATTAGGACATTTAGCCACAAATTCTGCAATATTCTTCTGCATCCCATTCCACCAATAGAGCTCCCGCAAATCACGGTACATCTTGGTACCTCCTGGGTGAATGGAATATCATGAACTATGGGCTTCCGATAAAATTTGTCCTTTTAAGTCATCTACATCGGGAACACACAAACGACCTTGATATCGAAGCACACCATCTCCCCCTTGGGAGAAAGCCTCAACGGACTTTTTGAGCACCTTTTCGTTCAACTCAACCAAATTAGGATCAAGATCTTGTTTAGCCTTCACATCATGCACAAAGGACGATTCGAAACCATTGTGAACCATAACACCACCTTTAGTGGAATCAACCAACCGAACACCCAATCGGGAAAATCTATGAACATCGCGAACCAACTCTTTCTTACCATCCTTAACATGAGCAACACTACCCATAGATAACCGACTAAGAGCATCTGCCACCACATTACCCTTGCCAGGGTGATAGAGGTCACTCATGTCATAGTCCTTTAACAATTCAACCCACCTCCTTTGGTGAAGATTTAGATTTTTTTGTTTGAACACATATTGCAAACTCTTATGGTCGGTAAAAATATCGACATGCACACTATACAAATAATGCCTCCAAATCTTTACAGCAAACATGACCGCCGCTAATTCTATGTCATGAGTAGGATAGTTCGTTTCATGTACCTTGAGTTGCCTTGAAGCATAAGCAATAACTTTCCCATTTTGCATAAGAACACATCCTACCAAATTCTCGAGGGATCAAAATAAACCACAAAACCATTGGACCCCTCTGGCAAAGTCAATATCAAAGCCGAGGTAAGTCTATCCTTCAATTCTTGAAAACTCTTCTCACATGCTTCAGACCAAGTGAACTTAACCTTCTTTTGAGTTAAAGCCATCAACGGGGAAGCAATCGAAGGAAACCCTTCAACAAACCTCCTATAATAACCGGCTAAACCACAGAAACTATGAATATCCGAAGGTGATAGAGATCTAGGCCAATTCCTAACCGCATCCGTCTTCTTAAGATCTACCTCAATACCCTTACCGGTGACAATGTGACCCAGAAAAGCCATGGACCTTAGCCAAAACTAACATTTACTAAACTTCGTAAAGAGTTGTTGGTCCTTGAGGACTTGCAATACAATCCTGAAATGATTGGCATGCTCACTTTCACTTATCGAGTAAATCAAAATCATCTATGAACACAATTACAAACATGTCAAGATATTGTATAAAAACCTATTCATCAAATCCATACACATGGCCGGAGTATTTGTCAACCCAAACGACATCACTAAGGATTCATGATGGCCATATCTAGTCTGGAAAGCCGTTTTAGGAATATGTTCTTCTTTCACCCTCAACTGGTGATAACCCGAACGAAGGTCGATCTTAGAAAAGTAAATAGCCCCTTGAAGTTGATCAAAAAATTCATCTATCCTTGGAAAAAGATACTTATTCTTAATGGTAACCTTGTTCAATTGGCGGTAGTCAATGCACATACGAAGTGAACCATCTTTCTTCCTTACAAACAAGACCGGAGCACCCCATGGAGAAATACTTGGTCGGATGAAGCCCTTATCCAACAAGTCTCTCAATTGCTCTTTTAGTTCCTTAAGTTTCGCCGGAGCCATTCTATATGGAGGAATAGAGATAGGTTGTGTATCCGGGAGAAGGTCAATACCGAAGTCTATTTCCCTTTCGGAAGGAACACCGGGTAAATCATCGGGAAACACTTCCGGAAACTCATTAACAACGGGGACCGACTCAAGAGTAGGGGTTTCGGAATCCACGTCCCTCACCCTAACAAGATGGTATATGCAACCCTTAGAAATCATCTTCCTAGCTTTAAGACATTACACAAATTGATCTTTAGGCATAGAATTTCCCCCCTTCCACTCTAGGATAGGCTAATTTGGGAATAGAAACTTTACCGTTCGGGTCCTACAATCAATAGAAGCATAACAAGAATGCAACCAATCCATCTCAAGAATGATATCAAAATCTAACATGTCTAGCTCTACAAGGTCAACATGAGTGACTCTATCATATAGAGAGACGGGGCAATTTCTATACACTCTCTTAGCCATAATGGATTCACCAATCGGAGTAGAGACATGAAAAGGATCTAACAACACATCTGGAACAACATCAAACCTCATAGCTACACATGGCATCACAAAAGACAAAGTAGCACCGGGATCACGAAAAGCATAAACATCAAAGTGAAAGACTTTCAACATACCAGCAACCACATCGGGAGAACACTCTTGCTCATGGCGAGCTTGAAGTGCATAGAATCGGTTTTGCTTCTGATTTCCACTAGAACTCGATGGATTTTGAGGTTGAGTTCGTCGACGGTTATCCCCTTCATTTTTAGCCACTAAGGGACAATCCATTATCTTCTGATCCATCTTGCCACAACCAAAGCATCCATTAGAACCAGGTGGACATTTACCCTCATGTTTTTTCCCACACTTATCAAAAGTAGTCGATGAAAAGGCACTACCATTTCCTCCTTGAGGCTTAGGGTTGGACACCCTATCCTTGTTGGGTTTAGGAGGATCATTAGAGGAACCTTGAACGGAGAACTTTGTCAAAGTCTAGAACCACCGTGTCCATCAAACCTTTGATGTGAGAAATTACCCTCACCAGTCTTAGCCCTCTTTGCCTCTCTAGGCCTTTCCTTGAGCTTTTCCTCTTCTATTTGTTGAGCAAGAACCAAAAGGTGAGAAATATCCAAATCATGGATAAGCATAGTGGTATGACATTCCTTGACCACCATATCGGACACTCCCAAAACAAACTTACTCATTCTTACCCTAGGATTGGCAACCATTGAAGGAGAATATCGAGATTATTGTGTGAACTTCAAAGCATACTCTTTTAAGCTCATATTTCCTTGACGAAGGTTGATAAATTGAAGCACCCTTACCTCCCTCATCTCAAGGGGAAAGAACCTATCAAGAAAAGCAACCTTGAATTTCTCCCAATCAAGAGGACCCGCATCATCCGCCCTCTCACTTTTCCATTGATTAACCCTGACTTGAGCAACACCATTAAGTTAATAAGCGGCTAACTCCACCTTTTCCTCCGGCGTCACACCCATGATCATTAGTACCTTGTACACTTCATCAATGAACTCTTGAGGATCTTCCTCCACCTTAGAATCATGAAATTCCAGAGGGTTCATCCTCGTGAAGTCCCTCACCCTAGATGCCGACGTACCCACACTTGGCTTCATGGGAGCCACAACCTCTCTATTGGCTTGAGCCATCACGGCTTCAGCCTACACTTGGAAAGCAGCCCTAAACTCCGCATTAGACACTTATTCGGCCAAAGGGTCGCCTGGAGCTTGAGGAGCTTGAGGATGAGCTTATTGTTCCATATTCTCTCTCGCATTTCTTCTAGTATAAGCTCTTCGGGTAGACATATCCTGAAATGCATAGGATAGGGGTTAGGAGAGAGACATATAGAGTTAGGCTCTATGGCACGACTTAGGAGTAATGAAAGAAGTGAAGTTTATTAAATGTCGTATAGCCTCTCATTCATAAATGTGGCGCGCTTCACACTCATGAACAAGACTCTACTCGACGCGGCTTATGAAACATCCTAGGATCTTTCTAAAACCTTGTTCTCTGAATACCAAGTTTGTCACGACCCAAGGTACCCCCTAGACATGACATGGCATATAAGACCTCGGAAGGCCTCATACAAGCCACTTAGCATACATACATACAAGTTCATAGAGAATTAAGAGTTCAAAATAGAATGTCATATCAAAGCTTTTAAGGAAATAGCAGAAGTCTACATCTCATGTCTCAAAGCTAATCTAACATAACAAAGAGTAACAAAGTTTTAGACGTAACCAAATACAATGCCAAAATGAAAGAACACAAAAGCAATAACAACTAGGCTATGTCCTCGAATGGATGAGGACTCACCAATCTTCAGCAATCTTCTACTAAGCTCTAGCCACGAATAGAGGGAGAATCGCCGGACCCTACATTAACAAGTCAATGTAGGCAAGAGTATGCGTTAGTACAATTAAGTACCAAGTGTGATAGCAATGCACGAAATCATTTAAAACATGCTAAAACGGGACATTTTCATGACATCCAATGACCAAGCTAAAACATGATAAAGGATAAGAAGCATAAAACTAAACCATGGTCAAGCAAGCTAAAAATCTTTACTTTACTTGAGGAACATCATAAACACACTTTAGTTCATAGTTTTGGGAAGTATCCTTAATCGACATATACGACCATGTGAGTTATCAACATGGAATCTGGTGTATAACCCGGGCAATCTAACTTTCCAAGGTAGGACCCTTTACTTAACATATAGCTTACGTAGATCCACTAGCTAGTATCTATCAAAGACCTTCATCCTATGGTGGCACATAGTTTATGGGATATGGGTAATGGCCACTTGTCCACTCGGTGCTAAGCATAATTCCCACGGATTAGACATAGTTCAATTATCATAAGTAGACATGGGTAGTCGCCTTTTGTCTACAATAGGGAACATGGGTGATCGCGTGTTGTACCTTCATTAAAATAGCTCCATAATCATCAATTCAAAGTTAGTTGAGGAAGCCTTTAAACAAGTTATGAATCATTACAAGTGAGAAAACCTTTCACATTCATAGGTTTAGTAATATATGAGAATTCCCTTCACAACTCAACAACCACATCAACATATCATAACTTTGGTACTTCAATCTCAAAGCACCCTTTATTCATCATTAGCTTCATAAGAGACACACATGATTTCATAAACTTCATATTTACATAGTTCATCATGCTCATAACTTACAAATCATAAAGTTCATATGGGTTCATGAGAATTCCTCTTAAATCATGCAATTCAATGCAAACTCATGCTTAGAATACCATGAACAAGGCAATTTGTCCATAATTGAAGGGACCCACAAAATAGAGGAAAATTATAGTTTTTGATTGAACATGCATACTTCCATAAAAATCATCCTTAGGTCATTCATATTCTCATCAAGAAATTAATAGCTTAAGAATCATAGTTCATACATAGGTTCACGTAAACTTCATGAAATTCATGTCTTCACAATTCAACCCATCAACACATCCATAACTTTGAAATTAGGGAAAAGGTATGAGCTCATGGGGAGTCATCTAAATTCATGAAATTCCACTCAATTTATACTTCAAAGTCCATAAATCAATCAATTAGCTCAACATTCTAAGGAACCCATGACATGGAAGAAAACCCCTAATTCAATTGAGAACTTCTAACTTGAAAATTGGAGAATTTAGGGATTCCATGGAGGAAAGGGCTCCATGGATGAACACTATCTTACTTGGGTTCTCAATTCCTTAAGCAATTGATGAAGAAAAGCTTGATTCCTTGAACTCTAGCTTGCCCTCTTCTTCTTCTTCTAACTTCTAGAGAGAGAAATATTTGAGATAGGAGAATTTTGGGGAGATCTTGTAATGTGATTGGAAAGGGTAGATTTTAGGATTAGAAGGGCTTATATAGTGTTAGGACTTGGAGGGAATAGACTTATGTAAGTAAATGAATCATTGGGTGAAAAGACCAAACAACCCCTGTTGCTTCCAATTGCAAACGCAAGTGTACGTGGTCGCAGAAGTAATAAATGGCTCTTTAAGAACCGGGTTGTCGTACCCAAGGGACTTATGATCAATGTATATCAATTCAATTAAATCTATAATTTAAAGACTGTATTAACGTATGGTTTTGATTACTACTATTACTAAGAACAATTTAAATAATAAACTAGCTGACAAGGATAACTATAATTTCGGTGTTTTAATCAATTAAGGGACAATTCCAGGGCTGCAGCATGCTTTGGGTTTCATGTATCACATCTCATGCAAAGAATAAATTTTAGTTATCACATTACTGATTTACAGGGTTAATATTATGATCATGATCTCTCGACCTCTAATCGCCTACTCCAACTAGCTGTCTAACTACATCGTTGAGCGGGGATAGGCAATCCTAATTGGCGAGCATTTATATTTCATCCTGTTTCGTAACCAAGCTAGGTGTTCTTCCGGGCGTCACTCCTAAACGCGAATCTAATCAAAGTTAGAACAAGCTCTTTACATTCTCTGGTATATCTACCTCTTCATCTCTCGAGTCCAAGAATAGACAATAGATTTATTTCTATGGTGGCCTAGCATGAAATACTAAAACAAGAATGTAAAAAGTAATGTATATGATAACCAATAATCAATTCAAAGCAATTCGATGTTCAACAATAACCCGTAGCTACAGCCCCAGAACAAGGGCGTTTAGCCACACATAATATTCATAAACTCAAAAATAATAAGTTTCATAAAATTCAAACCTCAAGAAGAAATAGAGAATTGAACCCAAAGATGAATTGTAATCCCTTGCTTTTGATCACCAAAAAGTAGCTCCACTAAATAATTATTTCTATGGACTATTTATAGATGTAGAAAACCTTGAATAAAATAATTGAGTCCAAAACAAAGTAGGAATCCAAAACCAAAAGGAATTGGATTCCTACGTCCCGCCGCCCAGCCTTTCCTTATATATAAATATTAATATAGTATTCAATTTAATCCATTAAGCTGCCTGCTTGATTTTCCTTCTTTAATCTTTCATAATTAATTCATTTTAGCTCCAACTTCTTCAACGTTGTACCAATTTAATCCTACAAATAAAATACACTATTTAGCACAATCCATAAAATCCATGCTAAAAAAGGACAAATATAAATAATAAATATGAGGCAATTAATGATAAGAAAATATATTTTTGGCCTCAGATCAACACCCCACACTTAAACTTTTGTTCGTCCTCGAGCAAACATTAAAGCTCATCTCAAAAATCATACTAGGAAGCCATCACTTTGGTTGATACAAACAATTAGGCCATATTGAAATTTGAAAACATCAAGTACAATTCCCGCTCATTATGCAAGACATCCAAATAAACAACAAACCTCTAACCTCCTAACCTCAAGGAAAGACTCTGAACTCATCAAATTTAAGCTTGCTCACCTACTCTCATCAAAGAAAGTTAATAACATCACCTATCTATCATGAAACAAGTGCCCTCACAAGAAGAAATAGTCCACACACTCAATTCAAAAGATTGAATATAAATTAAGGACTTCACATTAAAGATCAAATCTCACACTCACAAATAAAATTCACATGTATGCTCAAAGAACCATATGCTTGCCCATTATGTACAGCTCCACTAATTAAGCATGCTCGAATAGAATCAAATAGGACTTTTTAAGGGTTGTAATGTAGGCTAGGGGACGGGTAGGAAAACTATATAATAGTGACTTACACTTCCCTAAGCACTTTGTATTTTTAGACTTTATCACCCATTATTTTCTTCTCTTTATTCTCAGCCCTCTCTTCAACAATTATTTCACAAGTAATTCTCATCATCTCAAGAATGCTTCAATTATTTTTTTCTTTCACAATAATATATTTTATTTTCTCAAAGAATTTTTTTTTTTTTTTTTTTTTCATGTCACATTCTTTCGAAGAGGGCTATTTTCATGACTTTGTAACCATCATTGATTTCTTTTTCACTCAACCACCCCTTTTCTTTTTTCAGATATAACAATTATAATCAGTCTATGCTACAGTGCTCAAGAAAGCAAGGTGCAAAAACTAGGGATTCAACAAAATAGTTAAGGGCAAAATATGGCTACCAACAAAAGGCTACAGGCTCAAAAGGGCGAACTAGTGATATAATGTCTGAAAAGGCTAAAATTTACAAGACAAATCAAAGAAAGCCTATTATCATCTCCTAAACTGAGCAACACTTTTTATTTCGCTTCAATAACATGCAGGGCAAGTTCTAGACTAAGATGCGAAACATGGAATAAACAAATTCTCACCACACATGGCACAAGTATCAATCAAGATGGATCAATTCCACTTCTAAGAGAGACAGGATCATAACAAACTACAAAATAAAATAAGCTATAAAAAAAGTCACAACCATAAACCTTGGTGTCAAAGAGTCTGCAATTTCAATAGCAATCAAGCATTCACAAGAAAGTATTTTTTAAAATTAGGCCTAAATAGCAAGTATCACACAACTCAAAAGGGTCTTTTCTTTTCTCTAAAAAAATAAAATAAAAAGTAAAAAAATTACTCCCTATCGGTTCAAAGGGACTATCCTCAGGAAAAGTACCGAAAACAAAAGCCGAGGAACCCACCTAAAAATACAAAAAGACTCGATAAAGCAGAAAAAACTAGGAATTCATTCCTCCACCCCACACTTAAAAAGATGCTATGTCCCCAAAGCATCAAATAAAATTTAAAACAAGGGTTAGGAAAACTCCCTGAGGCCTCTAGGCCTAGCTAGTAGCATGTTCTCTTAATTTTCATCAAGGGTCGTCACCCCAACCTTAAGCTCAAACGTGCTCCTTAGCTCCAAATTCTTGGGTACTCAGACTTCCCCTAATCTGCAAAAACAAGACCAAAAGAAAAGAAGAAAAAAAAATGACACTATATAAAAAAAAAAATAATAATAAGAAGATACACTACCAATTGGGTTGCCTCCCAATAAGCGCCTAATTTAACGTCGCGGCACGACACAGCTTGGATCATTCATCATTTAGCTCAAGAGCTTCACGATCTCGATCCGTATCCTCTCCAAAATAATGTTTGACCCTTTGCCCATTCACCAAGAATGAGGGGCCAGTTTTTTATCTAAGCTCTACCGCACCATGTTGAGTCATCCTCACCACTTCAAAGGGTCCACTCCATTTAGATCTTAGTTTTCCGGGGAACAGCCGAAGTCTAGAGTTAAAAAGTAATACCTTTTGCCCCGGAGCAAAAGTGCGAGGGATTATGTGCTTATCATGCCATCTCTTGGTCTTCTCTTTGTAAATTTTTGCATTCTCATAAGCATGGAGCCTAAACTCTTCAAGTTCATGCAATTGACCAATTCTCCTTCTACCGGCTAGCTCAGGATCAAGATTCAACTTCTTTATAGCCCAATATGCTTGGTGCTCTAGCTCCGCCGGAAGATGACATGCTTTGCCGAACACCAAGTGATAGGGAGAAGTCCCTATAGGTGTTTTGTATGCAGTCCGATATGCCCATAATGCATCATCAAGCTTCTCAGACCAATCTTTGCGCTGTGCATTCACTGTTTTCTGCAGTATTTGCTTCACCTCACGATTCAAAACTTCTACTTGACCACTAGTTTGAGGGTGATAAGCTGTAGCTACTTTATGCCGTATACCATACTTAGCCAGAAGATTCTTCACAAGATGGTTAATGAAGTGCTTACCTACATCACTTATGATTGCCCTTGGAGTACCAAAACGCGTAAAAATGTGCTTCTTGATGAATTTAATCACCACTCTTGAGTCATTCGTGGGAAGAGCGACAGCCTCAACCCATTTAGACACATAATCAACAGCCACAAGAATATATTAGTTTCTACTAGATAGTGGGAAGGGACCCATGAAGTCAATACCCCACACATCAAAGATTTCCACCTCAAGAATATTATTTAAGGGCATTTCATGTCTTCTTGATATCGTTCCCAACCTTTGGCAATTATCACACCCCTTCACATAAGCCATAGAATCTTTAAAAAGAGAGGGCCAAAAGAAGCCAGATTGCAATACCTTGTGAGCCGTGCGTTCTCCTCCATGGTGTCCTCCATAAGGACTTGCATGACAACTCTGGAGCACTTGCTTGACCTCATTCTCCGGAATGCATCGCCTCACCACTTTGTCCACTCCTTGTTTGAACAAGAATGGCTCGTCCCATATATAGAATTTAGCATCATGCATCAGCTTCTTTCTTTGTTGGGTTGTGCGCCAGGTGGAAACACTCTACTCACCAAGAAATTCACAATATTCGCATACCAAGGCACTTGGGAGATATCCAAAGCCATCAACTGCTCATCCGGAAACTCCTCGCGTATTTGTTCCCCTTCATGCACATGAGAGAAATCTTCTAACCTTGACAGATGATCAGCGATCTGATTTTCAGTACCCTTCCGGTCTTTGATCTCAAGATCGAACTCTTGGAGAAGCAATATCCACCGAATTAGTCTCGGCTTAGCATCCTTCTTATTGAATAGGTACCTAATAGCTACATGGTCAGTATAAACAATAACTTTGGTACCTACCAAATATGATCTGAACTTGTCGAAGGAGAACACTAAGGCAAGCATCTCCTTCTCAGTCACTGTGTAATTAGCTTGAGCAGTATCAAGGGTCTTGCTCGCATAATATATTGAATGGAACACTTTGCCTTGTCTCTGTCCCAATACTGCACCCACTACTACATCGCTTGCATCACACATGAGTTCAAATGGCAACCCCCAGTTAGGAGCAACCAAGATAGGAGCTTCAATTAAGTTCCGCTTCAGCATCTCAAAAGCTTCTAAGCACATTGCATCGAAATCAAATTTCACTTCCTTTTCCAAAAGACTGCACATAGGTCTAGCAATCTTGGAAAAGTCCTTGATGAATCTCCGGTAAAAACCTGCATGTCCTAAGAAACTTCTTACCCCTTTGACAGAAATAGGAGGGGGCAATTTTTCAATAACTTCCACCTTTGCTTTATCTACCTCGAGTCCCTGTTTAGACATTTTATGACCCAAAACTATACCTTCTCGTACCAAGAAGTGACACTTTTCCCAATTAAGCACAAGGTTAGTGTCTTCACAGCGAGCAAGTACTTTATCAAGGTTTCGAAGACATACCTCAAAAGAATTCCCAAAAACGGAGAAGTCATCCATGAATACTTCCACAAAGTCCTCCACCATATCATGGAAAATGGCCATCATGCACCTCTGGAATGTGGCAGGAGCATTGCAAAGCCCAAATGGCATGCGTTTGAATGCATACGTGCCATAGGGACATGTGAATGTAGTCTTCTCTTGATCCTCAGGTGCGATCAAAATCTGATTATATCCAGAATACCCATCCAAGAAGCAGTAATACTCCTGTCCTACTAAACGGTCAAGCATTTGATCAATAAAAGGGACATGGTAGTGGTCCTTTCTTGTAGCATCATTTAATTTCCGGTAATCCATGCAAATTCTCCATCCGGTGACAGTTCTTGTTGGGATCAACTCATTCTTGTCATTCTTCACTACTGTCATACCTCCTTTCTTAGGTACACATTGCACAGGACTTACCCATTTGCTGTCAGAGATAGGATACACAATTCCTGCATCTAACCACTTGATCACTTCTTTCTTCACGACCTCCTTCATCAAAGGATTCAGTCGGTGTTGGTGTTGCGCACTCGGTTTATGGTCGTTCTCCATGTAAATTCGGTGCATGCACAAGGCCGGACTAATTCCATGAATATCCGACATTTTCCAGCCTATTGCTTTCTTCCTTTTCTTCAGTATCTCCAAAGCCGCATCAACCTATGCTGCAGACAAATGCGCAGAAAGTATAACAGGTAAAGTTTCATTAGAGCCAAGATATGCATACCTCAAGTGTGACGAAAGCGATTTTAACTCCAGCTTTTGTGCTTCTTCTATTGAGGGTTTGGGAGGAAGACCCAACACTCGATCTAATGGTTCAACTACACTTTTTTATGAACCAACTAGTGCTACATTAAGACAAGTGGCCAGTTCTTGCGCTTCTGTATCTCCATCTATGTCATGCCCCACTAAAACTCTTTCCAAGGGATCCTTGGGAGTTATACAATGCCATTCTACAGCAAGGTCTACTACTGTAATGGCAGACAACTCTTCATAGACAGATGGCAACTTCAAGGCGCGATAGACATCAAACACCTCCACCTTATCATGAGCTCTCATAGTCAACTGCCCAGCCGTTACATCAATCAATGCTCGCCCTGTAGCTAAGAATGGTCGTCCCAAAATAAATGGAACTTCCAGATCGGGCTCAAAATTTAGGACAACAAAGTTCACAGGAAAGATCAGTGACCCAACTTGCACCAAGACATCTTCTACTACTCCTTCCGGCCTTGCCACCGACCTATCGGCCAATTGGAGAATGATTGTGGTTGGTTTTGGACTACCCAACCCAAGTTTATTGTATAAAGATGCCGGCATGAGGTTTATACTAGCACCCAAATCACACAAACCGCAGGCATGAACACTTTGGCCAATGGTGATTTGGACTGTGAAGCTGCCCGGATCTTTCAACTTTTTGGGTAGTCTATTCTGAATTCTCAAACTACACTCCTCCGTGAGTGCCACTGTTTCATACTCAGTCAATCTCCTCTTATTCGCCATTATATCCTTCACATACTTGGCGTACTTAGGAATTCCCTACAAAATATCAACCAAAGGGAGATTAATGTGAACTTGTTTAAGGAGAGACAGAAACTTACCGAAGCATTCGTCCTCGTTCTGCTGTTTGAACTTTTGAGGAAACGGAGGGGGTGGTTTTATTTGAGGAACAATCCTATCAACATTCGCATCTTGAACCACTTCTTCGGGTTTCTTTTCTTCTCTCACCGCCTCAGAACTTCTCTTCTTTGGAGCTAGTTCCTCCAATTGTAATCCACTCCTTGTACTCACCGCATTCAGTTGCCTTGGGCTAGGATCCGTGTCACCCGGAAGACCTCCAGGAGGACGCACATTGACTGCATTAGCCAATTGTGCGAACTGCCTTTCAAGATTTTTCTGCGCTAACTGGGTGCTTCTCAACTCTTCTCCCAACTTCTTATAGTGTTCTTCATTTTTGTTGTTGATTTCTGTACTTAGCTTTTGGAATAGCTCCTCCTTAGTCATGCCCCCTTGCTTCGCACCTTGATTATTTGGCTGTTGAAATTGTTGTCCATTACCTTGTGATCTGTATTGGTTCTGCCCTTTAGCCTGATTTTGGTGTTGATTCTGATTTCCACCCCATGAGAAGTTGGGGTGGTTCCTCCAACTTGAGTTATACGTGTTCCCATAATTCTGCGTACCTCCACCTCTTTGGACATTCCTTAGATAGTTCACAGAGTCTGGGTTTTCACCGCAAAAATCAGACACATGGTCTCCACTTCCGCAAACTTCACACCATCCTTGCGGTTGGTGTACAACATTTACATGTGTTTGTTGCTGCCCGACTGATAACTTCTTGAGTTGAGTGGTGAAGTTTGTTGCTAGCGCATCCAATTTTGCATTCAGTGCAGTTAATTGATCCACTTCCAAAACACCTGCAACCTTTGATGTTGTGCTCCTTTGCGTATCACCATTCCAATCCGGGTTGCTTTCAGACATTTTGTCCAAGAGCTCCACTAACTCATCATAGGTCTTCTCAAGAGCTTGCCCACCTGCTGCAGTATACAATAGTACCCTAGAATTATATTCAAGGCAGTCAATAAAGGTATGAGCTAATACCTCATTTGCCTGATAGTGATGTGGACACGCAAGCAACAATTGTTTAAATCTATCCCAGGCTTGGTACATGTTCTCTCCGCTTCTCTGCTTGAAACTCAATATTTCACTTCTCAGTTTTGCAGTTCTGCCTGAGGGGAAGAATCGATTAAGGAACTTCTTTGCTAACTGATCCCATGTGGTGATAGAGTTGGGAGGCTCAGAGTCTAACCATCGCCTCGCTTCTCCCAAAAGTGAAAATGGGAACAAGGTCAATCGCACATAATCAGTTGATACCCCATGTGGAATATAAGTGCTGGTTATCTCTAGAAAACCTCTGAGGTGCACTTGGGGATCTTCATGGGGTAGGCCAGTGAATTGCCCATTAGTATGGAGGAGATGCACCATGGATTGTTTCAACTCAAATCTTCCACCCGGCGGTGGTTTTCGTATGCTCGAGGTCATACTAGTGGTGAGTGGGACTGCCACATCACGAACTGGCCTCGGAGCTATCCCTGCAGGTATCTCCATGTGTTCTCTTTCCACGTGTTCTCCACGATTGTCAACCGGGTTCTCCTCTCGGTTTTCTGGGAGATCTAATCCTAATTCTCGTTGTCTTCCAAGATTCGCCAACTTTCTTCGTTGTCGAAGGGCTCGTTCAGGTTCGTCGTCTGGTTCAACAAGATCACCTTTGCGAGCCAGACTTCATATCCGAATTGCCTGCAATACAGAACGGCTAAGATCAAGTTGTTAGCACTTCGAATAATCACTAGTAGACTCAAAAGAATTAAATATAAATTAACTTCTAAGTCCCTGGCAGCGGCGCCAAACACTTGTTGCTTCCAATTGCACACGCAAGTGTACGTGGTCGCAGAAGTAATAAATGGCTCTTTAAGAACCGGGTTATCGTACCCAAGGGACTTATGATCAATGTATATCAATTAAATTAAATCTATAATTTAAAGACCGTATTAACGTATGGTTTTGATTACTACTATTACTAAGAACAATTTAAATAATAAACTAGTTGACAAGGATAACTATAATTTTGGTATTTTAATCAATTAAGGGACAATTCCAGGGCTGCAGCATGCTTTGGGTTTCATGTATAACATCTCATGCAAAGAATAAATTTTAGTTATCACATTACTGATTTACAGGGTTAATATTATGATCATGATCTCTCGACCTCTAATCGCCTACTCCAACTAGCTGTCTAACTACATCGTTGAGCGGGGATAGGCAGTCCTAATTGGCGAGCATTTATATTTCATCCTGTTTCGTAACCAAGCTAGGTGTTCGTCCGGGCGTCACTCCTAAACACGAATCTAATCAAAGTTAGAACAAGCTCTTTACATTCTCTGGTCTATCTACCTCTTCATCTCTCGAGTCCAAGAATAGACAATAGATTTATTTCTATGGTGGCCTAGCATGAAATACTAAAACAAGAATGTAAAAAGTAATGTATATGATAACCAATAATCAATTCAAAGCAATTCGATGTTCAACAATAACCCGTAGCTACAGCCCCAGAACAAGGGCGTTTAGCCACACATAATATTCATAAACTCAAAAATAATAAGTTTCATAAAATTCAAACCTCAAGAAGAAATAGAGAATTGAACCCAAAGATGAATTGTAATCCCTTGCTCTTGATCACCAAAAAGTAGCTCCACTAAATAATTATTTCTATGGACTATTTATAGATGTAGAAAACCCTGAATAAAATAATTGAGTCCAAAACAAAGTAGGAATCCAAAACCAAAAGGAATTGGATTCCTACGTCCCGCCGCCCAGCCTTTCCTTATATATAAATATTAATATAATATTCAATTTAATCCATTAAGCTGCCTGCTTGATTTTCCTTCTTTAATCTTTCATAATTAATTCATTTTAGCTCCAAACTTCTTCAACTTTGTACCAATTTAATCCTACAAATAAAGTACACTATTTAGCACAATCCATAAAATCCATGCTAAAAAAGGACAAATATAAATAATAAATATGAGGCAATTAATGATAAGAAAATATATTTTTGGCCTCAGATCAAAATAACCGTCAGCCAACGGTCCGCAAGTGGACCTATGACCCGTCCTGTCCTTCCGTAGGTAGATTCAGAGACTGCCAATTTGGACCCTGCAACAATGGGCCCTATGTACTGCTCGTGGGTCAATCGACAGACCGTACATGGCAACCGTAGGCCTGAGCATAGAGCTCAAGAATTTTACTAAGTTTGGAAGAGACCTACGAGACCCATCTACGACTCGTTCACTGGAAGACGGGCCGTCTTGGCAAGCCGTCGTTGGGGTTCTGCAACTTGACATTTTGAAAACATTTGCCTTGCCACCTACGGTTCCCACCTACGGCTCATAGGTCCACCTACGGTCCTTAGATGGCTTCCGTAGGTGCTGGCACCAGATGAAAATTTTCAAAATCTGAGGTGTTACATCAACATTATAAGTGAACGAACCGGGTTAGAATTTCGTCAGAGTGGTTACCCCTAGAATGTTGAGTATAGTCTAGAATGACCCTTTATTCGGATCTCGAGGCTTTCGAGCTAATTCTGAGACCCTTTGCGGATTTTGGCTTAAAACAAAGTTTGGGGTGGGACCCATTTTTGCTGAAATGACCTTGTATAGAAATTTTGACTACTACGTTGAGTTCAAAATATAAAATTTGGTAGGGTTGCATATGTCATTTGCATGCACAGGGTTTCGAAACGCCCTGTCAAAGATTTTAAACTTGCCAAAACCAATTGGTATGCATCAGCTAGTGCAAGCCTGAAATGGCCTTCGCATTGGAGGGCCCTTGGCCGCTTTCGCGGAGGTCCGGCGACCTGAGGGCCACGATTGCGAGGCTCAGGCTGCATTAGTAGGGGCCGTATACGTGTGGCCCCTACCACAATCGCTGGACCCCTGCTCTCCCTTTGTTGCATTTGTGGGACCCTCGCTGCGTTCTAAGTGGACCCTTCGCATTCGCAAAGGTCAGTTGTGGTCTATTTTTTTTATAAAGACAGATGCGATCAGCAGCTAAGTTCAAGATCAAAGTGCGATAATTTGCTCATCATAGCTCAATTTTTGGTGATTCAAAATCCCACTGTCTGGAATTATTGAGTCTACGTTGGAGAGTGATCAGAAAATATTGGTGAACCTTTGTTTGAGGTGAATTTTTATTTTAAGCCATTGTTCTTGTTCTTTAGTTGAGTTATTTTGCGGAATTCTTGCAAGTGCTGTTGTTTGTTGTTCCGAGCCCCGAATTGTGTTAAATTTTGGGACGCAAATTTGGGGCATAATTTAGGGATTTTTCACATAGTCAATTCTAGAAATTTGTGCACGGGTCCCACAATTTCCTTTTGACTCCATAATTTATCCATTTCTATTTTTAGTGTTTTTGTTGTCTAAACGACTGTACTGACTTTATAATCCTATTGTTGATAGTGTGGTAGCATTCGGAGGTCATTCGGAAAGAAAAAGCTCCGGCGTAGGCTACGTCTTCCGTTCCATATAGATTGAGCTAGATTGCATAAATTCATGTTAATTAGGGTTAATTAGGGGTGGGTACCTGGTTATTTCTACTTCTCTTCTTAGATACCATGTTTTAGGGTTGATTGGTATCATTTTGTGTTTAGTACTATTCTAGCTGAGGGTTTACATATGTTGTTGCATGCTATTGTGTACTACTTGCATTGTTACTTGCTTTATTGAATATGATCAGCCTTATCCTAGGATAGACTAGTGTTGCCTTAGATTCCTGAACCTTATAGCCTTATTTTCATCTCTGACGTCGTTTTAAATGGACTAGATCCTTGTAGACTGGAATAGCAGATTTGAGTATAATAGTATGAGCCTTAGCTTAGATGTTTTCACGAATTTGTAGACTTTCTATATTCTCTACTTATCCCTGCGGCTATGATGCATTACAAGAGGTCTTGTGCTTTCGTAGTGACTTAGGATTGGATTGTCCTAGGATTCGAGCCTTCTGTTGATGCTTGTGGGTGGATGTCGTTCCACGCTGACTTGGTTCTGATATTGAGATCCTCTTTGAAGTTGACACACCCTTGAAACTATTTCTAGTTAGGCTGGGACGTGACTGGATACTATGATCATTCCCGGTTCGAGGATAATGTTTAAGGTTTGAGGCCTTTATTTCTTGTTCAAGGTCGATGCTTTAGGGTTTGAGGAAATTACCTCTTATTTGAGGCCATCACTTAAGGTTTGAGGCTTGGAGTATACTTATTAGACCTAGATTTCGGGCACTTCACTATTGTAGTCTTAGCTTTTTGTGTACTTCTCTGACTTATGGGGTCTGTTAAGGTTTAACTTAAACTTGCACACGAGTGTACCTTCTAGGCTTGGGGGGTCCAGCTAGGCTTAGTTTAGTTTTACTTAGATTTAATTTCAGTATGCTTGTGTGCTTCCCTTCATATCAATTTTTTCCTCTCTTAGTGTCTAGATTCCATCTTTTCATATTGCTTTTACCTTTCTTGCTCAGTCGGCCTATGATGCCTATGGGGTATCTTTGTTTAGGTACTCATGCTACACTTTACATCTTTTTTCGATGCAGGTCCTAGTATAAGCTACTAGCAGCGATTGTTCATGCCATCTTTGGCAACATTTTGGGATAAGAGACAAGGGTAAGCACTTGGCGTTCTGGATTAGCCTGTCTCCCTTTGTATTTATGTTTAACTAGTCCTTTGCCTTTGAGACCGCTTGTTGTGGTCCACTTTTGGGACTTGTATTTTAATTTTAGACAGCTCTGTACTCGTGACTTCCGGGTTCTAGGAGGGATTCTGTTGTATATAGATTTTTTGTTTGCTTTCGCTTATGTCTTATCTTATTTTTTAGTGCTATTTCTGTTTAGTTATCCCATTATACTCATTACTTGCCATTTTGGGTTACGAGTTGGCTTACCTACTAGTGGTTTATAGTAGGTGTCATCATGACTCAAGGAAACGGGTCAACATAGTTCTCTTTTATGATGGGTTTTCCTCCTTGTGTTGCTTTTTGGATCTTGTCTTTTGAAGGATACCTTATGTCTAGGTTCATTCTCACCTTTGTTCTTTTCCTCTTTCTTTTCTCCATCTGGTTCCCCCACTTCTGTTTCTGCAAATGGTGCTTGATAGGAGTGCATGGGTAGCTCCAATCCACATCCTCAAACTAGTGGTGAAGGAACCTTCCAGGTTTAAGCGATCCCACATGACCTTAGAATATTCTCCTTTTGCCGAGTCCTTTGTTTTGCTGGCTGAAGTAGATTAGTCTATATAGCTCTTCTCAATTTGTTAGCCTAATGATGTTTTGTAAATGATGTATATGTTAAAACTTGTGATATGGCCTTCCCATTCCTATTATCCACTAGTCGGCAATACTCTCAATTATGAGCAATTTAATTTATCACTGTTTATAATCCTTGTTCTTGTGGCATCCATGCTGTTGAAATTCAAAAATCTTTAGTTTGCTACGTAGTTGCTAATTGGTTCCCTTCCCTCATTTTATACTGGATAATGTATTGTTTTTCTTGAAGATTCTGTTTGATCTATTCTACTATGTCTCTTATGGCACACACTTTACATAAGTTTTTTGTTTTCCCTCTCTTTTCATGTTGTTCTCTCACACAAAAGAGACTCATCTAAATTCATGTTTCTTTTGTTTTGTTTCTCTATATCGTTCTACGTATAATTCTTTTTATGCATTCAATTTATTCAAACTAATCAGTCTCTATTACTCTATTTTTATAGTTTCGCGAATACAAAGCTTTCTATTCTTGATTTTCTGGTAGAAAAAAGTTTTCTTTATTCAGGTTCGTATTTGTAAATAACGTTCAGTCTTGTTGTTATTGTGGAGAATGTCTTTAAGATACATCTATGTTTGTGCATTTTAATTGACTAGTCTCTGCGCACGTGCATTGAACTGGTGTCCCATTTAATTATTTTTAGATTAATTAGAATGATTAAAATTTTACAAAAGCATGCATGTAATGATCGAAAAAAAAACTATGACTCATATGATTAGGAATATATCATTTAGAAAACTGATCATTTATACAATAACAAATAATCCAGAATATTAAAACAATTGTGAGCATATCAAAAATTGTAATCTACCTTAGACAGTTACACCAACATATTATCTGAAGTCAGTTCACTGAAAACTCAAACAAAAATTAATAGGAAAAGATGTAAGATATAAATTGTAACTCACTCTTCCATAAATCTATTGTATGCCCATCTATTCTCCACTTATAGTTACAAATGTTTTAGCATCTTTTTGTGCCATCATACTGTTTCATGCTAGATTTTAGAGAAGATCATGAAATTTCCTTTTCAAGTGAAAGGTTAGGATGAACTCCTAAATATTTTTACTCTACACTCCACATGTTTGGAGATCATCTTCTTCACCACTATGAAAATAAATATGACAATTATTGTGTCAAGGCATTATCATCGACATGTTGTAACTATTATACACAACTTGAATATATTCACAAAAGTTGATACCGCTTTGTTGTTATGATACCTTGTAATTATATTGGCAGATTCTTATTCATTATCAAATAAGTGAATGTCTGCATTCTTGTTCTTTTGAGTGCTCTTGATATGTTTCATTTTTTTTCCATTTTAACTCTCTTAAATATCCATACATTTCAATAAATTTGGAAGATGAAGTAATTAAGGTTAACTGAAATGGCTATTGCAACGGATGAAGGTCAAACAATGATCTTTTAATTTACCCTATTATATGTAATTGAATGTAAGTTCATTCTTTTAGTAATTAGAGTGTATGTTTTTTTTTCTTACAAACATATTTATTGAAGTAGTGTTGTAGTAAAGAATAAAATGGTCTTTCACGGGTGTTTTTGTAATCCAACATTAAGTTTAGGATCTTCCCACTTTTAATATAACACAATGTAATATAATATAATATAATATAATAATGAATGTTATGTAATTTGACTCAAGTCCTTAAGATGGATTCACGAGATGACTCTATTTCAAAGAGGAGAACTAGACAACAATCATTAAAATATATGGTAGAGATAATTGAAAAGAGGAATAGGTTGAGTCAAAGTTGTAATTCTATGAATGTTAGTTATGGAAGGAATAGAAAAAAGATGGAGCCTTCTGGAGGTGACAAGAGAAATTTGGAAATCAATGGGAGGAGGAAGTCCAGTTGTAAGTCCTTTACGAATCAGCCTTTCATCGAGGAAGTATCTGATGACGATGATTCATTAGAGGAGGAGAGTGACCCTGATGTTGTTATCATTGAGGAGGAGAATGATCCTGATGTTGTTATTATTGTGGAGGGGGACAAGGAAGAGAATAGTGATCTTGATGTTGTTATCATTGCGGAGGCTTATCATATATTGAATGCAACAGATGAGGTTGTTTCTTCTACCTCAAGCATGTGTATGACAACGGAAAAATCTAAAGAGCTTTCTGAGACGGCCTCATATTCTGAGTTGAAATTCGAATCTTCAACTGATGCTCTTCAAAAAAATTGGAAGAAGATTCTTGAAGAGTCTTATTTTATGAAGTATATTGTTGATTGAATGAAAAATATTGATGATCATAATAAACTCAGTCCTCCTAAAGAGAAGGAACATGTTTCGTTAAAGAAACACTTCTAATATTCTGATTTGAAGACGAGAAAACTATTCCACGGAGAAAGAAGAATAGGAAAAGGAAATTGAAGATTTTTTGTTGAAATTGACATGTGTGTCTTCGAATAACATATTAGCTTACGAATAAATCATTTCCGTCGAAGCAGAATGGACAACTAAGTGACTGTCGGATGGGGAACCACCATCTAATTCTAGATGAACAAACTAGACTCGTCTGTTCAGGTTGTTCATATGTTCATTTGGAGAGCAACTACATCTTCCCTCCTTTTGTAAGTATGCAAGTTTGGACCTATCAAGCACTAACTGAACAAATGAGTGCAAAATCGTTCACCTACAAAATTAGGGAAGATGTAGTTGACCTCAAAAATCACATGTGAACAAACTGAACATATGAGTCCAATTTGTCTATCTAGATCAAGATGGTTGTTCCCCCATATGAAAGGCACTTACATTTTCACTCTGCATCGACAAAACATGTGAATTAGTAAAGCCAACTTGTACTTCCAAGATACGCATGTCCATATCAGAAAAATGATTGTAAATTGCCTTTGTCCAATCTTCTTTCTCCAGCGGTAGAGGTTCCTTATCTTCAAACTTGAATACTAAAGGAAGTGTTTCTTTGATAGGATCCTAGATGTTCCTGAACTGAACTTCTTCCTCTTTTCACCTCTAGAAGGCTCCACCATCCTTCTTTTCCTCCACTATTAACATCTTCTCCAATATGCACATTCATATGATAATCAAAATCTTCAAGAATATTCTTCCCATCAACATCAAAGTCCTCTTAGACTCCTCGTCATCACTTAGAAGAATCGGGCCTTGGTTGTGCTTTTTACCATCAACAGCAAGTGGAGGACTACGCAATTGGAGATTTAGAAAGATGGGTCATTCTGTGTAAGTCCCACTTTCCACCCAAGTTACACACCCACCTTTACAAGTTTTGAATTCCCCTTTGCTAGACTTAGGACGGTCACAATTTGGACACAAGCTTCTTGAAATAGAGGCATCCCCTGAATCCATAAATATGCACCTCAGTCAAATTTCATAACCATTAGCACACTAAAAAATAATCAGAAAATAATTAGGTTTGTTTTAGAGGATAAATACTTTTAGTAAGGGCGAAAAGTATTTTGAGAAAGAGGAAGTAGTACTAAAAGCAAAGTGTGAAACACTACTCTGACCAAAATGTCATAATTCAAAGCGTAATAACAAAGGATAATAGCATGTATGATATTGAATTTCTTGATAACTTTCGATTTTGGTACTTGAGAAATATGTAACTAAGACAAATAAATTGAAATAATAATGTAATTTTAATGATTTATATACACATTAATGTTTATACAAGTAGTCAACTAATTTATTTTAAAGTATAAAGTATTAGATTGTGTCATTAGATTGGTAAAACCAAAACTGACACATGAATTACAATGTAGGGTGTGTTTCTAAAGAAGGAAGACGGGTTGCATGAAAAATATTTTTTAGAAAAATAAATGAGCTTCTTATTTTTTTCTTCTGTTCAGAAAATAACATGATTGGGTTATTTTTAATTTGGGTTAGGTCCGGAGTGGTAAAAAAATAGGTGAGGTGATTTAATAAAGTCAAGTAATATTTTGGGAATTTTAAAACATAATTTTAGGATTTTTCTTTTAATTTAGTAAAATAGATTTGTTAATGAACATGGTAAATAAAACCATTAGTTAGACGGTGGGGTATATACGCACCATTTTTTTAGCAAGGGGTATATTTGCTCTGCATCGCAAAGTTTAGGGAAAATTTTAGGATTAGGACTTGATAACATTTTAGAAGGAGAATTTTTCTAGTATTAGCTTTGGAGAAAATACTCTTAGTCTTGGGATTTTAAGAACAATCTTATAATTGACAATTGAAGGTTCAAATTGAAATGGGTCTTGAAGATTGGTTTGATTTTAATTGCCCAATGACTGAAATCATAATGGGTATACTTTCTTTTTCCTTTTATGATGTCAGGCTAAAACACCAAATCTAGGGGTTCGATTATGGTGTTGGGTGTTGATTTTTTATAGTGGGTTGTGTGTCTTGCTCTTTTTTTATTGTTGTAGATTCATGGATTTAAGCTGATTAGAATGGGGTTAATTCATGGGTTAAGGTTGCAAACTTAATCCTAGGCTAGATCTTCGATTGATTCTCAAAAGGGATTAATTGAGGAGGGTAATTAGTTGAATGCCTGTAATTCAAGTTTGTTTACTATAGTTTGCTTGAAAGAGAATTTGTGGTTCAATTCTAGTTGCCAAATCTGCTCGAAAGAGAGATTTTAGTAAGCTATTGGGTTGATTTGTGATTCACATAGATGAGACCAAAAAGAGATTCTATGAGATCGAAAGAAGAATAGTGTTATTTATGATTACCTAGCCTATCCATGATTGTCTGGAAATAATGAGCAAGAACAAGTACCCCTACTCAACATTGTTTCCAATCTCCACACCCCTAGATCGTTTTTTACTTGTTTGAAATCCTAATTTTTGTTTATGTTACTTGATATCAGAACCCTTTTCATTTGGTGGAATCATCCACCCATCTCTTTTAATTACTATAAATGAATTGGTTTACACTCTTAATTTCCAAATTGAATTCCTTTCATTATATCATTCTCTGTGGGATTCGATCCCGACTCTTCTTGGCTATTTTTATTGACAACGACCACTTGTTCTCTTACTTTTCTTGAGGATAATTTAACCATTACCAAATATACTCAAAGAATATAGGGATGTCTTCTCTTGGAGTTCTAAAGAAATGTCTGGCTTGAATCCTAAAGTACAAGTCCATTAGTTGGCAGTCAAGAATGGTTCTCGTCCTGTTAAGCAAGCCCAAAGACATTTCAAGCCAGACTTCGTTTCATTGATAGAAAATGAAGTTAACAAACTCATTGAGGCAGGATTTATTCGAAGACAAATATCCTACATGGATTTCAAGTATTGTTCCTGTGAGGAAGAAGAATGGCTAAATTCAAGTTTTTGTTGACTTCAGGGATCTCAATAATGTATTTCCTAAAAATGAGTTCCCTCTTCCCATTCCGGAGCTGATGATTGATGCCACCACTAGTTATGAGGCAATGTCGTTCATGGATGGTTTTACCGTCTATAATCAAATCCACATGGCACCGAAAGATGAAGAACTCACTGCATTTCGCACACCTAAGGGTATTTATTGTTACAAGGATTTGCCATTTGGTTTAAAGAATGTTGGTGCCACATATCAAAGGGCTATGAAAAATATATTTGATGATTTTCTCCATAAAAATGTTGAATGCCATGTTGATGACTTAGTGGTAAAGTCGAGAAAAAAGGGTGATCATTTCAAAGACTTAAGAATGGTGTTTGAGTTGCTCTGAGGATATCAACTAAGGATGAATCCATTGAAATGTTCCTTGGAGATACTTCTAGCAAGTTTCTTGGCTTCATTGTGAGAGATCAAGGAATTGAAATTGATCAAGCCAAAGTTGATTCAATTTTGAAGATACCAAAGCCTCAAAATGTTTATGAGTTGAAAAGACTCTAAGGAAAGCTAGCCTAATTAAGGAGATTCATCTCAAATCTAGCGGGAAGATGCCAACCATTCAATAGTCTCGTGAAGAAAGGTGTTCCTTTTAAGTTGGACCAAACCTGTAGCGATGCCTTTAAAAGTATCAAATCATATCGAGGGAAACCTCAAGTTCTAGTAGCCCCTATACTTGGAAAGCCATTGATACTCTACATTGAGGCACAAGAAAGGTCTGTAGGAGCCCTGTTAGCTCAAGAGAATAGTGAAGGCAAAGAAAAATCTCTTTATTACTTGAGAAGAACGATGACACCAAATGAGCTAAACTATTCACCAATCAAAAATTTGTGCTTGGCGCTAGACTTCTCAATTCAAAACATGAAGCATTATTTTCAAGCTCACATTGTTCGCCTTATTTCTGGAGCAAATCCTATCAAGTTTGTTGTGTTGAAACCCATTCTTAGTGACTGACTAGCAAAATGGTACCTCCAATTCCAATAGTTTGAGATCGTATACATCCCTCAGAAAGCTGTGAAGGGATAAGCATTAGTAGACTTCTTGGCAGACAACCCGATACCAGATGATTGGGAGTTAACCGATGATCCTCCTAATGAAGATGCAATGTCTATTGAAATTCAACCTCCCTAGAAAATGTACTTTGATGAGGCTGCACATCGTGGTGGAGCTTGCACTAGTGTGGTGTTCGTCTTTTCACAAGAAGAGATTTCACCACTCTTCTTTACTTTAAAGCAATATTGCTCCAACGATGTTTCTGAATACCAATTGTTGATACTTAGACTTAAAATGGTTGTTGACATGAAGCAATTACACTTACTAGTCTCTGATGACTCTCAATTGGTCATCATTCAATTCTTGGGAAATTATGAGGTGAAGAAGCCCAAATTGCGCCCTTATCATGGTTATGCTTAAAATTTGATAGGATGGCTTGGAGATGTAACCCTACAACATGTGCCTAGAATTGAAGACAAGATATCTGATGTGTTGGCTGCCCTACCTTCAACGCTAACTCTTCCTGATCAGACACAAGTTACTATCTGCCAAAAATTGGTAGTACCACCGCCAAATGAGGATGAATATACAGAAAATGAGCGTCAACATCTCGTCGCTGCTGCTAGAGCCACGAACGAAGATTGGAGAAACCCCATTATCGACTATATATATTATGGGATACATCCAAAAAATCCAAGGAGAAGGACTGGCGCGCGCTTCCTTTACTACAAGGACATCTTATATAGAAGATCATATGAGGGAGTACTCTTGCAATGTTTGGGAAAAGAAGAAGAAGTCCAAGCTCTACAAGAAGCACATTCCGGAGTATGTGAATCGCCTCTGTCTGGACTCAAACTCCACTTTCACATAAAAAATGGGGAATTATTGGCCAACCATGGTGAAAGATTGCTTAGACAACGTTCGAAGGTGTAAGGTTTGCCAATTTCATGTGAATTTCATACATCAGCCACCTGAAATATTACATCCAACCATCGCTTATTGGCTATTCGATGCTTGGGGATTGCATATTGTTAGACCACTAAAAAAATCTTCTGGTGGACACTTGTAGATATTGGTTGCAACACATTACTTCATAAAATGGGTCGAAGCTATCACTCTCAAAGAGGTGAAGAAAGAGAATGTTGCAAATTTCATCTGAGTGAATATCATCTATTGCTTTGGCATCCCCCGGTCCATAATAACAGATAATAGCAAGCCATTTGGTGAAAAGTTAATAAATAAGATTTGTGATCTCTTTAAGCAACACAAATGTTCTATGTATCATGTTGCTGCCAGAAGTCTAGTTGAAACATTTAATAAGACTCTAGGCAACCTGCTAAAGAAAGTCCTCTCCAAGTCCAAACGAGATTGGCATGAAAGAATGGAAGAAGCTTTATGGGCATTTAGGATGACATATCATACAATGACTTAAGTAACCCCATATTCACTTGCTTTTGGAGTTGAAGCAGTCCTGCCACTGGAGCGTCAAATACCTTCCTTATGACTTTCCATTCAAGAAGGGCTCATTGAAGAAGAAAATGCTTGCTATGTCTTGCCCTATTAGAAGCACTTGATGAAGAGAGGCTAGAAGCTCAAAAAAATCTTGAATGTTATCAAACTCGTCTATCGCGTGCTTTTAACAAGAAGGTTTTCTTAAGGTGCTTCCAAGTTGGAGACCAAGTCATGGCGGTAAGAAGACCCATCATTACTTCGTAAAAGTCTGGGGGCAAATTTGCCTCGAAGTGTGATGGACCATATGTCGTACAAGAAGTGTATTCAAATGGCGCTTACAATCTTGTAGATGCAGATGGCGTGAGAATTGGTCCTATTAATGCAAAATTCCTGAAAAGGTACTACCCTTGAAGTAAGATGATGCTCCTTAACGTACAAGCCTGAACTTCATGTTACTCCTTGCCTATGAGAGCATAAATTGTGCACGACCCCAAAAAACAAAAAGAAAACACTCTCTCAGAACTACGTTGTGACTTGATCCTCTTCACTGAGGTCCGTAGGTGCTTAGAACCACATTCTGAGTTTAGTTGCATGAGTGTCAAAACAATACATGTTCCCACTTGTTCTGCCACATGAAAGTTAAAGCTATGAGTAATCTTTCATTAAACATCAGACTTGCACCAAATGGTGGTAACTCAATGGGTGTAAACCCCTATGAATATGAGTTGTTTCAAAACATGAAGTCTTCAAAAACCTCCAAGTCTACAAGTTGAAGTCTTCAAATTCTTCATGTCTGCAAGTTCAAATCTTAAAATTCTTCAAATCTATAAGTTGAGGTCTTAAAAATCTCCAAGTCTGCAAGTTGAATTCTTCAAATTCTTCAAATTCTTAAGTATGCAAGTTGAAGTCTTTAAATTCTTCAAATTTGCAAGTTGGAGTCTACAAATTCATCAGGTTTGCAAGTTAAGGTCTTCAAAATATCCAAGTCTACAAGTTGAAGTCTCCAAATTCTTCAAGTCTTGAAGTTGAAGTTTTTAAATTCTTCAAATATGCAAGTTGAGGTGTTCAAAATCTCCAACTTCACAAGTTGAAGTCTTCAAATTCCTCAAGTCTGCAAGTTGAAGTCTTAAAATTCTTCAAATTTGTAACTTGAAGTCTTCAAATTCTCCAAGTCTGCAAGTTGAGGTCTTCAAAATCTCTAAGTCTACAATTGAAGTCTTCAAATTAATTCAAATCTTCAAGTTAAAGTCTTCAAATTCTTCAAATCTGTAAGTTGAGGTCTTCAAATTCTTCAGGTCTAAAAGTTGAAGTCTAAAATTTTTTCAAGCCTGCAAGTTGAAGTCTCAAATCAATCAAATATGCAAGTTGAAGTCTTAAAACTAATCAAGCTTGAATGTTGAAGTCTTCAAGTCTTGACCTTCAAATTACCTATTCTTTGGGCAGGAATGAATATCCATCCCTTTCCACTATAAGAATAGCAAAAAATTATCTTTATCATGGTAGAGATGGAAGGGATGAGTATCCATCCCTTTTCATCAGAAGATTACCTCTAAATTACCTTTCATAAGGCGGAGATGCGTATGCATTCTCTTTACGCCAATAGAATACCGTTAAATTACCTTTCTTAAGGTGGGGATGCAAATCATCTCTTTGCGTCGTAAGATTATCTCTGAATTTCAATGTCTTAAGGTGGACAAAATTTGTCCCTTGGCACCTTAAGCTAGCCTTTTCATGAATTTATCCGTAAAAGGATCTCTAAATTTCCATGCCTTAAGGTGGACAAAATTTATCCCTTTGCACTTTAAGTTGACCTTTTCATGGATTTATCCTTAAAAGGATCTTTAAATTTCCATGCCTTTAAGGTGAACAAAATTTGTCCCTTTGCATGTTAAACTAGCCTTTCACGGATTTTTTCCTTAAAAAGATCTTTAAATTTCCATGTCTTAAGGTGGACAAAATTTATCCCTTTGTACCTTAAGCCATCCTTTTCACGGATTTATCCTTAAAAGGATCTTTAAATTTTCATTCCTTAAGGTGGAAACAAATTTGTCCCTTTGCACCTTAAGTTGGCCTTTTCACCTTAAGTTGGCCTTTTTACGTATTTATCCTTAAAAGGATCTCTAAATTTTCATGCCTTAAGGTGGACCAATTTTTTCCTTTATTTTTTCCTTTGCACCATAAATTGGCCTTTTCACGAATTAATCCTTAAAAGGATCTTTAAATTTTCATGACTTCAAGTGGAAAAAATTTGTCATTCACACCTTATGCTCAAATATTCGGAATCACATAAAGCCTCAAATTAGTGATCTCAAGGCGGAGATGTTAAACACATCCCTTTGCACCTCAAGGTCAAATTCTTGTGTTATACTTAAACTCTCCCTTGTATGGTATCCACAATATAAATATTGATTGTGATGACCTACAAAAAAAAAAGAATTCACACGAAAAAGGAAGAAGAGGAAAGAGATTGCTTAGGTACGATGATCTTCCAAGCCCTCGAGTTAATTTATGATCAAAAATAAGAAGACAAGCATCTATTTATAAATGCTCAATAACATTGATATGGAGTCCTTCTCCTAAACTGATAATACCTCCTTTCGACTAAATTGCACCGATTGAAAACTAACAGAAATACATTACTTCCGTGTTGAATTGGTTTTCCGCTTGGTTTGTAACAAGTATATACTTGTTACTATTCCTAGTTCTAATTGGTCAAAGGCGGCAAATTATCCACGTGTGATTTGATCTCACTTCCTACTCAATTAAATTACTTTAATTATATATAGTTAAGTCATTAAGTGGTATATTAAATTAAACACTCTAGTGTGCCTAGTAACTAACTATTATTTAATTAAAAATACTTCAAGTATAGTCTTAGAAGATAAAATATCTAGACAAGACTTGAAGCATAAGGCATGTGTAATCATTTAAAATTTAGTAAATATAAATTTATAAAATGATTCGAATTATATAAATTCATGAATATATTAGTTCAAATAAATATTATGGATTAATATAGCTGAGTTAATTATTTGAATCCAATAAATATGGATATAATTAAGTTCCCAATTAATTGATTTGGGCTATAGTAGATGAGTCCAGACTTCTAAGACCAATGTCATGTCATCCTAGAGGCCTAGTTTGGTGTCACGTGTCAAATGACGTGGCATGCAAAGTCAAACAAAGAAGTCAATATGATCATGTCATGTGTCTAAATGACAAGCCCACTTCGTAAAATGCAATATGGCATGTTACTTAACTCTGATTGGCCGAATGGAAACATGTTCCTATCACAACTCCCCTATTCACAAACTATAAATAGGGGTCCTCATAATTCCGAAAAAGATTGAGGAATTTTAACAAGAAGCCAGAGAGAGCTCATGGATCAAAATCCTCAGATTTCTCTACAAGCTACAAGTTCAAGAATTCAAGCATTCAAGTTCAAGAACGATCAAGATCAAGACCACCGGATTCAAGAACAAGCTCGAAGCCCTTGAATTCAAGTAAATGTCAAGATCAAGATAAAGTTCAAGTTCAAGTTCATCGAAGATTTAAGAACAAGCTTCAAAGCCCTTGAATCTAAGATAAAATTCAAGAACAAATTTAAGATCAAGCTCAAAAGCCCTTGAATTTATATCTGAAAAGACGAATCAGATGAATAATAGAGATTGTAACACCCACACTTTCTCAGTCTTGATTATTAATTTCTCAACTCAAATTTTATTGTCTACATAAACATTATGAGATATTATTACTAGAAGACGTTGAAGCAGCAAATAAGGAGAGGTCCAAACTTCTTTTATGTCAACTATATCAAACTTTAAATTTACCTTCTACGATAGAGAACATCTTACTTAAACGAGAGATTTCTACAATGTAAGCTTGAATTGCTTTTGTTAGTCTTTATCTATTTTATTTAAGTGGTGTTATTCTGCTTTGATATTACTAATGATACTCTTTTGTTTTTACTTTTTTGAAGTCCATATGATCTTTATATTATAAATTAGAAAGCACAAAATTTGTATTATTTTTGTCTGAATGACATATGGTTATTGTATATTTGTCAAGACATGTGTTTGATCCTTCAACTTCTTTGATTTGTGTGGCTTGGAAGTATACCAAATATCATAATAGGCTCATTGTCTTCACTTTGTTTATCCATAAGAGAGAAGAAGAATTTTGAGGAACGGCTACAAATCAAATACCAACTACGACTTTACATTAATCAAATTCATTTGGCTCAAGATTTTGTGATTTCCTCTAAATCATCTTTATTTGGTTCGCTGCTTTAAACGTGGGATATTTTGTATATAATATTTATTTTTGTATACTCGAACATACTTCTAGATAATAACCACATAAGTTTATTTTAAAAATTACTTATTAGGATAGAGTATGAGAATACGATTGTTTCATTTTCTATTTGTCTATCTATATATATTTATATTGTTCTGTTGTTTCATTTTCTATTTGTCTATCTATCTATCTATATATATATATATATATATTGTTCTTGAATTATAAAAATAACAAAGTTAAAAGTTGAATTACTAAAATAATCTTAAATTGTTGATAGATATTAGTATCCAAAAAAATGTCAATGCTTTTACTCAATATGCATTATTTCCCTTGGCATTATTTATTTTCAATAAGAAGACTTTTTTGATAAACGCAATGTTTAGAATTTAGTATGTAAATCCTTGACAAAGCTAATGTAAGACTTTTGAAGTACATTGTAAAAAAAATTGTATTTTGTTAACAAAACGGTCATTGTAGCCATTATATAAATTTAATAGGATTCAGAATTAATAGCCAACATATTTTTTGTGCATTTATCCTTGATTGATCATATTTATGAACCGTGGAAAGAAAATTTACACATATTAAAGTAGCGAATAGTGAGCAACACAAGAAAAGTTATTACAATTATTTAGTTGTAATTAAAGTATTGTATAAAATCATTCAATGCATGTATATCATAACATTTTGGTTAAATATAAATATTAATTTAAGAATACTAATATCAAATAAAAGCTAGAAAAAAAAGAGAAAGAGATGGATAAACATGTAGAGTTAATGGATGTCGAAATTAGAATATTTATCTCATTCACCTTCTATCACCTTTAAATTTTAGGGTTGGTGAAGACCACCATCTCCATTTGTGGTGCTTGCATTGGAATAAACTCAAATACCTTAGAATATGAATGCAATTTAGGTAGTATTTTATTGTTTCTAGTACACATTAAGTAATAATATATGCTAAGTATACACGTGACAAGTACATGCTGAAAACTAGTCCTATTAAAAATAGGAAGAATTTAAGCAAAGGTTGAATTACCATTTTAACCATATACTAAATCAAAAAATTATAAAATATTTAATTAATTAATATTAAATAGTAAAATTTTAATTACGTAAAGGCTGAATGAGTAAATAAGTAGTTTAGCCGTCAGCCCTATTTGTAAATTAATCACTTGCATCACTAATGCTCCACATTCCAAAAGTTAAATACCAAACTGTCCATTGACAGAATTTTTACCATTTATCTAACAAATAATTTTTTATTCAATTATTACGTTCCACGTATTAGAGTAAGTGAAAGTTTGAAAAGTCAAATTAACTTTTTATTTATTTATCACTATTTATGTGCATTATTAAGAAAATTGAAAAGTCATTTTATAAAATTTCTTAATCATCCTTCCCTCTTTCTTCCATTTCTTTGTTCCAGTTAATAGTTACTCCAATTTTACTCTTCCATGATTTATTTTTTCACAACCAATTTTCAAGGACAATTAAATATCCCTCTCTTCTTTATTTATGCTCCTACAATGGAAAAGAATATTACAATTCCTAATTTTCTTAAACATGCTTTACGTGGAGTGATTTTTCATTTTTACTTTCATTTGATTACAACTTCTTGATACATATGCAACTATAAAAGTAACGAGCCCACCATTTCCTAAAGAAAACGCAGAAGTTTTTAGACATGAGATATTTGCAACCATAATTCTAGATATTGGTCATATATAAATTTAAATCATGTGTTACATGCGAAATATTGGGAAAAAAATAAAGAAAGAAAATTGGCTAACGACGCATTTTGTATATTGGCAATAGAAAGTTAAAGTTGTTCCAACATTATTTTGTTGCAACAAATTTTATCAGCAAATTTTATATACTATTTCACGTTCACCGAAAACAATTTACAATATAACTTGAATCTATTCATCAATTTAAATTGACATTATTTTCGGCCTTCAAATATTATGTTCAACTCATCACACATGTTTTATTATTTATACTTCAAAATTTTTGTGCTAATTAGTATGTGATACATGTGCAATGCACGTATCTAGATACTAGTTTATTAAAGTTAACATTTTTGGAATTTAAAAAAATAATTTTGTGATTTTTCTTTTGATTTAGTAAAATAGATTTGTTAACGAACATGGGAAATAAAAACCATTAGTTAGACGATGGGGTATATATGCACCATTTATTTTTAGCAAGGAGTATATCCTCTCTACCTCACAAAGTTTGGGGAAACTTCTAGGTTAGGACTAGCATAATACTTTAGTTATCATAAATAACATACCTCAATTTGTTGGGTTGATAATTGCCTTCTTGATCCAAATCTCTTTTAAAGTTAAAAATCTAATGGGCTAACTCCAAATGTTCCTAAATCTATTACATCAATAGCTGAGAGGATGTTCTGGTGGGGGGGGGGGGATTTATTTTCTATTGTTGTCCTCTATGGTAGATTAGCCGGGGGACTTGAGAGGCAGTGGTTTATGATAAGGAAGACGTAAGCAATTCAAGTAGGCTCTCTCTTATAGATAGTTAGGAAACCGTTGTGATTCTCTCTCGACATGAGCCCAAATTCGGGCCTGACAAGTTGTCCTTCTCTCGTGCCTAGACTTTTGTCTTCTCACAATAGGCTTAAATCATGAAGCCTTTTGGGTTGGTAATGCTGAATTACATGTGTTCCATAAATATTTTATACATCTGTTAGAATGATTAATATTCTATGAAAACATGTGTGTGATGTACTAATTGTAACAATTATAAATAAATCTTTTAAATGTGACAAGAAACACAAAATAATTTGGTGTATTTCAATGTTTTAAATTAATTTCTTTTAAGCATCCAAGTACCGTAGATTTTTATCTCTTGTTAGTAGTTAACATCCAAAAAAGTCATATATTACTAATTTGAGTCCAAATAAAGTACAAACTTATAGTAATCAGAAATTCATAAAATAATTAATTTAAAGAAGCCTAATAGAGAGAAAACACAAAAAATCAATAGAGAAGAAAAAATGCAATATACACAATATCCTTCATAAGACTTTAATCATAATATTATAAATAGAAAAAGAAATACACCATCATTTTATAATTTTCCTGCTGAAATCCACAGGGTACTTCTATATTTCAAGCTTCACAAGTTGATTATGAAAGTATACAAATACCCCAACTTTTAAAGTAGCACTTTTGCTTCTTTAAATGGAGAGAGTAATAAGTTCCATATTTGAAAGCTATGTTATCCATATTTTTGAAGACAAATGTCAAGACCCAAAAATGAAAGTCATGACACTTGTCTAACCCCACCAAGACAAGTCAGCCTCAAACCTAATAATACAAAAGAAATGTGGAAAATAAAATAATAATAGCATAAGAGCGAAAAACATAGTCAATTTCATAAAAACTCCTAAAATCTGGTTGTCACGTGTACACGCCTCTAGTGTATTAAAACTCAATTGAAAGATAAATACAAGTCTCAATGTTTTTATTTCTTGAATTAAACAAAGCATAAAATAAGGAAAACAGGGCCTACCGGGATGACAATCTAACACCTTGTAAGTTGGAAAGTCGAAAAAGATAGAAAAATGCACAAAATTTTCTCTGAAGCAGTGGTCTACGGGTCCTACCTACGAACCGTAGGAAATCCTACGGGTCTTAAGAAGTGAACCATAGAACCCAGAGTTGGGTTTTAGAATTTCAAATTTTTGAAGTTTGACCTATGACTTGAAAGGACGAATCGTAGAAAGATTGACGAGAGTCGTAGATAACTTTCTTGGATGGTATTCAGAGATTTTTTTTTAGGAACTCAGTTCCACAAAAGGATTTGATGAGTCGTCATTTGTTCTACGGGTCGTAGGATCGGTCTCGTTGAAAGGATTCAGACTTGGTGAAATTTTGGACTAAAAGTTGAGTTCTATGGATGGGGTCTACGGATCGTAGGAATTTGGACGGACCCTAGAAAGGTCTCGTGGGAAGAAAGGATATTAAAGAGTTCTATGGACCGTAGGACTGTCCGACAGTTATTTCTTAAGGGTATTTGGGTCTTTTATGGATTTAAAGCCTATACTATGTCATTTTACCCAAAATTCTTAGTCCTATAACTATCTTTCAACCCCTTAAACTACCCTAACTCTTTTATTCCCTCAAATTCCCTAAATTCATCCAAGTTCATCCCATCCAATTCTCTCCCAAGGTCAAGAAGAAGAAGCTAGGGTTCTTCAAATTCAAGTCTCCCTTCTTTATCATTGCTTAGGGCTTCAAGATCAAAGTATGCATGATTTCATCAGTGGGTTCTATTCATCCATTGAGCCCCAAGGTATTCTCCAATTCTCTAATTCAATTTCGATCAAATTGATTAGGTTTTCATTCAATTCTTCATGGATTCTATTTGTGTTGATTTAATTGTTTGAATTGATCTTATTATGATTGTTTTAACTCAATTACATGATTTTCAATTAAAATCACAAGAACCCATGCATTGATCATGATTTTGACGATGAACCCAAATGTGCATGAGTTTGAAGAGAAGCTATGAATCAATGAATGATGTTTTCATGAACTTATGCATTATTTATGAAAAAAATGTTTTATGATCTAGCTAGTTGCTTTAAGATAAACATCAATGAAATTGTGAAAGGTTTTCTCACATATGCATGAAATTATGAAAGGTTTTCTCACATTATAAAATCATGAATGGTGAAAGGTTTTCTCACACATTGTTAAAGGAGCTACTCTATGATGTTTTTAGCTTAGATTAGTAACTTAATTGTTCTTTTCCATGGATGATAATATGTTTATGAATATGACTATTCCATTGGGGTTTTTACCTAGAACCGAGAGGATATTGAGATGGAGGCTCTCCTGTTAGTAGAGCCCGGGTCTCTAGTAGCAATATGCTTGTCCCTAACTATGTGTCCTTGTAGGTTGTCTTAAGTAACTAAGCTAGTGGATTCACCTAAGCTATAAGTTTAAGATCTTTTCCTTGGCAAGCAAAGACATCTCTTTTCGATGTGGGAGCAAAACACCAAATTCCATGTTATAGCTCACATGGTCTATGTCGGTTAATAATAAATATCCCGCAAAACAAACTAAGTTAACTTCAAAATGTTTTATAAAGTGTTCCTTCCGATTTAAGATGCATTTACCATGTTCAAGTTTTATGATGTTTCTTTACAGGCTTTTATAATGTTTAGCTTTGTCATGCCTTCAATGTTTTCGATTATGTCCCCTTATGATCATATTTCATATTTTATTGCATTCCCCTCATACTTAGTATATTTCATGTACTAATTCATACTTGTACCTACATTATTTCATTAATGTAGGGCGTGACGATTCCTCGCCCACCATTTGTGGCTAGTTGATCACTTTAGAGATTTGAAGACTTGGTGAGTACTCATACTCTGAGGACAATGTTGCCTTTATTGGTTTTTTATGTCTTTATATTTTTTATATTGTACGTGGTGTACGAGATACGTCCCGACCTCTCCTTTTTATGTTATAGATGGCTTGTCAAGACTATGTTAGACTTCATCTTTAAAATGTCAAGCTCTTTAATTTATATGAGATTTCTTACTTTTCTCTATCATGTTGTGTATATGTATGTCAAGTGGCTTGTGTAGGGCCTATCGGGGTCTTATACGCCTTGTTACGTCCAGGGTGTACTTTTGATTTTGACAAACTTGGTATTCAGAGCACAAGGTTTTAGAAAAGATCCTAGGATGTATGACAAACCGCGTTGAGTAGAGTCTTGTTCATGAGTATGAAGTGTGCCACATATATGAATAACAGGCTACAAAGTGTTTAGGAGACTTCACTTCTTTTATTACTCTAAAGTCATGCCATAGAGTCTATCTCTGTAAAGATCATTCTCTTAAATCGTGTTTGATCCTCATAATTTATAACTTCTGATTTCTAACCCTTTTTCTCATGGTTTAGCTTGATCATTGAATGATTATGAAAATGTCCCTTTTTCATGTTTAAATGTTTTTATGCATGGTTATCATACTTGGTACATTTTTGTACTAACGCATACTCTTGCCTTCATTTTCTTATAAGTGTAAGGTCCGACTCATCCCCACCTTCTAGTGGCTAGTTAGTGATAGTAGAGATTATTGAAGAATTTGGTGAGTCCTCATATGTTCGAGGACATAGCCACATTTACTTTTATGTCATTTACTTGCTTTTGAAGACTTTGGATGGGTTACGTTCCAATGTACTTTCATTTCGATGTTAGATGGCTTTTGAGACTATATGTAGACTTTCGCTATTGCTTAAACTATTTTGATAATGAATTGTCTTTTAAACTTTTAAATCGCTATTACCTTGTATGATGCATGCTAAGTGTCTTGTATGAGGCCTTTTAGGGTCTTGTACACCATGTCAAGTCTAGGCGATACTTTAGGTCGTGACAAACTTGGTATTCAAAGCACAAGGTTTTAGAAAGATCCTAGGAAGTCTTATAAGCCACGTCCAGTAGAGTCTTTTTCATGGGTGTGAAACGTGCCACACTTATGAATGAGAGGCTATAAGATGTTTAGGAAACTCTACTTCTTTCATTACTCCTAAGTCGTGCAATAGAGTGTAAGTCTAGATGTCTCTCTCCTAATCCCTATCCTATGCGTTTCAGGGTATGGCTACTCGAACAGCTTTTGCTAGAAGGAATGCGGGAGAGAATAAGGAACAAGAAGCTCCTCCTCAAGCTCCTCAAGTTTCGGCCGACCCTTTGGCCGAACAAGTGACTAAGGCGTAGTTTAGGGAAGCTTTTCAAGTGTTGTCTCAAGCCAATAGGGAGGTTGTGGCTCTCGTGAACCCAAATGTGGGTACAACGGCATCTAGAGTGTGGGACTTCACTAGAATGAATCCTCCGGAGTTTCATTGTTCTAAGGTTGAGGAAGATCCTCAAGAGTTTATTGATGAGGTGTACAAGGTGCTAATGATCATGGGTGTGACGCCGGAGGAAAAGGCGGAGTTGGCCGCTTATCAACTTAAGTGTGTGGCTCAAGTGTGGTTTGCACAATGGAAGAGTGAGAGAGCGGATGATGCGGGTCCTCTTGATTGGGAAAAGTTCAAGGTTGCTTTCCTTGATAGGTTCTTTCCCCTTGAGATGAGGGAGGCAATGGTGCTTGAATTTATCAATCTTCGTCAAGGAAGCATGAGTGTGAAGGAGTATGCTTTAAATTTCACAAAATTATCTCGATATGCTCCTACTACGGTTGCCGATCCTAGGGCAAGAATGAGTAAGTTCGTTTCGGGAGTGTCCGAGATGATGGTCAAGGAATGTTGTACAGCCATGCTTGTCAATGACACTCAACAATAAGTAGAGGAGAAATTTAAGGAAAGGTCTAGGGAAACAAAGAGGGCTAAGACCTGTGATGGTAATTTCTCATATTCCAGGTCCGATGGACATGGTCGTTTTAGATTTCGACAAAGGTTTTTCGGTCAAGATTCCTCCAATGCTCCTCCTAAGTTCAATAAAGATAGGGTGCCTAACCCTAAGCATCAAGGAGGAAATGGTGGTGGATTCTCATCGACTACTTGTGCTAAGTGAGGGAAGAAACATGAGGGCAAGTGCTTAGCCGGCACGGATGGTTGCTTCGGTTGTGGTAAGAGCGATCATAAGATAAGGGATTGTCCATCTCTTATGGATAAGGGAAGAAAAGGTAATCAAGCTCCACCTAGTGGTTTGGGTTCAAATCCTCCCAAGCAAAACCGATTCTATGCACTTCAAGCTCGTCATGAGCAAGAGGGTTATCCCGATGTGGTTACCGGTATGTTGAAAGTCTTTCACTTTGATGTTTATGCTTTTCTTGATCCCGGTGCTACTTTGTCTTTTGTGACGCCATTTATGGCTATGAAGTTTAATGATCTTGCGTATATGTTGTTAGATCCCTTTTATGTCTCTACTCCTACTGGTGAATCAATTGTGGCTAAGATAGTCTATAGAAATTGTCCCGTTTTCGTATACCATAGAGTCACTCATGTTGATCTTGTAGAGCTTGATATATAAAATTTTTATGTCATTCTTGGGATGGATTTATTGCGCTCTTGTTATGCTTCTATTGATTGTAGGACCAGAGTGGTCAAGTTTCAATTCCCAAATGAGCTTATCCTAGAGTGGAAGGGGGGAAATTCTATGTCTAAAGGTTAATTTGTGTCATGTATCAAAGCTAGAAAGATGATTTCTAATGGGTTTATATACCATCTTGTTAAGGTGAGGGATGTGGATTCCAAAACCTATACTCTTGAGTTAGTTCCCGTTGTTAATGGGTTTCCGAAAGTGTTTCCCGATGAACTACCCGGTGTTTCTCCCGAAAGGGAAATAGACTTTGGTATTGATCTTCTCCCCGATACGCAACCTATCCCTATTCCTCCTTATCAAATGTCTCTAGTAGAACTTAAGGAGTTAAAGGATCAATTAAAAGACTTGTTACATAAAGGTTTCATCCGACCAAGTATCTCTCAATTGGGTGCTCCAGTTTTGTTTGTTTGAAAGAAAGATGGTTCATTTCGTATGTGCATTGACTACCGTCAATTGAACAAGGTTACCATTAAAAATAAGTATCATCTTCCAAGAATAGATGACTTGTTTGATCAAATTCAAGGAGCGAGCTATTTCTCAAAAATTGACCTTCGGTCGGGCTATCACCAATTGAGGGAGAAGGAAGATGACATCCCTAAGACGGCTTTTCTAACAAGATATGGTCACTAAGAGTTCTGTGTAATGTCGTTTGGTTTGACAAATGCTCCGGCCACATTTATGGATTTGATGAATAGGGTGTTTAGACAATATCTTGATATGTTCATGATTGTGTTCATTGATGATATTTTGATTTACTCAAGAAGTGAGGATGAGAATATCGATCATTTGAGGATTGTGTTGCAAGTCCTCAAGGAGCAACAACTCTTTGCAAAGTTTAATAAGTGTGAGTTTTTGCTAAGGTCTGTGGCATTTCTTGGTCACATTGTTTTCGGCAAAAGTATTGAGGTAGATCCTAAGAAGACGGATGCGGTTAGGAATTGGCCTAAACCTCTATCACCTTCAGAAATTCAGAGTTCCTTGGGTTTTGTTGTATACTATAGGAGGTTTGTTGAAGGGTTTTCTTCAATTGCTTTCCCATTGACGGCTTTGACTCCAAAGAAGGTTAAGTTTACATGGTCCGAAGCGTGTCAGAAGAGTTTTCAAGAATTGAAAGATAGACTTACCTCGGCTCCGGTGTTGACCTTACCGGAAGGGTCCGATGGGTTTGGGGTTTATTGTGATGCTTCAAGGATTGGGTTACGGTGTGTTCTTATGCAAAATGGGAAAGTCATTGGTTATGCTTCAAGGCAACTCAAGATTTATGTAAAGGACTATCCTACTCATGACTTAGAGTTAGCGGCGGTTATGTTTGCTTTAAAGATTTGGAGGCATTCTTTGTATGGTGTGCATGTTGATATTTTTACCGACCATAAGAGTTTGCAATATGTGTTTAAGGAAAAAGATCTATATCTTCCCCAAAGGAGGTTGGTTGAGTTGTTAAAGGACTATGACATGAGTGTCCTCTATCACCCCGGCAAGGCGAACGTGGTGGCGGATTCTATTAGTTGGTTGTCTATGGGTAGTGTTGCACATGTTGAGGATGGTAAGAAAGAATTGATTTGTGATGTTCATAGATTGGCCCAGTTAGGTGTTCGGTTGATTGATTCACCAACTTTTCAAAAAAAATTCATTTTTTCAACTCAATGCACATTTCATAATATTTTCTTAATTTTCCTTTCTTAATCCCCATTCTAGATGCCCCACATGAAACCATTTAAAACTTTTTGGAGGATTCAAGTCTTATTTAGTCAATCCCTTTCTTTCTTTTTCACAAACTTTTCTTTCTTTGAAACTTTTTCTCCACAATTCTCAAACTCACTATCTTTTTTTAAATTTTTTTTAATCAATCCCTTATGTGGTAAGCATACATCTACAAGTTTTTCATAAAACCTCCTACTTAAGCTTTTAGACTCAACTTTCACAATTTTCAAATTCAAGGAGGGAAGGGTTCAAAAGAAGGTTACTTTTCAAAAAGGGCATGGCTTATAATCTAGTTTCCAATAAAAAGGATAACGCTCAATGGGGACAACTAAGGATATCTTTAGTGTAAAGGTGGGATTTGTAGGTCTAGTGGGTTTTAAGAATATGAAAGAAACACTAAGAGCATTTTTCAAACCAAATTCAATTAAAACTAATATTTCAAGACCAACTGGGCAAGTTCTAGGTGAAACAAGCGTAAACAAGGAATTATTCAACAGCTCACCACACATGGCATGCAAATCAATTAAAGTGGTTCAAAATATAACTTCCTTTTCAATGTGCAAGTGGCATCAAACTTTAAACCTCATAAAAACATGATTATTTTGCCCTTAAGAAAGTCGTCAACCAATCTATCATCGGGGATACTCATGCATCTATTCGGGGTTGTCGACTCAGACATTTCCACATCCAAAACCAATCAAACACTCATAATCAATCGACGATTTACCCTTAAGAAAGCTGTCGCTCTATCAATCATTGGGCATCATCAATCCACATCTCAATTATTTAAAACTAAAACAAACAATAATTATAAGAAGCAAAATAAACATACCAACCCAACAAAATATATCAAAAATCCTGATGAGGGCACATCGTCAACAAAGTCAAAATAAAACCATTCATAATAGTATCAAAACAAGCCTGACAAGGATAACATTAGATCCAAAGCATAAGAAAAGTAAAACCTGACAAGGGATGCACCCCAACCTAAAAATGTAACTGCATCCTTAGAGTATCACAATCTAAAGATAATACGAGGGGTCACTGAAATGATCTCATTTTGAAGTGGAGGTGTCTGGGTCTGAATTTTCTTGCACTTGTTCCTCAATTTGGTTGCCGTTGTTGGCCATGATTTTTTGATGTTAGTACCTATAGAAGATGTAAATATATCACACAAATGCAAAGGCACGTAAAGCATTGCATTATCAAGCAATTGGGGAAAAGAAATGGGTGAAAAAAAATCGAGCGAGCAGGGGCAAAGATACTGTTTTCGGCAGTTTTGACTGCTAGGAGGACAACTCATCGTGATCGCAAGATGGATCAACGTGATCACGAGCATCACCTTTTCAAGTTATCGTGATCATGGGATTTGGACATCACGATCGTGGCATTTTCAAATTTTTCTGAAACTGCAGCGAATCAATAAGACCAAAACCCTATAAACTAGATCCATTTTTGTTCAAAGAAAGTGACAACCATGGATGCCCAAAGCTCTAAGCTTTTCAAGGGAGATTGTGAAGGAAAACAAATCTCTCATGTCTTGAGGATTATCGATCTTCAAATTGTGATTATGGTCGACATTCTTTCAGAATTACCAATCAAGTCCATTTTCCATTGTAAGATTATTTATAAGCTCTGGTATAATCTTTTAACTTCCAAACCTTTATTTTTTATGTGTGTTACAAAAGATCATCTTATTTTCCCAGAATTTTGGTTTTGATAAATGAATTGGTTCAGTTACTTGTGGATTTCGAAGATGATGTTTCTCATAACCTAAATAGAGCCATTGCGTTGAGCCCTACATTCCACCCCCCCCCCCTTAACCCACTTTCCCTAAACGAAACATGCTATTAATTGGTTCATGTAATGGTTCATTTGTTTGTTGAATAATAGGAGAAATACTGTAGAGCATTCTATTTACATTAGCAGTCCTCTTTTGGTTGATTATTTCGAGGTTAAATTTCCAGAGTGGGAGAAAAGAATTCAGCATGTTGAGTATGCATTCTGTTGCCTGAGTGGGAGAAAAGAATTCAGCATATTGAGTATGCATTCTGCATTAGTGAAGCCTTTGGATAGTATAAACTATTGAGATCATAAGTAAGAAAGTTTGTGGGACGTCCACAAGTATTACACAAACATAGACAATTCCTCAATTCTACTAGCGTCAAGCAGTAGGATGGAGTTTCAAGATCACGTGAAGTTGACAGAGACTTCACCTCTTCTGTGCAACTGTCAAATGAGTAAATGTTGTCATTTTCCCCCCAATACATCTAATGAACAACACCAGCGATCGAGGGATTAGACAACGCGATCACACGAAACGAACTCAGCCTAGAAAAATATTTTAACTTAGGTATCTGATCGAACATGTTATGGGCAACCTATTCTCATGCAATTTTCAACACGATTTTAAGCCCTTAAATCGCCCATTAATCCGTTAACACCCATACACAACATTAATCAATAACAAAACTCCACAAAATTATGTTTTTCAACAACAATCATGATAAAAAATTAAGGGTGAAACTCAACTCTTTGGCAAGTGCTTACCAATTTCAAACATAAATCAAGAAAGAAAGGGAGAAGTCTTACTTTGAAGGAAGAACAATATTTTGTGTGGAAAGTGTTAAGATGGATCTGCTAGCTCATGTGTTACATGATGGTTCTGGTGTAGTGAGTTGAATAATGTTGCAGTCCTTGTCTTTGGTTTGTGTTTTGGCCTTTGAATTTGCTTGCAATCTACTTCCTGCCTAAAATAGTTGCATATGATATTGGTATCCCATAAATACTGATTTAGTTAAAGCTACAAAGAATCTTTTGAGCCAAGGATCTATTGGAAACAACTTCTCTACCCTTACAAAAGTAGAGGTAAGGTCTGTGTACATCCTACCCTTTTCAGACCTCACTTGTGGGAATAAAAACAGTTACAATTCTCTTTACTGCCGAAGATGTGAAACCATCAATTCTTGGTGGTTGGACGGCTTAGTTTGGCCCGTAGATTCATTTTTTGTCATGTATTTTGTTGTGTGGAAAGTGTTAAGATGGATCTGCTAGCTCATGTGTTACATGATGGTCTCTTGGGGAGTCTTGACTATGGTTTGTATCATTTGGAGTCTTTAGTAGCCCCCTCTATAGTTTTTGTACTATACAGGGCATTTGAGCAGTTTTTATACTAAAACTCTGCCTATAAGGGCATTTGAGCAGTTTTTATAAATTCGTTCTTGTTAGTGTGGAGCTTAGGGGGATGAAGTAATTGATTTTCAATGGATTTTCAGTTTAGTCTACGGGTCTAACTCTTCTATGTTATCCTGGATTGTGACGTGATTTCTCGTTAGATTTTGCTTAGATGTTTCCTTTAGTTTACTAAGAAAGGTGCTCTTATTTGCATTTGTAGATTGGGGTGTTTGCCTGATGAGATTTGGGGATCCTCATCTCTTTCTATATATTCTTTCGTCTTTCTTTTTCCTTTTTTTTCATATTTATCATGTCAATGTCATTGTTCCTAACCTCTTTGTCCATTTGCTTTTTATGTTGTTCTTTATTTTTGTTTGGTTTTTGTTCATATTTTGGGTTCGTAAAGCTTTGGTTCATAAGCTAAGTACATTGATGTTTTGATAAATGATGGATTTGGTATTTAAGGAAGGAAAATTATTCTCTTTGTTAGAAGGGTGCATAGCTATATTGATGAGGAGTATGGGTACTCTCTATCACTCAAAACCATCAAGAATTAAAATGGAACAAAGCTACATTATGGTAGTTGAATTAACGTAAAGTACTTGCTCCTTAGTACTTGAAGTAGCTCTTATTTCGTGTGAAGCTGTTGTCATATTTTCAGCAGAACTATTGATTTTTTTTGGGGGGTAAATTTGAGTGAAATTGTTGTTATATTTTGAGCAAAATAATTGCATCTCTTTGAGCCAATTGTTTCTGCATTTGGGCTCAAAGTCTTTCTGCGTTTTGGCAGATTTGAGCTAACTTGCTGCTATAATTTTTGGCCAAACTATGACAGCTCCTTGAGATAACTAATGCTATATGTTTGGTAAAAAATTATCGCCTTAATTATTTCTAAACGGCTATTCAAATTGTTATTGCAATCTATCGCTACTTTAACATACAAATTTGCTACTTTGCATCTATATATTTGAAATCAATGTTTGATTATTGCAGATACAAAGTGCACAAAATACGAGGAATAGAACAAAACTTAAAGTCTCGCATGCCGGTGGTAGCAAAAGCAATGCAAGGAGAGGTCGTCAAATGGTAAGTTTCTTTACACTGAAGTTCATTTAAGAAGCACTTTATTATACAAAATAAAATGTATTGCTTGTTACCTATATTTATCTGTACTTGATTAATGATAGGAGAAAAAATTGGGAAGGCCGGTGTGTTGGAGTGAGGTTATTTTGTCAACTTTACTGAAGAAGGATGATAATTATGTGAACGAATAAGGAAAAATTTTAGCTGTAAGATTTATATACCTGTCCATTTTCAAATTTCAGTTATGGTGTTGATTTATTCTTGTGTTTTTTCGTTGGTCCATAGTCTAGCGTAAGACTCAGCTAGCTATCAAAGAATAAAATAAAAAAATAACTAATGTAGGTGAGAAGTGCGCTTATTGTTCTAGCAAGTTGCCTTTGTGCTATAAATGTAGAAAGCCTAGGATGCTCTTCATCTTTCCTCATCAATAACTTTGAATTTATGATCGTTTGCTTTGTATTCTCTTATTACACATTAGAAAGTGGCTTTTGTTTAAGTTTTAGTCAGAATAGTTGATGTCCTGCTGTAATACTTTTGTTAATATTTTGTTTGAACAGATTCTGTTAACTTCTGTTAGTACTAGTGCTTTGGGGTGTGGTCTGTTTGCTTTTAGTATTGTGAAAATATCCTTTCATTGTCAAGTCTTAAATTGTTTTTGCATACTTGCTATATGTTTCTTCCTAAGGCTGTGAATTTTCTGGAAACTTGTAGTCAACCTGTGAATTAATTGGACCTTCTTTCATTTTAGAGTGTGCTAATAATTCAAGACAGCAATATGTAAAGATGAACACAATGTTTTAATGATTCACTATGTTTTAATGTTATTTTTGCTTATTTAGCATCTACATTTACAGGGACAATTTCTTGAATTAATACAGGTCTTATTGTTACGATAATATCTCATTTCTTTATTTTACTTGTACGATAAGATATCGGAGCATCTACCTAAAGATCAGGAACTTGGTGCCAGTTCAGGTGTTCCTATGAAGATACTAGCTCATCCTAATGATATCATTGGAAAAGTGTATGGAGTTGAACATTCTGGTCGTGTGTGTGGTTTAGGTGGTAATGTTTGGCCTTTAAATGCTTTTGGCATGCCTCGACATTCAATTATTCATGCGAATCTTGGTAGCTCTAGTGGTATGTCTTATCAACGTATTGGAGACCTAGAGAAACATTTAGAAACCTCGAAACAAAAGCTGACTGGATATGAAGACACCAAAGAACAACTTGAGGAGACCAAAGAAACGCTTGAGGAGACCAAGAATCGGCTTGTGCAAAATGAGAATCAGTTGGCAACTCTTCAAAGGTTTTTACAAGCTGAATTTGGTAGTGAGTTGCCTACTTTAAACTTATCTTCTTTGCCTTTAGTATTTCCATTACTCTAGTATTTGTGGTATTCTGTATGAATATTCAAGATTTGAAGCTCTAATCTTTTGCTACTATATGTAGAAAAATGTTGGAACTTTGATCATTATTATAATAGCTAGTTTTTTGGGTGTATTATGGTCAATTTATCAGTGAATGCCTATCAACTAATGTATTCGCATAGGGATATATAGCAGGGAAATAATTGTTTTTTTTTTAAAAAAAAAAAAAAAAAAATATCGCACTATGGCCACGGTTAAACTGTAGCAAGTTTATACGTTGTACGGGCAAGTCATGAATAGTTGTAGGAAAATTTACCCATGGTTCGATCGTGGCTAAACACAATCTAAACCGTGGCTAGAAAAATGTTACCACGGATGCTAAAACCGTGACAAATTTCCTCGCGACGCCCCTGTTGGGCACGCATTCAACCGTGGCTAAGTGTCCATGGCCACTATGTGTTAGCCACGGTTATGGTACCATATAGCCACGGTTTCACGCGTGGCTAAAATGAATATTTTTTTTAGTGCATGAGGACAATAAAATGATTAAGTTGGGGGTGTTGACGAGTCTTAGATTTTGACTCATTTGAAGCATTTTTAGCTACGCATATGGTGTCCTCAATGCCTATTTATATCCGGATGATAGTTTGATGTTTTGTAGCTATGAAGGGCAAAGGACAAGACAAGGATGAAACCACCCAAAGAAGGCCAAAAATGCTGAAACGAGGTGAAAATCCCATGCTGATGATCGCAAAAGATAATGGGTAAATCGCCAATTATTCCCGAACTTCACTAAAATTTACAATGTTTGACGAAAAAACATCGCGAGTCGGTGAAGAAAGAAGACATGGACGATCCGTCCAAAAATGAAAAGGCGGATTCAATTATATTGCTGGAAGTGACAAACTGTTGAGTTAAAATAAGGGCTAAACTAGGCTAACAAGGTGGTAATCAGCGATTCATCGAATGTGCAAGCCTGACTCAATCGAGTTCGTTGTTTGAGGTTCAAACACCTGAAGCCTGAAGCCAAGAAAGGGCAAGCTAAAGAACAAACGGTGATCCGTTGAATCATGTAGGCGAGACCGACTAGTGTCGCCGATCATGTAACGCATGGAATTTTGGACTAATTTTTGGATAAATTATAAATAGCCCAAATGAGAGAGAAAATGGAGTTTTGGACGATTATCATCTTTTTATCCTTTCTAACTTTTTCATATGGAGAAATAGAAATTTTCTATTTTTCTCTTAGTTTTGAGGTTTTGAACAATCTTCTAATTGACAATTGAGGGTTCAATTCAAAGTGGGTGTTGAGGATTATAGTTGATTATCAACTCCTTAATGGATGAAAACATAATTGGTATTAATTTCTTTTCCTTTTATGATACTTGGCTAAAACCCCAATTCTAGGGGTGCAATTATGGAGTTGGTTTAGTGTCGTGCTATGTTTTTCTACAATTCATTCATGGATTTAAGCTATTTAGCATCGGATCAATTTATGGGTTAAGGTTGCCAACTTAATCCTAGCTTAGTTCTTCGATTGATTCTTGAAAGAGATTAATTGAAGTGGGTAAATAGCTTAATGCTTGCAAATTGGGTTTGATTGTTGTAGTTTGCTCGAAAGAGAAATTGTAGTTCAATCCTAATTGTCATATCTTCTTGAAAGAGAGATTTTAGTAAGGTATTGGTTTGATTTGTATTTTATATGGATGAGATCGAAAGGAGATTTGTGATATGATGCATTGAGATCGAAAGAAGATTTGTGTCATTGACGATTACCCAGTCTATCCATGTTTGTCTAGCATTATTGAGCAAGCACTTGTACCCCTATTTTATGTTGATACCAACTCCCACACCCCTAGATCGTCTCTTACTTATTTAAATTCCTTTTTAGTTGAATTGTGATAATTGATTCCAAAACACTTATATTAAATTTGGTGGAATCATCCCCCCATTTGTCCTAATTCCTACAATTAATTGGTTTACATCTTTAATTTCCTAATTGATTTTTTTGAAATATATCACTCCTTGTGGGATTTGACCCCGACTCTTTTGTTGGATAATTATATTGCTAGCAATTGCTTACTCTTTTAATAATTTTTTTGAGTAATTTGTGTGTTATCAATAACCTAATGTAAGAACCCAGATTGTCATTACTCAAATGGTCCTCGTGTGGGATCCTAAAATTATTGAAATATGGTGAAAAATAAATAAATTGGGGCACACAACAAAATTGTTTTTAATTTGAATTTAGCTAGGCTGATGTCATCTCACAATAGCGAGAAGTCTCCTTCTTTGGTAACTCCCCCATAGCTCTTGCATGGCTGCTATAGTGGGCTGACGGAATCATACCCTATTAAAATACAATGTCTTATATTTTTTTCTCCCACTTTCTAAAGGGAAGTCATATGAGGGCTGCCCTAAAAACTCCCCGAAGACACCTGTAGCCTGGGAGCAATAAAGTGGAGAGATTTCGGTTCAAAAGAGGTAAAAACATAAGGAATTCTGCTCCTCGTTCATCACAATTCTCTCTCAGAGAGCCGAAAACTTATATTAGAGGTTCATCAGCAGTTTCTTGGCACCCAAAGTAAGCTAAGCCATTTTAGCTGAGTAGTTAGACTTCTGTTTACTTACATTATATTGTCGATTATCAGGGATTGAATATGTAGACTTTCAGGCACGGAGTCTGGGTGACTGAATATGTGGCTTTTGTGGTTAGGCGGATGATTGAATTAGCTAGTATTGGTTGAATTATAATGCTTTTTGGGTGTTATTTTTTTGGTAAATGAACAATTTATTACCAAAGTGATAGTTTCAATACCAATCTCTGAGAATTAGAAAACTACATATTAATCCCTCCTACCATCTAAATGGAAAAAATAGAAAGCAAACCTTTAACAGTACAAATTCAAAGACAACGAACTACTACATTAAGCTAAAAGACTAAGAAGTCAGCTTGCCGCTCAAAACTACCAATCAACATTGCTGTATAGAATAACCTCTAAGGCCATGTTTGCATTTGAACAAGTAATGAGTGCCACTACTTCATCCTCTGACCTCTGGTATGTACATGAATATAAATCTCCTTACTGAGACTTTCCAGAATATAGTGGCCAGCCCAAAATATGATCACATTCCTCTCCCTCCACATGAGATAGACAGTCCTAGCAAACACACAACAAAGGATGGCACCCCTATTATACTTCCTCTTGCCCCACTCAGAGATCGATTGGGATTCTTCTTGCCAGTCCCCCACTATTCTTTGGACACCAACCAAGTCAACATCTGCTGCCATGGGTGTTTAGTCATACATCAATCAAAAAACAAGTGTGATATAATTTCATCAGACAAGTTGCAAAACATACAGCTAGTAATGACATGTATTCCAATTTTTAGCAATCTATTAGCAATAGGCTACTTTTCTAGCAGGCTAGCCATAATATAAATATAAACCTGGGGTAACTGCTAGGATGCAATGCAAAGCTCTTCCAATGCACAGTAGGATGTTGTGGAGTAAATGTTAGATACATCCTCTTGATAGAAAACCTACCCTTGTGAACCACAGTAGAGAATTTCCCATGTAGAGTGCCCTGAAGTGCTAGAGCTTGCGTTATAACCTGCCTTAGACCAAAGATCTTTCATATCACCCATGTTGCATTACTAAGGGCGGGACAAACTCCAGGGAACTATTTTTAATATAGTAAATGTGAACCCAACTATTCTAGAGACAATCTTTATTCTCACCAAGGGCGCATAAATGTTTTACAATTACTTCTTTGTTCCACCTGGGAAAACTTATCACATTCTGGCCCCAGCTGCATTGGGCATACATATCTTCTCTAATGAAGTTAGCGCTCTCCTAGATAAAGTTTCCTTTCCAATCCACAGAAAAGACCTGCAGAGACTCTTCACATATTTCATTATCTTCTTGGGGAGGAGTAAAACTTGCGCCCAATATGTTTGCATGCCAAATACAATAGATTTAATCAATTGCATCCTGCCATCATATGAGAGCAACTTGGCTGACCAACATATCAATTTTCAGTGATCTTTTCCACAAGTGGAAGACACTGATCAGTGGTAAGATTTTTGGAGGAGAGTGAAACACCCAAATACAAAAAAGGTAGGATCCCTTCACAAAATCCCAGAGTGTGTAAAATAGTCAGTTTAAGCTTAGGTTTAACCCCGGACATATAAATAAAACTCTTCTCTATAATGGCCTAGAGCCCTGAAACACTTGAAAACTTGGCAAAAGCAGTCTGAAATCACTTAATAGAGGTAATGTCAGTTTTGCAGAATATGAGGAGTTCATCAGCAAAGCATATATGTACCATACCAAGCTTTTTACTCTTGGGTTTAAATTGAAACTGAGGATGTATAAGTACATGATTCAACTCTCATTGAAGCTAATCCATAGCAATGACAAAGAGATAAGGGGACATGGGATCCCCTTTTCTAATCCCCCTCCTCCCCTTGGAATGTTCAGTAAGCCCCCCATTCATCAACAATGAGTATGACACTGAGGTGGCACACTCCATAACTTATCGAATGAAATTATAAGGTGTTAGATCACCTATAAGAGAATTTTGATGATTGACAAAAAGGAACATGTTGCGCTAACATGTCACCAACTAAACAAAGTAAGTTTGGGAAAAGATACAGACGTGAAGAGTTTAAATCGAAGGAACAACTTAATATGTCTCCAAATCCTAATAGGTGTATCAAGACCAATTTGTGTTAAAGAAGGAAGCAGATGAGTTGAAGGAAGTCAAGTCAGAAGAGAGGAAGGAAGTTTCGGAAGTTTCATAAACTCTATAAATAGAGAACTAATTCTCCAAAGAATGGTGTACTTACAGAGAGAGAAATTCGTTCTAGCTATTGAGAGAGTTTTCAATTGTAAAACTATTCTTGAGAACAAATTGAAAGAGTTTATTTCAAGAGTTTTTGAGAAGTAGTTTAGGAGTGGAAGTATAGTTTGATCTTTAAGTTGAGGACAACTTAAGGATCTTTTGGGAACATCAGCTTAGGGAGGCTTGTGTTGTGGGTTACGGAATTAGAGTTTATAATTCCTTAGATTACATAGGTTCGTAATCTGTGCAATTCCTAAGTTGTTTAGTGAAGCTTAAAAGTTTAATTTATTCTTCAGTAATTTACTATTGAGTTTCTTGTTAAACATAAAAATTACATATTATAGACATGTTCCTTAGAATAGTTACTGGAGGGCATAATTCTAACAAGTGTTATCATAGCGAGGTTATCTTGATCAAAAGTTTAACAACTTAAGATAATAGATCACAATGAATTATGCACCTCCACTTGGACATGGTCAAGGGAAACACATCAACAGACCATCACTATTTAATGGGTAATACTACTCCTGGTGGAAAGCAAGGATGGAGGATTTCATTCAAGCTCAAGACTATGAACTATGGATGAGGGTTACTGATGGACCCAAAATACCCACTATCAAGAACAGTGAAGGAAAGGACATTCCTAAACCTAAGGAACAATATGGAGAAGCTGACTTCAAGATGCTTGGAAAAAACGCTAAGGCTAAATGCATTCTTGTATGTGGACTTGGACCTGATGAATTCAACCGAATCTCTGGATGTACCTCTGCTAAACAAATATGGGACATGCTTTTAAATGCACATGAAAGTACTACCCAGGTTAGTAAATTTAGAATTGCAAGTTTAAGCACTGAATGTGAGACTTTCAAGATGAAGAATGGTGAATCACTTCAAGATATGATCACTAGATTCACCACCATTGTGAATGAATTGATGTCCTTAGGAAAAATCTACACTACTGAGGAACAAGTAGACAAGGTTCTTAGAACTCTACCCATATCATGGGAAATCAAAGTAACAAATATAAGAGAGGCTAATTAAGGACTTAACTAATATGACTCTAGATGAACTGGTGGGAAATCTAAAGACATATGAGATGAATGTAGAGAATGCCAAAAGAAGTGAAGGAATTAAAGACAAAAATCTTGCTTTAAAGGCTGATGATGAGAATGATGAATCAGATCTAGACGATGAAGATATAGCTCTAATAAGTTGAAACTTCAAAAAACTCCTCAAGAAAGGCATGAATTATGGGATAAAATCTTCATTGACCAAAGAAAAGGGCACAAAAAATGGACAAAACGGAGGATGTTACAAATGTAGCAAAACTGATAATCAAATCAAAGACTGTCCTATGTGGGAAATTGAGTGGAGAAAACAAAGGGCTGAAAAAGAAACAAGAGATCAGGCAAACAAAAGGAAAGAAAGGGAGTCGAATCTGGCCACGTACGCCAGTTGGGGAACAGGTTCAAATAATGTCGAGGAACATGATGACATTGCACTCATGGCAATTGCAGATTCAGAACCAGACTCTGTTTCTGACGACGAAGAAAAGGAGGTAAATTTGTCTAAGCTAAAAGATAGACTCACTACCTTCTCTAAGAAAAAACTATCTGCTTTAATGCTCACACTCATAGGCACTATACATGAATTAAACAACAACAAAAGCCAGCTAATCAATACTATATCTAGTCTGAAATTTGAGTACATTAACCTTGAGAAAATTAACACTGAGCTTAAAGAGAAAAACAATATCTGTTAGAAAAGCCTAAACAACTTGATTCCTGCAACCTGTCCCTTAAAACCAAACTCATTAAACTAAAGGTTATAGACAATAAGGAAGAAAAGATAGATAATCAGAAGACATGTGAACAAGATGTTAGGAAACAAAGAATGGAACTTATCTCAGAAAAAGAAAAATCCAGAAGAATAAGTTAGGAAATAGGACGTATCAGATATGAACTAGATCAAGAAAATAAATGGACCAAATCATCTATGATTGTATCCCGTCTTAGCAACAACACTCGAAATATAAAGGCTGTAATAGGATATGGAATTCAAACCACAAAAGAATCAATGGTCTTCTACTCACTATGTGGGAGTACAAATCATTCTAGATCAGTTTGTTCTAAATATAAACTCAACTGTAACAGGAATAGGCTAAACCAAAGATACATTTCTGATCCAAAGAAAAATTATCTTCCAGCTTGGATAAAAAGAGACCTAATTCATCCTTTTGATTATAAAAAGGGACCCAAGTTAATCTGGGTTCCTAAGTCTAACCCCTGAATTGTTTTTCAGGTTCAAGTGATAGGAAGTAAGCAGATATGGTACATGGACAGTGCTTGCTCAAGGCATATGACGGGAGACAGATCAAAATTCCTCTCATTTGAAGAAAAACTGGGTGGAATGGTGGCTTTTGGTGGTGGACATAAGGGACAGATCAAAGGGATAGGTAAAATTAGTATTACCAACAAATGCTCAATTGATAAAGTCTACCATGTTGAAGTGTTAAATCACAATCTTCTCAGCATATCTCAACTCTGTGATAAGGGTAACAAGGTAATCTTTCACTCTTCAAGTGTTGAAGTAATTGACTTAAAAACAGAAGAAAGTGTTTTAACAGGATAAAGGGACAAGCATGTCTACACTATAGACACTACAAGCCTCCCTGCTGAAAAACTCCTGTGTTTGAGTGTGATAGAGAAGGATCCATTACTATGGCATAAACGCCTAGGTCATGCAAGCCATGCACAACTAAACAAACTCATCTCTAATGAACTAGTAATAGGACTGCCTAAAACTAAGTTTAGAGATGATAAGATCTTTGATGCTTGCACTCGAGGTAAAGAGGTAAAAGCATCTTTCAAATATAAGAAACTTATAAGCTCAATCAAGCCTTTAGAACTAATACTTATGGATCTATGTGGACCCATGAGAATCATCAGTAGAGGAGGAAAGAAATATGTGTTTGTACTAGTTGATGATTATACAAGGTATACCTGGACTTTATTTCTAATATCTAAGGAAGATGCCTTTGATGCTTTCTACTCACTAATAAGAAAACTTCAAAAGAAATTTGACAAACAATTGGTCTCCATCAGATTTGATCATGGAACTGAGTTTGAAAACTCAAAATTCTCACAGTTCTGTGACTTACATGGAGTTGATCATAACTTCTCTGCTCCTAGAACATCGCAACAAAATGGGGTTGTTGAAAGGAAAAACAGAACCTTACAAGAAAAGGCCAGAACCATGATGATTGCTAATAAAATCTCAAATCATTTCTAGGCAGAAGCTATGAATGGTGCCTGTTATACTATTAATAGATGCATGTCTCGAGCTATACTAGAAAAAAAACCCTATGAACTATTAAAAGGTAAAAAACCTAACATCTCTCATTTAAGAACTTTTGGGTGTAAATGCTTCATTCATAATAATGGGAAAAATCTATTAGGTAAATTTGATGCAAGAAGTGATGAGGGAATTTTTCTAGGATATTCTACTAATAGCAAACCCTATTGAGTACTGAACAAAAGAACAATGTGCGTAGAAGAAAGTGTGCATGTTATATTTGATGAATTCAATACTGTGCATAACCAGACCTTGCAGGAAGATGATGAACCATCAAGCTTATACAGAGAAGCTACAAAGGAACATGTAGAAGGAACCGGCTTTGATCAGACAAACAATGAAACCAGCAGCCATTCACATGATAATCAAGGAGAAAAATCAGGTGAAACACCACAAGAAGAACAAAGGGAACCTGAGGATAATCCAGATGATGAACAACAAGAGTTGATTCTAAAAGACTATAAATATCAAAGATCACATCCCTTGGACAATATACTTACTGCTCTTACTTTTGGAATTACCACAAGATCATGGCTCAAAAAACACTGTGCCTTCAATGCCTTTCTATCAATGGTAGAGCCAAAGAAAATCAGTGAAGCCCTCAAAGATGCAGATTGGATTATAGCCATGGAGGAAGAGCTAAACAGTTTAAAAGAAGCAAAGTTTGGCATCTCGTGCCAAGACCAGCAAATAGAACCATAATTGGTACAAAAAGGGTGTTCAGAAACAAGTTAGACGAACATGGAACCATAAAAAAAAACAAAGCATGGTTAGTGGCTCAAGGGTACAATCAAGAAGAAGGAATAGATTACAATGAAACATTCGCTCCCGTAGCAAGACTAGAAGCAATTAGATTACTTATAGCTTTTGCAACACACAAGGAGTTTACACTGTATAAGATGGATGTAAAAAGTGCATTTCTTAATGGTCTACTAAAAGAGGAAGTGTTTGTTAAACACCCCCTGGCTTTGAAGACAATGACTATCCTGACCATGTCTATCAGCTTGATAAAGCTCTTTATGGGTTAAAACAAGCTCCAAGGGCATGGTATGACAGATTGTCAAAAAAATTCCTAAGCCATGGATACACTACACTTTTTTCTTAGAAATAAAGGAAAAGATATACTGATTATACATGTATATGTGGATGACATCATCTTTGGAGCCACTAATAAAACACTTACTGATCAATTTGCCAAACATATGACAAATGAGTTTGAGATGAGCATGATTAGAGAACTAAATTATTTCTTAGGACTTCAGATAAAGCAAACTTCCTCAGGAACATTAGTTCATCAACAAAAGTATGTCAAAGAACTACTCAAAAGGTTAAAAATGGAAGAGGCAAAGCAAATTAGTACTCCTATAGCTACTTCTACAAAATTAGATCTAGAAGGAACTGGTTCAACAGTAGAACAAAAACTATATAGAGGAATGATTGGTTCACTCTTATACCTAACAGCTAGCAGACCTGATATTGTGTTTAGCGTAGGACTTTCTGCTTATTTTCAAGCCAACCCCAAAGAATTTCATCTTCAAGCAGTCAAAAGAATACTACGATACTTAAAGGTAACCACAGATATAGGATTATGGTACCCAAAAGGAAGTAACTTTGAATTGGTAGTATATGTTGATGATGACTATCCCGAGTATTTAGCTGATAGAAAGAGCACCACATGTGTGGCTCACTTTCTAGGTTCGTGCTTAATATCTTGGTGATCAAAGAAATAAAATTCGGAAGCATTATCAACTGTAGAAGCAGAATATGTTGCAGCCGCCTCTTGTTGTGCTCAACTACCGTGGATTAAACAACAGCTCAAGGATTTTGGCTTAAACATTGCATGTGTACCTATTTTCTTTGATAATACAAGTGCAATTAACATCGCGAAGAATCAAGTCCAGCATAAGCGTACTAAACATATAGACATCAGGCATCACTTCCTAAGAGACAATGTAGAAAAGGGGTTGATCTCTATTAATTTTTGTGCCACTGAGAAACAAATTGTTGACATCTTCACAAAGGCATTGGCAAGAGAGAACTTTGAAAGGAACAGGTTGGAGTTAGGGCTGATTAAAATTGCCTAATGATTCTCAACAAGATATTTACAATACTAATTCTCATGTGTCTATTATCTTATCACTTTGAATTTAAATACTCATGCACTATTAGTTTGAAACTAACATTGATTCAGGAAAACAGGGGGAATCTGGAGTTAAAATCTCATACTCATCATAGAAAGTATACTCAGGTATGTATATTAACACTGGTTTACAATACAAAATATAAAGGCATAATGACATACCTGATCCTTCCCACGTGACTACTAGGCAATCATACCTAGTCTAAAACTTTAACCGCCAAATTTGAATTACACCACTTCAATCACATCACTCCTCTTTCCAAGAAAAAGACTCTTCATCTTCCTCTTCTATCACTCAAAAGGTAACATATACAGTCCGCCCTTCTCATTCTTTCCCATTTGTTCTGCAAAAACTCTCAAAATCCTCTACTTCAAAAATGGCTTCATCTTCCCAAATACCATCCTCGTCCACAAACTCTGAAAAAGCTCTTATAAGCCTCAAAGAAATCTCCACTCAAATAAACCCTTCACAGATTCTCTATAGTGATCATAATGGAGTGTTGCACAGTGAATGTCACTTACTCGACACAGGTTCGACTCAGGGGGAACAACTCCTCTACAAAATGGGTGAAATCAATACTACCAAGAATATGGTATCGAGTGAGAGGGAATTAGTAAAGAATCTTAATAAAACTAACCCTAGAAGTGTAAGAGGACCAGATCTCCACTTAAGGAACGGGTGGAAAAGCGATTTATGAGAATAATGAAAACATCCTAATCGCCAATTTGGTACCACAAAGGGTTAGGTCGCGACGGCGGAAAACTTCAGGAAAACCAGTCATTGTTCCAACTGATGAACTAAAGGAAGACACGCAGACTACTCCTTCAGTCGCAGTTCCTGTGAAAATGACTCGATCCGTCAGGAAGGCGCAGGATGAAGGTCTCATTCTCATGGCAGCCAAAAGGCCATGATCTTCTAAAGGTAATTCTACTACTCCTATTGATCCTATTGAGATACCTGATGATCCTTCTGAGTATGAGAGAACCAGAAAAGGAAAACGGAAATTGTTCTCTTCTACTTCTAAAGAACAGGCCTGACATAATAAGAAAAAGGGGGTTTCAGTAAAAGTGGGTGTCGTAGATGAAAAAATTGCCAGTTTTGAGAATGAAAGTAGGGTAGGTTCTTCTGAAACTCTAGGAGATTATGATACTAAAGATGAAGGGGTAAATAAAAACTTAGGGGAAAGGAATGGTAATGATAACATTGAAGATACTTTAGACGCTCGTACTCGCAGAATTGAGAATTTTACTTCAAGAAGCGTAATCAGGGGAAGGGTTATTACTGGGCTTGGAGGGATTGAGATGAATGAACTATTGGCTATCTTACATGCACAGGGTTGGTCAGAATTGTTTCCTCAAGGAAATAGAAGGAGAAGAATGGGTAGAGAGGAAACTCGACAATTCTACATTAATGCCACATGTTCTGCTTCTTCAATCTCTTGTGTCATTAGGGGGAAATCCGTCACTCTCACTGCTCAGGTTATATCTGAAATCTTGGGCATTCCTAGCTCAGGTTGGTGTCATTATGTAAAAAGAGATTGGCCTGCTCTAGATGGCTTACCCAATGCTCTTGAAATATCATGCAAGTTCTCAAATGATCCCACCTTGAAAGACTATTCTCGTGTTGACAAAGGGGCAATGCTTCCCTTATATCAACTCCTTTTTGATGTAGTGCATAAGGTATTGTTACCTAGGAAACAAAAGAGGACTGAGGCAAACTACTTGGACCTTACTATCATGGAGTTGTTGATATCCAGACACCCTATTAACTTATCACAGTTGATGATGAGGCATATGCTGCGAATTTGTATAGTGGACAATAAAATGCACTCTCTAGGTTATGGTTTCTGGTTGGGTGAGATTTTTGAGTCGTTAAAGATTCCTGTTCAAGTGTGGCATGAACAAACTACAAAAGATGTTTTGGGGACGGTGAGTCAAGCTATTGTACCTACTCCTCAGAGGGGTGCTAATGCTCCTCTTCAACATCTCAGGGCTAAGTTGGCTGAGAAGGATGAGGAAATTTCTGCTCTAAAATTGTCTCATTTCGCTGCCATGGACCAGTTGCACATCTCTTATGGGCTCGAGCATGATGGGTTGGTTGAAGAAAACTTCAGATTGTAGGCTGCTCTAGATCAGACTCAAGCGGCTCTAGAGTTGGAGAAATCCACAAATACTGCTAACTTACAGGGGCTCTTTGACATGTTTAAATCTAATCCACCATCCTCCTCCGTACCTACTCCTCCTTCTTAGATACCTTCAAAAACTATCGTCCTTCCAGTACTTCTTGCCTTCTGTTTTGTTTTGTTGAAACTTGTTGATGTACTTATCTGACTATATGTCTATGTTGTAGTTTTGTTTGACTCTAGTTCTACTTGCTTCCTAATCTATTATGTTCTTCTTATAGCTAACTGAGTATTTTTAATTCTTGTGAAAGTGATTATTCCTTGGGAAGGTCTAGTTTTATCTCTTGTTGCAGGATTTAATGATGCCAAAAGGGGAAATTTGTTGGTGTACTCACGTACAAGTCTGTGGTGTACTCACGTAAGAGTTTGTGTTGACTAGTTAAAGTAATTAACAAAGAGGTTTGTCATCATCAAAAAGGGGGAATTATTTAGATCACCTAAAAGAGAATTTGGATGATTGACAAAAGGAACATGTTGCGCTGACATGTCACCAACTTAACCAAGTAAGTTTGGGAAAAGATATAGACGTTAAGAGTTTAAATCGAAGGAACAACTTAATATGTCTCCAAATCCTAATAGGTGTATATAGACAAATTTGTGTTAAAGAAGAAAGCAGCTTAGTTGAAGGAAGTCAAGTCAGAATAGAAGAAGGAAGTTTTGGAAGTTTCGTAAACTCTATAAATAAAGAACGAATTCTCCAAAGAATGGTGTACTTACATAGAGAGAAATCCATTCTAGCTATTGAGAGAGTTTTCAATTGTAAAATTATTCTTGAGAACAAATTGAAAAAGTTTATTTCAAGAGTTCTTGCGAAGTCGTTTAGGAGTGGCAGTATAGTTTGACCTTTAAGTTGAGGGAAACTTAAGGATATTATTGGAACATAAGCCTAGGGAGGCTTGTGTTGTGGGTTAAAGAATTAGAGTTTATAATTCCTTAGATTACGTAGGTTTGTAATATGTGTAATTCACAAGTTGTTTTAGCGAAGCTTAAAAGTTAAATTAATTCTTCAGTAATTTACTATTGAGTTTCTTGTTAAACATAAATATTACATATTACTGGCACGTTCCTTAGAATAGTTACTGGAGGGCATAATTCTAACATAAGGGAATCCTAGCTCTTCCATCATACTCCTCAGAAAACACCATTCAATGGAGTCATAAGCCTTCCTGAAATCCACCTTCATGACACATTTAGGCGAGAACCCCTTCCTAGTAAACCACTTCAAAACTTCATGGTTGAATAACACATTGTCTAGGATGCTCCTCCCTTCGATAAAGGCAGTTTGTGAAGGACTCACAATGTCTCTAATGATATATTTAATTCTACATGTTAAGATCTTAGTTATGATTTTATACACCATTGTACAACATGCAATGGGCCTATAATCCTTCACTTTTGAGGGGGAGACAACTTTGCGTATTAGAGTGACATCAGTACAACTAAAAGACTTGAGCAGTTTACCTGATTTGAAAAAATCTTTAATAGCAAAAATGAGCCCTTCCTCAATAATAGTCGGGTTGGTGGTCAAAAACTCCAATGCGAAACCATCTACACTTCGGGCTTTTTCATGTGGCATGGCATAGACTGCATTTTTTATCTCTTGGTCTATGACAACTGTGATCAGCTAACATTTTTGCTGGTAAGTCAAGCACTTCCCTCTCTGTATCAATAAAGAATCCGGGTATGTCATCAAATTAGCTTCAGTACCCATGAGATTCTTAAAAAAGGTTATAAGCTCATGCTCCACATGTACCGGGTCGGTGAGCTTGATCTTAAATTTTGTATAAATATTCGTCATAGTGTTCGTACTTACTTGAAATTTACATTAAGCATGGAAATATGTTGAGTTAGCATCCCTATAATGTATCCAGGAAGCTCTGGACTGCTGTCGAAGGACCTGCTCCTCCATACCACTCCATTTCTTAATTTGCATAAGGGTCTCCTTCTCGTCATCAATAAGTACTTGGTCCAATGGTTGACTGATCATTTCAGTCTGAATGAGAGTTAACCTTTGTCTCGCCCGATTTATCCTTTGGCAATATGAAGCCACATAGGCATTTATGTTCTTCAAACTAGCTTTCAAATGATTGAGATTTTTACTCAGCTAGAATATCTTTGTGCCCTTGCAATGCCTGTTCCATACCTCAGACCAAAAACTACATAAATCAGGATGTTCCATCACAACATTGAATAAGCTAAAAGGCCTAGGGTTCAATGACACTATGAGCTCATGTTGTTTGTAGATTAGAGAGTGATATGATATCGTAGGATTTAGGAAATCATCCTTGACATGGCCATTCTTTGGAACCGTTTGAGTTTCCTAAAAGCCTAGACAATCTTGGTATATACCTGAGTCTGTTGGTCTTGCTTATTACAAAAAGTATAGTACCATCCAATATGCCTCAAAGTTGTGAGTTGGAGTGTATAAAGGTAATCCTGGAACTCCCGAGTTTCAGCTTGCATGATAGGGGTTCCCAACCTATCCTTAGAAGATAAGACATTGTTGAAAACTCCACTCAATAGGAAGGCAGCTTGAACAGTTTGCTTGATATCATACAAGTCATTCCATAAGATCTTCCTCTGTTTTGCTCAATTTTTATCATAGACAACTGTAAAGTCAATGTTAAAAATTTTCACCTACATCCTCTACCTTATAGTGTGTACATTGTTCAGCCACCATCAAAATCTGTAGTTGAATGTAGGACTTCCAAAACATCCATATCCTCCAATTATGCACCATAGGGTAATTACAATAGGGCTTCCACCCTCCTTCATTTTTTCTCAAGATATCTTGTGCCTTATGCTCTCTAATTCTACTTTCTAAACAACCAAATGCATCAACCTTATTCTTTTGAAAAATAGATCAATGACCCTTTCTATTTTAGGGGCTGGTTTAGGTGCCTAACATTCAAAGTTATGACAATCATGGGGGGTTATGAGCAATCCTTGGGTCACCATCTAAACCCATTCCAAGGGTGGGCTGATGAATCCCTTCGGAAGACATAGATGCTCCTCAATTTGCTCTAGACGTAGTACCCTGAAGCTGGAGTTAGGGTGTAGAGGCACCATGTCTCACACTAGGCTGTTGAACTTGAGAGTGATCTGAGCCAACCATTTCATTCGTTGCCATAATGGGCACCCCATATACTGATTGGACCTCATGTCAAGAATTCAATATTAGTCGAGGTTTCCTTTTCCTCCTTCTATTCCTTTTTTTTTTTGGGAACCTCCTGAAATGGTTCATCCACAGGCTTGGGTGTACTCAACCAGCAATTCTTCGTAATGTGACCAAAGTTCAAGTACACAATATAGAATCTTTGTCGCCATTAATAATGCACAACTTGTAGAAAGGTTCTTGAAAGTGTGACGATCTCAGTGTTGTCCAAGAGAGGTTGAGACACATAAACCTCAATCAAAACACGAGCATAGGATATTCGTTCCATCTCAGTATTCACTCTATCCGCATACATAGGTCTCCCTACAACACTAGCTACTTTATTTAAAGCTTGTTTGGACCAATACCCCACTGGTAATTCCAGAAAAAAGACACAAAAAGGAACCACAATTAAACTATTGGGGTCAAATTCAAATTCAAGTACCCATCTCTAAAGAACAAAAGGCTTATTATGCAACATATAAGGGCCTCCCATAAGAATTTGGTCACAATATTAAGTTAACTCGAATCTTTATATGAAATAACCATCACCGTGTGAAAACATTTAGGGTGGAGAACCAACCCAGGCATATGATATACAGTGGATGATTGATTTAAGGTACGACGTGTCTCTATCAACATAACCAATCAGAGAATTCTTCCAATAGCAATACTAAGACTTCAAGTCATCCTCAACTATGGTCACCACCAACTTCCCCTACTTACTGCTAAGAGGTATATATGAAGGGCTTTACCATGTGAACTCATACGATTCTCCTGATAATCAGTTTTCTCAGTCGGCGTGACTTGGGTAGATGTCGCCACTTTCGAGAACTGTAGTCAGCGAGCTGCCTATGTACCATCACTGCTCCATATTCCTTCTCATACTCCATCTTATGTAACACTGGCTCTAGTTTTACAATCTTTAGGGATTGATTGAAATCTGGGTGGTAGGAATGTACCAAATGTTATTGTCCATAGTCGACAACTAATTCCATCCACCAGAGTGATGAATTTTTCTGGGCAGGTTGCTAAGTTCTACACTTTCAATTTGAGGTGCACGTTAGTAGTCCAGCCTTTCCTGTGCCAATAAAAAATGTGTGCTCATGCCATCTCTAGCTCGAAGACGATCATATTGCAATTTTTCAAGATGGAACTTATGGGTGAATGGAGAATGATCAGGGATTATCTAGAAGGATTTCTTTGATATGTGATTGATTGTTGTTTTCCAAAGTATGTAATATATGCATGTTAACTTCCTTGTAGTATTATTGTGCAATACATGTGTGGAAAACTAGAAGATAATTTTGAATGACTTCATGTTATAATCTCATGCGATGTACCTATTTATTTACTTCTGGTTTTCAAGTTGGTTGTTCATTGTAATTATGATTGTGCATGCTATTTGTGAGTGATTGATGACTTAGGTACCACACTGTGAAGGAATACTAAGAGTTGCTTCGAATACCATGCTTGGTATGTACTAACACTGGTTGACTCGGGTACTACACTGGTACACTAACAGTTTACATATAGGTTCCATGAGAGGACTAGATGTGTACATTTGGGATCATATGGAACATGTTTCATACATTGGTTAAGCAGAGGATTTTCATTGGTAATATGTACTATGTTATGATTGTTAGTATATATGTTGGCATGTATTTCTGTTCTGTAGTTACTTGTTTAAATTTATGTTTGTGGTGCATATAAAATCAAGGGACAGAGAGTCCGAGCTATGTTATACTATTGGGATTATAATTGTATGTGATCTGTTTTGCTATGTTGTGCTTACAAGGCTAGGCTAATGATAGGGGGTTTATAGTATAGTTTAAATGTTGGGACTGGTTATGGTTGTTCACTATTTGGAACATATCTTATAAGGGGGATAGGAGTCAAGGTGGTTTGGCAGGGGTATGGATTGAGGTTTACTAAAACGTGTCAAGGGACAGGGTGTTGGCATGAGAACTTGAGGGAGATTAGTAGGTTGGCTAATAGAGTATTACTGGATTTTTTTTGGAGGGAATCTCTATGTGATTGAGGGGTTAGGTTATGATCTTATATGAGGGTAGAATGGCCTAAATAGTGGAGTTGGCAGCAAAAGGAGGTGGGGTGATTTGAGATAAAGTGTACGGATTCCGAAGAGTACTACTTGTTGCATGAGTGGTGCTAAAAGGGGCGGGGTCTTAATTTATCTTTAAGTTGCATGTTTCATTTAGTTAATTACATAATGTTATGTGGTGAATTCGGGTTTGCCAATGATGCCTATCAGTACATTTTGTTTGTACTGATACTACTCTTGCTATGCCACTTGGCATAGTCTGGTTGCAGGATTCAGTGACATTTCTTTTGTTAAGACGAAGATGATCTCCTCTTAGTTGTGTCCTATTTTCTTTGTATATTACATCCTCTTAGTTTCTCTTGTACTTATTTAGACAAATTCCTTGGGAGGGTTTCTTTCGGTAGGTTTGTAAAAATGATGATTTTATACTATATTTATTCTTAATCAAGTTATTAAAAGAAATTGTTATGGTGTTAATTATTTCCGCAATGCAGTTATAAAATTGGGTTGTAAGGGTTTTCCTATTGGTGTTAGAGTATGTTCCCGCATGGCTTGGCAGATTGGGCCGTTACACCACCGTTGAAATGTCCATAATCATGGTGACATGAGAGATTGTTCTTCCTGTGCGATCTTCCTTGAAAATCTTAGAGCTTTGGGCATCCATGGTTGTCACATTCTTTGTACAAAAAGGTAGCTAATTTTTAGGGTTTTGGTCTTATGGATTGGCTGGCCTTTCATATAATATTGTGAGCTCCAAAATTTTTGAATTTTATTTCAAGCTAAAATATTCATCTAGACAAAGTCAGATGACTTCTAGAAGACAAAAAACATAGATAAGCTACTTTCGTGATTAATTACTATAAGTTGAATAACTATTTAGATATTCAACTCTATCTTGTTGTGTTTTATAGAAAGTGAAATAGTGATAAGGAGTTACAGAGAAGTCCTAGTAAGGTCCATAATTGTGATAGGATCATCAAAAGAGTTGGGTTCCATTTTAGTAGCAAATTTTTAGGGTTTTGGTCTATCCCCTGGATAGCTATATATGGTGCATTAAAAAAGAAAATGACAAGAATATCCATTATTACTAGCATTTCAAAATGTATTAACAGAAAATGATCTAGGAATGGAATTCAAGCTCCTTATAAAAAGGAAGTACATTGTTTCTTGATAATTTAATAAGTTGTATTGACGGGGCAAAACCATTCTTTCAATGTTTAGATTAATTCCAACCTATTGGTCTATTTGTGGAAGTTTTTTAGCTACGTAAAAGTTTCATAAATCCAATACAACACCATATTCGGTGTAATCTCACAAATGGGATAAATAATCGAAAAAAAAAAGATAGAAATTTAGTATACATGCTTATAAAGATTGATTTTTAGTACGCTTTTAATGAATTTGAATGATCATGCATTTATACCAAATTGAGAGCATCCATATATACTTTAGCATAAAAGTTGAACCATTAATATATATATGATAAATCATATCCATAGACACAAGACTCTGTTGATTCATGATCCAATTTTAAGCCTATGCATTATTAATTAAATTGGAAAGATCTAATAATTGTTTAGAGATAAGTGAATCAGTTTTCAACAATTATTTTTCCCCAAAGACTTGTGTAGATTGATAAAAAGTAGTGTGTTGTGGAGATCAATAAATGGACTCAACAAGTTGTCACGACCCAAAGTACACTATAGATGTGACCTGGTAAATAGGACCCCGAGAGGTCCTAAACTAGCCACTTGATATAAGCATGATACTATGAATATCAAATAAAGGGAATACAACATAAGAACGAGATATAAGTCTCAAAGCACTTTCAACTCATAAGAAAATATCAAGAGAGTACATGACTAAAATAATACGGAAATCAACTATGTTTGACAAGCTTTCTACTACCATAGATATGGTTATGAAAAACCCCTAAAAAATGTACAAAGTCTAAAAACTGAAAAAGACATTGAAAGCAACAAAAGATTAGTAATGGCCATTCCCTCTAACAAGGAGGACTCACCAATCTGCTAGTATTGCTGAATCAATCCAACTAGCCACAACCAGATGGAGGAGCGTTAGATCCTATATTATGAAACAATATAGGCACAATGTACGCGTCAATACTTTGAGTGTATTGACTATGATGAAAATGCATAGACATAAAAATGGTAATATGAGAAGTTCAAACATGATAATGCATGACCGAATAAAACATATTAAAGCTTATCAAGAAAAAATCATAAATCATGGAACAAGGTCAATGAAACATTTGAAAAGTCATAAGAAAGCTTAAATCAAATCATTTAAGAGGTCATAAAAACTTTGAAGAAAACATAGTTCTTTTGTGGGATATTTACCATTAACTGACATAGACCATGTGAACTATAACATGGAATCCGGTGACTTTCTCAAGCCAAAAAGGGATTTTCCTACTTGAAAAGGTAAGGATCATATATTTTAGCTTAGGCAGATACACTAGATATATCTTTCAAAGAAAAATCCTACGTGGGCACATAGTTAGGGACAAGGGAATTGCTTCTAAAGATTAAACCTCTAATAGCAGTATGGCCTCCATTCCAAAGTATTCTCGGTACTAAGTAAAATCCCAATGAAAATAAGCATAATCACAATACTTTGATCAAAAGTAAGAATCTAGTAATACCAATTCAATCAAATCGTCATATCATAGAATAGCCTTTCAAAATCATGATTTCATAACATATTTATAAAGACATTTATATAAGCATCTAAACCATGATCATATTTAATAGTGAGCAAATCATTTCGATACTTTATCAAAAAGCATCCTTCATTCAAAATTTCCTTAATTTCATGTTGCATGTATAATTTTAAAATCATAGTTCATATTCATAATGTAGACATATTGCATGGGTTCATACGAAATTCATTGAAAAAACAAGTAATTTAATAAAATTATGCATAAGCAGATCAATTATAGACAACTGAATCATAAACAATTGTACCAATGAAGAATTTAATGAAACCCTAGAAAATTGGGTTGAAATAAAAAGAGGAATTGAGTTTCTTTTGGGATCCAATGAACGAAAGGAATCTATTGGTGAATTTTACACATACCTTGGGTAATCAAAACCCTAAAGAGTGAAGAAGAAACCTTAAACTTTGAAGAAACCCTAGCCTTTTTCCTTAAGAGACTTGAGAGAGAATTATAAAAGATGAACTTTAGGGATTTTGGGGTTTTGAGCAAATGAGAGGGAATGGGTAGATTAGGAAAAGTAAAATCAGTTATAGGACCTTAAAATGCTCTAGAAACAACGTAGTTTAGGTGTTAAGAGGTTAGGAAAAGACCCAAATGATCATGATTAAGAATTGCCAAGAAGGTTCTACAGACCGGCCTACGGTCCGTATGAACTTCTAGGCACTGTCCTGTTGGTCCATAGAACGTGTACATTAAGTTAATAATTTTTAACATTTTCCATGGAAGACTTCTACAGCCCGTGTAACTTTCTACGGCCCGTAGGCCTCAACCTTAGATCCAAAGTCACTTAAATTTTTACTAAGTCTGGAATCTTTCTATGGACCATCCTATGGCCCATCAAACTTTCTATGGGCTGTGATGGTGGTCCGCAGACCCACATCTGGGACTTGACATTTTAAAATTTCTTAACTCACCTTCTACGACTAGGTTCTGCGAACCCTAGAACTTGTACAAAGCGTGGACCATTTCGTAGACCAGTGCACCAACAACCTTTTCTAAAGTTTTCCTCTCCAATTCAACTTACCAATTTCCAAGGTCTTACAATATCTTCTCCTTGAGAACATTCGTCCTCGAATGGGACTCAAGGTAGCATGAATAGAGTAGAGAGAGATCTAAAAGCCCAACATGAATGCAAATCACATCAAAATGCACATAAACAAGGAGTAATCACCCCAAGATAATCATAACTCAAAAATCAAGTTTTCATGCATATGCATGCACATGGAAATATGAGGATGACTAAAATGCATTAATCCAAAAGAGTACACATGAGGAACTAATACCTCAAGCTAGAATAGGAGCGGAGGAACAAAGACGGGGATACTTGGACATCATGTTAGCTTCATTTTCCCCAGCAGCACACACAACTAATTGATTCCTCCAAAGAACCTTTACGATGCAACTTCTTTTTTCCTCACTTCCAGACTTGACGATCAAAGATTTCGACCAGAACCTCTTCATAAGAAATACTTTTCTTAACTGCCAAACATTCGAATGTCCCTATAAAAGTAGGACCACCAAAACACTTTTTCAATAAAGAAACATTGAATACCAGATGCACCGATGCCAAATCAGAAATAAAATATAATTCATAGGCTACCTTACCAAAGCGCCTCAAAATCTGATATGGGCCTACATAACTGGGACTAAGCTTCCTTTTCTTTTCAAATCTCATCACACCCTTCATAGGTGATATTTTTAAGTAAACCCAATCACCAACCTCGTATTCAAGATCTTTCCTTCTAACATCGACAAAAGACTCGACTTTGAGCCATTTTAAACCTCTCTCTAATCAGTCAAACCTTATCCATAGACACATGAACCAACTCAGGCCCTATCAAAGCGACCTCAGAAAATTCAAACCTACCAACATGAGTCCTACACCTCAAACAATAGAGAGCCTTAAATGGACCCATTTAAATACATGAGTGATAGCTATTATTGTAAGCAAACTCAATCAATGGGAAATGATCATCCCAATTACCCTTAAAGTCAAGCACAAAAGCTCTCAACATATGCTCCAATGTTTGAATAGTAAAGCTCAACTTGACTATTGTTCAAAGGATTAAAAGACGTGATAAGCTTCATTTGAGTGCCAAGACCTTTCTGAAACAACCTCCAAAATTGATAAATAAACTGAGTACCCTTTTCAGAGATAATTGATAAAGGCACTCCATGCTACCTCATCATTTAATAAATATAAATCCTAGAATAGTCTCCGGCTGAAGTGAGGTCTTCGCTAGAAGAAAATGAGCAGACTTAGTCATTCAGTCCATAATAATCAAAATCGAGTCAAACTATCGATGAGTACAAAGTAAACCCGTAATGAAGTCCATATTCAAATCTTCCCACTTCCCAGTAGGAATGCTAATCTCTCGAGCCAAACCTCCTAGTTTTGGATGCTCAACATTCACTTGTTGAAAACTAGGACATTTAGCTACAAATTCTGCAATATCTTTCTTTATCCCATTCCACCAATAGACCTCCAAAAAATTACGGTACATCTTGGTGGCTCTCGGGCGAATAGATATCAAGAACTGTGAGCTTCAACCAAATCTGATCCCTCAACTCACAAACATTCAAAACACACAAACAACCTTCGTAACAATGAACACCATCTACCCCTTGGGATAAAGCCATAATGGCTTTTTGGAAAACTAACTTTTTCAACTCAAGCATAAGCAGATCAAGATCTTGTTTAGCTTTCACATCCAATATGAGAGACAATTATGAACCATTCTGAACAATGAAATCACCTTCCTCGAAATCAACAAAGAGAACATTCAATCGAGCTATTCTATGAACATAACGAACTAACTCTTTCTTACCATCCTCAACATGAGCGAAACTACCCATCGAAAATTGACTAAGTGCATCGGCAACTACATTTACCTTTCTCGGATGATAAAGGACACTCATATCGTAATCCTTCAACAACTCAAGACATCTCCTCTAGCAAAGATTCAAATCCATTTTATTAAACATGTATTTCAGACTCTTATGATCGGTAAACACATCCACATGAATACCATAAAGATAGTGTCTCTAAATCTTTAAAGCAAAAACCACCGCCGCTAACTCTGAGTCATGAGTCGGATATTTTTTTTTACACCTTCAATTACCTCAAAGCATAAGCAATAACCTTCCCACGTTGCATTAAAACAAAACCAAGACTAATTCATGAAGCATCAATCAAACTACAAAACCATTTTATCCTTCCGGTAACGTCAAAATAGGGGCTGAAGTGAGTATATCTTTCAACTCTTTGGAAAATTTTCTCACATGCTTCTGACCATTAAATTTTTACCTTCTTCTGAGTTGACATATTCAAAGGCAAAAAAATACAAGAAAATCCTTCCACAAACCTTCTATAATAACCGGACAAACCCAAGAAACTCTGAATATCTGAAGTGGAAAGTGGTCTAGGGTGGTTCTTGACTAACTCAGTCTTCTTAGGATCATATTAAATACCCTCTCAAAAGAAAATATGGCAAAGGAAAGCAATGGACCTCAACCAAAATTACTGTTGCTGAACTTAGCAAATAATTGATGATCCTTGGGAATTCGCAACACAATCCTTAGCTGATCAACATGCTCGTCCTTATTCATGACTAAATTAAAATATCATCGATAAACATAATAAAAACATGTCAAGATATTGCTTGAACACCCTATTCATTAGATCCACGAACATCGTCGGGGGCATTAGTCAAACAAAACAACATCACAAAAAACTTATAGTTACCATACCGAGTTTGAAAAGTCATCTTCAGCATGTCACTTTCCCTTACTTTCATGTGATGATACCCTAATCTAAGATCTATCTTTGAGAAGAAACTCGCACCTTGGAGTTGATCAAACAAGTCATTTTTTCTTGGAATAGGATACTTATTCTTCACTGTGACCTTGTTCAATATCCGATGTCAATACACATATGAAGTGAACCATCCTTCTTTCGGGTAAACAACACTAGAGCACTCCATGGTGAGATATTTGGTCTAATGAAACCCTTATCCAACGAGTCTATCAACTGATCCTTTAACTTTTGAAGTTCTACCGAAGCCATGTGGTAAGGAGAAATAGAGATAGGTTGTATATTTGGAAGAAGATTAATACCGAAGTCTATTTCCCTTTCGAGAGGGACACCGAAGATCATTAGGAAACACTTTCAAAAACTCATTAACAATCTGAAGTGACTGAAGAGTAGGGGTTTCTGAGTCCGTATCCCTAATCCAAACAAGATGATAGATACAACCTTTAGATATCATTTCCCTAGCCTTTAGGCAAGAGATAAACTGACCTTTAGGTGTTGAATTTCCACCCTTCCATTCTAAGATAGGTTCATTTAGAACCTTGAATGTTACCACTTGGGTATGAAAATCTATTGAAGCATAACCTAATGGAACCGATCTATCCCAAGAATAACATTGAAATCTAACATGTCAAGCTCTATAAGATCAACTGAAGTGACTCTATGAGAAACATAACTGGAAAATTTCTATAGACTAATCTAGCAATAATGGAGTCACCAACAAGTGTAGAGATTGAAAAGGTTCTAAAAGAATTTTGGGACATACATCAAACTTCATGGCCACGTAAAGAGTAAGAAAAGACAATGTAGAACCTGGATAAAGCAATGCATATACATCAAGTAGACAGACTCGTAACATACCGGTCACCATATTTGGAGAACCCTCATGATTAGGTCGAGTCTAAAGATCATAGAATATGTTCCAATGAGGAGCACCACTCGAAATAGAAGCACTAGGCTGAATCTGATGGCCATCTTTATCCTTTATAGCTTGTTAAGGACAATCCCTTGTATAGTGACCACTCTTCCCACAATCATGGTTAACATCGGTACCAGCTAAGTATTTCCCCGAATGACTCTCTCCACACTTTTGGCAAGTGGGAATAGAAGATTAACTCGAAAACACTTCCTTGAGGCTTAGGGTTAGACTTCCTATCCTTGTTGAAATTTTTAGGCAGAGCATTTAAAGAATTCTTACCAAAAAACTTTTTCTGAAACTGAGATCGTCCATGTCCACCGGACCTAGAGTGAACCAAATCACCACCATTCATTCTTTCCCTATTTGACTCCCTAGCCTTCTCCTTTAGCTTTTTCTTTATTTATTGGGAATGAATAATTAGTCTCCAGATGTCCATCTCCTTAATTAACATGGCGGTTCAACATTCCTTTACCACCATCTTGGACATACCCCGACACAAATTTAATCATCCTTGCCCCAGAGTCAGAAACCATAGTAGGAGAATCCATATACAATTGAATGAATTTCAAAGAGTACTCCTTCAGACATGGGTTTCCTTGCTTTAGGTTTATGAATTCTTACACTTTCACTTCCCTCATCTCAAGGGGAAAGAAATGTTAGGAAATGCTCCTTTGAACTCGTCCCAATCCAAGGATCCCACATCCAACTCTCATTCCTCTTTCCATTGCTCAAACAAAATTTGAGCAACACCCTTGAGTTGGTAAGCAGCCAAGTCCACCTATTCCACTGGAGTCACACCCATAATGTCCAAAATCTTGTGTATCCCCTCAACGAATTCTTGTGGATCCTCATCATCTTTAGACCCATAAAATTTGAGGATTCATCCTCATAAAGTATCTAACACACGTTGTCATCTTACCCACATTTGGGTTCATGAGAGCTACAACCTCCATGTTCTCTTGAGTGTTCATAGCTTGAGCCAACACTTGGAAAGTGGGTCTTAACTCGGCAAGTGACACTTGCTCGGCCAAAGGATTGACCGAATCTTGAGGAACTTCCATTTCCACATTGTCACCAACATTTCTTCTCACAAGAGCACTTCGAAGACGCATTTTCTGAAAAATGCAAAATAAGAGTTAGGAGGAAGACCTTTATAGAGTTAAACTCTATCGCATGACAGTTAAGTAGTGAAAGAAGTGAAGTTTTCGAAATGTCTTATAGCCTTCTATTCATAAATGTGATCCGCTTCACACTCATGAACAAAACTATACTCGACACGGTCTGTTAGACTCCTAAAGTGTTTATAACTCAATGCTCTGAATATTAAGCCTGTCATAACTCAAAGTACATCCTAGATGTGGCATGGTTAATTGGTTGCTGAGAGGCCCTAAACTAGCCACTTGACATAAGCATGACACAATGAATATCATATAAAGAGAATACAACATAAGAACGAGATATAACTCTCAAAACTCATTAAACTTATAAGGAAATATCAAGAGAGTACATGACAACAAATAATGCAGAAATAAAGTATGTCTAACAAGCCTTCTACTACCATAGATGTGGTTAGGACAAACCCCTAAACCACGTACAAAGTCTAAAATTTGAAAAGACATTGAAAGCAATAAATGATTGATAATGTCCATCTCACGACCCAAGGTACGCCCTAGATGTGACATGGCGTACAAGACCCTGGAAGTTCTCATACAAGCCACTTAGCATACATACATACAAGATCATAGAGATTAAGAGTTCAAAAGACAGTGTTATATCAAAGCTTTTAAGAAAATAGTGGAAGTCTACATCTCATGTCTCAAATCCAATCTAACAGTAGAAAAGAAATAAAGTTTGGGACGTAACTGAATACAATGCCAATATGAACAAAACATAAAGGTAAGAAAAACTAGGTTATGTCTTCGAATGGATGAGGACTCACCAAGTCTTCACAATTCTTCTAATAAGCTCTAGCCACGAGTAGATGGAGAATCGCCACACCTTACATCACCAAGTCAATGTAGGCAAGAGTATGCGTTAGTACAATCAAGTACCAAGTATGATATCAAAGCATAAAATCATTTAAAACATGCTAAAATGGGACATTTTCATGATATGCAATGACCAAGCTAAACATGATAAAGGTTTAAAAACATGACACATAAATCCTGGTCAAAGTAAGCTAAACATCTTTACTTTACTTGAGAAACATCATAGAAGCACTTTAGTTCATTGTTTATGGGAAGTAGCCTTAACCGACATATAAGACCATGTGAGCTATCAACATGGAATCCGGTGTATAACCCCACACCAATAGGGCCACCCTACTTGCCAAGGTAGGACCCTTTACTTAACATATAGCTTACGTGGATCCAATCGGTACTAAGCATAATTCCCACGGATTAGGCATGGTTCAATTATCATAATTAGACATCGGTAATCACCTCTTGCCTATCGTTAGTCATAAGTTCATTATTAGTAGACTTGGGTGATCGCCTCTTGTCTATATTACGGAACATAGGTGATCACCTCTTGTCCCTTAGAATAGCTCATTAATCATCAATTCAAGGTTAGTTGAGAAATCCTTTCTACATGTTATAAATTCTTACATGTGACAAAACCTTTCACATTTATGGGTTAAATAATACATGAGAATTCCTTTCACACTCAACAACATCATCAATATATCATATACTTTAGTACTTCAATCTGAAAGCACCCTTAATTCATCATTTACTTCATATGAGACATGCATAGTTTCATTAACTTCATCTTTGCATAGTTCATCATGCTCATAATTTGTAAATCATTGGGTTCACATAGATTCATGGAAATTCCTGTTAAATCATTCCATTCAATGCAAACTCATTCTTAGAAAGCCATAGACATGTCAATTTGACCATGATTGAAGGAACCCACATAATAGAGTAAAATCATAGTTTTTGATTGAACATGCTTACTTTCATAAAACCATCATTCATAATCTCATTATGAAAAGACCTAGCTTAGGAATCATAATTCATGCATGGATTCATAGAGATTTCACGTAATTCATCACTACATAATTCAACCCACCAATCAAAGTATAGATTTCAAAATTTGGGGAAATAGCATGGGTTCATCAAATTTCTACATCAAATCATGCTAATTTATGCTGTAAATTATTTTATCATGCTAGATCGTGCACTAGAAATCATAAAATCAAAAATTGGAAATCATAATTGAAGAACCCATAAGAATTGATCAAAACCCTAACTTAATTTTTGGGAATTTGATCCATGAAAATTGAAGAGGACTAGGGACCCATTGGAGGATAGAGCTCAAATGGTGAATGCTAACATACCTCAACAAAGCCCACAAAAGTTGTTAGAAATCAATGGTCTTCAATGGAGGATCCTAGCATAAGAGGACTTTTCTAGAGAGAGAAATATTTGAGAGAGAGGAATTTTTGGAATGATTTAGAATGAGTGAAATCAGGCTTAGGAAGCTTATATAGGGTCTGGGTTAAGGGCATAACCGACTTAGATTAGGAGTTAGATATTTAGGGAAAAGACCAAAAAACCCTTAATTAAAAACTGTCGGGACCCATTGACGGTCAGGACTTACGGTCCGTAAGTTGACCTACGGACCGTCCTGTTCCTCTGTCGATTGGTTGAAAGACTGTCCACTTAGGCCTTCAATCGACGACACCCATGTACGGCTCGTGGTCCCAACGATGGTTCATCATGTTGCTCTGTAGTTCAGGGTTCTGAGACTTGGCAACCTTAGGACTTTTAGTGGCAAACTACAGTCCCCACCTATGGTGCGTCATCCCATCTACGGCCCGTAGGTGGCCTCCTTCACTAGCACCAGAACCCAGAAAACTTCAAAAATTTTCCACCCTTGAATCTGGGGTATTACATTATCTTCCCCTTGGGAACATTCGTCCTAGAATGAAAATCAAGATATCATAAGGAGGGTAAGAACAAGAACTAACAACCCCAACCTAGAATGCAATCACATAGATGCACATATCCAAGGAGAAAAACATCAACTCCAAGCTAAAGCATGTTCAACACATCATTTCATGAAGACTTTATGCAACTCATATTCAATGCATATAATCATAGAAAAATCAGTCAAGTTAACTCATTTTCACAACATTTATACTCTTCATGAACATGCATAATGAGGAATCATGAGAATGTCTAAGAGACATGCGACCAAAAGAACGAACCATGAGGAACTAGGTACCTCAAGCTAGAGTAGGATCGAAAGGAAAGAGATGAGGATATCGGGACATCATATCGGCCTCGGCCTCCCAAGTAGCACCCTTAACTAATTGATACCTCCAAAGAACCTTCACGGAAGCAACCTCCTTATTTCTTAACTTTCGGACTTGCCGGTCTAAAATCTCAACCAGGACTTCTTCATAGGAAAGACTACCCTTTATGCCAAGATTCTCCAATGGCACTATAGTCATCGGATCACCAACACATTTCTTCAACAATGAGACATGAAAAATCGGATGCACCGATGCCAAATCATTAGGCAACTCAAGTTCATAAGCAACCTTACCAATACATCTCAAAATCTGATATGGGCCTACATAACAGGGACTAAGCTTCCCTTTCTTCCCAAATGTCATTACACCCTTCATGGGTGAAATTTTCAAGTAAACCCAATCATAAACATCAAATTCTAAGTCTCTCCTTCTAACATCGGCATAAGACTTTTGTTGACTTTGGGCCATTTTTAACCTCTCTCTAAGAAGTCAAACTTTCTTAATAGTCTCATGCACCAATTCGGGGCCTATCAAAGAAACTTCACCAACTTCGAACCAACCAAAGGAGATCTACACCTCCTACCATAGAGGGCCTCAAACGAAGCCATGCCAATACTAGAATGGTAGCTATTGTTATAAGTAAACTCAATCAAAGGCAAATGATCATCCCAATTACATTTGAAATCAATTACACAAGCTCTCAACATATCTTCCAAAGTTTGTATAGTACGCTTCGCTTGCCCATCGGTTTGAGGATGAAAGGCCGTACTAAGCTTAACACGAGTACCAAGACCCTTTTGGAAAGATTTCCAAAATTGAGAAGTAAATTAGGCATGATCGGAGATAATGGATAAGGGCACTCAATTCAATCTAGCCATTTCCCTCAAGTATAATTTAGCATAATCTTCCGCCGCATAAGAAACCTTGATGGGAATGAAATGGGCTGATTTTGTCATACGATCCACAATAACCCAAATCAAATCGTATTGTCACCGGGTGCTTGGTAAACCAACAATGAAGTCCATATTCACATCTTCCCACTTCCAAGTAGGAATACTAACGTCTTGGCTCAAACCTCCCGGCTTTTGGTGCTCAACTTTCACTTGTTGACAGTTAGGACATTTAACCACAAACTCCGCAATATTCTTCTTCATCCCATTCAACCAATAGACCTCCCGCAAATCATGGTACATCTTGGTAGCTCCCGGGTGAATGGAATATCGAGAACTATGGGCTTCCGATAAAATTTGTCCTCTTAAGTCATCTACATTGGGAACGCACAAACGACCTTGATATCGAAGCACACTATCTCACCCTTGGGAGAAAGCCTCAACGGACTTCTTGACCACCGCTTCCTTCAACTCGACCAAATTAAGATCAAGATCTTGTTTAGCCTTCACATCATGCACGAAGGATGATTTGGAACGATTATGACCATAACACCACCTTTAGTGGAATCAACCAACCGAACACCCAACCGGGCCAACCTATGAACATCACGAACAAACTCTTTCTTACCATCCTCAACATGAGCAACACTACCCATAATAACCGACTAAGAGCATCAGCCACTACATTAGCCTTGCCGGGGTGATAAAGGACACTCATGTCATAGTCTTTTAACAACTCAAGCCACCTCCTTTGGCGAAGATTTAGATCTTTTTGTTTAAACACATATTCCAAACTCTTATGGTCGATAAAAATGTCAACATGCACACCATACAAGTAATGCCTCCAAATCTTCAAAGAAAACACAACAGCCGCTAATTCTAGATCATGAGTAGGATAGTTCTTTTCATGTACCTTGAGTTGCCTTGAAGCATAAGCAATGACTCTTCTGTTCTGCGTAAGAACATATCCTTGCCCAATTCTCAAGACATCACAATAAACCATAAAGCCATCGGACCCTTCCGGTAGAGTCAATATTGGGGCCGAAGTAAGTCTATCTTTCAACTCTTGAAAACTCTTCTCACATGCTTCGGACCAAGTGAACTTAACGTTCTTTTGAGTCAAAGCCGTCAATGGAGAAGAAATCAAAGAAAACCCTTCAACAAATCTCCTATAATAACCGGCTAAACCCAAGAAACTACGAATATCTGAAGGTGATAGAGGTCTAGGCCAATTTCTAACCACATCCGTCTTCTTAGGATCTACCTCAATACCTTAACCGGAGACAATGTGACAAAGGAATGCCACAAACCTTAGCCAAAACTCACATTTACTAAACTTTGCAAAGAGTTGTTGGTCCCTGAGGACATGCAAGACAATCCTCAAACGATCGGCATGCTCACCTTCACTCCTTGAGTAAATCAAAATATCAACAATAAACACACTCACAAACATATCAAGATACTGTCTAAACGCCCTATTCATCAAGTCCATAAATGCGGCCGGAGCATTTGTCAACCCAAATGACATCACTAGGAACTCATAATGGCCATATCTAGTCCGAAAAGCCGTTTTCAGAATATCATCTTCCTTCACTCTCAATTGGTGACAACCCGATCGAAGGTCGATCTTAGAGAAGTAACTAGCCCCTTGAAGTTGATCAAACAAGTCATCTATTCTTGGAAGAGGATACTTATTCTTAATGGTAACCTTGTTCAGTTGGCGGTACTCAATGCACATACGAAGTGAACCATCTTTCTTCCTTACAAACAAGACCGGAGCACTCCATGGAGAAATACTTGGTCAGATGAAACCCTTATCCAACAAGTCTTTCAATTGCTCATTTAGTTCCTTAACTTCCACCGGAGCCATTCTATAAGGAGGAATAGAAATAGGTTGCGTATCCGGGAGAAGGTCAATACCGAAATCTATTTTCCTTTCGGGAGGAATACTGGGTAAATCATCGGAAAACACTTCCAGAAACTCATTAACGATGGGGACCGACTCAAGAATAGGGGTTTCGGAATCTATATCCCTAACCCTAATAAGATGGTATATGCAACCCTTAGAAATCATCTTTCTAGCTTTAAGACAAACAAATTGACCTCTAACCATAGAATTTCCCCCTTTCCACTCTAGGATAGGATCATTTGGTAATTGAAACTTGACCATTCGGGTCCTACAATCAATAGAAGCATAACAAGAATACAACCAATCCATCCCAAGAATAATATCAAAATCTAACATATCAAGCTCTACAAGATCAACATATGTGACTCTATGAGATAAAGAGATGGGACAATTTCTATGGACTCTCTTAGCCACAATAGATTCACCAATCGGAGTAGAGAAATGAAAAGGATCTAGCAACACATCTGGAACAACATCAAACCTCATAGCCACATATGGCGTCACAAAAGACAAGGTAGCACCGGGATCAAGCAAAGCATAAACAATAAAGTGAAAAACTTTTAACATACCGGTAACCACATCGGTAGAACCCTCTTGCTCATGACGAGCCTGACGTGCATAGAATCGGTTTTGCTTCTGATTTCCACTAGAACTCGATGGATTTTGAGGTTGAGTGCGTCGACGGTTATCCCCTTCATTCTTAGTCACTAAGGGGCAATCCCTTATCTTGTGATCCATCTTGCCACAACCAAAAAATGCATAAGAACCAGCTAGACATTTGCCCTCATGCTTCTTCCCACACTTAGCATAAGTAGTCAATGAAGAGCCACTACCATTTCCTCCTTGAGGCTGAGGGTTAGACACGCTATCTTTGTTGGACTTGGGATGAGCATTGGAGGAACCTTGGTCGGAAAACCTTTGTCAAAATCTTGGACGACCATGTCCATCGTACCTTGAATATGAAAAGTTACCATCACAGGTGTTAGCCCTCTTTGTCTCTCTAGACCTTTCCTTGAGGTTTTCTTTTTCTATTTGTTGAGCATACACCATAAGGCGAGAAATATTCATGTCATTGACAAGCATAGCAGTGCCGCACTCTTTAACCAATATTTCGGACACTCCCGAGACAAAATTACTCAATCTTGCCCTAGGATCGACAACTATGGAAGGAGCATATCGGGACAATTGTGTGAACTTCAAAGCATACTCTTTCACACTCATGCTTCCTTGACGAGGGTTGATAAACTCGAGCATCCTTGTCTCCCTCATTTAAAGGGGAAAGAACCTATCAAGGAAAGCAACCTTGAATTTCTCCCAATCAAGAGGACCCTCATTAACCGCCCTCTCACTCTTCCATTGGTTGAACCAAACTTGAGCAACACCCTTGAGTTGATAAGCGGCCAACTCCGCCTTTTCCTCTAGCGTCACACCCGTGATCATCAATACCTTGTACACTTCATCTATGAATTCTTGAGGATCTTCCTCCATCTTAGAACCATAAAATTCTGGAGGGTTCATCCTTGTGAAGTCCCTCACCCTTGATGTCGCCGTACCCATATTTGGTTTCATGGGAGCCACAACCTCTCGTCACGGCTTGAGCCAACAGTTGAAAAGCAGCCCTAAACTCCACAGTAGATACTTGTTCGGCAAAAGGGTCGACCAGAACTTGTGGAGCTTGAGGAGGAGCTTGTTGATCCATATTCTCTCCCGCGTTTCTTCTGACATAAGCTCTTCGGGTCGCCATATCCTGAAACGCATAGGATAGGGATTAGGAGAGAAACATATAGAGTTAAACTCTATGGCATGACTTAGGAGTAAAAAAAAGTGGAGTTTCTTAAACGTCTTATAGCCTCTCATTCATAAATGTGGCGCGCTTCACATTCATGAACAAGACTCTACTCGACGTGGCTTATGAGACATCCTAGGATCTTTCTAAAACTTGGCTCTGATACCAAGTTTGTCATAACCCAAGGTATCCCCCTAGATATGCCATGGCGTACAAGACCCCGGAAGACCTCATATTAGCCACTTAGCATACATACATACAAGATCATAAAGATTAGAGTTCAAAAGAAAATGTCATATCAAAGCTTTTAAGAAAATAGCGAAAGTCTACATCTCATGTCTCAAAGCCAATCTAACATAAGAAAGGAAATAAAGTTTGGGACGCAACCCAATACAATGCCAAGATTAACAAAACATAAAGGTAAGAACAACTAGGCTATGTCCTCGAATGGATGAGGACTCACCAAGTCTTCACAATTCATCTACTAAGCTCTAGCCACTAGTGGATGGAGAATCACCACGCCCTACATCGACAAGACAATGTAGGCAAGAGTATGCGTTAGTACAATCAAGTACCAAGTATGATAGCAAAGCATGAAATCATTTAAAACATGCTAAAATGGGACATTTTCATGATATGCAATGACCAAGCTAAACATGATAAATGTCAGAAAATATGAAACATAAATCATGGTCAAAGCAAGCTAAACATCTTTACTTTACGTGAGAAACATCATAAAAGAACTTTAGTTCATTATTTGTGGGAAGTAGCCTTAACCGACATATAAGAGCATGTGAGCTATCAACTTGGAATCCAGTGTATAACCCCACACCGATAAGGCCATCCTACTTGCCAAGGTAGGACCCTTTACTTAACACATAGCTTATGTGGATCCACTATCTAGTGTCTATCATAGACCATCATCCTATGGTGGCACATAGTTTATGGGACACGGGCAATGGCCACTTGTCCACTCGGTGCTAAGCATAATTCCCACGGATTAAACATGGTTCAATTATCATAATTAGACATGGGTAGTCGCCTCTTGCCTATCATTAGTCATAAGTTCATTATTAGTAGACTTGGGTGATCACCTCTTGTCTACATTAGGGAACATGGGTGATCCCCTCTTGTCTCTTAGAATAGCTCCTTAATCATCAATTCAAGGTTAGTTGAGAAATCCTTTGAACAAGTTATGAATTATTACATGTGAGAAAACCTTTCACATTTATGGGTTGAATAATACATGAGAATTCCTTTCACACTCAACAACATCATCAACATATCATATACTTTAGTACTTCAATCTCAAAGCACCCTTAATTCATCATTTACTTCATATGAGACATGCATAGTTTCATAAACTTCATCTTTGCATAGTTTATCATGCTCATAATTTTCAAATCATATGGTTCACATAGATTCATGGAAATTCCTCTTAAATCATGCAATTCAATGCAAACTCATGCTTAGAAAGCCATAGACAAGTAAATTTGACAATAATTGAAGGAACCCACATAATAGAGTAAAATCATAGTTTTTGATTGAACATGCTTAATTTCATAAAACCATCATTAAATAATTCATAATCTCATCATGAAAAGGCCTAGCTTAGGAATCATAATTCATGCATGGATTCATAGAGATTTCACGTAATTCATCACTTCATAATTCAACCCACCAATCAAAGTATATATTTCAAAATTTGGGAAATAGCATGGGTTCATCCAATTTCTACATAAAATAATTTAAATCATGCTAATTCATGCTGTAAATTATTTTATCATGCTAGATCGTCCACTAGGAATCATAAAATCAACAATTGGAAATAATAATTGAAGAACTCATAAGAATTGATCAAACCCTAACTTAATTCTGGGGAATTTGATCCTTGAAAATTGAAGAGGACTAGGGGCCCAATGGAGGAAAGAGCTCCAATGGTGAATGCTAACATACCTCAACAAAGCCCACAAGAAGTTGTTAGAAATCAATGTACTTAAATGGAGGATCCTAGCTCTTCTTCTTCTTTTAAAATTAAGCGAACTTTTCTAGAGAGAGAAATATTTGAGAGAGAGGAATTTTGGAATGATTTAGAATGAGTGAAATGAAGCTTATATAGGGTATGGGTTAAGGGCATAATCGACTCAGGTTAGGAGTTAGATATTTAGGGAAAAGACCAAAAAACCCTTAATAAAAAACTGTCGGGACCCATTGACGGTCAGGACTTACAGTCCGTAAGTTGACCTACGGACCGTCCTGTTCCTCCGTCGATTGGTTTAGAGACTGTCCACTTAGGCCTTCAATCGACGACACCCATGTATGGCTCGTGGTCCCAATGATGGTTCGTCATGTTGCTCTATAGGTGAAGGTTCTGAAACTTGGCATCCTTAGGACTTTCAGTGGACAACTATGGTTCCCACCTATGGTGCATCATCGCATCTAGTGCCCGTAGGTGGCTTTCTTCACTAGCACCAGAACCCAGAAAACTTCAAAAAATTTCATCCCTTGAATCCGGGGTATTACAGGCCACGACCTCAAACCATGATGACTCACCAATCTGCTATCAATGTTTAATCAATCCAACAAGACACGGCCAGGTGGAGGAGCGTCAGATCCTATATTATGGAACAATATATGCATAACGTATGCATCAGTATTTTGAATAAACCGAGTATGACAAAAATGCATAAACATGAACGTGGTAATCTTACATGTTCAAAAATGATAATGCATGACCGAGTTAAATATATTAAAGCTTATCAAGAAAAAATTATAACTCATAGAACAATGTCACTGCAACATTTGAAAAGTCATAAGAAAGCTTAAAACCAATCATTTAGGAAGTCATAAACCTTTAAAGAAAACATAGTTTTTGGTGGGATATTACCATTAACCGACATAGACAATGTGAGTTATGACATGGAGTCTGATATCTTTCACACACCAAAAAGAGATTATCCTACTTGCCAAGGTAAGGATCATAGATTTTAGCTTAGGTGGATACACTAGCTATGTCTTTCTTAGACAAATCCTATGGGGGCATGTAGTTAGGGACAGGGGAATTGCTTCTAAAGACAACACCTCTACTAGTAGTAGGGCCTCCATTCAAAAGTCTTCTCGATGCTCTTTCTGACAAAGAATAAAATAGATCTATTTAGGTGTTTAGAAACTAGAGTAAAAGAGAGGAAGGCTAAACCAATCTTGATGAAATTGCTAGAGATTGGATTCATTGCTGTAACTATCCCCATAATGAAAATGGTAGAAATTGGCTATTATGGAGGAATCTTGTTAATGTTCAAATTCTGCATATCCATGAACAGTTTATCCACTGCTATGTGGATGATCCAGGTAATAACTTCTCAGCTATTGTCACTATTGTGTATGAAAAGAATGAGTAAAATCAAAGAGAGCTCTTGTGGAAATCTTTGCAGACCATAGGTGCTTCCATACAAGTACCATGGATTCTTAGTGGAGACTTCAATAAGGTTCTATCAGTCAATTAGAGGATTAGTTAACCTGTAATAGCTGCTGAGTGGAAGGGTTCAAAGAAATGCTAAGCCCGTTACAACTCACTCCTCTGAAGGCACGGGGGTGCTTTTTCACTTGAAGCAACGATTAACAAGCTATAAGGTACAAATAGAGTACACAGTAAGATAGACGGGGTGTTTTGGAATTTTTTTGTGATTGCAACAGTTTGGCCATATTGAAGCAGACTATTTACAACCAGAGGTGTCTGAACACTCCCATGTGCTGGTCAACTGTCAACAAAGAATTAACTTGCATCCTAGACCTTTTAGACTCTACAGATCAGTCATGGACCATCAGGAATTCAAAGATATAGTCAAGCTTGTATGGTTAAGGCCAATGAGGGGTGATGCTATGGTTTTCATATGGTCTAGATTGAAACTTGTTAAGGTGGAACTGAAGGACCTAAACAAGTTTATGGCTTCTGATAATCAAAATTTTAACATAGCTAGACAGAGACCGGAAGTTATACAAGCTGATCTGTCACAAGATTTATTTAATCAAGGTTTATTTGATCAGGAGAAGATTATTCTGATGAAGATACAGAGGTGGAACTTGGTAGAGAAGCAGGTACTTAGACAAAAATCTAGAGCTTGTTGGATAGATTGTGGTGATTCAAATTCCAAGTATTTCCATGCACAATTGAAGATCAGAACTAACCACAACAACAGTTCCTCTATTTACACAGATAATGGTATAAAGTTTACAGAACCAAAGGAGGTTGAGGCTGAATTTCTATCATTTCTTACCAATCACATAGGAGCTAACAATGAGGAACTGATGGGTCCAAATAAAGTGGTTACAAAGAGGGGTCCTTGTCTGACTAGAGAGCAGCAATTGGAACTAATCCATAGCATCTTGTACTACTCTTTATATGATTGTTGCCATGATACTTACTTGTAGAATTAAAAGAGTGATAAATGACATCATTGGAAGCTCATAGTCAACTTTCATAGAGGGAAGGAGCATTACTGATAACATTTTGCTTAGTTATGAATTGTTCAAAGTTACACTAGGAAATGTATATCTCGTAGATGTGCGCTTAAATTGGACCTTAGGAAAGCATATGATTCTCTAGAATGGCAATTCCTCAGAACTATGAGGGTGGATTTAGGTTTTCCTTACAAATCCACTGCATGTGTGATGGAGTGTGTGTCCACTGTGTCATACTCTCTTATTATGAATGGGCGGCTACCCAAACCTTTTAAAGCTAAGAGGGGATTGAGAGATCATATGTCTCCTTACCAATTTGTGATTGCTATGGAATACCTATATAGAGAAATAACACAACTGGCTACTTGTAAAATGTTCAAATTCCACCCAGATGCAAGAGGTTTGGAGTGATTCACATGTGTTTTGCTGATGATCTATTAATGTTTTGCAGGGTAGATAGAACTTCTATTAGCTTGTTGCGGGAGGCTTTCAAGAGGTTCTCTAATGCTTCAGGATTAACAGAAAATGCTGACAAAAGCTCCATTTATATAGCTGGAGCAAATAAAAATGATAAGGAGGACATTGTCCATATGCTGGGGTTTACTCTGGGAAACTTACCATTCAGATATCTGGGAGTGCCATCGTTTACCAAGAAGCTAACTATCCCTCAGTGCCTTCCACTAGTAGAAAAGATTACCGAGCGAGTTAGATATTGGTCAGCTAGAATGTTGTATTATGCAGGAAGACTCTAGCTCATAAAATATGTAATTTTTTGCATGCAAAGTTATTGGGCTCAAATCTTTGTACTGCCAAAAAAGATAATAAAGCTTGTGAAGGCTGTTTGCAGATCATTCCTATGGACTGGAACTGGTGAAATGTCTAGGAAATCTTTAGTAGCTTGGAAGAAGGTGTGTCAACCTAGTTCAGTTAGAGGACTGAATGTAATAAACCTTCAGTTATGGAACAAAGCAGCAATACTAAAGCAAATGCGGGCTATATCTTTGAAGAAGGACACCTTGTGGATCAGATTGGTGCACTATTACTATGTCAAGAATAGGAATATAGAGTAGATGATCACACCCAAGAAAGAATCATAGGTTTTCAAGAAGATTATTGATAATAGACAGATCCTAATGGGTCAGAGTTTCAGTCATGGCACTATACAGCAGACCATGGACACACTGACCAGAGGTGGGAGATTCTAGATAAAAAAAAGCTTATGCAACTATACAACTTGTGTTCCCTAAGGTCCCCTGGAAGACAATTACACTCCATAAGCATGTGCATCCATGATACAGATTCATTTTATGGTTGGCTGTGCAAGGACGACTGGCTACTGTAGAGAGACTTCAAAAATTTGGCATTCAAGTGCCAATGGACTGTATCTTCAGTGTAAAGGAAATTGATAGCTTTGATCATCTATTTTTTAGATTAATTATAGTAATCAACTGTGGTCAAGGCTACTTACATGGCTTGGACAACAATGAACTATTGGTACATGGCAACAGGGGATGGACTGGATAGGCAAAAAAGCAAGGAGGAAGAATAGAGCTTCAGATATAATCTGCTGCACTTTTGCTATGATGATTTATGAGATATGGAAAAACAGAAACTACATGAGGTTTCAGCATGGAGGAGGTAAGATTAACCAGTCTTGCAAAGACATTGCACTACAGATCCATATCAAAGGCAGGGACAATGCATATTGGCAGACTACTTTGAGGAGCTTAAACTACTACCCCTAGTCTCTTTGTTATTCTATAGTTAGAGTAGTGCAAATGGTAATGTCTAGTATCATAGAGTCTGTAATGACGCACCAGGTCATTTCTGTGTTAGTGCCTTCTTTCTGTCATTTAGAGTGTTTTTGTAGTGACCCCAAGTCATTTATGACTTGCTGGCAATGACAATTCGGTCGCCTGGTCGTTCGTTTGAGTTTTATGCCCGTTTTTCTATTTTGGAGATTTTGAACCTTGAAAAGTTGATTTCGGTCATAACTTCAAGTAACCAACCTCAGATAAGAATTTTGAAAGGTCTATCAGCTCTGTATCGACAAAATTAGGCTAGGAGCATGGGTTGCCGGAGTCCCGAGGTTTCCGGTAATATTTTTTTGTCAGTTAGCTCTTTAGTCTTTGAAATTTGGTTTAAGGTTGACTTTGGTCAACATTTTTTGAAAACACACTCGGATGAAGATTCCGACAGCGTGGTTAGTTCCGAAATGCCGAGTTATGGATAGATCGACCATTCGAGAATTACTGGGAGCTTCCGATATGATTTTGAGGCCTTTGGTAGAAATTGGCTAAAATGGCTAAATGGGTGTGGGACCCACTTTTTGTCGAAATGGCCTCTTATGGAAATTCTGACTGCGCTATTGAGTCTAAAATATCGAATTCGAGGGGGTAGGATATTTCATTTGCGTGCACGGGGTTTCGAACGAATCCCGAGAACCCAGTCGGAGTTTTGGAATTGTCCAAACCTCAGCTGTTGCAGCTATCAAATTTCACAAATCCCGTCTCTCCATGTTCGCGAGATAGGCTCTGCATTCTCAGAGGAGAGAGGAAGTCTACTCCGCGTTCGCATGAGCTGTTCCGCGTTCACGGAGGTCTGCGAGGCTAGGTTTTTCCTAGTGCTCCGAGTTCGCGGAAGGCTCTCTGCATTCGCGGAGGGTTGTGTGTGTGGGAGTAGCTTGTGCTCCGCATTTGCGGAGGTCTACTAGATGAGGGTGATCCTTGTTCTCCGCATTCGTAAGCCTAGGGCCGCGTTCACAGAGCTTTGGAGAGATTACTCTCCGCGTTCGTGGAAGCTTGGCCGCGTTCGTGGAGAGGTCGAAGCTCACTCGTTGGAGAGCTTCAAAACATCATATCTCCTTCATCTTGCATCGGCTTCTGGTGATTCAAAGTCCCAGGCGTTCAAATTCTCGTTCGCTTCGTGGGTTTTAGGTTGGGGTTTGTTGGGTGTTCCTCGTTTTCCATAAAATCGAGGGTAAGTTCTTTGTGGCCTATTTTGTTTATTTTTGTAAATTGTTGTTGTGGTTTGTTAGGAGAGGATCAGACCCCTAATGGGTGATCCATTTTGGGATTCTTTGAGACCTTTTCACGGAGTCAATTCTGGAAAATCTGGAGCGGGTCCCATTTTGCCTGATTTGACTCCAAAATTGGTCTGTCTCTGAATTTGTTGATTTTAGTGTCTAAATGACCGTATTGATGCCGTGATTCTATTTTTGATAGCGTGACAGCAGTCTGAGGCCGTTCGGAAGGGAAAATCTCCGGTTGAGTGACTTGGAGCGTTTGTGATTGGGTTTTTGGTAGGTTACGACCTCTCTTCTTTTTAGATTGAGCTTGAATATGTAATTGCTGGTTGATATTTGTGAATCTGGGGTGGTTGACTAGGGTTCTTTCCCTTATTCCCCGATTCCTTAGTTTGGAGTTGACTGTTGGGTTGTTATGAGCTAGTATCATGCTATAGGTTGGGTTGCTGCCTTGATTAATTTTATATTTGTATTGTGGGTTATCTGTCGGTGGTTATCTGATATTGCATGAGTGGAACCGGGCTCTTGCACTTCGCGATTGGCTGATTGTTGTGATTCTGCCTTCGCATAGGCTGTTATATGGTTGACATAGTCCATGTACCTGGTTGACTTGAGTATGTATCCGATGTCGATTCGGATGAACTAGATCCTTGTAGATTGGTATAGCAGACTTAGGTCAGATAGTATGAGCCTTAGTATAGGCATTTTCGTGGCTTTCAGATCTTTCGATTCGTTCTCCCTTATCTTTGTGATTCTTGGGATGCTGCCGGAAGATGTCGCCATTACACCGATTGTCATTTGAATTTTGTTAGGTTGGGAGCCTTCGGTTGATATTCCTGTGCGAGCGACGGCCCGTGATGTTAATCTGGCATGGTATGGTTGGTGTTGACTTTATCTGGTTTTGTGTTGAGGATATGTGGGGAGTGGACGGCGATCCACGATATATGGGTTGTTTGAGGTCCTCTACAGAGTAGACATAAATGGTACACTCGTATGGCTGGGTTAATTCCCTCGGAGTGGTAGAGGGCACACTCATCTGGCTGGGTTAATGCCCCCAGACTGGTAAATGGCACACTCGACTGGCTGGGTTAATGCCCCCGAAGTGTTAGATGGCTCACTTGGTTGGCAGGGGCTGGGCCTAGGGCGATGCCCCCAGAGTGATAGCGTAATTGGACTGTTGGATACCGGGCTATTTAAAGGGGTCGGCATACCCCCACCCTTTTTGCAATACTCAACTGGCTAGGTTCATGCACCAAGAGTAGCTTGCTGGATTGGCGTATTGCTTTCAGAAATCATACTTATGGTCGGTTGAGTATCGGTCGGTTGTTCGGTTCGGAATTATGTTCTGTGATTCTATAGTTCTAGCTTTTCAATGTACCTGTCGGGTTTATGGGTATCCGTTCGGGTTTTTACTTAAACTGTCATATGAGTGTGCCAAGCGGGTCTTATTGGAGGCCCTGCTGAGTTTAGCATAGCCATCCTCAATTTACATTCCGCTTTCTCTATTTTCATTCAGTTAACCTCGGTTGTTGTTGATTATATCTTATCTGCCTATTTTTACCTTTCTTGCTCAGTCGGCCTATGATGCCTACTGGGTACCTATTGTTTTAGTACTCATGCTACACTCTGCATCTATTTTCGTAATGCAGGCCCGAGCACCAGTTATCAGCGTTGAGATCAGGCCTGGAGCTGTTCTATAAGGAGACTAGGGTGAGCACATGGCGTTCTTGGATTACCTGTCTCCTTCTGTATATGTATTTTGGCTTGTCTTTTGTTTTCGAAACAGTTGTTTCGGTGGTCCACTTTTGGAACTTATACTCTTGTTAGTAATTTTGTACATGTGACTTCCAGATTTTGGGAGGTGTCTTGTATATATTATTTTGGTTTCGCTTCTGCTTTCTTATGTGTTGTATTTGTTGCTTCCGCTTGGTTTGGACTAGTTCCCACTCTTAGTCCCATTACTGTTAAGTTCTGGGATAGAGTTTGGCTTGCCTACCGGTGGGTTGTAGGCCCCATCATTACTTGAGAAATCGGGTCGTGACAAACTGGTATCAGAGCCGAGGTTCGTTGGTCTCCTTTTTAGAGAACTAACATCTAGTAGAGTCTTGGAGATCAATGCGGAGACGTCCGTGACTTATCTTTTTTGTGCGTGGCTGTCAAGTTGGTTTCTTAAAATCTCACTTGTTCCGTTCTGTTACAAGGATGGGTCGTACGCACAGCGGAGGCCGAGGTGGTGCTGCGGCACCAGGCCGAGGGAGAGAGGACTCCGATGTAAGAGTCGGAGCCTCGAGCAGAGCAGATTCCTCCTCAATCGGTGGGGCCGGGACCAGCCCCGCCACCACCAGCACCAGCTGTGGCTCCTGATCTTCAAGGCATGCCTGCCCAGATTCTACCTGATATCGGGAGTATGCAGCAGCCAGCCCCAGCCCTAGTCCTAGAGATGGTTAAGGCATAGCAGGACCAGCCTGCAGTAGTGGCACCAGAGGTTCTTTAGCTGCCAGCACCAGCCATGGTTCAGCTGGACCCATTGGACGGGGTTATTCCTCTGCGAGAGTAGATGATGCTCGGGGTGTTCCCTAGACTATCACCGCTGAGGTTCTCCATGGCTGTGGGGAAGGATGGCCATGACTTCCTGACTACTTGGCGTGAGAGGTTGCAGACCTTGGGTTTAGTGGAGTCCAGAGGAGCTGACTTCACAGCATATCATCAAGACGAACCAGCCAGACAGTGGTTTCATTCGTTCATTAGGACTAGGCTAGCTGGATCTCCACTAGTATCAGGGGAGAAGTTTTTTGAGGCTTTTCTGGCCAGGTCTATTCCACGGAGCGTCAGGGATCTCCTCCGTGATGAGTTCTTGAGATTGGAGCAGGGCTCCATGACGGTGACTTAGTATGAGACCAGATTTCTGGAGTTGTCCCGTCATTCTACTTTGATTCTACCCACAGAGGAGGAGCGGGTACGGTGCTTCGTTAGAGGATTGAGACTGTAGCTGAGGATTGAGTTGCAGTCATTGTTTGCAGCAGACTGTTCCTTTCTAGAGATGGTAGACCATGCCCGTACTATTGAGCATCTTCGTTGCGAGGCCTAAGGGGGCAGCGGCAAGAAGGTCAGACAATATGGCAGGGATTCCAGCCAGGGCACACCAGTCGCCCTTTTCAAGTAGCAATGCAGACCTAAGTGGGTGATCAGCCTCGTCAGAGCGGTTATAGCGCCGGTTAGGGTCAGGGCCGAGGCAGTTTTCAGATAGGTGCATCAGGTTCTGGTGGCTGGCCTCTAGCAGTTAGTAGGTCTTCCCAGGGTTGTTTCACCTGTGAGGAGCTGGGTCATTGGGCCTGAGAGTGTCCTTTATCTAAATAAGCTTTACCAGCCCCTCTGGCGGTGACACCAGTTTCGGCAGTAGCACCTCCAGCTAGAGGAGGGGGTCAGCAACAGGGTTCTCGGGGAAGCCCCAGGGGAGGCAATACTGGTGGCAGAGTAGATGTGCGGGGTAGAGGCGCCCAAGGCCACTTTTATGCATCTCCAGCCAGAGCAGAGGCCGAGGCATCTGATGACGTGATCATAGGTACAATTCTCTTATGCCAGCAGTCTGCTTCAGCCTTATTTGATCCAGTTCTACCTATTCTAATATGTCTGATTTTTGTGTGCCTGGATTGGGAATGAGTCCGGAGCCCTTATCGGTTCCATTGCGTGTTTCGACCCCAGTAAGGGATTCGTTATTAATGGATCAGGTTTGCATGTCTTGTGTGGTGACCATTCGGGGGCAGGACACTGTGGTTGATCTTATTGTACTGTGTATAGTAGACCTTGATGTGATTCTGGGTATGGATTTGCTATCTTCTCGTCGGGCTGTCTTGGACTGTTATGCCAAGACCGTGACTTTAGCCATTCCTGGTATCCCGCCGGTGGTGTGGAAGGGTTCTTGTAATCGCACACTGGTTAGGGTAATTTCTTGTATTCGAGCCCAGAGGCTAGTGGACAACGGAGGCTTGGCTTACTTGACTTATGTCAGAGAGGTGAGTAGGGAGGGCCCTACAGTTGGTTCAGTGCCTGTTGTCCGAGAGTTCGCAGATGTGTTTCCTGCCGACCTTCCTAGCCTACCCCCAGATTGAGACATTGACTTTCGCATAGACTTGGAGCTGGGTACTCATCCCATTTCGATCCCACCGTACCGTATGGCACCTGCAAAGCTCAGGGAGCTCAGTGATTAGCTCCAGGATCTCTTGAGTAGAGGGTTCATCAGACCTATTGTATCGCCTTGGGGTGCCCCAGTCCTGTTTGTGAAGAAGAAGGATGGCACCATGCAGATGTGTATCGATTATAGGCAGTTGAATAAGGTGACGGTGAAAAACCGTTATCCTATGCCTCGTATTGATGACCTATTCGACCAGCTTCAAGGTGCTATCGTGTTTTCTAAGATCGACTTGAGACCTAGTTATCATCAGTTAATGATTAGAGCAGTGGACATCCCTCAGACAACATTTAGGACTCGCTATGGCCATTATGAGTTGCTGGTTATGTCTTTTGGGTTGACTAATACCCTGCTGCCTTTATGGATTTGATGACTCGAGTGTTCAGGCAGTATTTGGACTCCTTTGTCATAGTCTTCATTGATGTCATCTTGGTATACTCGCGGAGCCATCGTGAGCATGAGCAGCATTTGAGGATAGTGCTCTAGACTTTGAGAGATCACCAGCTTTATGCCAAGTTCTCAAAATGTGAGTTTTGGCTGGAGTCTGAAGCATTCTTGGGGCACGTGGTGTCAAAGGATGGCATTATGGTGGATCCGGTGAAGATTGAGGCTATTCATGGTTGGGCTAGGCTCACCTCTGTGACTGAGATTCGGAGCTTCATCGTATTGGCTGGTACTATAGAGCACTTTGCGGATTCCTGTTTGGGTAAGGATTTGGAACCTTTTCACGGAGTCAGTTCCAAAAAATCTGGAGCGTGTCCCACTTTGCCTGATTTGACTACAAAATTGGTCTGTCTCCGAATTTGTTGATTTTAGTGTCTAAACGACCGTATTGACGCAGTCATTCTATTTTTGATAGCGTGGCAACAGTCTGAGGCCGTTCGAAAGGGAAAATCTCCGGTTGAGTGACTTGGAGGGCTTGTGGTTGGTTTTTTTGTAGGTTACGGCTTCCCTTCCATTTTGATTGAGCTTGAATGTGTAATTGCTGGTTGATATTTCTGAATCTAGGGTGGTTTGCTAGGGTTGTTTCCCTTATTCCCCGATTCCTTAGTTTGGAGTTGACTATTGGGTTGGTATGAGCTAGTATCATGCTATACGTTGGGTTGTTGCCTTGATTGATTTGATATTTGTATTGTGGGTTATCTGTCGGTGGTTTTCTGATGTTGCATGAGTTGGACCAGGTTCCTACACTCCGCGATTGGCTGATTGTTGTGATTCTGCCTTAGCATAGGCTCTTATATGGTTGACATAGTCCCATGTACCTGGTTTACTCGAGTATGTATATGACGTCGATTCGGATGAACTAGATCTTTGTAGACTGGTATAGAAGACTTGAGTCTGATAGTATATGCCTTAATTTAGGTGTTTTCATGGCTTTCGAATCTTCCGATTCATTCTCCCGTATCTCTGTGATTCTTGGGATGCTGCCGAAAGATGTCACTGTATGCCGATTGTCGTTTGAATTGTGTTAGGTTGGGAGCCTTCAGTTGATATTCCTGTAAGGGCAGTGACCCATGATGTTAGTCTGGCACGGTATGGTTGGTGTTTACTTTATCCGGTTCTGTGTTGAGGATATGTGGGGACTGGACGGTGATCCACGATATATGGGTTATTTGAGGTCCTCTGCGGAGTATACATAAATGGTACACTCTTCTGGCTGTTTTAATGCCCCCGAAGTGGTAGATGGCACACTTGTCTAGCTGGGTTAATGTCCCCAGAGTGGTAGATGGTACACTCGTCTGGTAGGGTTAATGCCCCTAGAGTGGTAGATGACACACTCGGCTGGCTGGGTTAATGCCCCCGGAGTGTTAGATAGCTCACTTGGCTGGCATGGGTTGGGCTTAGGGCGATGCCCCCGCATTGATAGCATATTTGGACAGTTGGATACCGGGTTATTTAGAGCAGCGCACCCCTACCCTTTTTGTAGTACTCGACTGGCTGGGCTCATGCCCTCGGAGTAGCTTGCTGGATTGGCGTATTGCTTTGGGAAATTAGACTTGTGGTCGATTGAGTAACGTTCGATTGTTCAATTTGGAGTTCTCTTCCTTGATTCTATAGTTCTAGCTTTTCAGTGTACCTGTCGGGCTTATGGGTGTCCATTCAGGTTTTTACTTAAACTTACATACGAGTGTGCCCAGAGGGTCTTATGGGGGGCCCAGCTGGGTTTAGCGTAGCCATCCTTAGTTTACATTCTGCTTTCTCTATTTTCGTTCTATTGACCTCTGTTGTTGACTCCATCTTGTCTGCCTATTTTTACCTTTCTTTCTCAGTCGGCCTATGATGCCTACTGGGTACCTTTTACAAGTTATCAGCGTTGAAATCGAGCCTGGAGCTATCCTTGCAGGAGACTAGGGTGAGCACATGGCGTTCTGGGATTACCTGTCTTCTTCTGTATATGTATTTTGGCTTGTCTTTTGTTTTCGAGACAGTTGTTTCGGTGGTCCTCTTTTAGGACTTGTACTCTTGTTAGTAGTTCTGTACATGTGACTTCCAGATTTTGGGAGGTATCTTGTATATATTATTTTTATTTCGCTTCGGCTTTCTTATGTGTTGTATTTGTTGCTTCCTCTTTGTTTGGACTAGTTCCCACTCTTAGTCTCATTACTGTTAAGTTCTGGGATTGAGTTTGGCTTGCCTACCGGTGGGTTGTACGAGCCATCATGACTTGAGAAATTGGGTCGTGACAAAGTCATACTGATAGGAGGGAAAAGGTCAGCACCAACCTGGTTTGTAATGATTCAATTTTGATTAATAATGTGTAATCTGTTTGATAAAAAAATTAGTTATAGGACCTTATAATGTTCTAGAAACGATGTAGTTTAGGTGGTAAAGGGATAGGAAAAGACCCAAATGACCCTAATCAAAACTGTCGGGAGGGTTTCTACAGACCGACCTACGGTTCGTATGTATGGACCATTATATTTGTCCGTAGAACGCGTAATGAAAGCTAATAATTCTGAACATTTTCCACGGAAGATTTCTATAGCTCGTAGGCCTCAATCGTAGACCCAAAGTTACTCAAATTTTCACTAAGTCTTGAATCTTTCTACTGACCATCCTATGGTCCGTTAAAATTTCTACGAAACTTCCTGATTGTCCTTAGAACCTCATCTTGGACTTGAACTTTTCAAATTTCTCAGCTAACCTTCTATGATTGGGTTCAATAGATCATAGAACTTCGTACGGATCATAGACTCTTCCGTAGACCAGTGTACCAACAACCTTTTCTGATGTTTTCCTCTCCAACTCAACTTACCAATTTATGAGATGTTACACAATTTCATGTATGTGGCCTAAAAACCAATTCTCCCCAGGATAATGACAGTCGTGAGGGAACAAAATTATTCTAATTAAGTACATCTCTAACATAAAATTAAAGTCTTTAACTCGTTTCAAGTGTCTTTCTATATTTTAAATTTTTGGGGTTATAGTTCTTGGCGTCCATGGTTCATTACATAGGATTCAATGAGATGTGTGTATTTTCAAATTAAAATCATTTCACAATATAGAGAGAAATAAAACAATAAGAGTTTTTTAAAGTGCTATTAATGATCACGCCTTATTCAATTAGATATACATGGTATCCTAAGATTAAGATGTCTCAATCTAAATGTAGTATAAAAATAACTACCTTGACTATAAGCCTTATGTTCATGAAAATCACTAGCTAAGAAAAGAAATACCCAAAAAACCACTCCCAATTGAAGCATACCATTAACTTTACCCAAAGGGTAATGTCCCGTTCACCCCAAACAAGCCCATCAAATTACAATTTTCAATCAAAATGCACTTCTTCAAGGTAAAAATGTATAACTGATAGGCAAGATTTTTGTCCCTTTATAAATCTTTCTATTCAGACAAGTACAAAATGAAATTAATAAAAGAAATGTAGCTTTGGAGACTTTGCAATTAACACAAGTAGTTTGCGAAGTGAAAATCGAGGACATATATTTACAGTGGCATACTAGATGTCCTACTACAATATAAAAGGATCCACAAAACATTAAAATTTGTCACACTTTATATTAAATTTATTACAAGTACTATGGACTTGAAACATGTATGCTGGAGGAAATAAGACAAAACAAATACTAAACTACTCAATCATAGGGTCAACATTTGAGCCTTGAAAGTTGTCCCCCATGACAGTCTTGAGTGAGTAAAATCTTAGAGTGTATCTTCTTTTTGTGAGTACCCCTATGAACAATGACCTTTCTAAACTTTTTCTCTTTTGGGTTGTAGGAAACTTGCTGGAGGCCAAGTTCTATTTGCATCGAGATTTCTCCATTTTGTAAAGTAATATTGGTATTAAAGTATTCTTATAGATAAAGGGCGGAATCGAATCCGTCAAAATGTAATCTTTAGTTAAAGATTTAGCACAATCCCTTTACCCTCTACCATAAGTTTTGTTCTGAGAGATGAAGTTTTGGTCATTCTAATACTAGATGAAGCAAAATTCAGAAATAGGGTGATTGTTTAGATAAATAAAAATGCGCAAATGGGGACGATATGTCAGGGTCGTAGATCAAACACTAAAATGAAAATGGCAAAAGTCTTCTAACCTTTCAAAAATATATTGGAAATCGATAAAAATGCTGAAAAAGAAATAACCAACACAAAGGAAGCAACATTGAACTTCTGGATTGTTCTCCACTAAGAAAGCTCATATTATTTACCTCAAAGTCCAAAGAATGAGGCAATTAGAGATTGTACAATAGAATTCAAAATCATTCTAAAACAGTAAAAGTTAACTGGTCTTAAGCTAGATTATACAAGAAACAGAGATGCAAAACAAATTATCTAGGGGGAAATAAAACAAATTAAATATCTAAACTATCTCAATAACAAATAAGGTTCATGCAAAAAGTGTACAAGTTTTGAACAAAAAAATAACTCCACATGGTAGGAAAAATTACCTATAACATCTCAACAGACTAACTAAATCAGTCTATACAAAAATAATTCTTCCTCTTCTTATGCCTTAGGGACTCTATTCGAATTCATCCAAATTCTTTGTTTCACTGATGTTGTGTCATGACCCAAGACTGTCCTCTAGACTTGACATGGTATTTACAATTCTGAGAGATTCCAAGCCAACTACACGGCATAGCATGAAACTAAGAAAGCATACATAACTGAGATAAAGAGATAAGAGGAATAAATGTCTCAAATGGTAATCTCATCATAACACTGAAAAAATCTAAGTACAAGACATAATGCGGAAATACTAATGTCTGACAACAAGCCTCCACTACCTAATGAGTGACTAGGACAAGCCCTAGCTCGCTTTAACAATCTGAAAACTAAAATAAGTCTGAATGTCATAAAAGAACTCATATGTGTGGCATGTCCTCGAACTATGAGGACTCAGAAAGTCTGAGAAAAGTTGATAGATTCGATGCTAACTGCGGTATGAGTGATGTGCGTCTGAACTTATATTATAAAAATAGAGGAATAAGAGATGTATGCGGCCAGTATTCAGAATGTACTGAATATGGGAAACATGCATGACCATAATATGATAGCATGGTATGTCTGAAAATATAATAATGCAATGACCAAGTAAATATAATGTATATCTAATCATATAATTTCGTAAAACATAGTACAAAGTCATGCATTCTTTTTTAAAGTCATCCTCATAGTCATAACATATGTTTTTTTGAAATCATAAACCTTTGTGGGAGATATCCTTAACCAACATAAATCATGTGAGCTATAACATGTAATTCAGTGTACTGCACTCACACCAAAAAGAAAGTGCCCTAATTACCATGGTGTAGACCATAATCATGAGCTTAGGTGGATCCACTAGCTAATATGTAACTGGACATAACCTATGAGGGCACGTAGTTCTAGGACTTGGGTAATTGCCACTAGTCCAACTCAGTGCTAAGTAAACTCCCTACATATAACATACAATATCACAATCATATCCATATTTATAATCTTTGGAACGATGAGAATCTTGTAATCTGAACAATTCATGAAAATCTCATAGTCATAAGAATAGCCCCTTTAATAATCATAATTTCATAAAATACTCATAAGGAACATTTTAATCAAAAGCATCTAAATCATAATAATCTTTTATAATGAGAAGTACTTTAATATGTAGTATCTAAATCATGCCATTCATTCATAATGGGAAATAATTCAATCGGAAGCCTTATATTTTCATAGAAATGATTGATAATTTATTTGAAAGAATATTTGATTCATAAAATCTTTTAGAACATAATGCATGCATATCATCATAGCTTGAATTCATATCATAAAATATTTGCATTGCATGAGTTCACGAAAATATCATTAAAACATTGAAATATGATCAAATCACGCATAATAAGATCAATCTTGATGAATAAACTTGAAATCCATTGAACCCATAAGAAAATCATGAAACCCTAGAATTTGGGTAAGAGTCATAAAGTAGAAATTGAGCTTTCTTTGGAACTAAATGGTTGAAGAGGATCTCATTGATGAATTTCCTACATACATTTATGTATCTCTAGATTAAAATCTTGAAAAGGAGACTTGAAGCTCTATGAAATCTTGATTTCCTTGGGAGAGAACTTGGAGAAGAAGATTTGGGGTTTTGAGAGAATGAGGGTGAATGGGGAGGGGTTAGGGTCTTAGAATCAGCTATAGGTCTTCAAAATATGCCTAAACCGACACAGTATAAGAATTAAAAAGTAGGAAAAGACTCTATTAACCCTCAGAAAATTACTACCAGACCACTCCACGAACCCCATCTACGGTCCATACTATGTACTACAGACTGTACTAGCCCTTCATAAATCATATTACTAAAAGTCTAACTCTCTAATGAAGAACCACAACCAAGACCCATGACCGGTCAAACTTTACATGACCTGTATTTCCTTCTCGTATAACCAAATCCTGTAAAAACCACTTTTTTCAAGACTCAAACTATGAACCACTTTGTACGGACTATATTCAAATTAACAACCGGTACTGGCCAATAGTGCAATCAATATTGAAATCACGAAGTCTCTAATGTCAAACTACGATTACCTTTCTATGAACCATGCTTCTAACCACAAACCATTAAAAAAACTCATGAAACGTCAAGAAAACATTCTCCAAATCAACCACAACTGCCCTGCATGAGTTGTAGATCATTATACGGACCATACATGGCCACATAAAACTCTGCACCACCATGTCTTTACATAAGTTTTTGCAACCTTTCAACTACCGACTAACTTTAACACTTTCAAGGTGTTACAATATCACCCCTTTGGGAATATTCTTCCTCGAATGAGATTCAACTAAGCATGAATAGATTAGGGAAAAGATCTAACAGCCCAACATGAATGTAACAAACATAATAATTCATAAAATCGAGGAGTAATTGAATCCAAGATAAAACATGAAGTTTAAAACTTATTTCATGAACATGCATGCATAAGAAAAATGAGAATAGCTAAAATGCATGAATCTGAAAGAGTACATAGGAGGAACTAATTCCTCAATCTGAAACTGAATTAGAGGGAAAGAGATGGGGGTACTTTGACATCATATCAGCTTCGGCCTCTCAAGTAGCACCCTCTAGTAACTAATTTTTCCGTAGAACTTCCATGGAAGCAACTTTTTTATTTCTCAACTTGCGTACTTAACAGTTTATAATCTCAACAAGAACCTCTTCATAAGAGTCTATAACAGTCTATATAGATGTAGGATCTCCAATACACATGTTCAACAAAGAAACATGATATACGGGATGCCCTGACGCTAAGTTTGTAGGAAAATCTAACTCATACGTCACCTTCCCCAAACACCTCAAAACTTAATATGGGGCTACATAATAGGGACTATGTTTCCCTTTCTTTCAAAATCTCATCACACCCTTCATGGATGAAATCTTCAAATAGACCTAATCATTAACAACGAATTCAAGCTCTCTACTTCTCCCATCCGTGTAAGATTTCTATTCACTCTGAGCCTTTCTCAATCTATGCATCATAAGTCAAACTTTTTCCATCACCTCATGAACTAACTCGGGTCCTATCAAAGTCACCTCACTAACTTCAAACCAACCAAAAGGCGACCTACACCTCTCACAATAGAAAGCCTCAAATGGAGTCATCTAAATACTTGAGTGGTAACTATTATTATAGGAAAACTCAACTAAAGGAGAATAATCATCCCAATTACCTTTAAGGTCAATCACACAAGTTCATAACATATCTTCCATTCCCTGGGTAGTCCGTTCAGCCTGACCATTTGTTTGTGGGTGAAAAGTTGTACTAAACTAAACTTGAATACCAAGACGCTTTTGAAAAGATCTCCAAAACTAAGAAGTGAACCGAATACCTCTGTCTAAAATGATGGATAAAGGCACTCTGTGAAACTTAACCATCTCCTGAATATAGAGCCTAGCATAGTCTTCGGTTGAAAAAGCGGTCTTCACAGGAAAATAATATGCCGACTTAGTCATTCAGTCTACAACAACCCTAATAGAATCATGTTGTTAACGAGTCCGAGGTAAACTTGTAATAAAGTCCGTACTAAAATCTTTTGACTTTCACGTAGGAATGTCAATATCTTAGGTCATAACTCCTGGTTTCTAAAGCTCAATCTTCACTTGTTGCTAATTTGGACATTTAGCACAAATTCGGCAATATCTTTCTTCTTCCCATTACACCAGTAGACGTCCCATAGATCATGGTAAATGTTGGTGGCTCCCGAGTGAATAGAATACTAATAATTGTGCTCTTCTGATAAAATATATTGCCTCAACTCATCAATATTTGGAATACAAAAATGACAATGATAACGAAACACACCATCTCCCCTTTGGGAGAAAGCCTCAATAGCTTTTTCTGAAACCGCTTTCTTTAATTCAACCAAAGTAAAATCCTTATCCTATTTTTCCTCAACATTAGACAAAAGAGACAATTTTGAACCATTCTAAAAAATAACACAACCATCCTCTAAATCAACCAAGTATTTTCCCAAATGGGATAATCTGTGCATATCACGAACCAACTCTTTTTTCACATCCTCAATATGAGCAATGCTATGCATAAAAAGTCTACTAAGGGTGTTGGCAACCTTATTTTCCTTACCCATATGATAAAGAAAACTCATACCGTATTCCTTCAACAATTCAAGCCACCTCCTTTGGAAAAGATTAAAATCCTTTTGTTTAAACACATATTAGAAGCTCTTCTGATCGGTGAACACATCAATATGAACACAATAGAGACAGTGTGTCCATATCTTCAAGGATAAAACCACCACCGCAACCTCCTAATCATGATTAGGGTAATTATTCTCATGAACCTGGAGTGGCCCAGAAGCATATGCTATCACTTTACAATTTTGCATCAACACACAAACAAGACCAATCCTGGAAGCATTGCAATGCACAATAAAACCGTTAGAACCTTCCAATAAAGTCAAAACTGAGATGAAGTAAGTCGAGTCTTCAACTCTTGAAAATGCTTCTCACAAACTTTGAACCATTTAAATTTCACTTTCTTCTAAGTCAAAGTAGTCTAAGCAGAAACAATAATGGAAAATCCTTCAACTAATTTTTTGTAGTAACCGACTAAATACAAGATACTCTAAATATCTGAGGGAGGGAGGGGTCTAGGCTAATTCTTGACTGTTTCAATCATCTTAGGATAAACTTGAATACCCTCTCTAGAGACAATATAGCCAACAAATTCAACCGACCTCGACAAAAATTTACCTTTGTTAAACTTAGAAAACAACTAATGATCCTTGAGAACTTGCAAGACAATCCTCAAATGATCGCCATGTTCATCCTCCCTCCAAGAATAGATCAAGATGGCATCAATGAAAATAATGATGAATGTGTCTAAGTATTTCTTGACACCCTATTCACAAAATCCATAAAAATTGCAGAAATATTTATTAGTCCAAAAGACATAACCACAAATTCATAGTGACCATACCATGTCCTGAAGGCTATCCTTGAAATTTCATATTCTCTTACTCTAAGTTAATAATAACCTGATCGGAGGTCAATCATAGATAAAATGCCAACACCCTAACATTGATTGAACAAGTCATCAATCCTTAGGATGGGATACTTATTCTTGATTATGAACTTGTTAAATTGTTGATAATCAATGCACACTCTGAGAGAACCATATTTCTTACGAACCAAGAGAACTGGAGGACCCATTGGAGAAAATTCAGCCTAATGAAACCCTTATCCCAAAGGTCTTTTAACTGATCTTTAAAATCCTTAAGTTCTATCGGAGCCATTCTATAAGGAATAGTATGAGATAGGTTGGATATCTAGAAGAAGGTCAATTCAAAAGTCGATTTTCCTTCCGAGAGGAATTTCATGAAGATCATCCGGAAACACTTCTAGAAACTCATTCATAATAGGAACACTTGAGGTTAGGGGCTTCAGAATTCGTACCTCTAATCCAAACAAGATGATAGATGCAACTCTTAGAAATCATCTTTCTGGCCTTAAGGCACAAGATAAAATTACCTATAGGAGCTGAATTACTACCTTTCAACTCTATGAATAGTTCATTCGAAAACTCAGACTTAACCACTCATGTTTTATGGTCAATAGAGGCATAACATGTATAAATCCAATCCATACCAAGAATAACATCGAAATCAAGAATACCTAACTCTTTCAGGTCAATTCAGATAATTTTTTCAGAAAACTAAGACCAAGTGATTTTTGAAAACATCTTTAGCTAAAATTGAATCACTAATATGAGTAGCGACTGGGAAGGGTTTCTAATAAGATTTCAAGGTTGACATCAAACTTTATAGAAACCTAAGGAGTCACGAAAGACACTGTAGGACCTAGATCTAACAAGGCAAATGATGTAACATCATACAGAAAAACTCGTAACATACTAGTGACCACATCAAGGGAAACCTCCTGATCATATCAAGTCTAAAAAGAATAAAACCTTTTATGACGCTATCCACCACAAAATTAGATAAAATTCCCTGCTCAATAAGGTGACCAGAAGAAGTAGATTGAGTTTGTCGATGACTATGTCAACCTTGTTAGCAACTGAAGGGAAATCCCTCAACCTATGACTAGTCTTACCATAACTAAAACATACACCAGAATTGGCTAAGGAATCTCCCAGATGGCTCTTCCCACACATCAGACATATGGAGATGGAATGTCCATTAGAAACACTATTTTATGACTTAGGGTTAGGCGCCCTCCTTGTTGAACTTTAGAACCAGGGGAATAGAAAATGATGGAGTCGGGCCTGAATAACATTTCCTAAACTAAGAATGACCACAACCACCTAATCTCTGATGAGAGTAGTCAACACCATCGATCTAAGCCCTCTTAGTCTCGCTAGAACTCTTCTTGAGTTTTTCTTCCTCAATTTGTTGAACATGAGTCATCATAATAGAAATGTCCATCTCCTTGAATAATAAAATGGTTCTACACTATTTCACCACCATTTTCTAGACACCATGTAACACCTCAGAATTTGGAAAGTCGAATTCGAAACGAAATATTTAGATTTTGGCCACTACAGCAGTCCTACGAGGCCCATCTACAGTTCACAGAAGGTTCTACGAGTCGTAGATGGAACTTGTAGAAGTTGAGTTGAGTTTTGGGAAAATTTAAGTTTCAGAAATTTGGTATAGAATTGACAATGATGACTCGTAGGATTGTTTACGGGCCGTAGGAAGTGACCGAAGAGTTGACTCAGACTTAGTGAAATTTTAGACTCAAAGTTGAGGACTATGAATGGGGTCTACAGACCGTGGAAAGGTCGACGATCCATAGAAAGGGTTTTATGGAAAGTGGGTTAAATATTTGGTTCCAGTACCTAGTTCTGCGGTTGACTAGTACAGTTGACTAGTACCGTCTATAGGTAGTAGGTCCCAAATTGTAGACCTGTTCTAGCAATTTTTATTAAGGTTATGTTTTTCTTTCCATACCTACCTAACCCCTAAACTATGTCATTTTGATCCTATAACTATCCATATAACTGATTTAACCCTTAAAGAATCCCTCATTCTCTCACATTCACTCAATTTACCAAATTCCCTCCAAGTTCATCATCTCTAATTCTCTCTCAAGCTCCAAAGGTGAAAGTTAGGGTTTCAAGCTTCAATTTCTCAATCTCTTTGATTTTTTTAGACTTTGATTATCATGGTATGTTAGAATTCACAAATGGATCCCTTTCATCGATTGGGTCCCAACAAGAACTTCAAACTTCAATTGAATTAGGGTTTCATGTAAATCTCCATGGGTCCTCTTGATTATGATTCAACTGATTATGGTTCTATGTTATTATGCATGATTTACCTTAATTTCATTATTTATAGTTGAATTCATAAAGAACCATGTTTTATGTTTTATTCTCCATGGGTCCTCTTTATAAAGGATTTTATGCATGTTTTATGAAAGGATGAATGTATGATTTAAGGATACTTTCAAGTTAAGTATATATGATTTATGAAAGTTTTTCTTATAATTTGAAAGAAATCATGATTTTAGATGCTTAGGAAGGTAAGTGTCTATATGACTTACTTTAAGAAATCATGGTTTTAAAATGAGCTACTCTTATACGACCTTATGATTTGGATTTGTATTTTGATTATTGCCATTCATAATATTATGCTTTTATAATTGACCTTACCTATTCCGTTGGAATTTTACTTAGCACTGAGAGGACTTTGAGGTGGAAGCTCAAACAGGATAATCTCTAGTAGCAATCTCCAGTCCCAAACTACGTGCCCCCATAGGATTATCTTAAGTGACTTAGCTAGTGGATCTACATAGCACTAATGATATGATACGGAATTCTACCTTGGAAAGTAGACTCTCTCTTTTTGGTGTGAGAATTACACTGGATTCCATGTTATAGCTCACATGGTCTATTGTTGGTTAAAACTAATATCCCACAAAAGAACTATGATTTTTCCTTAAAAGCTTTCATTATGTCTTTTATTAATGCTTGACCTTGTCTCATGGTTTTTAATGACTTTTCTTTCTAATCTTTTAAATGTTCTACTTGGTCATCAATACATGTTTTAAGCCTACTATGATATCATGTTTATGTTTATGCATATTTCTCCATACTTAGTACATTCCATATACTAATGTAAATTTGTGCCTATATTATTTCATAATATAGGGTCTAACGCTTCTCCTCCTGTTGGTGGCTAGATTTGGATTTCAATTAGCTTTTGGATTTGTGAGTCCTCATACTCTGAGGGCAAGACCATGGTGACCATTTATTGCTTTTATTGTTTAATGTTGACCTCATACTCCAAGGGCAAAGCCATGAAGACCATTTATTGCTTTTATTGTTTACTTTTGAGACTTTGTATGCGGTGTAAAGGTTACGTCCCAACCACTCTAATGATGTTTTAGAATGACTTGTCAAGACATAGTTATGATTCCGCATATATGTCTAAACTCTCCTTCATGATATGACACGTCTTACTTAAACTCTCTTATTGTATATTCTATTGTGTTCGATGTATGTCGAGTGGATTAAGTAGGGCCTCACAGGGTTCTATACGCTATGTCACATCTAGGATATACTTTGGGTCGTGACACACCTGAAATGAACATTACTCATCCAAGCTCTAGAGTTGGCTACCGTTGTCAGAGCATACTAGGAGAGTTGAGTGAATTTCAAAGAATAATCCTTCACACTCATATTACCTTGACTCAAGTTGATAAACTCTTGTACCTTTGCCTCTGTCATTTGAAGAGGGAAGAATCGATCTAGAAAAGCACCTTTGAACTTGTCCCAATCCAAGGGACCCACATCAACAACCTTTTCTTCCTTTCATTGCTTGAACCAAATTTGAGCAACACCATTCAATTGGTAAGTGGCCAAGTCCACGCTCTCCACTAGCGTAACACCCACAATCTGAACAATCTTTCAAATCCCTTCAACAAGCTCTTATGGATCCTCATCCACCACTAAGCAATTGAATTCAGGAGGATTCATCCACATGAAGTTTCGAACCCTAGTCGTTGTTGTACCCACGTTTGGGTTCACGAGAGCTACAACCTTATAGTTGGCTTAAGCATTCATGGCTTGGGCAAGCACTTGGAAAGGAGCCCTAAAATAGGCATGACTGATTGCTCGGCCAAAAGATCAACCGAAGCTTGTGGAGCTTCTGGTTCCACATTCAAGTTCCTTCTCATTGGAGCTCTTCTTAGAGGTATAATTCTGAAATGCATAGAACATGAGTTAGAAGGATACCCGATAGAGTTCAACTTTATTGCATGACTTAAGAGTATTGAAAGAAGTGAAGTTTCTTAAACATCTCAGAGCTTCCTATTCATAAATGTGGCATGCTTAATAGTCATAAAAAAGACTCTACTAAATACGGCTTGCCAAACTACCTAAGACACTATAGCCTAATGCTTTGAATATCAAGAGTCTCACAACCCAAGACAGCCCACTAGATGTGACATGGTAAGAAAAATCTCGAGAGACTCCAAGCGAACAACATGACATAGCATGACCCTAAAAAGCATATATAAGTGAGATAAAGAGAAAATTAGAATCAAAGCCTCAAATGATAATCTCTAACATAATTCGTAAATATTTTTATCTGACAATAAGCCTATACTACATAATAAGTGACTAGCACAAGCACTAGCTCACTTGAACAATTTGAAAAATTAAATAAGTTTGAACGATATGAAATTACTCATATGTGTTGGATGTCCTTGAACCATGAGGTCTCACAAAGTTTGCACAAAGCTGATAGGATCTAATGTTAATCACGGCCTGAGTGATGTGCGTCGGAACCTATATTATAAAATAATATAGGTACAAGAGGTGTATGCGGCCAGTACTCAAAATGTATTCAATATAAGAAAAGATGTATGAGCATAACATGATATTATGGTAAGTATGAAAACGTAATAATTCAATGACCAAGAAAACGTAATATAAATCTAATCATTTAAGTTCATAAAACATTGTACAAGGTCAGCATTATTGTTTTAAATCATCATCTTAGTCATAACATATGTCTTTTGGAAATCATAAACCTTTGTGAGAGATACTATTAACTAATATAAACCATATGAGATATAACATGGAGTTCACTGTACTACTCCAAAACCAAGAAGAGAGTCTCCTACTTGCCAGGGTAAGGACCATAATCATGAGCTTAGGTGGATCCACTAGCTAATGTCTAATAGAAACATAACCTATGAAGGCACATAGTTCTAGGACCTTGATAATTGCCACTAGTCCAATTCGGCTCTAAGTAAAATCTTGATGGAAAACATACATAATCAAAATCACAATCGTATTCAAATTTATAATCTTTGGAAGGGCAAGAACCTAGTAATACATAATTATTCATGAAAATCTCATAGTCATAAGAAAGTTCTTTTAAATATTATGACACCATAACATACTTAAAAGAGACACTTTAATCGAAGCATTTAAATCATGATAATCTTTCATAATAAGAAGTACTTCAAGCAGAAGTATCTAAATCATGTCATTCATTCAGGTGGTTGTCGACATGCTGACCAATTCCATCGATTTCATCCTTATTTGTGTGAAGTATATGGCAGAGAAGTTAGGCCAGCTTTATATCAGTTATATAGTCCGACTTCATGGGGTGCCTATTTATATTATCTATGACCCAGGAGCATTGTTCGCTTCTCATTTTGGAAGGCCCTACAACATGATTTGGGTACTCGGTTAGATATGAGTACGACCTTCCATCCTCAGACGGACGGACAGTCTGAGTGGACTATTCAGGTGTTCGAGGATATGCTTTAAGCATGTGTGATTGACTTTTGTGCTATATGGGATCAACATTTTCCCTTAGCATAGTTTGCCTACAATAACAATTATGACTCCCGTATTCAGATGGCCCTTTTTGAGGCGTTATATGGCAGACAATGTAGATATCTGATTGGTTGGTTTGATTCGGTGGAGATGGATTCTTTAGATACAGACTTTCTTAGAGATGCTATGGAGTAGGTTCGTTTGATTCAGGGTAGACTATTGACAGCCCAGAGTAAATAAAAGATTTATGTAGACCGTAGAGTTCGAGACTTAGTATTTATAGAGGGTGATCATATTTGGATCTGAGTATCCCTCATGAAGCGTGTGATGATGTTCTGGAAGAAGGGAAAGCTTAGCCCTATATTTATTGGACCTTTTAATAGTTTGAGCCTAGTAGGAGAGGTGGCCTATAAGTTACGCTTTCCACTTAACTTATCAGTTGTGCATTCTATGTTTCATGTCTCCATGCTTTAGAAGTACATATCAGATGAGTCACAGGTGCTTTCGATTGGTTTGGTAGTGTTGGGTCCAGACTTTACTTTTGAGGAGGATTCTATATCTATCTTGCATAGGCAGGTACAAAAGCATAGGACCAATTAGATTGCTTCAATGAAGGTGTAGGTGAAGCACCGTTCAGTTGGTGAGGCAACTTATGAGATGGAGTCTAACATGCGTACCAGATATCCCCAGCTTTTTTAGGCTTCAGGTACTTTCTTTTACTTTATGTTCAACGACGAACATTGTTTTTAGTGGTGGATAATGTAATGACCCGGAAGGTCATTTTTGGATTATTTTTTCATAAAATTACTATTTTATACCTCTTGATATTGACGCCGAGTCATTTCTGAATGAATATTGAAATTTGTTTTGAGCTTTGGAGCTTAAAGTTATGAATTATTGAAATTTCAAAGTTTTGAATGGCTAAAGTTGATAAAAAGTGGTTTTTTGTGTCTTCTGGAGTTTCAAGTCTCAGAATGGCTTTTCATCGACTCTATCAGTCCCAGAATATAGAAATTTGTCTATGAGAGATGTCAGTTTCAAATTTTGAGTATTTTCGTGGATTTGATGACTTTAGTTGGAATTTTGTGAAATTTTAGCCTTTGGATTAGCTTTGGTCATCATTCGGGGTTCAGATGCTCGGATTAGATTTTTGATACTTCTCTTGAATTCAGGGGATAATTTTAGGCCTAGAGGAGGTCCTGGTTGAAATTTTAAAGGTCCTGAGCTTGATTTAGCCTTTTCAGTGTTATGTTTGTTTTTAGTCAAGCAGCATATTTGGTTTGTGTGTATGTGATTCCGAATGAATCTCAGGGACCCTTTTGGACTTGTTGTTGATTGTTAGTTTGGACTTCTGGTGTCCAACCCTTCCATTCGTGGAACTGGTTGATGCGTTTGCGAAGGGTATGTTGTAGGTACCCCCACATTAATGGAGGCTCAACTGTATTCGTGGAGGGTCAAGAAGTTGACCTCCACGTTCACGAGAGCCCTGCCACATTCGCGAAGGGTCGGTTCGTTAAATCCCACATTCACGGGTAGGGTTCTGCATTCGAAGAGGACCCCTGGAAAAAATATTTCAAAATTTTGGGGTTCATCCCCATTTCTCTATTTTTGAGTTTTAGGAGCTTTGGTGTGGCGATTTGAATAAGGTTTTTGAGAGAAAATATTTGGGTAACGATTCTTAATCTTAAATCTTCATTTACCCATTATTACTTATGATTATAATTGTTCAAATCAAGGTTTTGAAATGATAAATTCGGGGTTTTCAAGAACATGGATTTTTGACGTAAAATGGTGATTGTGAACTGGTTTCAAATCCTTTTTTCGAAATGGTTTTCACTAGTGAGTTCCAAATGCCTTGGATAATATATTCAAGTAATGATTTTTGGATTCAAACGTCTTTTTTGGAACTGGGTTTGTGAGTTGATTTGACCCATTTTCAAAGTGTATGATATGGGTGTTGTTATTTCTTGAATATTATTGTGATTACTTGTTGGATTAGATTGTATGGCTTTGGATATCGTTCGGAAAGGAAATTCTAAACTCTCGAATTGACTTTTGAATGAATTAAGACAAGTGAACTTCTACACCTTGTAAAACTTGTAGAATCCTGTATTTTCCTTCAATTTGTGTTTTGTGCAGTAATGAGAATGACGTGATGGGTTCAATTACTCCATTGATTGATCTTAATGAATGAAAAAGAGGAATGAATGAAAAAGGGGAATAAATGAAAAAGGCAACGTGTTGATAGTTAAGTTTTGTAAATTGCCTTGATGATGATCCTCATTTGTTGATTGATAAAATGCTTTGATGGCATCATTGTGGACTTGAATTGCTTGAGTTTACTGTCTCTTCCTTATGGTGTGAAATTTTCTATTTGCATTGATTTATGTACAATGTGATGAGACATATGGCGATTATACTGATGGAAAATGGCTCCAACAAGTGACAAATATAAAGCCGATGGAAAATGGTTCTGGCTAGTAATATTGTGCCGATGGGAAATGATTCCGGAGAATGATATTGTGCCAATGAAAAATGGTTTCAGCGAGTGAAATTATGCCAATGGGAAATGCTTCTGCCACACGTTTGACTATTAGGATTTGATGAACTTGAAACTTGTGATTGATCTACTTGACATTTGTGATTGATCTACTTAATTCTTGTGATTGCGATAATTGATACTCGTGATTGGCATACTTAATACTCGTGATATATTAACTTAATACTTTTTAATTGTTGAGCTGTGAATGTTGATTGTTAAGCCTTGTGAGCTGTGTATTGTAAGTTGTTAGGCCGAACTTATTTCTATGCAGGTTGTAGCTGAGGCGATTCGGTTGGGATGAAAGGAGTACGCGTATTCTAGCTTAGTTTTACCTTGTTTATTGGGTTGCTTGCTAAGTACCGTGTTTTTTTGGTACTAACTCTTTGCTTTGACACTTTTTTAGGTTCCAAGTCCGAGCCCGTGTGATCATTCTTCTTCATCGATCTCCAAGGCTTTTTGAAGATACATTGAGAGGTAGCTAATTATATGTCACGACCCCAAGTACACCCTGAATGTGACAAGGTGTATAAGACCTCGAGAGGCCCAACACAAGCGACTTGACATACATATACACAACATGATAGAGAAAAGTAAGTAATCTTACATGAATTAAAGAGTTTGACATTTGAAAGGGGAAGTCTAACATATTCTTGACAAGTCATCTATTATATCAAAAGGAGTGGTCGGGACGTAACCCATACACCACGTACAATATCTGAAACATAAAGACACATGAAAGAAAAAAAGGCAACATCATCCTCGGAGTATGAGGACTCACCAAGTCTTCAAATCTCTAAAGTGATCAACTAGCCATGAACGGAGGGAGAGGAATTAACATGGCCTATATTAATGAAACAATGTAGGCACAAGTATGCATTACTATATCGAATGTACTAAGTATGAGGGGAATGCAATAAAACATGAAATATGATCACAAGGGGACATAATCAAAAACATGAAATGCATGACCAAGCTAAACATCTTAAAAGCCTGTAAAGAAACATCATAAAACTTAAACACGGTCAATGTATCTTAAATCATAAGGAAAGCTTCATAAAACATTTTAAAGTGAACTTAGTTCATTTTGTAGATAATTACAATTAACCGACAAAGACCACGTGAGGTATAACATGGATTCTGGTGTCTTGCTCCCCCATCAAAAACAGATGTCCTTGCTTGCCAAGGAAAATACCTTAAACTTCTAGCTTGGGTAGATCCACTAGCTTATTCACTTAAGAAAACCTATGGAGGCATGTAGTTAGGGATAAGGAGATTGATACTAGAGACCTGGCCTCTACTAACACGAGAACCTCCATCTCAATATCCTCTCGGTGCTAAGTAAAAATCCCAACGAAATAGTCATATTCATAAACATATTATCCTCCATGGAAAAGCACAATTAAGTTACTAATTCAAGCTATAAACATCATAGAGTAGCTCATTTAACCATGTGTGAGAAAACCTTTCACCATTCATGATTTCATAATGTGAGAAAACCTTTCACAATTTTATGTATATGTGAGAAAATCTTTCACAATTTCATTGATGCTTATCTTAAAGCAACCAAGATCATAAAACATTAATTTTCATGAATCATGCGTAAGTTCATGAAAGTACCATTCATTGATTCATAGCTTCTCTTCAAATTCATTCACATTAGGGTTCATGTTCAAAATCATGATCAATGCATGGGTTTGTGTGATTTCAATTGGAAAGCTTGTAATTGAGTTAAATCTATCATAATAAGATCAAATTCAAACAATTGAAACAACACAAATAGAACCCATGAAGAATTGAATGAAAACTTAATCAATTTGATTGAAATTGAGTTGGAGAATTGGAGAAAACCTTGGGGATCTATGGGGGAACGGAACACATTGACGAAACCCTACATACCTTGATTTTGAACACCTAAGCAATGATCAAGAAGGGAGACTTGAACTTATGGAACCCTGGCTTCTTCTTCTTGACCTTGGGAGAGAATTGAAAGGGATGAACTTGGATGAATTTAGGGAATTTGAGGGAATGAAAGAGTTGGGGTAGTTTTAGGGGTTGAAAGGTAGTTATAGGACTTAGAATTTGGGGTAAAATGATGTAGTATAGGCATTAAATACTTAGTAAAAGACTCAAATACCCTTAAGAAATAACTGTCGGATAGGCCTATGGTTTGGACCTACGGTCCGTAGAACTTTCTACAGCCCGTACTGGTCAACTATAGAACCAACTTCACAAACCCAACATTCACCTTACTTCCCACGAGACCTTTCTACGATCCGTCTAAATTCCTACGGTCCGTAGACCCCATCCGTAGAACTAAACGTTTAGTCCAAAATTATACCAAGTTTGAACCCTTTCTACGAGACCCATTCTATGACCCATAGAAACTATGACGACCTATCAAATCCTTCGGTGGAGCTGAGGTCCTAAACCAAATCTTTGATTCCCTTCCGGGAAATTCATCTCCGGCCTGGCAATCTTCCTACTGTTTGTCATGTCATGTAGTAGGTTAAACATCATAAATATGAATTTCAAAAACCCAACTCATGATTATACGATTCACTTCCTATGGCCAGTAGGACTTCCTACGATCCATAGGTAGAACCCGTAGACCACAGCTTGAGAGAAACTTTTCCGCATTTTCCTTTCCTTTTTGACTTTCCAACCTCCGAGGTGTTACAATATCTCCCACGTGAGAACATTCATCCTCGAATGGTACCCAAGCTAGCACGAATAGAGCAAGAGAGAAACTGACAACCCAACATGAATGCAATTTTCATCAAAATGCACATAAACATGGAGAATCACTCCAAGAAAAATCATAACACCAAAAATCAAGTTTTCATGAACATGAATGCATATGGAAACATAAGAATGACTAAAATGAATGAATCCCAAAAATTGAACCATGATGAGTTAATACCTCAAGCTAGAGTAGGAGCGGAGGGAAAGAGATGAGGATGCCGGGATATCATATCGGCTTCGGTCTACCAAGTAGCACCCTCAACCAATTGATGCCTCCAACGGGCCTTCACGAAAGCAACCTATTTGTTTATCAACTTTTGGACTTGTCGGTCTAAAATCTCAACCGAAACCTCTTCATAAGAAAGATTCTTTTTAACTCGCAAACCTTTTAAAGGCACTATGGATTTAAGATATCCAACACACTTTTTAAACAAAGAGACATGGAATACCGGATGTACCGATGATAAATAATTAGGCAACCCAAGTTCATAAGCAACTTTGCCAACATGCCTCAAAATCTATTGTAGGGACTAAGCTTCCCTTTCTTTCAAAATCTCATTACACCCTTCATGGGTTAAATTTTTAAGTAGACCCAATCACCAACATCAAATTCTAATTCTCTTCTTCTGACATCGGAATAGGGCTTTTGTCAACTTTGAACTGTTTTCAAATTTTCATGAATAAGTAAAACCTTTTCCATAGCCTCATGCACCAACTCAGGCCCTATCAAAGCAACCTCACCAACTTCAAACTAACCAATAGGAGACCTACACCTCCTACCATAAAGAGCTTCAAATGGTTCCATCCCAATGCTAGAATGATAGCTATTATTAAAAGCAAATTCAACCAAAGGCAATGATTATCCTAATTACCCTAAAATCGATCACATAAGCTCTTAACATATCTTCTAAGGTCTGAATAGTGTGTTCGGCTTGTCCAACGGTCTTAGAATAAAAGGCCGTACTAAGTTTCACTTGAGTACCAAGACCCTTCCGAAATGACTTTCAAATTGAGATGTAAAATGAGTACCACGATCGAAGATAATGGACAAATGCACTCCATGCAACCTCACCATTTCTTGAATTTAAAGCTTGACATAATATTCCGATTTGAATGAACTCTTAATGAAAAAGAAGTGAGCCGATTTCATCATTCGGTCCACAATAACCCAAACAAAATCAAACTGTCAACGAGTGCGGGGTAAACCCATTATAAAGTCCATATTCAAATCTTCACACTTCCATGTAGGAATACCAATATCTTGAGCTAAACCACCCGGTTTCTTATGATCAACTTTCACTTGTTGACAATTTAAACATTTAGCCACAAATTCCGCAATATCCTTCTTCATCCCATTCCACCAATACACTTCCTGCAAATCACTGTAAATCTTTGCTGCTCCCGGGTGAATAGAATATCATGAACTATGAGCTTCAGTCAAAATCTGACCTCTAAACTCATCAACATTCATAACACATAACTAACCTTGATATCAGAAGACACTATCTCCCCCTTGGGAGAAAGCCTCAATAGATTTTTCGAAAACTATCTTCTTCAAGTCAACTAATACCCAATCAAGATCTTGCTTAGCCTTCACATCCGATACAAAAGATGACTTAGAACCATTATGAACAACTCTACAACCTTCATTGGAATCAACCAAGCGAACACCCAATCGGGACAATTTATGAACATCACGAACTAACTCCTTATTATCATCCTCAACATGAGCAACACTTCCTATTGATAGTCGGCTAAGAGTATCCACGACCACATTCACCTTTCCAGGTTGATAGAGGACACTCATGTCATAATCTTTCAATAACTCAAGCAATCTCCTTTGGTGAAGATTCAAATCCTTCTAAATAAACACATATTTCAAACTCTTGTGGTCGGTAAACACATCTACATCAACACCATACAAGTAATGTCTCCAAATATTTAGAGCAAACACCACCACCTCTAACTCCAAATCATGGGTCGGATAATTCTTTTTATGCACCTTCAATTGCCTTGAAGCATAGGCGATAACTTTCCCATGTTGCATCAAAACACAACCAAGACCAACCTGTGAAGCATCACAATACCCTATCTTTGTTGAACTTAGGAGTCAGAGTATTAGAAGAACCTTGGCCGAAAAACTTTTGGAAAAATTGAGGATGCCCTTGTCCACCAGGCTAGAATGTGAAAAGTCACCATTACTTATCCTTGCCCTCTTGAACTCTTTTGCCCTTTCCTTAAGCTTTTACTCCTCAATTTGTTGGGAATGTATCATCAAACGAGAGATGTCCATCTCCTTAATTAACATGGCAGTACAACACACTTTGGCAACCAAGTCAGACACACCCGACACAAACTTACTCATCCCTTCCCTAGAGTCGGAAACCATAGTTGGGGCATACTTAACCAAATGAGTAAACTTCAAAGAATACTCCTTCACACCCATATTACCTTGCCGAAGGTTAATGAACTCAAGCACTTTTAGCTTCCATCATTTGAAGAGGAAATAAATGATAAATAAAAGCTCTGTTAAATTTCTCCCAATCAAGGGGACCCGCATCAACATTCCTCTCACCCTTCCATTGTTCAAACCACACTTGAGCAACACCCTTGAGTTGATAAGCGGCCAACTTCACCTTTTCAGCCGTAGACAATCCCATAATTCCCACTATCTTGTAAATCTCATCAATAAATTCTTGTGGATCCTCATCTACCTTAGACCTATAAAACTCCGGAGGATTCATCCTAGTGAAGTCCCTTATCCTTGCCACTATCGTACCCATATTTGGGTTCATAGAAACATTAGCCTCTCTATTGACTTGAGCCGTCATAGCTTGAGCCAACAATTGGAAACTGGCTCAAAAGTTGGCATGAGTAACTTGATCGACCAAAGGATCGACTGGAACTTGACAAACCTCGGGCTCCACATTTTCACCCGCATTCCTTTTCAGGTAAGCACTTTGAGGATCCATATCCTAAACATGTAAGACAATGTGAGCTATCAACATGGAATCCGGTGTCTAACCCTACACCGATAGGTCCATCCTACTTGCCAAGGTAGGACCCTTTCTTACTTGTAGGTTACGCGGATCAACTAGCTAATGTCTATCTAGACCATCATCCTATGGTGGCCCATAGTTTATGGGATAAAGAGATTGCTTCTAGAAACCCGGCCTCTACATACGGGAGAGCTTCCATCTCAATATCCTCTCGGTGCTAAGCATAAATCCCACGGCATAGTCATATATCATTATTCAACTTATTATCCATGAAAAGGTACAACTAGAGTTATCAATCAAAGCTTACATCATTTAGAATAGCTCCTTAATCTTTGATTCAACTTTAGTTGAGAAAACTTTTCAACATGTTATGAATCCTTTATATGAGAAAAATCCTTTCACATTTCATAATTTGAGTAATATGTGAAAAATCCTTTCACAACTCAACAACAACTTCATTCATGCTTCAATCTCAAAGATATTCATAAATCATCATAATTTTCATCATGGAACATGCATACTTTCATAAAACCCATCTTTTGGTCATTCATAATTCATCATGAAATCATAGATTTTAGAAATCGTAAATCATGCATGGGTTCATATAGACTTCATAAAATTCATCTTCTTCACAATTCAACCCATCAACAAACCTAATTTCAAACTTGGGGAAATCACATGGGTTCGTGGGGATTCATCTTAATTCATAAAATTCAACACAATTCTTGTTTCATAGTTCATAAAACAATCTATTAAATAACCATTGAAAAGAACCCATGACATCGAAGAAAAACCCTAGCTTCAATGGAGAATTTTATTTTGTAAAATAGAGAAATTTAGGGACTCTATGGAGGAAAGGACTCATTAGATGAAGATCATCATACCTCAATGCCAAAACCTTGAAATCAATGGAGGATTAGGAGGCTTGATATTGAAAGCCCAAGCTCTTTTCTTCTTCTTCCTCAAGCTTTTCTAGAGAGAGAATTATTTGGGAGAGGAGAGCTTTAGGAATGGGTAAAAATTAGGCTTAAAAGGCTTATATAGGGTCTAGGTTAAGGGTCAACCGACTTAGATTAGGAATTAAACATTTAGGAAAAAGACCAAAAGGCCCTTCTTAAAATAAATGTCGAACCCCTATCTACGGTTGGACCTACGGTCCGTAAGTCAACCTACGGACCGTCCTATTCAATCATAGATAGACTCAGAGAGTTTTCAACTTTTGACCCCCAACAACGGGTAACAATGTACTGTCCATGGTTCAACCTACGGTCCGTACATGGCCACCGTAGGTCTGATTTTAGGCCTTGAAAGTCTCACTAAGTATAGGGAGACCTATGAAACCTTCCTACGATCCATAGAAACAACGACAGACCATTCTGCTGAGTCATAAAAAGGATCCTGAAACTTGAAATTTTGAAATTATTTGCCCTGCCACCTATTGTTAAAACCTACGGCCCGTAGGTCCACCTACGTATCACGACCCGATCCCTCAGGTCATGATTGCACCAACTACAACCCACCAGTAGGTAAGCCTAACCCATAACCTGGAACCAGAAGCAACGAGCTATCAAACCAAAGAGGAACTAATAGAGAAATAAACGATAACGACGAGGAGAAATAAACGATAACGAAGAGGAGAAAGAAGGGTCGACATATATACAACCAAGGAACCAACCTCAAGATCTGGCATTAGTCAGTAGTCGAGCATCTAAACAAAACAAGAGTACAAAGCTTACACCAATACAAAAATTGATACAGAAAGTCTTCCAAAGCGAGTAAAGACTAGTCCTAGCCAAAATTAGATGGAAATTGGCAACTCCGGACGCCAGGAGCTCACCCAATCTCTGAATGCAAGCTGCTCCATACCAAGACCAAATCACCGGCGATAACCCATACTATGATCTGCAAGGAGTAGAAGTATAGTATGAGTACCAAACGAATGGAACTTAGTATGCATCGGCTGACTGAGCTCCACAAATAAAGCAAGCATAAAAAGCAAACAAACAGGGCAGGAACATTGCAAGTACAAAAACAGGAACTAACATAAGATAAACGCAGGAACAAGAGGAAAGAGCTAGAAAACAAGAGGAAAGGTGAGAGACGAAGGACACACCTGCAACCACAAGCCACAACCTAGTTAAGATAAGAGCACACCGCAGGAGCTAACCAATTAAGAGCGAAATACTACAGCCACCACTAAACACCTAAGAGCTAATCCAACCAAATCTAACAGGAAGCACCAATAACAAATCCGGACTAAGACACCCTGAAGACCAAATACAACAACTACACAATATAAGAGTAAGTATAATCATATAATAAATGGCCGGACGCCCAAACACCTAGATGGTACACAACATACCCCCCGCCCCCATAAACCGTGGGACCAAACAGCAAATAAGTATACTGGTGATAGGCGATGCTAATGAATGTAAGCTTATAGTAAAAACTAGTAAAATCATCAGTGGCTCTCAGAGATCATCACAACCAAGTGTATACAACCAACAAATGATTTCAACAAAACACAAGTTAAAAAGAGATTTAATCAATGAGAGAAGGGACCTTAGGGATGTGCGAATGTTCAACCACCAATTTCACTACATGGGTCATTACCAATTGCCTAATAATGTTGATCTATAATGGGTAGTCAAGAGTATTACTACGATAGTTATTTTGCAACCAACTACCATGCTTTCAATTGGATTTTACCAAACCCCAACATGCTAGACAATTAGAGCACAATATTATGCCTTAATTAAACCCACTTTAACAAGATGAATAGTACATGTAAGAACTCATACAATTATCAGAAGTCAATCCCACTCAAATATATCTTCAATAAGCATAAAAAGAGATATAAGCTCGAACTGAATTTGCAACTTCAATTCTTAAGATAAAAACATGAATTAATAACTGAACCCATTCTAAATCAACAAGTAATTCAGCAATTCATAAGAACCATAAGCTAATTATGTGATTGAACACATAATCACACCCCTAATGCTTCGGGGTTTTAGCCAATCATAATGAAAGTGAAGAAATTGTTACCAAATGCATTCTCCATTGAATTTCCAAATTTTCACACAACAGAAATAATCAAGTAAAAGTAAACCCAATGTTCGAATCTCCCAAAAACTCCAAAAAATAAATTCCCAAGAACAAAACTAAGTATTCTAAAGTGCAATGTACTTCTTTGTCTCAATACAACTCTGTTCCACCTTATGCAAAATACGAGCAAGCATATCCTCAGTTCTAAAATTTTCAGGATCATCCTTTTGTTCGGTAATCTTTGGACTATCATTTGGGGGCACACACCGATCTCTTTCACCATATCTCCAATTGGTTCCTCGATCACGCCACTCTCGATTGTCTCTCAAATTATCACCCTGTTCTTTGTTCCAACCTTGATTCCCACCCGCTTTTGACACCATTTGATTCGACATAAATTGGACTTCTTCGTTGTACATGGTTTCAAATGCCGTATCATCCGGGCTCATAGCAACTGCGTTTACGGCTTTTGATCCCACACCCATGACATGCTTTGTTAATAAGTTCATCTGAGTCATCATCTTTGCCATATTCGCATCACGTTCGTGGTCTTATTCAATTTGCTCCTTGGTCATTCCAACTACAAGAGGTGATACTAGATCTTCTCTTGTGTGCCAAGCCCGGTTGATCTTTGTCATGTCATAAAGCAAGGGTGATGTAATAGGAAATGGCTGCCTCATGATTCAACATTGAATCAAATAATCGGCAATAGACTTGTTTACCGAATCAAGGCTACGGTAGAAATATTGCAACAGAAAATTTTCAGGTAACCCATGAGTAGGACATTGTACAAGAAGCTTTTGGAATCTGAGCCATATCTCATGGATTGGTTCACCATCAAGTCTCTTGAAGTTCTGAATTCTATCTCTCAACTTCACCAGCTTCGAAGGAGGAAAGAATCTTTCAATGAATGTTTTTGTTAGCTCCGCCCAAGAAGTAATTGAATCTCTTGGTAATTCAGCCAACCACTTCGTTGCCTCCCCATTTAGAGAGAAAGGAAACAACCGAAGATGAATTTACTCTTGAGAGATGTTCTTGAAGGTGAAAGGGCTGTACACATCCAAAAAGTTCTGAAGATGTTCATTTGTGGATCCTCATGAGCAAGTCCTCCAAATGATCCTTTGATTTGCAACGGCTGAAGCATAGTTTCGGTCACATGAAAGTTGGCATTAACCACAGTTGGGGGCAAGCGTATAACTCCAACATTTCCCACTTGAGCTACATTGATGTCATTCAGATTACCAGTGTCATTCACATGACGTATCTCATCATTCTGACCAACAACACTATCAGCGTCACTCATGCTATCACCTGTTGAAAATAAAAAACAAAAAATATAATAAGTAAATTCGACTACAATCAAACTAATTCACCAGAATACGTCGATACAAGAATTCTAAACACCATTCCACAACAGCGACGCCATTCATTGAAGCACCGCCGAAGCTTGAATTAAAAGTTCTTCCTTCCCATCTTAGATATGTATTCTTGGGAGCTGACAATACCTTGTCGGTGATCATTGCAATTGACTTTCTTGAAGAGAAGGTACATGCACTTGTGAGTGTAATGAAATGGTACATCAAAGCTATTGGGTGGAAAATTGCTGATATCGTGGGGATACCTCCCGAAATGTGTACGCACAAAATTCAATTGGAAGTTGATTGTAAGCCCAATGTCGAGCACCAAATGAGGTTGAACCCTCCAATGCAAGAAGTGGTTAAGAAGGAGATCATCAAGTGGTTAGATGCAGGTGTGGTTTATCCCATTGCGGATAGTAAGTGAATAAGCCCAGTTCAATGTGTCCCAAAGATGGGGGGTATGACCGTGGTTCCAAATGAAAAGGGTGAACTTGTACCTATCTGATCAGTCACATGTTGGTGAGTATGTATGGACTATAAGAAGCTAAATTTGACTACCAGAAAAGATCACTTTCCTATGCCCTTCATGGACCAAATGCTTGATAGGTTGGCGGGGCGTGGATGATATTGCTTCCTTGATGGGTAATCCGGGTACAATCAAGTCTCCATAACCCCAGAAAACCAAGACAAGACAACTTTCACTTGCCCATATGGAACTTTTGCATTTAAACGCATGCCTTTCGGACTATGTAATGCACCAGAAGCGTTCCAAAGGTGTATGCTATCGATTTTTGCTGATATGGTTGAGGACTCTATGGAGTTGTTCATGGATGATTTTTTTGTAGTTGAAGACTCATTCAAAGATTGACTTGAACACTTGGGGAAAGTTTTTCAAAGGTGTGCCAAAACTAACCTTGTACATAGTTGGGAGAAGTGTCATTTCATGGTAAAAGAAGGGATTGTTTTGGGACACAAAATTTCAGGGAAAGATATACAAGTAGATCAAGCAAAGGTTGAGGTAATTGTCAAGCTACCACCCCCTATTTCAGTTAAAGGTGTCCAAAGTTTCTTAAGACATGCAGGCTTTTATAGGCAATTTATCAAGGATTTCTCAAAGATAGCTCATCCGCTATGCAAACTTTTAGAGAATGACAACGTCTTTTTTTTATGAAGCCTGTATGATTGCTTTTGAGTGTCTCAAGGAGAAACTTGTGTCGGCTCCAGTCATTGTCGCCCCGAATTGAGGTAGTCCATTTGAATTAATGTGTGATGCTAGTGGTACAACTTTGAGTGCTGTCTTGGGACAACGTAGAGGCAAGTTGTTTTACTCGATATACTACGCTAGCAAGACCTTAAAGTGGCTCAAAGGAATTACACTATTATCGAACAAGAATTGTTAGCTGTAGTGTATGGTTTCAAGAAATTTTAAGCTTACCTATTGGGAACTAAAATAGTGGTGCACACGGACCATGCAGATATCCGCTAATTAATGGCTAAGAAGGATGCAAAACCAAGGCTGATTCGGTGGGTGTTGCTGCTACAAGAATTTGACTTTGAGGTCAAGGATCGGAAAGGTTGTGAAAATCAAGTAGTGAATAAATTATCAAGACTCGAAGAGAATGTTGTGGTGTCCGTTGACAAAGATATTGAGGATGCTTTCCCTGATGAGATGGTCATGATGAGTTCTCATGGTTCCATATCTTAATATGCCGACTTTGCAAATTATGTCATGTATGGTATTGTACCAGAGGGGCTTTCATTTTATCAACGTAAGCGATTCCTCTTCGATGCGAGAAAGTATTTTTGGGATGAGCCCTATTTATTTCAAGAATGTGCTGATCATATAATTAGGAGGTGTGTGCCAGAAGTCAAAGCTGATGCTATACTTAGTTAATGCCACGCTTCTCTAGTTGGTGGTCACTATAGTGGGGTAGGAACAGCCGCCAAGGTATTGCAAAGTGGCTATTATTGGCCAACAATGTGGCAAGATGCTAACTCCCTTGTTGGCAAATGTGTTCCATGTCAAAGGCAAGGAGGAGTGTCACGTCGACATGAGCTTCCCCTTACCCCAATCCTTGAAGTTTAATTATTGGATGTGTTGGGAATTGATTTTATGGGTCCTTTTGTGAGTTCTTATGGGATCAAATACATTTTGGTGGCCGTTGATTATGTGTCAAAGTGGGTAGAAGTTGTAGCCTTACCCAACAATGAGGGAGAAGTGTGATTGCATTCCTTAAGCGGTATATCTTTACAAGGTTTGGCACACCATGGGCGATTATTAGTGATAGGGGTTCACACTTTTGCAACCGATTGTTTACATCTTTATTGACCAAGTATGGAGTAAAGCACAAGGTTGCCACCCCTTACCATCCGCAGACAAGTGGGAAGGTTGAAGTAACTTATCGGGAAATTAAAGAAATTTTAGCCAAAACCGTGAATGCAAATCGTTCAGATTGGTCGTGAAGGTTGGAGGATTCTTTGTGGGCCTACCATACTGCTTTTAAAAATAAATTGGTATGTCACCATATAAGTTAGTATTTGGCAAATCATGCCATCTCCCGGTGGAACTCGAGCATAAGGCCCTATGGCCTTTGAAAACCGTTAATTTGAATTGGGATGTTGCCTCCAAGAGTAGGGTTGACAAACTTCATGCTTTGGAAGAATTTTAGCTTAGCGATTTTGAAAGTGCTGCTCTTTATAAAGAGAAAATGAAGAAATGGCACGATTCCAAAATACTTCATAAGGAGTTTCGGGTTGGCGATTGTGTAGTGCTCTACAATTCATGTTTGCGGCTATTCCCGGGTAAGCTCAACTCCAAATGGTCAGGTCCTTTCAAAGTTAATCGCATTTTTGAAAATAGAGCTATTGAGGTTCAGAGTGAGAATGGTACGTTCTTTAAAGTTAATGGGCTAAGGGTGAAGCTCTACTTATGAGAGGGTCCCGTTGTGCGAATGATTGGTGTGGTGTACTTGGATGATGCTTGAATGCATGTCCACGTTGTTCCACGACGTTAAATAAGGTGCTTCTTGGGAGGCAACACAAGCTCTATCTTATTGTTTTTGAATAACGTGTGTTGGATGTGTAGGTTGGAGTTTGAATTTTCAAAATTTGGCAATTAGGCGAGGGGCTACACCATTTGGTGCATTGCCCATCTGCCCTGGATAACCTAAATTCATCAGAACTTGAAGGCTGAATTTGCAAGCTACACTGGAATATTAGGCACACATCTGCTAAATTCGGTGCATCACCAAGTTGATCGGCGAGCCCAATCTATCTCACCTTCTGGAGTTCAATGTTGGCTTAGTTTCATGTAACTTTTGGTGAGAGAAGGTACCACTCGGTGCATTGTCGAGTGAAAAGGCGAAGTTACTAAATTTTCACAAACAAAGCTATAAATGAGTCAAAACTACAGACTCATCAGGACTCATGTACCTCCCTCATCCAGTTCAGTGGTGCACCGGCCAGAGGGGCCTATAGGGCATGCGGGAAGTCTGTATACACTGCCTGGGCTCGAACCAGGTCTTATGTAACATAAAGAATCACTGTAGTTGTACCAGAGAGTGAGTGACCAAGCCGATAAAGTAAAAGGGCGACACCGCGTCAGATATCCATAAAATATTGAGGGCATCCCGGATGCCTCTAAACTGCCAGTATAATAAGAGCACGTCCTCGACGCCTCGAAAATCTCGAAATCAGTTTCTCAAAGTAGTCCCGATGGTACGACTCCCGTTGAAAACCAGTTTTAGAGAGTAGTAAAAGTGTGAGAGTTCCCTCTCAAAATAGTAGTAAAATCCAAAGAAAGTAACGGGGTCGTGCCACAAACAAATGGAAATGCTTAATAAATGCAAGCATGCCATCACCAGCATCAAAACAAGGTGCACATAATCAGAACATAAATACCCAATCATACCACACTTTCACAGCAAGGGAAAGTAACCTGGAATCCAATTGCTCCTCAAATATTTCCTTGGGCCCAACAATATACAATAATAACAAGGCACCCAAAGCCTACCGCTAAACAGGAAAAGCAGAAATTGAGAGATAGCTCATCATCAACACAGGAGAGGATAAATTCTATAGGATCGATGCCTAACCCCAAAACATGCCGTTTCAGCTCCCAACGAGTGCAACTAAGCAAAACCTATGGCTGCGACGAGCCTCAGAGGTCTCACACACTAGCAAAAACCACACAACCAAAAACAAGCACTATTGGAAACTACGTCTAGCTATAAGGGCGGTACATTATGCGATAAAGCACCTAAGGCTCAACCTAGACTAAGGTCATTACTACCCACCTTAACCAAGGATAAAAAGGCTAAGCCACAACCATAACCCAAGCCCTAAGCTTAATCTAAGATTTTACGAAACTACTCTAGTCTAAAGCTCAATCGGAGTTAAGAAAGATGAGATGAAAAAAAGAGATGAAAAGGAGGCAAGTTCTAAATTCGGTAAGTACCAACCTAAATCACATGCAACATATACTAAATGATATCTAATAAAGTCCAGTCAAAGTGGGAGACCGTAGCCTACCTCGAAGCTGATCACGCGCGCTCTGAATCCACCCAATTGAAGCTTTCTACCTCCGAATCACCTCCAATCGCTGACACGCTATAAAGATAGTAATCACAACGTCATTACAGATGTTTTGACACAAAAATCACAGAAATCGGAGACGGACCCAAAATCGGGTCTAAAATGGGATGGTGGGACCCGCGCAGGGTAACCCAAAATTGACTCCATGAAAAGGTTAATCTTACCATACTGAACTTGTGTTCAAAAATAGGTCACAATTCGATGCTCGAAAACGAAGCAATCAGCCCATGCAATAAAATTCACAAAAAACAAATTAAAATGACCGGGGCAGCAGCTTTAACACGGAATTTACCTCAAACGGAGAGTACCCAACAATTTTGGAACACTCCAATGCATATCCACGAATTTCCCGAACACGCTGGACTTTGAATCACCCAAAACAGAGCTCTAGAACTCAAGATATTTGGTGTTGAAAATTGGAAAAAAAAACTGAAAACGGGTCTGCCTTATATGGCCGGCCGGTGCAGCGCGAACGCGGCCGGTCTAGCGCGAACGCGCACGCCAATGGCTGGGCGCACCAGATCAGCACACCACCTGATTTTTCAGCCTTTTGAAAGTCTCCGACGGGGTGTCTGAGATTCGTTCGGAACCCTGTGCGCCCAAACAGACTATGCTACCCCACTAAATTCGATGTTCCGGACTCAATGGTGCAGTTGAAATCTCCATACGTGGTAATTCAAAAAAAAGTGGGTCCCACACCCAAAGCGCCATTTTAGCCAAAATCCACAAAGGGCCTCAGAATTAGACCGAAATCCCCGGGAAGCACACGAAGGTCACTCTAGAAAAAAATCGGCATTCATAAACTAATCGCACTGACGAAATTCTCATCCGAGCGCATTTACCAAAAATATGGACCAAAGTCAACCCTAAGCCAAATTTCGAAAGCTAAAGCACCAATGGCCCCAAAGTCACACTGAAAGTCTCGGGACTCGTGCCAACCATGCTACTACCTAATTTGGCCGCTCCGAAGCTGATGGAACCATCAGAATTCCCTTTCTGAGGCTGTTTTTTGGAGTTTAGACCGAAGTCATCAGTTGAAACTCTGGAAGCTCCAAAACCCAGAAAACGGGCATAAAATTCAAACAATCAACCAAGCGACCGAACAATTAGTGCCAGCAAGTCATAAATGACTTGGGGTCGCTATAGAGAATCACTAAACGCTGAAAAGATCAAAAAATGGAGAAAATGACCTCGAGGGTCATTACAACATCCACTACTAAAAGGACTTTTTGTCCGTGAAAGTAGAAGGATAGTTACAATTTGAAGGCATGAGATGAAAGGAATACAGGCTCCAGCATGCTTTGCTCGACCCTCAAACACCCCCACAAATCGAACAACTGCCGACACAGAACTCAGGCTGAGAGGGAAAAACCCTAAATTCCCTTCGAACTCCAAAAGCTCTTCCAATTTCCCTTTTGGCTCCAACTCTCGCGCAATCAAGCTGAACTTGAATGGAAACACTAGGTTCTTCTTAGGAAAACCAAAACCACGCTGAAACCACCGAAATGAGAAACACAGGACCATGGCAGATGCAACTCAACTCTTAACTCAAAATACTTGCCTTATGCTCCAAATCATCCTCTTCTGGACAACAAGTGTGTTTTGCTGATCCTTAGCAAACCTGAATACCAACGACACCACCTGAAACTTCCGTACAGAACACGACGACACCAACCTCGGAGAAGTTATCCACTCTATCTGAGCATCGGGTAGCAACCCTTGTCAGAATAGGAACTTAACCCAGGCATAGCCCAGAATTCCAATCTCCATCTTCAAAAAGCCAGAAATCCAAGTTGAAGCTCAACCTTCTGAGGTTAACACCCTACTCCCAAGGGCAATCATCAAGAGAAAGACAAAGCTACACTGAGCCTAACTCTAGTGACCTACTCTAATTATAGGGACTTTCGAAATGCCGACACCATAAGCCCACAACTACTCAGTGAGCATAACTCTAATTCTGTCATCCTAGTCCAGGGGAAACCAACCAGTAGGCAGCAAATAAGCATAGTTAACCAATCGGCAATGTTCCAAGGGCACCAACCCCTATATACGAACACCGCAAGACACCCCATATGCTAAAAGTAAATCTTCCATCCTGAACAGGTTCTAAATCTCACATTTCACAAATTACTTACACCCTATCCTGGGTGATGGACCTTTTAATCAACCTTTAACTCTCCAACCAAAGCTAAAATCTGAACCCGCCGAGGGACACCACCATTCCAGCTCAAAAACACATCGAAGACCTCGGGAGCTACCAACCCAACTGCAAGGAACCAGCCACACTAATAGAAAGGTGCAACAAGAAGTCACATTTCCCAAATTCCAAGTAACTGTGGACAACACCAAGCCCTCAAAAGCGGCATTTCAAGAGAACCAAGCGAGCAAATCACAGTAGCTACCAAGTCTATCAAGGAGCGATGAATCAGATAGACCGAATGAGCAACCCACCATTATGCAATCTCAGGAGCTGAGAACTATCTAGGGCAAGGGAGGGAAAACCCCAAGCCCATCTACTGACACACCACAGAAGGCTATTCCCCCTTTCTCCTAACTCTAACAGCCACAAATCTTGCAATCACTAACAAATCCCAAACATAAAAAATGCCGCAAAGAAATCAACCAGGTAGATAAAAAGGGAGCAAACCTCAACTTCACAGTCTCAGGGCTGAAAATACTGATAAGACGAGGAAAGAATCAACAAGCGGGATCTACTACAACTCTGAAGATGACATACCTCCATTCACACACAGCCTCAACAACCCACCATTCAGCTGCGAATCCAACAATACCAAGCAACGAAGGTAAACGTCTATGCCAAGAAAAACTAGAATGGCAGGAGAGAAATACTATTCACGGCCACACTAGCTATGCACAAAGGTGAGAAGAGCTAATCAACCACTAGTCCAACGGGACGGCACGAAACTAAGGCAACCTTCTAAGCCAACTAGATCCACAAGCACCGACATCCCAGAACCAAAAAAGCTAGTCTAGCCACCTATCTAACAAGGATCAGCACCACAACAACAACAATCGATAAAGAGGACCAAAAAAATAGGGAAGCTAACTAGCCCGATCGCAAACTCAAGCACAGCCACCAAGGCAAAGGCACGGGAAGTTGCTCGACCACTACTCCCAGAAATAGTAAGCCGACCCAATCGATCCACTACTAATAGAAATCAACTACGGAGCTAAAACACACACACAAACCCAATTAAAGGCAGCCACCATAATCACGAGAAAAGCAACAGGTTAAATAGACACATACGGGTATGAAAACCCCAAAACCGCACAATAAGAGCAAACCAGGACAAAACAAGGGAGTTGAGCAAATACAACTGATACCTGGATCCTCGACCTGTGGCTGACTTGTTGGGGCATAGAACGGATCATGACCGACCTCGACCTGAATACTTAAAGTACTACCTCCGGCTAGAGATGACGCAAACCCATGATACTAACCTGCCTGCGAAAACTACACACTGGCCCCACATCAGGGATACTCTCTAGATTGGTGGCCAAGCTCTCTACAGATACAGTATGGCCCAACCACCCTAGCCTGGGGAGCAGAAGAAGCTATAGGTGCCTGGATGAGTAGCACCTGCCTGGGGCAATCCCTGGACTAGTGGTTTGGGCCACCGCAGTCATAACAACCCTGAGAAAATGACCCAGAAGGGGACGGCCACCACGACCTACAAAACACAGATCTGAACCTCTCGAACTCTGGCCAGTGCTAGGACCACCCCAATCGCCCTGATGCTGACCTCTTCCTCTAGCAAGAGGTGCTACCGTTGATACCAATCTCGCTGCCTGAGGGGCTGGTCTAGAGACAGGGCAGTCCCTAGACAAATAACAAAGGTCCCCATAAGTAAAGCAACGCAGAGAAGATCCACTCACAGCTGAAGGCCAACCACCCTGACCAGATGAACCTGTCTGAGACCACTGGTAGACCTGGTCCCGAGTAACTCTTGGCCTAGAACACGGCCTACTAACTCTACCATCCCACCTGGCCCTCTTGCCCCTGTCTCTGTGTGCCTCAAGGTATGCCTACTCCACTGCCCTCACATCGCTAACAATCAGGGGAAAGGTAGACCCAGCCTCTAACATGTGTTCCGACACCAAACGGAGTGGCAATAACAACCCCATGATAAACTCCCGACTCGTATCCTGATCTGTAGAGGATAATGTGGGGTTATGCCCTACCCATTCAAGAAATCCCAAAACATGCTCACATATCGGTGACGAACCCTACTGCGGCTCAACCACCCCAACTTTGTCCTGAACAGTACCCGCTGCACCAAGACCTGCACCTGTGGGAAGGGTACCCCCAAAGGAACTCGGGTCTCCTAGCACTGAATCTCGAGGTGCCAAGGTAGCTGATGACTCTAACGGAGCCTGGGCTGCCCCCAAACTCTCTGTCTGCGAAAGAACACCTCCAACTTCAGGGTTTATGCCTGACTGAGGCCCTGCAGCCTGAACAAGTGTTGAACTTTCTTTAATGCCTGTCGAACGCCTCGACCTATCCATCTAAAGAAGGAGAGGATTCCAAAGAAGAAGTTTTAGAGGTTAAATGGAACGAAGACACACGATTAAAGAGTCAAATATAGAATTTCCTAAGAATGCCCTATAACCTCCCGAAGATAGGATACGAACATCAACGCACCGATCCGCAGGACTCTAATACGTATTTGCTCTCATACCAGCGATGCTGGTCAACCAAAGCACTAATACCAGACTGTCACGACCCGATCCCTCAGGTCGTGATGGCACCTACTACAACCCACCAGTAAGTAAGCCTAACCCATAGCATTAAACCAGAAGCAACGGGCTACCAAACGAAAGAGGAACTAATAGAGAATAAATGACAACGAAGAGGAGAAAGAATGGTCGACATATATACAACCAAGGAACCAACCCCAAGACCTGGCATTAGTCAGTAGTCGAGCATCCAAAAAAAACAAGAGTACAAAGCTTACACCAATACTAAAATAGATATAGACTGTCTTCGAAAGCAAGTAAAGACTAGTCCTAGCCAAAATTAGATGGAAATCGGCAAATCCAGACGCCAAGAGCTCACCCAATCTCCGAATGCAAGCTGCTCCGCACCAAGACCAAATCACCGGCGATAACCCGTACTATGATCTACAGGGAGAAGAAGTGTAGTATGAGTACCAAATGAATGGTACTCAGTAGGTCTAGGCCGACTGAGCTCCACAGATAAAGCAAGCATAAAAAGCATACAAACAGGGCAGGAACAGCGCATGTAAAGAAATAGGAACTAACACAAGATAAAAGGAGGAACGAGTGCAAAGAGCTAGAAAACAAGAGGAAATGAGAGAGATAAAGGACGCACCTGCAACCACAAGCCACAACCTAGTTATGATAAGAGCACACCGCAGGAGCTAACCCATTAAGAGCGAAATACTACAGCCACCACTAAACACCTAAGAGATAATCCAACCGAATCTAACAGGAAGTACCAATCACAAATCCAGACTAAGACTCCCTGAAGACCAACTACAATGACTACACAAAACAAGAGCAACTATAATCAGATAATAACCGGCCGGTACACAACATACCCCCGGCCCCCATAATCCGGGGGACCAGACAGCAAACAAGTATACTAGTGATAGGCGATGCTAATGAATGCAAGTTTATAGTAAAAATCAATAATATCATCGGTGGCTCTCAGAGATCATCACAACCAAGTGTATACACCAACCCCGGCCCCCGACCTGCCAGTGGGCTCATGTAGCTCCCTCATCCAGTTTAGTCGTGCACCAGCTAGAGGGACCCATAGGGGACGCGAGAAGTCTGTATAATATGCCTGGGCCCAAACCAGGTCTTATGTAACATATAGGATTGACGCCTAACCCCAAAACATGTCGTTTCAGCTCCCAACGAGTGCAACTAAGCAAAACCTTCGGCTGCGACAGGCCTCAGAGGTCTCAAACACCAGCACAAAGCACACAACCCAAAACAAGCCCTACCGGAAGCTACGCCTAGCTATATGGGTGGTACAATCTACGATAAAGCACTTAAAACTCAACCTAGCCAAAGGTTATAACTACCCACCTTAACCAAGGATAACAATCCCAAGCCACTCCCACAACCCAAGCTTAATCTAAGGATTTTTCGAAACTACTCTTGTCTAAAGCTCAATCGGAGTCAAGATAGAGGAGATGAAAAATAGAGATGAAAAGGAGGCAAGTTCTAAACTCGGCAAGTACCAACCTAAATCACATGCTACATATACTAAACGATATCTAATAAAGTCCAGTAAAAGTGGGAGATCGTAGCCTACCTGGAAACCGATCACGCATGCTCTGAATCCACCCAATTGAAGCTTCCACCTCCGAATTACCTCCAATCACTGCCACGCTATCAAAATAGAAATTACAAAGTCATTACGGACGTTCTGACACCAAAATCGCAGAAATCGGAGACGGACCCAAAATCGGGTCTAAAATGGGATTGTGGGACCCATGCCGGGACTCCAAAAATTGACTCTGTGAAAAGGTTCATTTTACCTTACTGAACTTGTGTCCCAAAATAGGGCACAATTCGATGCTTGAAAACGAAGAAATCAGCCCGTGCAATAATATTCACAAAAAGCTAATTAAAATGACCGGGGAAGCAGCTTTAATGCGGAATTTACCTCAAACGGAGAGTACCCAACAGTTTCCAAACACTACAATGCGTAGCCACGAACTTCCCGAACATGTTGGACTTTGAATCACCCAAAACGGAGCTCTAGAACTCAAGATATTTGATTTTACAAAATTGAAAAAAAAAGTTAAAACAAGCCTGCCTTATATGGCCGGCCGGTGCAGCGTGAACGCGGACGGTCAACCGCGAACCCGCACGCCAATGGCTTGGCGCACTAGATCAGCACACCAGCTGATTTTTCAGCCTTTTCAAAGTCTCCGACAGGGTGTCTGGGATTCGTTCGGAACCCCGTGTGCTCAAACGGACTATGCTACCCCACTAAATTCGACGTTCCGAACTCAACAGCGCAGTCGAAATTTCCATACGACGTCATATCAATAAAAAGTGGGTCCCACACCCAAAGCGCCATTTTAGCCAAAATCCACAAAGGGCCTCAGAATTACACCGGAAGCACACGAAGGATCATTCTAGACCAAACTCGGCATTTCGAAACTAATTGCGCTGACGAAATTCTCATCCGAGTGCATTTACCAAGAATGTTGACTAAAGTCAACCCTAAGCCAAATTTCGTAGGCTAAAGCACCAAATGGCCCCAAAGTCACACCGAAAGCCTCAGGACTCTTGCAAACTATGCTACTAGCCTAATTTTACCGCTTCAGAGCTGATGGAACCGAACAAAATTCCACTCTGAGGCAGCTTTCCTGGAGTTTTGACCGAAGTCATCAATTGAAACTCCGGAAGCTCCAAAACACAGAAATGGGCATAAAATCAAAACGATCGACCGGGTGACCGAACAGTCAGTGCTAACAAGTCATAAATTACTTGGGATCGCTATATAAAAGCTCTAAACATTGATAAAATCGAATAACAGAAAAAATGACCTGGAGGGTCAATACACTACGGTCCATAGATGACTTCCGTATGTGCTGGCACCAAATGAAAACGTGAAAGTTTTCCTTGTTTCAAAATCCAAGGAGTTAGTGTCGGGATCTCCTTGTACAAATTAATCGGGTCTCGTGATCGCGTAGTCAGAGGTAGCAATTGCGTGACCCAGTGACATTGCTCATCACAATCGCATGAGCAAGTTCTTGCGACCATGAAGGGCAAAATGCCTGGCGCCTGGACAGATTGGGATTTTCACCAAATTGATTCCCAAAACCTTTTTTAAACTCATCAGCAATCATCGTTCATCTAGGCAACTTTTCATATCATAGTTTAGGATAGTTCTTGATCTCTTAGCTTAGGTTTGAAGACTAATTCATGGATCTTAATTTTGGGGTTGAGACATTTAAGGCATGTTGCCTCACATTTCATTTGTGGATTTGGAGATTGTGTTCTATCTTTGTAAATTTCTCTTGCTATTCTTCATTTTCTTGTTCTTAATTGCTAGAAATATGGGTGTAATTGCGTCTATGAAATTGGGGCTTTTGTGCTAGAAATAGACAAAGCTATTTGGGTATTTGATTTATTGTTCTATTGCTTTTGTAATTCTTTGTTTGCATGTTTGATTTCATGAAATAGGTTCAACCTAGTTTTCGTGTTTGAATTTATGAGTTGAGAGTACATGATCAACTCTAGCTTCCTATCTTCATGGGTGTCTTGAATATAGAATCAATGAAGTGGAGAATTAGATTGATAATAGCATGTTATCTTTTAATCATTAATTTGAGACTGAAAGGAGAAAATTTAGGTTTTCATTGTTGAATGCACAGCTTGCTAGAAAGAGAGGTCTAAATTAAGGTATTAGGTTGTTTTGTTGAATGACATGATTGAGACTGAATAGAGATGTCATGAAATAATCCTTTGAGACCGAAAGGAAATTTTGATTAACCTGTGATGACCTAGCCTACCTATTATTGAATGATCTTTGATTGTATTGTGATGGATCGTTTTGTTTTGATTAAATATTTAATTTTCCCAATGTCCATGCATCCCTTTCTTTCTATCGTCTTGGCCCCCGTTCTTAGTGTAGTTAGAAAAATTCCCTTTTATTTGATAGTTTTGTACATTTCATATAAAGATCCAAACTAGTATCTAGTTAGCCTTTATCTTTTCGATTGCCAGCATATTTTTCCCTATGGGATTTGACCCTGACTCATAGTTGGCCATTTTTATTGACAAATATTGCTCATTCTTTTGACTTGTTTTAGAGAGTGGTTTGAGCATTATCAATGCACAAATTTTCGATAGGGGTGAGATGCTATTGTATTTTTTCTTGTGAGTGTGTAGGCAATGTCTAAGTAGCCTAGACACTCGGATATGTCCTTGGGGTTTCTTGCCTGTGTTCTTTCACCAAGGACCTTTTAGATTTTGGTCAAACCGACATGTTTATGACGTGATGTAAAATGTGGAAGAAGAATAGGAAAAAATGGCGTGATGGTTATTGTTTTATTGACAAATAGGACCCCTCAAAATTTTAATATATTGTATCTATCTCATTGATATGTTCACTATGTGGGATCTTTGTATGACATGACATGGACAGATAGGATAACCATGACTTAAGATAGAAAATGAACTGGATATATCAATGATTGACAATGTGACTTTGTGCCATGTGTGTGTGAGACCATTGCTTCATTCTTACTGTGTATTCCCATTCAGAACTTGCCTCGTTAATCTTGCTATGATAATTGAATTATTGATTAGGAAAGGATCATAGGCCATTATTGAAAATAGTCCACTTAGCCTTAAAAGAACCAACCAAATGAAAGTGTATCCCTCAATCCAAATCTTTGAGCCTTAGATAGACCCTTTTATTGTATTACCCAATTCATCTACCTCATCATTTATTATTGACCTTTATTTTGCCCCTAGTTCCTCCTTGGAAATTGTGCACCACAACTCAGGAAAATTGCCTAAGTTGAGGGTTCTACTATAAAGGAAAGCAAGAAAAAAGGGATATAAAAAGAACAGAGTTATAAGAAAAAGGGAAATAATTAGGTCTAGTCGTAAAAGAGTTAAAAAATGATGATGCACAATACGAAAAGGAATAAAAATAAAAAGAAGAGCGAAAGCCACATCCAAACATTGATGAAAAATTAAAGAAAAAGGAGATTAAGGGGTGAATGAGTATTGGTTGGAAAGGTGCAGTAAAGCGAAGGCAATGTCAAGGAGAGAAAAAAGTCACTATAATCTAAATATACTACACAAGTCCCAGAGCCTACATTACAAACTAAAATTACCTATAAAATAGATGGCTTGAGTTGAAGGCTCTACCTCCACACCAATATATTCCCCTCATGGATCGAGAGTTTTATGTATCAGAAAACTTAGGAACTACAGCGAAGCCTGACATCAATATCCTAGGCTCCTTCAAAATACCTGAATATGGCTTGCCTCGGTAATTTACAGTGGAGCCATCTTTGAATATATTAAAAATCTTCTTGACACACCATTTATTCAACATCCTTTTTATATGAGCAGCGTGGGCAGAATCTTGTTGTATTTCCCATTTTTCGTGTGTGCCCGACGTTGATGGTGAAGTGCTAGACTCGTACTGTGAACCTGACTATGATCATAACTGGTTGCCTCCGTCTTCCTCCCTCGAAGATCCATCCCCTTCTTCTGATAGGGAAAAATTAGAAACTACATGGGTGTGGGGGTAAGCTACCACAATAAACTCAGCAACTGCTTCTAGTTTCTTGGTATTGTTTCTAGTTTTTCAGGGCACGACATTTGGGGCAGAACTCAATGGGTATTGTTCATCAGAGATGCTTCTTTCATCTTCGAACACTTCATTTTGGATTCGAGTCCATAGTGACTGAGCTGCTGGCTTCCTAGACGGAGTTACAACTTTTCCTCATGCTTAGAAGTCCTTTTATGAGACATGGTACCTTTGGGAAGTGTATAGTACTTATACACTAAGGTAAGAAAACAAGAAACTAAAAAAAACTCAAAACAAGAAAATAATTTTGGTATTTTTTGTTTAGGTCCTACGAGTAGGTTATTACAGATCGTGGAAGGGAACATGAGCCGTAAAACCCTATTGTAGAAAGGCAGGCCATATTTTTAGTCTCTGAAGGTCAAACTATGAGCTGGCAGTATAGTCCGTGAATCAATCTACGGAGGGTATATCAACTTGTACTTCTTAGATACAGGTTATTTGAATTTGGACTTTTGAACTACAAGGCGGATGTACGAGATATAGAAACTACTACCAATCATACATAGGCTCGTTATTCTCAACGTGAATAACAAATTTTTAGACTTAGTTTACGAGTCCTATCTATGATCTATAAAATGTTAAATGACCCGTAATAGCACTCGCACTGCAAAGATTTTTTACTTAAGATATGTACCTTTAGGGCTTTCATTACGAAGGGTAAATATGAGTCGTGGAATGAACCACGACTCGTAGAAGACATCCGTAGGCACGAAAAATCCCAAGTCAATATCTATCTTCACAATCAAGCCACACATGTCACTAAAATTAACAGTCAAACACACATATGATATGCTTCCACATACTTACTAATTATCATACCTAGAATTTGAGTGCTAACAATTACAACAAACATCAAAATTTGTAACACAATGTCAAGTGAATCTAATTAATATAAAAAAGTTATGAATCAGACCACTTACCTTGATGAGATTAGGGAGATTGTGACCGTAAGGCAATTCAATTTTCTCGGAAACTTTCTCTAATCGGCGACATGCCATCTTTGATTGATCCTTTAGAACTTCTTCGGGGAAATTTACTTTGGATGGAATGAAGATGAAGAAATTTGAAATGATGGGTAGTGGGATTAATGGGATTATATGGTGTGGTCTTTGAAGTTTTGTTATGGTGGGGAATTTTTTGATGGAGTAACGTTTGAGGAAGATGAGTGGAAGGGATATTATATTTTGAGGGAAAATTTAGAATCAGGGTCTTTTAAGCCAACGTGATCACAGACCAGGCAATTTTAAATTAAATAAACATGGGTTTTAAAATCCCAATCTACAGACAGTTGTCCCGTCTACAATTTGTGGATGGGCTTCGTTGATTGACTTTACTCTTAAAAATATCTAGAAACAAACCTAGGATATATGAGCACAGACTACTAACCTTTCTTTTATGTATGGTTCATACAGTGCTAGACCTAAAGCTACAGCTAGCCATGTACTCTGACTTCGATGTGTACTAAATACGATCCATCAATGTAACCATGAATCGTAGAAAGGGCTCGTAGAACAAATCCTACCCGTACCTTTTTACTCAGGATTCCACGAACAGGGTCTATGCATCGTAGATTCAACTACGACCCTTACAATCGATTTGTAAAACCTTTTGCAACTTAAAATTTCCAGTTTTTCTTGCTGATGCGTACACATGTAACAACCATTAGGACTACCCTCTCTTTCCTTGACTCTAAATTGACACGAACCTTAATTTATCCTTTGCTAGCCTAAAAATAAATCTTAAAAGAGAAAACTACAACCAAAAAAATAAACTAAGACATCTTGGATTGCCTCCCAAGCCGCCTTTGATTTATGATCACGACATGACGCTCGATCCTTGGTTAATCAGACTTCACCTAGAGCCCATACTTCCACCACCTTGATTTCTTCATTAGTGCCCATGTAAGCTTTTTCTTCCTCATTCAATTTGAACCTCGTTCCCTCATTATTTTCCAATTCAACTAACCATGTTGAAATACTTGAACAACTCGGAATGGTCCTAGCCATTTAGACTTTAGTTTGCTAGGAAATAAGTGCAACCTTGAGTTGAACAAAAGGACCAAAACTCCGGGTACAAACTCTCACTTCTCAATCTTTTGGTGATGATACTTCTTCATTCTCTCTTTGCATAAGGCTAAATTTTCGTACGCGTTTAGGAAAAAGTCATCAAGGTCATTAAGTAGAGTCAACCTTTGATTTGAGGCAGCATCTCAATCTAGATTCATATTTTTGAGTGCCCACATTGCTTTGTACTCTAGGTCTTAAGCAAATTACAAGACTTCCAAAACATAAGTTGATAAGGAGGCATACCTATGGGAGTCGTGAATGCAGTTAGATATGCCCATAAAGCATCATCAAGCTTTCTCGACCAATTAGTTCTGTTTGCATTCACAGTCTTTTCTAAGATTTTCTTGACCTGTCAGTTTGAAACATTGACTTGCTCAATAGACTGCGGATGGTAAGGACTTTCTACACTATGTCGAACCCCATATTTCTCAAGCAATGCGTTGGACAAGTTATTATAAAAGTTTTAATCTCCATCGCTGATGATTGCCCGAAGTATACCAAATCTAGAGAAGATATTTTGTTTAAGGAAATTTGTGACACTCTTGCCTTCATTATTAGAAAGCGCTACGTCTTCCACCAAATTAGACACATATTCAACCGCCACAAGTATGTACTTCATCCCATTCGAACTCACAGGGATCCATAAAGTAAAGGCCATGAACATCAAACAATTTAATCACCAGAATAGGAGTGAGTGGGAGTTCATGTTTCTTTGAAATACCTCCTTTTCATTGAAAACAATCAAATGATTTGGCAAAATCATGATTATCTTGGTTTATAGTAGGCCAATAGTTCCCGCATTGCAAAATTTTATAGGTTGTTCGAATACCACTATGATGACCTTAACCAGAGGCGAATGGCATGCTTCTAATATACTCATCATCTAGACCTTAGGTATGCAATGACAAATAATCCCATTAACATAAACATGAAACAAATATGGTTCTTCAAGAAACACTTCTTCACATAAACAAAAACTTATGGCATTGGTGAACAGAAAAATCTAAAGGCACTACATCACTCACCAAATAATTAGAAAAATCTGCAAACCATGGAATCAGACCATGCAACGCTACCAAAACTTGCTCATATGGGAATGTGTAATCTATATCAACTCCATATGCCAACCTTAACGTTGATTCTTCTTCTAATCTAGAATAGTGGTTGGCAACTTCATTTTTTAGTCCCTTTTCAGTCTCTAACTTCCAAATCAAACTCTTGCAACAACAGAACTCAATGAATCAGTCTTTACTTAGCATCCTTCTTTTCCATAAGTTAAATCAATGTGGCATGATTAGTATGCACAATGACGTTGGTGCCAATTAAGTAGGATATGAACTTCTCGAACCAAAGACTACGAAACAATTCTTGTTCAGCAACTATGTAGTTTCTTTAAGCAACATTCAGGGATTTTCTAGAATAGTATATGGGATGAAGAATCTTCTCACGCCACTATCCTAATACTACGCCAAGTTCCAACCCACTAGCATCACATATAATTTCAAATGGTTGGTCCCAATCTGGTGAGACGATGATGGGTGCATAAATCAGCTTTTCATTCAATTCTTCAAATACCTTCACACAGGCCTCATAAAAACAAACTTCATCTCCTTCTCGGGTAGCTTAGGTAATGGGTGAGCTATCTTAGAGAAATATTTGATAAATCTATGATATAAGCTAGCATGTCCCAAAAAGCTTCTTACACCCTTAACAAATATAGGTATAGGTAATTTTTAAATCACCTCAATTTTTTCTCGATCAACTTCAATACCTTTATTATAGATCTAGTAGCAAAGAAATATGCCTTCTTTCACCATAAAGTGTCACTTCTTCATGTTTAGCACAAGAATGCACTCTTCACACTTCTTAAGTACATAGCCTAGTTTAGGCACACAATCATCAGACGAGTCACCTATAAATGAAAAGTCATCCTTGAAAACTTCACCAATGTCTTCCACCATATCTGATAATATGGACATTAGGCAATGTTGAAAAGTCACAAGTGCATTACACAACCCGAATGACATCCTTTTGAAATGAAATTTCCCATATGGGCAAGTGAAAGTGGTCTTCTCTTTGTCTTCGGGGGCGGTTAATATTTGAGTGTAGCTTGAGTAACGATAAAAGAAATAGTATCATCCTTTACCAGTGACTGGCCTCATAGGAATGTGATATTTCTCTGTCCATACATTCAACTTGTGATAGTCCATACATACTCTCCAACTAGTGACCGGCCTCATAGGAATGAGCTCATTATTTGCATTCAGAACCACAATGATTTCTCCCTTCTTAGGCACACATTGAACAGTGCTTACCCATTTACTTTCAGTTATTGGATAAATCACTCCAGTATCAAAATATTTGATAATCTCTTTCTTGATGACTTCTTTCACTAGTGGATTAAGTCTCCTCTGGTTCTCAATGCTAGGTTTGCAATCACGTATGAGTTGGATTTTATGAGAACATATGCCTGATGGGATGCCTATGATGTCTACAATAGTCCAATGAATTTTCCCTCTCGAAGTGCCTCAACACAAATTTCAAATCCTCAACGTGCCTTTCAGTTTGATCTACAACAATGATGACATGAAACATATTGTTGTGGCCTAGAAACACATATCATAAGTGAGAGGGGAGAGCTTTGACTCCTAAATTTGTAGGCTCATCAATGAATGATTTTGCGGGAGGGGTTTCTCTATTTCTCAATCCTAGTAATGCTTCTTTGGTTCAAAATTATACCCTCCCAACCAATCAAGTGCATTAACCATCTCCTCTTATTCCCCAATATGATCTCCATCAAAATTCTTGATCAATATCGCTAGCGCCTCAACAACCATTCTTTCTTTAATTGGCACTGTAGGTCGCTCTTCACTAGTTAAGTTCATGACTGACACCACTTTGAGATCACTTTCATGCTTCATCAACTGAAAGATGTTTAAAGTCACTTCTTCATTATTCAATCTGAACTTCATCTACCCTTTCTCCATGTCAACTAAAGAACGCCTAGTTGCAAAGAATTGTCTCTCGAAGATTATTAGAACTTTAAAATCAACCTCACAATCAAGAATCATGATTTTCGTAGGAAATATAACTACCTAAAATTTTACCAGGACATCACGAAGGACAAAAATTGGTTTCTTGACGATGTAATCTGCCATAACTAGCCGCATTGGAGTTGGTTTGGGGGCTCTTAAGCCAATATTTCTGAACACTGATAGCGGCATCAAATTTATACTAGCACCAAAATCACATAGGCCTTTAGCAAGACAAAATGCTCTCAATGTACATGTGATTTTGAATGCTCCAGGATCTTCCTTTTTCTGTACTAATGATCCGGTGTCCAATGCACTACAATGTTGCAACTTGCCTTCACCTTCATATCTTATGACCATCTTCATAGTCACTAGATCTTTCATGAACTTTGCATAGTCATACATCTATTTTAGTGCTTCGATTAAAGGAATATTTATTGAAAGTTGCTCCAATATTGAGATAAACTTGTGATATTTTTCTTCCTCAGGTTTCTTGACAAATCTTTGTGGAAAAGGTGGAAGAGGTAGAGGAATCAAAATTACATTTTGAGTGGCTTCTCTCCCCCCCCCCCCTCCCTGATTTGATCTTTGGGTCTCCCATATGTTCATCTTTAGTAATTTTAGGTTCCTTTGGGTTTTCCACCACCATTGGCATTGGGGCATCTATGATATGTTTTCCACCTCGTATAGTGGCTGACATGCAATGCCCAAAAGTTTTTGGATTTTTGCCTATATTGCTCAGAATTGTTCTTTTTTTGTGTGGGTTTAAGGATGAAAATTTGACCCAACTGCTGCTCAATCTGTTTAATAGATGTAGAATGCAACTCAAATTTCCGATTCATACCTAATAGGTCATTAAGCATCTCTTTGATGTTATCATCAGAAGCTTCAAACTTTTTAATCATCTTGGTCATCACGTCTTCAATATTTGCAAACCTTGATCTTCTATCTCGATTTTCTAGTGGAACATATGCACCACTTCTTTTGTTTTTATTGTAATATATCCTTGCCAGATCACCTTCCCTATCTTGGCCTTGATTTTAGTAATGTACCCAATCAAGTTATAGTTGTTATCACGATTGTAATCAATCTCGGTTGTAGTTTCCTTCTTGGTTGAAGTTGTTGTCTTGGTTGAAGTATTTGTATCGATTGTAGTTGTTGTCTCGATTGTAGTTTTGACCTTGATTTCCTTCTCTTTAGAACAAATTATCTTGAGTGGAAGCTTGGGTGTTGATCTAGAAAACTCAGTATGATCATTCACATAGTATGCATCCTCATCATATCTATAATCATCATGTGTTGGTGCTCTGCCTAGGTAATCTAATGCATTGACTTTTTCTTAACTGTTCCCTCTTTGTTTCAAAACCAAGTTAAGTTCCTTTGTCAATTGTGTTAATTCTTGAAGCATATCTTCTTACACTAGCCATGTGTTTTGGTTTGTCTCTAATGAAAAGGTGCTCCTCATGGTTTTGGTATCCCTATTACTCCATGTTTTATTTGTTTTAGCAACACAATCAAGAGTTGATAAAAAGGAAGTGCTCCTAGCTGCGTTCTAAAGCAGCTCATGACCCATTGGCAACAACATTAACTCCTGTAGCCCCATCTGAGCCAGCTTCAGCTCCAGCTCCAGTTCAAACCCCTATTAACCCTCCACAATCGATGAGTAGACTCTAAGCTGAGGGTTTACAGACTATCCTCAAGGAGAAAAGGTTGTCCACAAATGGTGTGGTGGATAGGTACCCTGTTGTGTGGGATACTTTGAGATTCCATAAATTCTAGATTTTAACCAAGCATCGAAGTCCCTACGTGCCTAATTGGGTCCGAGAGTTCTATAATGCGTACGCGGAGTTGGTCGCGAAAGGGAAGAAGAAGGCACAATCTAAGGCACCGGTCGACTTTGTAATGGTCCGGGGCAAAAAGGCTTAGTGCAGTCAAACATAAATCAATGATGCACTCAAGTGCACAGTCCGGGTTTGACAATCTTTGGCCGACAAAATCAAAACAAAGAACCTAGATGACTTAAAGGGGTGGTTGGCTCCAATGCTTAGTGATGCTACACCTTCGTTGATCGAGCCGAGAGCTATTATAGTGAAAAAGGACATGAACATAGTAGCAATGAATTGGTTCAGGTTCATCAGCAGCTCCTTGATGCCATCACAAAATGAATCCATCATCCAGCACCCGAAGGCTGCACTTTTAGCTTGCATCATGGGGCAGGAAATGCTGAATCTGGGTGCCATCATTGAGCAGTAAATATTGATGAAGGCTAAGAAAAATTAGACCTCCCTACCCTTCCTGATCTTGATTAGCGAGCTATCTCAGCATGCGGGTGTGCCTTTTGAGGAATCAACGGATGTTGAGGTCAACTCGACCTCGTCTTGTGACATTAGGAGGATTGAGGCGGAGTACCTCAAGGACGAGGCAGAGAGGAGGAAGAGACCCCCAGTGATACTTCCCTGTTTGTGGATGTCGATGCTATGGAGACCGGTTCGCTATCTCCTATTCCTGTAGTTACCCTCAAGTATACCTGCTCCCACTTCTTCTCTGCCCCTGCACCTACGCCAGCCACTGCCTCTACTCCGATGGCTACCCCTGCTTATAAGAGGTGTAATTGAGCATTATCAGTATTTGACTTCTATCTTGTTATTTGTGCTAAAAATTATATTTTGTGTTTGGGCTTAAGGCCATTTGATGCTTGTTTCTAGTTCATTTCATTGGGTAATGCTATGTTGTTGGTATTGAACTGTGCCCATGAGTTATAATTTGAACATGTGTCTAAAATTGGTAAAATTGATTGCGTTTGTTGATTTTTGAAATTGAATCGGGATAATTGTTGTTGTCATGCCCCAAGGCTACCCCCTAGACACAACACTGTGCTTAATGTCACAAGTCAACCCAAGCTAACCCATACCATGGCATATCTATGCAAATTCAATTAAAACATGCACTGTGTGGAAGCTAAACATAGTTTAATATTAGAAATAGGAAAAAGCCAAAAATATCTGAACAAATATGAAATATATGAAGATTATAGTGATGACTAAAAAACAACACCAACAACTCAAGCTGAATCTAATCTATGTCTAAAAACCTTTCACTGATATGAGTTGCTGGGACATGCCCCCAGCTAACTCTAACAAGTCTGAAACTAAATAGTAAATATTAAAATGTAAAGCATGTCTATCTTCCTTGAACTGTGAGGACTCACCAATGAAGCTGCTATGTTCGGACTAGAAGTAGAGCAAAGCGTTGTCTGGATGTTGAGCACCTAAACCTACATCATACAATGGTGTAGCACAAAAGTATGCATCAATACTTTGAATGTGATGAGCATGCGAGATATGTGCTAAGCTGAACAATATAGAAACTGAACATGGAAATAGATATACTGAAACAACATAGGATCACTATCCTGTTTCTCCTTAACCTCCGCTACAAATGAAGATTCTGATCCATTGTAGAATATCACACCACCATCTGACGTGTCAATAAGCAAAGCTCCTACGAGAGCAAGTTGGTGAACATCTTTGGCTAATTCTTTTTTCTTCTCATCAATATATGCCACACTACCAATAGATAGTTTGTTGAGGATGTCAGCCACTACATTGGCCTTACTCGGATGGTAGAGCACATGTATGTCATAGTGTTTGAGGAATTCAAGCCATCTCCTCTGACGAAGATTCAACTCTTTCTGGGTGAACACATACTAGAGGCTCTTATGATCTGTGAACACATCAACATGAACACCATACAAGTAGTGTCTCAAAATCTATAGGACCAACACGATGGTTGAAAGCTTGAGGTCATGAGTCGGTTAGTTCTTCTCATGGATCTTAAGTTGTCAGGAAGCATAAGCTATGACCTTACCTTGCTGCATCAACACACAACCTAGGCCGACCCTGGATGCATCACAAAAAACCACATAACCGCCTGAACCCTCTAGTAGAGTCAAGATAGGAGTTGTAGTCAACCTGGTCTTTAGTTCTATGAAGTTTTTCTCACACTCATCTTACCACTGAAATTTGACCTTTTTCTAAGTCGACTTTGTCAATGGGGCAGCTATGGATGAAAATCCTTCAACAAACCTACTGTAGTAGCCAGTCAAACCGAAAAAGCTTCTGATATCAGTCAGAGAGGTGGGTCTGAGCTAGTGCTTTACTGCCCCAATTTTATGAGAATCCACTCGGATCCCTTCGCTGGATACCACAAGACCAAGGAAAGTGACTGACTATAACAAGAATTAACATTTGCTGAAGTTAGCGAATAACTGGGGATCATTGAGGGTTTACAGAACAACTCTCAGATGAGTCGCATGCTCTTCCTCATTCCGAGAATAAACAAGGATATCATCAAAAAAGATGATGACGAACAAGTCCAAACATTGTTTGAACACCATGTTCATTAAGTTCATTAAGTCCATGAAAGCTTCAAGAGCATTTGTTAGTCCAAAGGACATAACTACAAATTCATAGTGACCATACCGAGTCCTGAAGGCTGTCTTCTGCATGTCACTATCTCTGACTCTAAGCTGTTGATAACCTGATTTAAGGTCTATCTTAGAAAATAAACTAGCACACTAAGGATGGTGGAACAAGTCATCAATCTTGAGATGGGATATTTATTCTTGATTGTGAATTTGTTCAACTAACGATAGTCAATGCACATCCTGAGAGAACTGTCTTTCTTACACATGAACAACACTAGAGCACCTTATGGAGAGATGCTGGGTCTGATGAAGCCCTTATCTAGAATGACTTTTATCTATTCTTTCAATTCCATAAACTCAGCTGGAGCCATTGTGTAAGGAGGAATCGAAATAGGTTGGGTATCTGGCAGAAGAACTATTCCGAAGTCGATTTCCCTTTCTAGAGGAAATCCCAGAAGATCTTCTGGAAACTCTTCTTGAAACTCATTCACCACTTTACTGACTTAAGAGTTGTGGTCTCGGAGCTGGAATCCTCAACCCAAACAAGATGATAAATATACCCTTTGGAAATCATTTTCTTGCCCTTAATGTAATAGATAAATCGACCTACAAGCACTGAGTTACTACCCTTCCACTATAAGACTGGCTCGTTTGGAAATTGAAACGAAACGATACTAGTTCTAAAATTGACTGAGGCATAACAGGAAAGTAACCAATCCATGCCTAGAATGATATCAAAATCTATCATTTTTAACTCTATAAAGTCTGCTAAGGTGACTTTATCAAAAACTGTGACAGGGCAATTTATGTATACCCGCCTAGCTATAACTGGGTCATCATTTGTAGTAGACTCTTAGAAGGGTTCTAGTAGAGTTTCAGGACAGACAGCAAAGTTTACTGCTATATATGGAGTTACAAAAAAAAGTGTAGCCTTGGATCTTGCAATGCATAAACATCTAAATGAAAGACTTGTAACGTACCCGTGACCACATCAGGAGAATTCCCCTGGTCGTGTCGAGCCTGAAGAGAATACAACCTGTTTAGGTGCTGACCACCACCTCTACCAAACGAGGCACCCAGCTGAGTAGGGTGACCTACTGGAGCTGCTGCTGGGCTAGCCTTATTTTGCAAACGAGTGTCTCTACCCTTCTGTAAATTTTCAGGGCACTCTTTCATTCTGTGGCCTGACTTACCACACAAAGCAATTTCTACTACCTACCATGCACTCACACTACTGGTTATTACCACACTTCTTACACACTATATGAGTGCCCCCACTAGTACTTGTACCTTAGGACTTAAAGCCAGATGCTCTATCATGTTGATCCTTCTTGAACATTGGCACTAGGGCACTAGCAGAAGATGGAGCTGGGGCTAATTTTTTCTAACGGAACTAGGAGTGTTTGCCACCCTCTAACCTCTGCTGAGAGTAGCTAAAGTCCCCAGCCCTAGCCCTCTTATTGTCTCCTCCATTTTCCTTCATTTTCTCTTCCTCAATCTGCTGAGCATAAGTGACAAACCCGGAGATGTCCATTTCCTTAATAAGCATGAACGTCTGGAATTCCTTGACCACATCATTGGACACATCTGTCAGAAACTGATCTCTTGAGTCATGATGGTGCCTACCACCCAACCAGTAGGCATGCTAAAATCCTCTCCCGTAACTTAACAGTAATGGGACTAAGGGTGGAAACTAATCTCAACTAAGTGGAAACATAAATCAAGGACACACAAGAGAAGGTGTCACCACCCAAAGTGCTCCCTAGGTGTGACATGGTGTATAGGATCCCGAGAGGCCCTACACAAGCCACTTAGCATATATATACAAATGGTAAAGACAAAAATGAGGAAACAAATAGACAATCTCATAAAATTAAGAGTTTTCAAGCGGAAGTCTTGACTATGTCTCAAAATCCATCTAATACAATAGAATGATCAGGATGTAACCAGTATATCATATACAAGTCTGAAGCTGGAAATTAAAGAAAAGCAATAATGTCTCTTAGTCCCCGAAGCATGAAGACTCACAAAGGCTGATAGCTCGAACTCTAAAAACAACTAACCATGAGAGTGTGATGGATGACTGTCTGACCCTACATTATAAGAGAATATAGGCACAAGTATGCATTAGTACGTTGAATGTACTAAGTATGAAGAAAATGCATATAATCACAAAAATGATGCCAATAAGATTCTTTCGTATAGGATATTATGCTACTGAGATATCATCACGAACATGCAATGACCTAACTAAATCATGTGACAATAGGGTTAGAAAACTCAATGCATAAACATGGTTAATGCAAGCTAGTCATATTATAAGTCTTGTCTCTTGAGATAATTCTAATTACGCAGACACTGGATTCCATGTTTTAGCTCACATGGTTAATGCAAACTAGTCATATTATAAGTCTTGTCTCTTGAGATAATTCTAGTACCGTAGTTCATTATTATGGGATTTTTACGTTTAACCGATATAGACTATGTGAGCTAAAACATGGAATTCAGTATCTGCCCCACACCGAAAATGGGAGTGATGTCTACCCCACACCATCAGAAGGGCTGTCCTACTTGCCAAGGTAAGGAGAATAAATTTGTAGCTTACGTGGATCCACTAGCTATGTGTCTATCTGTGACAAAAACCTACGAAGCACGTAGTTCTGGGACATATGGATTGCTACTAAAGGTCCACGTATGCTAAATGGAAACCTTTATCCCAAAAGCCCGCTTGGTGCTAAGTAAAATCCCAAGGAACAGTCAATTAAGCTTATTCATACTTTAACCTAGGAAGAGGTATATCTAGGCTTACCAAATCCAAGCTAAGATCATATCAAGACATTTCAACTACCATGGGCTTGCCCAAGCTTATGTCATTAGAATAGCTCCTAATCGATTCATAGGTGAGGAAGTCTTTCAACCATATGAACCCTAATTTATGTGAGAAAACACTTCACATTCATACTCTTAGCTTATTGTGAAGAAAATCTTTTCACAACTCATAAATGCCATCATCTGTATTCACCCTAGCAATTATAAGCAAAATTCTCATGAAACATGCATCTCTTATGCAAGATACTCACATGTTCATAAATCATGATCTAATATGGGTACATGTCAATTCACCTTAGAATCATGCAATAAACTAGAATCATGTATATTTTCATCAATTTCATAAGTTCATAAATGAATGGATCATACTTCCTCATGAATTCATAACTAGGAATCATGGCTCATGCATGGGTTCATACAATTTCTACTCAAATCATATAAACAACGCTAAATCATGCACTAAGTTACATTATCACGCTAGATCGTGCACTAGGAATCATAAAATGAACAATTTGAAATCATAATTGAAGAACCCATAAGAGTTGATCAAAACCCTAACTCAATTTGGGGAAATCGAACCTTGAAAATTGAAGAAAACTAGGAACCTATTGGAGGAAAGGACTCCAATGGTGAATGCTAACATACTTCAACAAAGCCTACAAGAAATTGCTAGAAAATTAATGACCTTCAATGGAGGATCCTAGCCGTTCTTCTTCCTTGAGAATTGAGAGAACTTTTCTTGAGAGAGAAATATTTGGGAAGTTGGGGAAAAGACTTAAAAACCCCTGGAAAAATAACCGTCAGACCCTATCTACGGTTGGACCTATGGTCCGTAAGTCAATCTACGGACCGTCTTGTTCCTCCGTAGATAGATTCAGAGAGTTTTCCAACTTGGACCTCCAACGACGGGTCACCATGTACGGTTCGTGGTTCGACCTACAATCCGTACATGGTAACCGTAAGTGTGACTTTAGGCCCTGAAGATTTTACTAAGTTAGGGTCTCATATACGGGTCCTTCCCACGGCCCGTACATTAGATGATGGGCCGTCCTGGCAAGCCGTAGAAAGATGCTGACGATTGACATTTTGAAGAAATTAAAGAGTCCAACTACGGTCCCAACCTATGGCTCGTCAGTCCATCTACGGTCCGTAGGTGATCTCCGCCGTCACTGGCACCAGAGCCTACAACTTTTCTTCTTTCAAAATCTTAGGTGCTACAGAAGGAGGAAACGAAACCAAAACCATTTATACAAAGACACCTTCAAGAACCTGGAAGTCACAATGACATAACTACTAACAAGAGTACAAGTCCCGAAAGTGGACCACCGAAACAAACGGTCTCGAAAGCAAAAGACAAGTCAAAATATAAATTTTGACAGGTAATCTTAGAACGCCATGTGCTCACCCTTGTCTTCTGGACAAACAGTTGCCGGCTCGAACTCAACGCTGAGAACTGGTGCTTGAACCTGCATCTCGAAAATAGATGTAGAGTGTAGCATGAGTACCAAAACAAAAGGTACCCAGTAGGCATCATAGGCCGACTAAGCAAGAAAGGTAAAAACAAGCAGGCAAGATAGAATTAAGCACAACAGAGGTCAACAGAATATGAAAAGAATAACCGGAAAGTAAAGCTAGAAATACCACAACTAAACCCAACTGGAGCCCCCATAATACCCGCTAGGCACACTCAAGCACAGACACACAAGAACCCGAACGGACCCCCATAAGCCCGACAGATACATAGAGAATCTACGCTATGGAAACAAGGGAACCCAAACTCCAAAGCCTTAACACCCATGGGCCTCAAACCCAATAAAGAGAGCACCTGGGCTTCGAACCCAAACCATCAGTCTCAAGATGGAAATAACGGACTCTAATCGTGTAACATGAACCTCGGACTGGAAATAGCGGACTCGAACCGTAAATAATAGAACTTGGGCCTCAAACTCAAACAGCAGCCTCAAGATGGAAATAACAGACTCTAACCGTGTAACATCAGCCTCGGAATGGAAGTAACTCCTCTTTCTCAACATTCTTATGCTTGAAATAACAGAGTCTAACCGTGTAACGTCAGCCTCGGACTGGAGCTGGCAACCCTCACTCAATAGTCTCAAGTTGGAAATAATGGACTCTAACCATGTAACGTCAGACTCGGACTGGAGCTAGCCGCCTTGAACTGAATGAAGCCACCACCAACCAACACAACACAAGGCTAGATACTGTGGGACGCCACGCCGACAAGGATATCAACCGAAGGCTCCCAGCCTATCACAACCCAACTGTCAATCGGCACAATAGCTAAATCTTCCTGCACCACCCCCCAGAACCGCAGAGATAGGAAGAGAACGAATAGAAAATTTGAAAAGCCTCAAAAATGCTTAAACTAAGGCCCATACTATCAGACCCAAGTCTTAAATACCACTCTACAAGGAAATAGTCCATCCGAATCGGTGTCGGATACATACTCAAGTCAATCAGGTGCATGGGACAAAGGCATTACTACCCTAACCTATTCTAAGGTCGGAAAATAAATCACCGCAATCAACAAAACACAAGAAAATATCCCAAAGCCACGCATGCAACAACATATAACCACCCAACAGGTAACCCACAACACATCATCAACAACCCAATTCGACAATCCACACAAAATCATGATACAAACCCTGAATAGTCTAGAAATCAACTCTAAACGAAGAAATCAGAGAAGAAGAACTGAAGTACTAGCTACCCAATCCAGATTCACAAAAGTCGACAAGTAATCACACATTCAAGCTCAATCAAGGAAGAAGGGAAGCCGTAACCTTACCAGAAGGCCGATCATGCGCACTCCAAGTACTCTACTGAAGCTTTCCCCTTCCGAACGGCCTCAGACTGTGCCACGCGGCCAAAAATAGAGTCACAGCGTCAATACGGTCGTTTAGACACTAAAATAATCAAAATTGAAGACAGACCAATTTTGGAGTATAAATCAGGAAACGTGGGACCCGTTCGGGATTTTCTGGAATTGACTCCGTGAAGAAGTCTCAAATCCTCCCCCGAAATTATATTTCCAAACGGAACACCTACCGGTGCTTGGATCAGCTCAAAACAGCCAACACAAGAAACTACAAAACTTTACAAAATAGACCTAGGAAAGCACTTACGACTTTAATTACAGAAATCGAGGAACACCCAACGCAAATCGAGAAGAGACCCACAAAGCCAATGAGAATCTGAATGCCTAGGACTTCAAATCACCAAAAACTAACAAAATATGAGGGACATATGAATTTCCAAACTTTTCCACCAAATGAGCTCGACCTCAACTAATAAGCACTGCCACCCACTCACCCTCGCAAACGCGGCCAAGACCCCGTGAACAAGGAGAGAAGACAAACAGTACTCCGCGAATGTGGCTAGGGGCCTACAAACGAGGAGAGAAAGGACTCAGACCACTGCGAATGTGAAACCCTATCCTCGAACGCGGAGAGAAGACTCATTTGTGCGAACGCGAAGAAGGAATGGGTCTGCAGATATCAGTTGTGCATCAGCTGAGTTTTGGGCTTTCCCTAAACTTCGACGGGTGCCTGGAATTCGTTCGGAATCCCGTGCACGCAAACGAGATATGCTACCCAATCAAATTTGACATTTCAGACTAAATGGCGCAGTCAAAATTTCCATATGATGTCATTTCGATGAAAAGTGGATCCCACACCCAATGGGCCATTTTAGCAAAATTCTACCAGAGGCTTCGAAATTTGATCGAAAGCTCCCGAAAGTTCTCGAAAGGGCATTGTAGAAAAAAATGGCATTCTGAAACTAACAGCGCTGACAGAATTCTCATCCGAGTGCATTTACCAAGAATGTTGACCAAATTCAACTTTAACCCAAATTTCGAAGGCTAAAGAGCTAACTGGCCCTAAAATCATACCGAAAGCACTAGGACTCAGGCCAACCATGCATCTAGCCTACTTTTGCCGCTCCAGAGCTGATGGAACTTTCAGAATTCTCATCTGAGGTCGTTCACTTGAAGTTATGACAGCAATCAACTTTTCAAGGTTAAAAATCTCTAGAACAGGAAAACAGGCATAACAAAGCAAACGAGTGACCAGGCGACCGAACCTACAGTGCCAGCAAGTCAGAAATGACTTGGGGTCACTACATAAATGCTCTAACCGATAGAAAAGAAGCACAAACTTGCAAATTACCTGAAGGGTCATTACAACAAACACTACTAAAAGGACTTTTGTCCATGAAATTAAGAGTCAAGAAGTACCTGAGGGCTTAAATAAGCTAGGGAACTGCTCCCGCATCTCCCGCTCGATTTCCCAGGTAACCTCCTCAACTAGACAGTGCCTCCAATGGACCTTAACTACCAGAATGGCTTGCGACCGCAGGTGCCTCACATCACGATACATCTTAGCTGCGCCCGGATGGATAGAATATCTAGAATCATGGGCCTCGCTAAGGATCAGCTGGATCAAATCACAAACTCTAGGAATACACAAATGGCAAGAAAACCTCAAAACCCTATCTAAATCTAGGGTAACCTATCCGGCATCACCTACAAAAACCCTGTCTCTGAGTCCCACCAACGCCTCATCCTCAAATTGACGACTACAGATCTGATCAAGTAAAAATCACTGAACCCCCACATAAGCTAACACTCGATTGGAATCTTAAACATCAAGCCTGATCATCTGATTGGCTAAACACTGAATGTACATAGCCAAAGGTCGCTGCGATACAGGAAGGAAGGCTAGACTAACCATACTCCCTGCCCTCCGACTCAAAGCGTCCGCTACTACATTTGCCTTCCCCGGGTGGTAGAGAATAGAGAAATCATAGTCCTTTAGGAGCTCGATCCAACGACGCTGCCTCAAATTTAGATCCCTCTAGCTCATAATGTACTGAAGGCTCCGGTGATCGGTATAGATCTCACAATGGACTCCATAAAGGTAATGCCTCAAGATCTTAAGCGGAAAAACTATCGCTGCCAACTCCAGATCATGAGTGGGGTAGTTGCGCTCATGCAACTTAAGCTACCTCGATGCATAAGCAATAACCCAGCCCTGCTGCATCAGAACAAAACCCAAACCAACGCCGGATGCATCACAATAAACCGTGAAGCCTTCGCCCTCAACTGGAAGAGTCAATATAGAAGCGGTGGTAAGCAACTCTTTAAGCCTCAGAAAGCTCCCCTCACACTCATCCAACCACACAAAGGGAACATCCTAGCGAGTCAACCAAGTCGGAGGTGCTGCTATAGTGGAGAATCCCTCGACAAATCGCCTGTAGTACCCTACCAATCTGACGAAGCTTCGAACCTCAGCCACAAAAGTAGGCCTAGCCCAATCATGGATAACCTCAATCTTCGCCGGATCTACCATAATGCCATCCTTGGACACCACGTGCCCCAAGAATGCTACAGACTCAAGCCAAAGCTCGCACATTTAGAACTTGGCATAAAGCCGATGATCTCTAAAAGTCTGGAGCACTATCATCAGATGCTTCTCATGCTCACCATGGCTTCGCAAGTATACTAAGATATCATAAATAAAAACATTGAAGAAGGAGTCCAGATACGGTCTGAATACACGAGTCACCAAGTCCATAACAGCGATAGGGGCATTAGTCAACCTATGTAGACATCACTAAGAACTCATAATGGCCGTAACGAGTCCTAAATAAAGTCTTAGGGATGTCCGCTGCTCTATCCCTCAACTAATGGTAGCCAGATCTCAAGTAAATCTTCCAAAACACTCAGGCACCCTGAAGCTGGTCAAACAGATTATCAATACGAGGCATGGAATAACGGTTCCTCACCGTCACCTTATCCAGCTACTTTTAATCAATAGACATCCGCATGGTACCATATTTCTTCTTCACAAACAGAACAGGGCACCCCTAGGCGATACACTAGGCCGAATGAATCCCTTCCCCAAGAGGTCCTAAAGCTGAACACTGAGCTCTTTGAGCTCTGCAGGTGCCATATGGTATGGTGGGATAGAAATAGGATGAGTACCTAGATCCAAATCAGTGACAAAGTCAATATCTCGCTCTTGGGGTAGGCCAGGAAGGTCGGCAAGAGACACATCAGCAAACTCTCGGACTATAGGCACTGATTCAATTACAGGGCCCTTCCTACTAACATCTCTAACATACGCCAAATATGCAAAACATCCGCCAGCCATAAGCCTCTAAGCCTGAACATAAGAAATCACTCCGACCGGCGTACGACTATGAAAGCCCTGCCATACCACCGGTGGAATACCAGGCATGGATAAAGTAACGGTCTTGCATAGAAATCCAAGACGGCCCGATGAGGGGATAGCCAATCCATGCCCAGAATCACATCAAAATCCACCATACAAAGTACAATCAGATCAACCAGAGTGTCTTGCCCCTGAATAGTCACCACACTAGATCTACAAACCTGATCCACTACTAAAGAATCCCCTAGTGGGGTCAAAACACACAATGGCACAGATAAGGGCTCAGGACTTAGTCCCAAATGAGGCACACAATAAGCCGACACATGTGAATAAGTAGAGCCAGGATCAAATAAGGCTGAAGCGAACTGATGGCATAAAACAACTATACCTGTGATCACATCATCAGATACCTCGGCCTCTGCTTTGGCTGGAGCTGCATAGAAATTACCCTAGGCAACTCTACCCTGTGCATCTACTCTACCACTTGTCCTGCCTCCCGGAGGACCTCCCGGAGGACCGTGTTGCTGCCCTCTTCCTCTAGCTTGAGGTGCTATCGCTGAAACCGGTCTCGCCACCTTAGGAGCTGGTAAAGCTGATATTGAGACAGGGCACTCCCTAGACAAATGGCCAAGCTCCCCACAAGTGAAGCAACCCTGCGAAAATTTGCTCACCGCTGAAGGCCGGCCACCCCGACATAACTAACCTGCCTGGAACCCACCTTCACCCTGACTCGGACTGGAACTATGGCCACTCTAAAGGTGCTGGTCACCCTTTGAGATCTGCAATGAAGCCTGGAAGGGTCGATTGAGCTGACATGGCTAGAACCTCTTATGTCCCAGATCTCGGTTATCCCTCGGCCTGTGACGGGTCCCGTTGTAGCTATAATCTCATCTGGCCCTCTTGCCGCTACCCCTGTGGGCCTCGCAACGGAGATGCTCAATGGTGCAGGCATGGTCCACCACATCCAGAAAAGAACGACCCACTGATAACATAGACTGCGACTTAATCCTCAAGTGCAGCCTCAAACCCTCTATATGCATAATCGTGGTGGCATGATGGGACAATTCAAGAAATTTTACCTCATACTCGGATACGATCATGGAGCCCTTCTCCAACCTTGAGAACTCATCACGAAGTCAATCCTTGACGCTCCATGGAATAAATCTGGCCAGAAAAGCCTCTAATAACTCTGTCCATGATAATCGATGGTGATCCTACTGGCTTGGTCACAATGAAGAAATGCCACCACTGTCTGGCCGGTCCACCTAGCTGGTATGTCGTGAAGTCGGCTCCCCTCGACTCCACTAGGCCTAAAGTCTGCAGTCGCTCCTGATAACTAGCAATACACTCATGGCCGTCATCCCCTATAGCCCCTGAAAATCTCGGCGGTGAGAGCCTGAGAAACACCCCGAGAATCTTCTACTCTCGGAGTGGCATAACCCCATCCAAAGTTTTCGACTGAATCGCGATCGGTGCTGGCGACTGATGAACCTCTGAAGCAGCTACCGCAGGTTAGCCCTGCTGTGCTGGAACCAGATCTAGGACTGGTGCTGGGGCCGACTGTTGTTGCTGCTGCTACATACCCCCGATAGCAACTAGAATCTGGGTAAGCATACCCTGAAGATCATGGGCGGTAGCTAGTGTGGGCGGTTGCTGGGCTGGTCCTGACCCCACCGACTGAGGAGGAATCTGCTCTCTATGCGGCTCCGGCTCCGGAGTCCTCGCTCTATCGCGGTCTACTCTTGCAGCACCACTTCGACCTCGGGGTCGATCTCTACTGCGCATGCTAGCCATCCTACAACAGAGTGGAATAAGTGAGATTTCATGAAACCAATCAGACAATGGCGCACGAACAGGAATCAAAATAAGAAAACCTCCTACGGACACCCTGTAGCCTCCCAAAGATAGGTCAAGGACGTGTTCGCGCCATTCAACAGGACTCTACTAGATGCTAGCTCTGTACAAGTGAGACCAACGAACCTCGGGCTCTGATACCAACTTGTCACGACCCGATCTCTCGAGTCATGATGGTGCCTACAACCCCATTAGAAGGCCAGCAAAAACCCTATCCCAGAACATAGCAGTAATGGGACTAAGGGTGGAAACTAACCTCAACTAAGTAGAAACATAAAAGAAGGACACACAAGAGAAGGCGAAAATGAAACCAAAACCATATATACAAAGACACCTCCCAGAACTTGGAAGTCACAAGTACAGGACAACTAACAGGAGTACAAGTCCCAAAAGTGGACCACCGAAACAAACTGGCTCGAATGAAAAAGACAAGTTAAAATATAAATACAGAAGGAGACAGGTAATCCCAGAATACCATGTGCTCACCCTCGTCTCCTAGACAGATAGCTGCATGCTCGAACTCAACGCTGAGAATTGGTGCTCGGACCTGCATAACGAAAACAGATGAAGAGTGTAGCATTAGTACCAAAACAACTAGTACACAATAGGCATCATAGGCCGATTGAGCAAGAAAGGTAAAAACAAGTAGACAAGATAGAATCAACCGCGAGAAGAAAGTTCATGGAAAGGTAGCTCACATACCTTTCCAGGCCTAATTCAACAGAACAGGAAAAGAATAACCTGAAACTAAAGCTAGAAATACCCCAACTGGGCCCCCCATAAGATCCTCTAGGCACACTCAAGCACAGACAAACAAGAACCCAAACTCCAAAGCCTTAACACCCATGGGCCTCGAACCCAAACATCAGTTTAAGCTGGATATAACAGACTCTAACCATGTAACATCAGCCTCGGACTGGAAATAACGTCTCTAGCTCAACAGTCTCTCGCTGGAAATAACAGACTCAAACCGTGTAATGTCAGCCTCGTACTGGAGCTGGCAGCCCTCGCTCATCAGTCTTAAGCTGGAAATAACGAACTTTAACTGTGTAACGTCAGCCTCAGACTAGAACTTTCTGCCTCGAACTGAATCAAGCCACCACCAACCAAATATACACAAGGCTAGACACCGCAGGATGCCGCCCCTACAAGGATATCAATCGAACGCTCCCAGCCTATCACAACCCAGCCGTCAATCAACACAATAGATAAATTTTCCAGCACTACCCCAGAACCGTGGAGATAGGTAGAGAAAAAATAGAAAATCTAAAAATCTATGAAAACGCCTAAACTAAGGCGCATACTATCAGACTCAAGTTTGCTATACCAGTCTACATGTATCTAGTCTATTCGAATCAAAGTTGGATATATATTCAAGTCAATTTGGTGCATGGGACTACGACAATACTACCTAACCTATTCTAAGGTCGGCAAATAAATCACCGCAATCAACAAAACACAAGAAAATATCCCAAACCCAAGCATGCAACAACAGATAACCACCCAACAGGTAACCCACAACACATCATCAACAACCCAACTTGACAACCCACACCAAAGCATGATACTAACCCTGAACAGTTGAGAAATCAACTATAAACGAACAAATCAGAGAAGAAGAACAGAAGTACTAGCTACCCAACGCAGATTAACACAAGTCGACAAGTAATCACGCATTCAAACTCAATCTAGGAAGAGAGTAAGTCGTAACCTACCAGAAGGCCGATCACGCACACTCCAAGTCACTATGCTGGAACTTTCCCCTTCCGAACGGCCTCACACTGCTGCCATGCTACAAAAAATAGAGTCACATCGTCAATACGGTTGTTTAGACACTAAAATAATACAAATCAGAGATAGACCAATTTTAAAGTCAAAAACGGAAAACGTGGGATCCGCTCCGGATTTTCAGGAATTGACTCCGCGAAGAGGTCCCAAATCCTCCCCCGAACTTGTATTCCAAAATGGAATATCTATCGGGGCTCGTATCAGCTCCAAACAACCAACACAAGAAACTACAAAACTTTACAAAATAAAAATAGGGTAGCACTTACTCCATGAATTCACAGAAATCGAGGAACACCAAATGTAAACCGAGCCAAGACCTATAAAGCGAACGCCTGGGTCCAAACATTTCCTCCATATGAACTCGACCTCAACTTATAAGCACTGCCACCCGCTGACCTCCGCGAACGCGGCCAAGGCCCGGCAAACGCGCAGGGAAAACAAACACTACTCCGCAAACGCGGCCAGGGGCCCATGAATGCGGAGCGAAGGGACTCAGACTTCCGTGAACACAGAACCCTTATTGCGAACGCAGAGAGAAGACTCCCCTAGGCTTCCAAGACCTCCACGAATGCAGAGCCCTATCCGTGAACACGGAGAAGGATACCTCAGACCTCCGTGAACGTGGAACCTCACCCGCGAACGCGGAGAAGACTGCCCACACCTCCGTGAATTTGGAGCCAATTCTATCAATGCGGAGAAAGAATGGGTCTGCAGATATCAGTTGTGCACCAGCTGAGTTTTGGGCTTTCCCAAAACTCCGACGGGGTGCTCGAAATTCGTTCAAAACCCCGTGCACGCAAACGAGATATGCAACCCCATCAAATTCAATGTTTGGACTCAATGGCATAGCCAACATTTCCATACGAGGTTGTTTTGATGAAAAGTGGATCCCACACCCAAAGGGCCATTTTAGCCAAATTCTACTAGAGGCCTCGAAATTTGATCGGAAGCTCCCGAAAGTTCTCGCAGGGTCATTCTAGACCAAACTCGGCATTTCAAAACTAACCGCGCTGACGGAATTCTCATATGAGTGCGTTTACTAAGAAAGTTGACCAAAGTCAAATTTAAGCCAAATTTCGTAGACTAAAGAGCTAACTTGGCCCAAAATAATACCGAAAGCCACGGGACTCAGGCCAACATAGCTTCTAGCCTAATTTGGCCGCTACGGATCTGATGGAACTGTCAAAATTCCCATCTGAGGTCATTTACATGAGGTTATGAGCGAAATCAACTTTCCAAGGTTCAAAAGCTCTAGAACAGAAAAGCATGCATAAAAAAACCAAACGAACGACCAGGTGACCGAACCTACAGTCCCAGCAAGTCAGAAATGACTTGGGGTCGCTACAGGACTATTCTAACCAATAGAAAAGAGGCGCAAACATGCAAATGACCTAAAGGGTCATTACAACATCAGACATGAACTTGCTCATACAAGCTCTGGAGTCAATTACTATCGCTGGAGCATACTTCGATAGTTGTGTGAACTCGAGAGCATAATCCTTCATACTCATATCATTCTGCTTCAGATTAATAAATTTCTAAACCTTGGCCTCCCTGAGCTCAAGTGGAAACAACCGGTCCAGAAAAGTAGTCTTCAAAAGATTCAAACTCACCGGACCTGCATTAGTACCACGAGATTCCTTCAGCTACTTGAACCAACTGTAGGCCATTCCCTTTAACTAATAGGTGGCCAAATCTGCACTCTCAAAAGGAGTGACACCCATAATGTCTGGTACTTTCTAGATTTCATCGAGAAAGTCTTGTGGTTCCTCTTCCGACTTAGACCCATGAAACTCCGTAGGGTTTATCTGAGTGAAGCCCTGGATTCTTACCGCAGCAGTGTTAGTCTAAGGTGGACCTGGGGCCACAACCTGCTGATTGACCTAGGTAGTCATGGCCTGAGCAAGCACTTGGAAAGCAGCCCAGAACTTGGCATACGTGAATTGCTCATTCAATGGGTCTTCTGGAGCTTTGGCTGATTCCTTGCGTTAGCTCTTCCGGGAGGCATTTTTTGAGAGGCGAAGAGTAGGTTTTACAAGGAGATTAAATAGAGCTTTTACTCTTAGCATGAGCTAGAAAAGAAAGAAGGGAAGTTTTTCCTAACGACGTCTCATAGCTCTTCCGACATAAGTGTGGTACGCTTCACACCCATGAAAAAGACCTTACTTGACCCAACATTCAAACACCCTAGGACACTAAAACTTGATGCTCTGATACTATGTTTTTCACACCCCAAGACTACCCCCTAGATGCAACACGGTGGTTAATGTCACAAGTGACCCCAAGCTTACCCATGCCATGGCATATCTATACAAGTTCAATTAAAACATACGTTGTACGGAAGCTAAAAATAGTTTGATATCTAAAATAGGGTAAAGCCCAAAATATCTTAATATATATAAAATATATGAAGAGTATAATGATGAGTGAAAACAACACCAACAACTCAAGTTGAATCTTATCTATGTCTGAAAGCCTTTGACTGATCTGAGTGTCTAGGACATGCCCCGAGCTAACTCTTACATGTCTTAAATTGAAACGTAAATACTAAAATGTAAAGCATTTCAATCGTCCTTGATCTATGAGGACTCACAATAGAAGATATTGAGTATGGACTGGAAGTCAAGCTAAGCACGGTCTGGATGCTGAGTGCATGAACGTACATCATACAACGATGTAGCACAAAAGTATGCATCAGTACTTTTAATGCACATAGCATGCGAGATATATGCTAAGCTAAACAATATATAAACTGAACATGGAAATAAATATACTGAAGCATAACTGAAAGCTGAGCTGGATGCAATGGCCATGTACTAATCATGAAGATGTAACATGTTGAACTGAATACTAAAATAAATACTGAATACATGGTCAATGCAACATGAATCTGACTGTGGGAGATACTATTAACCGACATACCCAAGCTGAGCTAACTATGAGGCCAGCATGTAACACTGGATGGAAGGGTGTTCATACCATACCACGGTTATGAACAAGTCTAGCGTGGATCCACTAACTGATGTGCACAGGGGACAAGGGTGTCAAGCCTAATCTGACGAGTGGCACCGTAGTTCTGGGACCAAGGGATTTTCTACTAAAGGTCTTAACCTAAACTGATAGGTGATCCTTCATCCCTTTGTCAGCTCCGTGCTAAGTTTACTCCCAGCTAAATATAAAGCTAAAAATGCAATGTAATTCTGGATAGCTCAAATTATTGATAATTATCTTAGAATCCATCATACATATACTGAAAGATATGGCATTTGAATTCTGATGCATGATTGTCCGAATAATCTACCTAGCAAGTATAATTCATGAAGTATGGATGATTAACACAACCTAGGGTTGATGAGTTTTATACGTGGGACTATACAAATAATCCAAGAAACATGTAATTAATTTCATAGAAACTATAACAGCTAAATTACAATGAATACCTAAGATTTAGGAACCCTAGGTCTGAACAATTTATGGAGAAGCTGAAGAACTAACTGAATTCTAGGGACCTAATGGGTGAAAGGAGCCCACTAGTGAAATGCTACATACCTGGTCAAGAAAACTACGAAGTAATCCTTTGGATTGTTGGGCTGAACTTGAAGGAGAGCTCTACCTTTTTTTGAGAGAAAATTGTCGCCTCTTTCTTTTATTTTCTTTCTAAGTCTTATGATTTTTAGGAGAATGAATGTTTTAGGTAGTTTTGGACTAATTAATTAGGCTTAGATGAAGTTAAACGACATAGTTTAAGTACCAAACGCATAGGGGGAAAGACCAAAATAACCCCAACTTTTAAAATTAAAAACGTGCTCAAAACAGCCAGTCTCACGAGCTGTCTACTACTTCACGGGCCATTTAAAGCATCACGCCCCATCTAGTGGGTCGTCATGTTGCCCTTCCCGATAGGGCTTCAGTAAAATGAGCATAACTTTTTACTCCAAGCTCAAAATTAGGCAAACTTGGTAGTGTTGGAAAGAGAACTCAAACACCTTGAATTTTATAGGTATAGGGCACCTAATTTATTTTGTGCTGAGAGATATAATCATTTGAAGTTGACACAAAATTTAGAAACGGATGGGTGACTTGTACATACCCTCAAACTTGTCGTCCAAGTCACCACGGGCCGTCTAAGGTGCCATCTAGGTGATTCCTGCCTATGCAGTCTTGGATGGTAATTCACGATGCCCTTAACAGGTCGTGGACCACTAAAGAGGCTATCTAGGGTGCCGTGAAGGAGCCATAGTCCATTTTGGGTTTGTGGACTTGCTCGATTGTCCTGCTTAGCCTTTTCTCAAAGTCTGAGGTGTTACCGTTAAGTCTGGGTTTAACTATTTATGGGTGAAGTCTGATTAGCCCAATGTTGACCCATTTGCATGATGTTTCTCAATGACAGATTGAGTGATGGCTTTCAGGTAAATCATCAATTTGAGTAATATTTTGTAATAATTGGGGGAAGTCTAAGTACCCATGGGTAAAAAATCATGAAGGTAGATTGTACAATTTACTGGGAATTGAGTATTGTTGCGTACTATGGTTAAAGTCGATAAAAATAGGCACTACGATGAACATTGCCTATTCAGCGAGCTTCTCATAGCTCAAAATGGGAGTTAGGCAAATCGACAAGTAAGACCTAGATCGCCTTTCTTACTTGAATATATGACCAGGGTACTATTCCGTTCTACGAGCTTATCTGAGTCCACTGAAACCCACTTGGCATATCGCCACCTGAGCTTGCCCAACCTATTAGGTGGACCTCCTTCTCATTAGGCGAGCCTCAGAACATTTCTGAACTATGCTTTCACTTGATTTTGATTTCAACTAACCTTCACTAATTTGATGTTTGAATGATTGTGCTTTGTAGGTTATGGCGAGAACTAAGGGTAAACAGGTTGTCACTTTGAATATTGAATTCGATAAAGACTCTCTTCCTTCTCTTTCATCGAAAAAGCAAAAGGTGATATTGATAAACGAGAAGCCCCAACAAAGAACAACTCCACACTCTTCGACACTTTTGAATGAGAAGCCAAGAAAAGGGGTTGTTTTGAAGAGGACCGACATATGATCCAAGTTAGTGCAACCTTTCAAGGATCAGGCACACATTTCTTGTGTTCTCCTATTAATAGATCCAAGAGACCTAAATAGGCTCAAAGCTTCAGGAGAACGAATGATTTTTGACTATCTAAGACTCAACACTGATGGTGTAGTCAATGCGAACCCAGCCATTTGGGACATGATTAAATTCCATGGGTTCAAGCGGCTCACAAGAGCTCGACCTCCATATACTCTTACATGAGTATGGGAGTTCTATGTCACCTAGACAGAGGCAGTGCCAAAGAAAAGAAAAAGCACAATGTAGAAGCCTTTAGAAGAAGTCAATGTTCTAGCAAGATGGGGTAATGCCACGCAGGTAATATAAATGAAGTATTGGGTACAAAGGGTACAAGCAATGACTCCAGTTGAACAAAGGCTTAGATGATCTAAAAGGTTGGTTGGCTCCAATCATTTCCGACACATCCCCGCCATGGAAGATTGAAGGAGCAAAGATCGAGAAGAATTATATGAACGTAGCCTCCAGGTACTGGTTTGGGTTCTTCAGAAGCAATGTCATGCCATCCTGAAATGAATACATTTTTCGGTATTCAAAAGTTGACCTAGTTGGGAATATCATAGACAGGAAAAAGATTAGTGCCGGTGGACTTATTATGGAGGAGATGTTATTTAGGGCCCAATAGGAGCAAACATCACTACCTTTTCTAGCTTGATCACAAAGTTATGTGAGAACGCAGGAGTTCCCTTTCGAGTCAAGACAGATACGTGGATCACCCCGGCCTCCTCTAATGACCTTATGAGGATTGAGGCTGACAATTTACGGCATGACACGGCTCAGAGGAAGTTGCCACCACCAGATACTATGCTCGTGGTAGATCCTGCTACTCCATCTTCTGAGTCAACTCCATATATTCCTTCTGTGGAGCCATCAGGTATATCCCAGCCTCCTTCTGTCACTTATACTTCCATTTTTACCACTGCTGCTGCACCTGCCCCTGCACTGATCTCCCACCCCTCTTGACCATGGCCATTATCTACCAAAAGGGAAATATTGCCGGATCTACAGATGTGAGGGCAGCGAAGGTTGAGAAGGACTTGCCTGATATGATTGATAAAGGTACTGAGGTTGCTTTAGCTCCACTAATGGTTAGATTGACTCAATGTGAGGCTACTATTGAGGAACATGGGGTGCATTTAGATGATCTCGCAGCGAGGATAGAGGTCTTAGAGGAGGTGGGGGAAGTTTTGATGCTCTAGATATGATGAGGGTTGAGTTGGGTGCTTTGAGGATTGACATAGATCACCTGTGGTCTATAGATATTATAATACTTTGGTGTAAGGTTCCCCAACCTGAGGGACCTGTGACTGTGCCACCGACCATGCCTAATAGTGAGCCTTCTCCCAGTGTGAAGGTTGGTAGGGATGTTGTGGGAGTTGTTGATGCCGCTGTTGATGATGTTGAGCGAGAGAATGATAGGCCCGATGATTACTTGGCCAAGGATACTGATGAGAAAGAGTTGAGGAGACAGAAGTATGAGCAGTGAATTATTATTTCAGCGATTGAGCTGTAGGACATAGAGGAGATGATTGTCCACACGACATTGCAGAGATCTCTTAAGGATACCTCTGTTGTTGGCACCAGTGGATTCTCTTCAGACTTCACCATTCCTCCTAGTGATGTGTCAGGCAATGATGCCTCTGTTAAGCCTACATTGCCACCTCCAGTGATCATATAGCCGGGCACTGATGCCCAAGTCATGCCACTCCTCCTGAGACTCCCGATGAGAGCACTCCATAGGCATAGCCTGTCATTGGGATTTATTTTTATCTTCCCTCCTGTATTCTTTTACTTTTAGATTGATGACATTGCATTTACATTTTGGTGGGATGAGGGCACTTGTGCCAATATTCCCCTTTACTTTGTATTTTGTTATTTTTCAGTTTTCGGATGATGTAGTATTTTCTTTGTTTCTATTATAGTATTATGATTGGTTTATCTATTTTTACCTCTTTCTCTCAAACTTTCTCTTGCCCCATGAGTTTTTAAAGATCGTGAAATGCTTGAGTTTCCATTGAAAATAATTTGAGGATCGATTGTGTTCAATATCGATGTCTTGAATAGTAATCGTGATGAGCCTGGTGTAAAGTGTTCACTTGCAAAAAAGAAAAGAATGTGGTTACACTTTGTAGTGATCTTTTTGAATCTTGTGTTGATTAGTTGTGTTTTGATGTGAGCCTTGCAATTAACATCGCACGTAAGATTTTGATCTTTTTGGGCTTTGATAAATGAGTATATTTGAAGTACCATGTGTGGTGACATTTTCCCTCAAAGCATTTCTGTAGAACCCTAGAATTTTTCTTATTAGTCTAATTGTCTAAACCTTGGAAAGTGTAAAGCATAATCTTGGGCAGAAATTCTTAGAGGAAACCAAAACTTCCATATCCTTTGTGACTACCTTGTGTGGGTGTGCATCCATTTTAGCACCATTTGAGCCTAAACCATTTGTAGACAACCATATTGAAACACTTTGAAAAAAATTGTCTTTACCTTCTCAACTAAAATCTTTTTTGAGGCATTGGTTTGTTTGAATAGCCAACTTAGGCCAAACGCTTAAGTTGGGGTGTAGAAAGGAAGGAGGAATGAAATCCAAGTGAAAGGCAAAGAAAGATGAAATATGACTCAACATTGAAGTTTGTTACAAAACTAAGAACCCATCCTTATTAAAAAAACAAAAAAAAAGACATTGTGATAAACAACATTTGAAAAATTGAAATGAAAAAGAGAGTTTGCTGAAATAGAAGGGGATTCCGATAAAGTGGTTGGCAAATGAAAGTTTGAGTTCTCAAATAAAAAAGCAATGATAAGAACTTGAGAAGAGGTGAGATGATTGCAACAATGCTTTGAAAAGGTGAAGTCAATGAGCCAAATTAACCATATCTTAAGCATAAGCCCCATTACAAGACTAAAAGACCCTTGAGATCTTGCATGAACTGGGTTGTGTGATGATTGGAAAAAATGGGAAAACCTATTGGATGAAGTTTACATGTATTTCTCTTTTAGGAGACTGAGAGATGTTATTGATTCCTTACTTCATTATTAATTTGCTTTGTGAGAGCATGGAACCGTTCTTGATGTGAGGGCACTTGAATCCATTTGTTAAAACCTGGTCCTGCATTATAAAAGAAGGTATAGTGAGCTTGAGCTTTGTTTGATACCGGATAGTCATCATTTGAAGCTTCTTTATCATGATTGAGTGTAGCATGTTATTGAGAGTATTCTTGTAATGACACTTGTACGTTAGCGCTTATTGAGAACTTTTGTAGACACCCTTGTTGAGCTAATTGTGTTCTTTATTTACTTGAGGACAAGCAAAAGTTTAAGTTGGGGGTGTTGATGAGTGATAGATTTACATTCATTTGCCTATTTCGCTCAACAACTCGTGTCTTCAATGCCTAATTTGGTCTTGTTCTAATGATATTTTTATTATTCGCAACTATGAAGGCTAAAGGACGAGGAAATGATGCATGTTTGAACGAATGGTCAAAAGTGTGAAAAGAAGTGTAAACTCCACATTGTTCATCACCTAACAAGAAGGGAAAATTGCCCAATGGGTAAAACCTCACCCAAATTAACAGTGCACAACACTTGAATTAATTGAGGTAGGTCGGCGAACTCAAAAAGGGAGGGTGACAAGCCAAATGAGAAAGGTGAGCATGCTGACCATCATTGAAGGCGATAGTACATGGAGAAAAATTGAAGGATTGAAAGGCGATCAAAGGCGGTACCCGTGAATACGCCGAATGTGAGAGACAGACTCGAACGAACTTGTCGACGGAGGTTCAAAAACCTGAAGACTAGAGCAAGAGAAAGGAGAGCTAAAAAGCAGTTGACGATTCACCTAATGTGATCGGCGAGCCCGACTAATGTCGCTCAATGGGCATTGAGGTTTTGGCCAAATTTTGGGGAAATTATAAATAGTTAAAAGGAGAAAGAAAAAGGGAGTTTGGATTTCTGGGTGAAAAATTGTTAGAGAATTCTAAACTTCTTACAAAGAGAAACACTTTTTACTTTACGAAGAACAATTTTCTAGTTGTGGGATTTTTCGACTTTGCTCTTAAATTCAACAAATTGAAGTTCAAATCTAAATGGATATTGCTTGTTATTGCTTAATTTCATGTTACCCATGGCTACTTTCATGAAAGGTATAATTTCTTTAAATTTTGTGATGGTTGACTAGAACTCTAAAATCTAGGGGTGCAATTATGGGGTTGGGTATTTATTTAATTTATTCGGTATTGTGTTATGCTATTTTTTGTTTCTATTCATGCATGAATTTGGGCTAATTAGCATGGGGTTAATTCATGGGTTAAGGTTGAAAACTTAATTCGTACTTTCAATCTCGATTGATGCTCCAAAGAGATTGATTGGAGTTGGTAATTAGTTTGATACTTGCAATTTCGGTTTGATATTTGTAACTTGCTTGACAATAGAGGTTATGGGTCGAATCTATTTGCCTTATTTTTGCATCGAAGGAGAAAATTGTGTAAGGTATTGGGTTTTTTAGTTATACACATAGATGAGACCGAAATGTGATTCTATGAACTGATGCTATGAGATCGAAAGAAGATTAGTTTCATTGAAGATGACACATCCTATTCATGAATGTTCATCACTATAGATCAACACAATAACCCCTATGTGACATCAATTTTCAATTCCCGCACCCCTAGTTTACTCGAACTTATTTGAATTTCTCAAATTTTAGCTTAGTTGTGACTTTTGAAACCAAAATACTTTTTATAATTTTGGTGGAATTATCCAGCCATTGTTCTTATTGCTACAAATGAATTAATTTAGAATCTCATTTTCTTGGTAGAATTTCATGCCTTGTATCATTCTAAGTGTGATTCGACCCCGACTATTAGTAGGGTATTTTTATTGACGACGACTGCTTACTTTTTTAATTGGTTTTGAAGAGTAGTTTGAGCGTTGTCAGTTAGGTATCTCCTAAGTGGCTGGTTGCCCAAATAGAAAATTTCACCATGCAACTTGGTTGGTCTACGGGTGTGGGTTTTACTAACCCTCACGCTTGACCCCAGAATAGCTATCACAGAGGTAGTTCAAGCTATTAGATAAAGGTTGAACTCGTCAAATCTCCGTTGTTTAATCTTTTTTCCCATTCGTTACTTCTTTAGTTGGGAAAGTAGGAATAAGACGAGTACTAACGTTGCGCACCGTTAAAACGTAATCAAAGCAAAAAGATCAATCATACATATGTAAAAATCATTCTAGAATAACTTTTATCATTAATTAATTTGATAATTTATCATGGTTCTCACAATCTTAGTTATGATATCTAGATACACATTATCTCAAAAACACAACGAAAATTTATTAAAATAAATGTGCTTGTGTTAATCATGAAAATTTAAGAGCAATAGCTAAAATATCTTTCAACAATCACGAATACAAATAAATAATAAAGGAGAAGAAAGAATAAACCAACGTTCTCCGGCCTTCACCACAGGTCTTACAATATTTCCAAGCTATAAAGTTCTAAACTCTATGTGTATCTTGTAGATTGTGTGTTGGTTCTTCGTTGTGGAAGAATTATATTTATAATCTATTTATAGATACAGGAACTCTAAAAAAATATTTAGTCCTAAACAAATTGGGAAACCCAAAACCAAAGGAATTGGGTTTCCACGTTTTCTGTGCCGCCTCAACATAAAATTTGATAGGGTCTTCAGCTGCTGACACATGGTAGCAACAAGGCAATTTGAAATTGAAATTCAGCTTCTTAACTGCATATATACATAAATAGATTAGTATATTAACTTTAATCCATTAAGTTGTTTGTTTGATTTCCTTATATGATTTATTATTTTATAATAATTTGTGCTCCAAATTTCTTCATCATCATGCCATTTTAATCCTATAAATAAAATACACAACATAAAAATAATCCTTAAATTTATATTCAAAAAACGATAATGAAAAGATTAAATAGGAGGTAAATAATGATTAAATATGTATATTTTTAGCCTCACATCAATTAACGACACCAAAATTCTATATGCCTAAAGTACACCTCTGAAAGAAGTATAAAAGTTCATTGTCCAAATAAAGAACCTAATAGAGGTTAGAGTCGATCCCATGTGGAATGAGGTTCAGACTTAGTTTAAGTGTTATTATTAGTACTCTTAGTTAGGTTATTTCCATAAAGAGGGTGGTTTGTATAACAAAAATCAATTGGATTTATTGCAAGAAACAAGTATCAATGTAACACGATTATGTGTTTGAAAATAAATAGAAGACAAAACTAGGGTATTAGTCTTCCCCACTAATCTTTAAGTCAGTAGAACGTTATAATAAATACCTTGTCCAGTGTCTACCATAGAATATCGGTAAGTTTTGTATCACATAAGTGGATGGTCACCTTAATAAGTGAATTTCATCATACAACTTGGTTCGTCTATGGGTATATGCTTTACTAACACTTACCCTTGATCCCAAATTATTTATCCCTTAATCTGTTCAAGCTATTAGATGAGGGTTAATAGCCTCAAATCTTTGTTGTATAATCCCTTTCTCCATTCGTTACCCCCCCCCCCGATCCAAATAGGAATAAGCGAGTTCTAACGTAGGCCTCTTCTAATTAGAAATCAAAGCAAAAAGAAAATTAATACATGCAAGAACACTATTTAAGAATTACTATTTAATAGGTTTACATTGTTAATTCTTCATGGTTCCCACAACGCTAGTTGTGGAATTAGCTACTCATAGTTGTTTGATCACGATTCATAACAATAAAGTTAAATGAAATCTTGAACTTACGAGATGAATGCTTAAATTCCAAAATCATGAATTGAATTGCAAAGTAATAATCGAAGATCCGAAGTATAATTAAAAGCTTATGAATCAAAAATTACAGCAACAATAGTTTGCGAATAATTCTCAAACTCCAAAATGACATTGTAATGACCTCTGGGCCATTTCTATGTTTAATACCTTATATCTTGAAATTAATTCATTAAGTTGATGATAAAATACATCGGCGTTCCGGTAGACATTATGCGCTTGTTACACAACAACCCTTTTTACCACTTGTTCATCATTTAGAGCTTTTCTGTAGTGACCCCAAGTCATTTATGACCTGGGACTAATGGTTCGGTCACCTGGTCGCTCATTTAGTTTTTGTGCATGTTTTAGTGATTTGAAGCTTTTGAACCTTGAACGATCATTTTTATTAGATGTTTAGGAAGATGACCTCAGGATCCAATTCTTACAATTTCATCAGCTCTGGAAGGGTCATTTTAGTCAAGTAGCATAGTCGATATGAATTCAGAGGCATTAAGTGTGAGTCTGTGCAATTAGGCATTTTAACTTCCAAGTTAAGGCCTAAGTTTGAATTTAGTGAACATTTTGAGTAAACGAGCTCTGATGAGAATTCCGTCAGTACGGTTAGCTCCAGAATATTGAGTTTGGTCAAAAACGACCCTCCGTTTAGGTCTCGACACTTTCGAGCTAATTCAAAGCCCCCTTGTGGAATTTGTCTTAAAGTGGAACTTGGGTGTGGGACCCACTTTTCATCGAAAGGACCTCGGATGGAAGCCTCAATGGTTCCATTGATTTCGAAATGCAAAATCCAATGGGGTAGCATATTTCATTTGTGCGCACTAGGTTCCAAACTATCTTAGGCACCCCGTCGGAGTTTTGATGCGTTAGCACATCAACTGCTAACTGGTGCAGGTCAAGGCATGCCCCGCGTTCACACACCTAGGGCCCCGTTCGTGGAAGGTTGGCACCCTGGCGTGTGCGTTTGCACCTTGCAGCCGCATTCATGGGTAGCAGTTGGGCTGGCTAAAACGTTCGTGCCAAGGCTACCACGTTCGTAGCGCACAACTTGCCTAGCATGCCCGTACTAGCGAACCATCCGTATTCGCGAGGGCCAGCTAGCTGCCTGGCCTTTATATTAAGACCATGTCGCAGGAAGCCACGGTTCAATAAGTGTTTTGGCGATTTCTCCTTGATTTTAAGTCAAGTTTTGGTGATTCGAAGTCCTGTGTGTTCGTTGGGAGCGTGGATACGTTGAATTGTGGTTGAATTATGTTGAGGAACCTCTGTTTGAGGTAAATTTTTTGTAGAAGCTTTTGCCCCAAAGCTTCTTTTTGCTTAAATGTTTTGTTTTCGTTGCTTGTTGATGTTTTAGTAGTTTTAGGCTTCAAATAGTGTTAAATTTTTGTACACTAGTTCGAGGCATAGTTTAGGATCTAATGACGGAGTCTATTCTGGAGATTTTGGCATGGATCCCACAATTCCTGTTTGACTATAGAATTGGTCTGTTTCCATTTTATGTGATTTTGGTGTCTAAACGAGCGTACTAATATTTTGATCATGTTCTTTATAGTGTGGCAGCGTTTAGAGCGGTAAAGGAGAGTGGCATACCTATGATTCTTTGTTAGATGACTAAGTGCAGATGGGGAAGGCAAGGAGAGCAGCATTACTATAGATTTGATTCATTAATGTCGGTATCTCAGTCACAGATTTATGTTGTCCTCAAAATACCCCTTACTTTTTACTCAACTATATCGGTAGTATCAGGATTTCGACCACCCCGTCATTCTTATGGATCTGGATATGTTTTGGGTAACTACAATGGATTAGAGCCATTCTACGTAGAACCCCTTCATACGATATGTTAGATAGAGCGGGATCACTTATGTAATAGCCCCCATCCCTTTCATTATGATGATTCATGCCTTACTCGTTCCATAAGAATGTCACATGCAAATGAATTCACTTTTGGTATAGAGTAAATGGGCGAAAGCGCGATGCTGCCACTTTCAAGGGGTTTCCCTTTGCTACTTTCTTAGGTTTCCATCTATTTTATTTATCTACATGGGAATGAATTCATTTATCAAACCCGCCATTTGTGTGCACCCGAACATGTTCAATCGATCTTCTGCGTAAGTGACTTTGAAGTGTTATAGGCTCTAGTTAGGATTTAGATATGAACACCCCCCTTTGTTAGAATCAACCCTAAATTTTCTTAGTAAACAGGGATCATTCAATAATGACCTAGTCTTTTGCCAGACTTCAGGTTTACCTCTTTTGTTAGGTCTTGACTTCTCTATTATGATCGCATTTTTTACCCATACTAAGAACTTGAGAGATGGAACTATGACTCACGGAAGCGGTATATTAGTGCCTTAACCAGGAAATCCTTTCTTGACTTGTTCATCATATATCATTACTGACGAAGCTAGCATACAGATAATCAATTCGGTTGAGATAAATTCGAGAAGGAAGACCCCATTAGAGAAAATTCGAGAAGGAAGACCCCAAGCCAACCCAAGCAAGAAAGAGGAACTAAAGTTAACTAATGCATAAGACATCCAAGTTTGGACATCTAAGCTAGTTCTGGTCCTTCTATCTTCCTCTATCTCAATAGCTTTCAAAATCGAGTGATTTGATTAGATTACATAGGAGGATGTGCTAAAGCTGGCCCTTGCTATCAGTCCAACCAAAGGAACCCCTTCCTAGTCCACTTATTTGGTTGAGTAAACTAACCTAGATACTAATATGGGTCTAATAGTGAGTTCCATTTTCTCTTGCGTAGCAAGCCTAGTCTACTTTTGTAAAGTCAATAAGGCCTTACATTTACCATTGTTCCCACACCATGGCGTAATCTACCATAGCAATAGCATAAGAAGAATTCGCATATTTGTAGGGAATGTTCCTAACTCCTAACCTCTAGACTGAAACTTCACCTGAATGTAAGGCTTGAGAGCAAAGGAACCTACACATTACTCTATGAATCCTTGGGCTTTACTTATTCTTATTTACAACAAAGGAATAGCCCAGCCAAGTTCTTCTAAAGTCATTCTTTCTAACAGCTATCTAATACCGGTCAAGAGCTACCATTGGATGAACTTTTGTCAATTCTCTTTCCAATTTTGTTTCCAAGAGGTGTCAACCATAAAAAAGATCATGTCCTTCAAAGATCTATCTGATAATTGCTTAAGTAGGGTAGTCACTTCTTTTTTTGGTATACCGCTCTGCTCGCAGAGCAAATTAACATGAATATTTCTGAATATGATGAATGTGAGATCATTGTTCGATCTTTACCGTCAAATCCCAAATTGTGCATCTTCGAGTGTTTCAGCCAGTCTCCAATCTCTAGTAGCAATATTTTGTCTACTCAAGCTGGTATAGGTATAGAAGTTGGTATAATGGAGAAGCTTACTCCTGAGAAGGATTTACTGATTGAACTAGATTTACCCATCCTTTTTCAACTTTTTTCTTAATTATAGAATAGAAGTTACCTAAAAAATGAACTATTGTAATTTCAATTTTCATGTATATTATTGTGATTGTTCTGCAAGTCGACATGAAACTAACTTGCTAGCATGGAAATGCAATAATAAGGAATAAAGATTTTGATTGCAGTAAATTTCTCAAAGCTAGACTTAAAGAATGTTTCTAGTGGGAACTGTCTCATCAATTTGAATATCTCAACATAATGAATGCCACTGACTAGTTTAATCGGTCGATTAGTGGTAGTGATTCAGACACACATAAACCGAGCTCTTCACGAGAAAAAAGGTCCGAGGGCCATATTGGAATAGTGGCCATCAACAAGCACTATGTCTTTCTTATTATAGGTATAATTGAAACGAAGCTTAGTGAATATTTAAACTCTTACTTGATTACGGTGGGCACGTTATTGTATTCACAAGTGGATGGAGCTTTGACATACATAGGTAATGAGTGATTCATCGAGCCAAATCTCTTGTTAATACAATGAGACAAACTCCAGCCAGTGTCCTAGCGGAATGTGGCACCGGTTCATTTTATAGGAACACCTACATCCACAGCGGCAAAACAATACTCTATTTCTCCAATGTATGAGACCAAATTCACTGGTATGAGAAGACAAATCCTTTCATTACTAAGAGTTAATAAAATCCATCTATCACACGGTGTTGGACCTTCTTTAGCCCTGATTGGCCTGTAATGAATATGAAATACATACTCTCACCAAACAACACGTGTTAGAACATGTAGATTCACCAGGCTAGAGATATCATTAGGCCGTTGGAAATAAGCCAGGACTCATGCAAACAAAAAAGTGCCCTTACACTATAGTTTGATCGGAGGGCCACAACTAAGATCCGAGAGACAAACTTTCCCATTATCGAAACAAACATTTAATTACCAGGGTTCCTCACTTGTTTTTTACTTTCTTTTTTACGTAAATATATTCCTGATGACCGGAGCAGAAAACCACTCTAAACAATTGGAGAAGGAGAAAGCCACTCCTACGGGCCTAGAACTGTGATAAATGAAGTAAGAATTTTGGACCAGGTTTTGAGAATTTACATCTAGGTGCTGGTGTAGTTCCTGATGAGATCGTTGATTTTGTGAAGGCTCGAGGTCCCCGCTTCTTTGCTTGAAGCTCAAGTATTCTTCTTTCACCCACTTATGAAATTGAAGCATGTAGTCTTACTACTAGTAGCCATGCTACCTTCTTTGGCCCTGCCTTACACAGCTTGTTTATCCTACCTGGCAGCCTTTGAAACAACATTTCTTAGCTTTCACCCTCCCACAGGTAATAGAGTTCTTTAACTTGAAGCTCCATACTCTTGTGAAAATTGACTACAGTGTCTCTACCACCCTCATTTCCCTTCTTTTGTTTGTTCTTGACCTGAAAATGCTCATTCCCTTTTCATTGGGGATCGCAATCTGACTTGCTTGTGGTTTATTAATGTTGGGGTTGTTTTTACTTACCTCTAAGCTTTCTAGAAATGATGAAAGGTAAGATGAAAGCTATGTCTTTGTCCCCTCCCTTATGTCCAAAACTCTTGAATCAGTCTCATCTTACATTCCCTCCTCTCTGCCTAGGCAAAAGAGAGTCCTGCCTATGGTTTACTCAAGGATTGAAGAAACAGATTGTGGGTCAGATCAATCTATTTCGTTCTTAGAGAACTATGAAATAGGAAAGCAAAAATGGATCGATCAAAACAAATCTATTATAAGTAATTGCTTGGTTGATATGAGATTCTTTCTTCGTTCTGTATGGTTTGAAAGCAGTTTACAACAAATCAACCAGGTTCAGTAACAACAGATAACGGTCCTCACTACTCAATGGAGAATAGAAAGATAGGGTACGACACATATTTTCTCACTTTCAATGGGTTTAGGTTTGATAGCCATGAAATATAGATGAGAAGGATAAGTTGTGAACTTTAGGCCTGTTTCAGATCAGTCGCTCAAAGAAAGGAAAATACGTAGTGATTTGTAGGCAGGAAAGATAAAATAGAGCAATTGGTAAGTTGACCCTACAGGAAATTCTTTAGTTTCAATTTCATGGGAAGAAGAAGAACTTGGATTCGAATCGAATATTTTTCCCCATATTTTTCCGGCTAGCTCTAGCCCTAGTAGAGGTTTAAGTAGACTAGACTACTAAAGGCCAGCATCCAAGGACCTGCCAGACTACTGATCTTACTTAAGCACTCAACATCACAAATAGCAATAAGAAGGGGCAAGGGGTTTATCCACTTTTACGAGTTTCATTGGTTCAAGAGATCCTACTATAGAAGTGTCTAGCCATTCGCCGAAGGAAGGCCTTTTTATCGAAGTTTCTGAATGGCACGCTTAACCTCATTCGATGAAGAGGTTGGGAAATTGATCGATCCTAAGATAAATTTATATCTGATGATGTATCCACGGGTCCCCTCCTCCCAACGTCTGAAAGAACACTCTTATGGAATGTCAGGCTAATTCTAATATGGGGATAGAAAAAGATTGGCAATGTCCAATCAAAAATAGGATAAATAATGGAATAAGTCCCTCTCTAATAATAGGACTTGAAGGCTTTAGCTATGCGAGCCTTCCACTATGCTCCTTTTTTACAAAATTAATGGTCAGAAACTTGCCTTACTTACTCTCTTCCGAAAGGTTCTTACGAAATTGAAGGAACCCATCTCAAATAAAATAGTTATAAAGCTCACACTCCACTAAGTATATAGATTGAGATCGAGTAGAAGTTGGAATGCCACATGGCTCTTGAGTCAAATGATGCTGAAGATTGAGAAAGTTGTCTAATTTGCATTCCGAATGGAGTCTGTTCCGAAGGAATCCTATATCTTTTCCAATAAAATAGGAAGTATAAAGTCAGTATCTTGTCATTCTCATGCTCCTCTAATCGGATGAGATGCAACAACCCATTACGTTCAATCAGCCCTTTGCTTCTGTTGAATGAATAGAGGGTTCAGGTAAAGCAGGGGAGTATATTTCACTCCTTCTCCTTCCTTGATTGTTTGAATTCTTTGAACTAGTAAACCCAGAAAGTGAAATCTCAATTTGAAAACACAATACTTGCAACTTAAGCAGAGCGCTGTTGATTTGGAGTTTTTCGAAGCATCTTGGAGTTCGGAGACTAGGGTGAGCTCCTAACGTTCAAAGTTATCGATTTCGGTCTATATTTTTGCTAGGCTTAGTCTTTATATTATGTTATGAGACAGTATGTATTCATTTTGTATTGGAAAAATCTTGGTACTCTTATTTCGATTGGATGCTCGATTACTCACTGATGTTAGCTCATGGGATGGTTTCTTGTATTACATTTCTATTGATCACCTTTTCTTCATTTAGCCGTAAGCTTTATGCTTCTGGTTGTAGGCTTCCTCTTGATAGCCCATTCATTATGGCTCCGGGCTAAGGGTTAGGCTTACCTACTAGTGGAGTGTAGTAGGTACAATCATGATTTGAGAAATCATGTCTTAACAGTTGAAGCTATCATAACCAGGTTGACCGACATCATTGGTATGAGAGGAAAGGCCTAGTAGGGTCCAAGAGATTGGTGTGGAGACATTTGTATCCTATCTTTCGGAGGCTATAGGGCATTCATAGGAAATTCAAATCTTGACTCGTTATCGTGTGCTTTTGCTTTGATTAACCTCTAAAACTACTTCTTTGGAATCTTCTCTCTCCTAGATCGATAGCACGAGGTACTCGATGGACGTGGAAAGAGCATCAACACATTACACAAGAGTTTCAGCATGTGGTAAAATTAGACAGCCTTTGTCGTGGTTGGACCTTGATGTTGGAGGCATTTTTCAGCATTCAAAGAGTGTAGTAGACTAAGCTTCGACAGGATCATTGAATTTCTCGGTTACTCGATATGCAGTGTAAGAAAGTTTGATCTACTTTGATGGTGCACCACAAGCAGGTGCAGCGGGTGCTTCTCAGAGCAGAGTTGGGTTGATAGGTCCCTAGTAGGGTTCATCGTTCATTTTTTACTATGTATTGGGATTTCTAGAGTGGGCTGGGCATATCCACATATTATTTTTTTTGGAGGAGTTACGACAGGGTTTATCAGAGGGTTAGACTTGTCACTCTGGATGGCGTTGGAGAATTTGATGGCAGCGGGGTCTATATTTCCCGAGGTTGTTAGTCAAGTGAGGGTTGTGGATTAGGTGTGTCTTGTTACTTAAAAAGATAGTGGTGAGAGTCTTTACCATTAATAAAGTGATGACAATATTTAACTTGAAGGTGGATATCATTTCAGTGAGGGTCATCTTCCTTCTCAACATATCAGGGAAATGGAAGGTGCATCTCAAGGTCAAGGGGTTATGAGGTAGGTCATGGTACATATGGCAGAAGGAGCTTAGGTAAGACTTCCGACGATGATCATCGTAGACTATAGATTATAGGTCTCATGTTACTCCAGCTGGGTCTTTACAGTAGGTTGCTCTTTGTTATGATTGTGGAGAGTGTGGCGAGGTAGGCCTCTATGTTAGAGATTGTTGCATGGCCTAGTGCAATTTCTAGGGGTGGTTCAGAGTTTGGCAAATGTAAGGAGGGCAGCTTATCGCATTCTTTACGTCGGGCTTTAGACAATTGAGATTTCTATGATTGTGGATAATTTTACCACTAGTCTAGTAAGAGCCCCAAACATGGGTTGCTTTTCAAAACATTGTAGACATCTGATACTCCAGGGCTAGGGTGGTAAGACCTTTTTGTACCTATGGGGAGGTTGGTCATCAGCCTAAAGCTTGTCCCCGGCATGGGACCATGATAAGAGGTATTAAGTTTGGTTAGCCGCATGGCTTTATGACACCTTCGGTCAGAGGCGGTGCCTTTAATGTTACTGGTACTAGATCAGGTGTTCAGGTTGAGGTCAGGCATAATATGTTCTATGCTTCTACACATTGGTCGAAGGTCGAGGCTATAGGTATCCTTTCTTTGGATGCAATTTTGTGGTTTTATGCCTTTAGTTCTTATTTTGTGTGATTTGGTGTATTTCATGGCCATTCAGGTTTATTTGGCTTATTTTCTGTCGCTGGCCTATTATGCAGCTTGAATTGAGGATTTTGTATGAGTTTTACCTACAGAAGTTGGTTTATTTTAGAACTGGATCGACTAGACTATGTTGCCTCGTTTGGATGTAATGGTTTAGTAACTTCCCGTGCTTGTGCCTCAATAGCGCTTTTATGGTTATGTCCTTATGATTGTTGGTTTCCCTTTTTACCACCATTTTTATGTGTTGTTGTGATGTCGAGTCATGTTAGATATGTGGCTAGGCCTGCTTTGCCCGGTTTGAGATTTGTGTGTTTTGGGGCCTAGTTGGCTTAGATGGTTTCCTTAGTTGCGTGTCATTCCTTTTTAGCAGTAGTTGGGTAATTGCTAGTTTTCAGAGCTCTGTGTGGGGTTGTTCACCTTCATTAGTTGTGGTAGTCCTTTTTAGTCGATTTCTTCCTTTGCCATAGACTTTTCTCGATTACGGAGTAGTCTTTTCACTCGTTCGGTCTTTTTCAATTCGTCCGCTTCTTGTGGTCTTGGAGTTTTGTTATGGCTAGCTGGAATTTGGAGTTGTGATCCCTTATTGTGCCTTGTCGTTGTTGTTTTTTGTTTATTTATGTTGTGTTGATGGCTCTCGAGGCTGGTGTGTAAATTAGAGTCAGAGTGGTGGTGTTCATCGGTGGTTTCTTACCCTAGTTTCTATTGGAAAATGGAAATCTTCTAAGAGGCTTTTTCTTTGGGATGGAGTCAAAGTAACTCATGGAATCCTAGATTTGGTTATTGTTAAAGATGTGAGGTTTGCTTTTTTCATGCTTGGTAGCTCGCCTAGTTGGTGATTAGAGTTGGTACCCCTAGGAATTTAACGACAAGTTGACTATGGTGATACGCCACCTGCTTACTTGATTTCCCTTAGGATGGCATATTTTGCACAGATTGATTGTGGTGGAGTAATATGTGGACTCATGGTGTAAGTTTTTCAGAAGATGCATTGCTTAGAGTAGGTCACAGGGGCAGGGCGCAACGCAGCCTTGTCATTTGTAGGATGGTCGTCTTTTGGATTAGAGTAGTTAGCTTCAAGAGATTGTGCTTCAGTTGGGTTTGTTGGTTTTTGAGATTTAGGAGTGAATTTTGGGCTTTGCCCTGGGCTGAGATCCTTTTTTTGGTGGTTTTCGTTCCTCAATGATTAGGTGGAGCATGTTTTTTTATAGAGGTCTGTATGCAGGTTTCATATGGTGCTTGAGATGTTCGGGATAGCTAAGAACCAACAAAAAGCTCTTGATTGTTAGAAGATGGTAGATTTGGAGCATAAGATGAGTATTTCAATTTTTGAATTGGGTTGTCTCTACCATTGTCCGTTGTTTTCTGAATTCGGTGGTTTTGGGGTGGTGTTAGATTTCTATGATAAATATGGTGCTTTAAGGAAACTTTGACTTTGTTAGGAGAGAGTTGGCGTCCAACGAGGAATTGTAGGAGTTTTTTGAGTTTTGAAGTGAACTTGAGGATTTTCCTCTTAGCCTAAGTTATGTGTTGGCATTGTTCGATCCAAAAGGGGGTCTGAGGGTCTTGCATAGAATGCGGGCCCTGTATCACCAGTTTTTCGTGCCTTCAGGTTTTAACTGTCCTTCTACTACTGAAGACAAAAAGTCCTTTTAATAGTGGATGTTGTAATGACCCTCCAGTTCATTTCTTACAATCCTTTTCTACGTTTAGAGTTTTCCTGTAGAGACCCCAAATTATTTATGACTTGATGGGACATATAGTTCGGTTGCCAGAAAATTCTTTTGAGTTTTGTACAAGTTTCCGTGTTTTGGAGCCTTTGAAATTTTATTTGTTAACTTCTATCAAAAGTGCAGCAACACAGCCTCAAAATGCAATTCTGACTGTTTCTTTAGCATTGCAAGAGTCATTTTAGGTGAAGGGCATAGTTGGTTTTGACCCAGAGTCTTGTTGTGCGAGTTTGTATTGTTTAGGCATTTTAACTTTGAAGCTTAAGCCAAAGTTTGACTTTTGTCAACATTCTTGGTAAACATGCTCAGATGAGAATTTTGTCAGCGTGGTTGGCACTGAAATGTCGAATTTAGTCTGGAACAACCTTTCGTGTTGTTCCAGAGGCTTCAGGTCTCATTTTGAGCCTTATTATGGATTTTAGCTTATAATGGAGCTAGATTTGGGACCCTTTTTTCATCAAGACGATGTCGGATGGAAGTTTTGATGATTTCGTTGAGTCCTGATTATCAAATTTAGTAGGGTAATATATATGGTTTATTTTCATCGGGTCTCGAACGAATCCTGATAGTCCGTTTGAAGACTTTGAAAAAAAGTAAAATCTGGTGTTGCTGGTGCAGTCTTTTAGCGACTAGAATTTACTGTTTTAGCGACCAGAATTACATTTTAGCCACAAAAAATACTTGTATTTACATAGAAAATTTTCAACTTCGGACCTTATTTTTACTCAGTAGGCATTGGTCGACAGAGCAAAAACGATATCACTGGCATGAACAACAAGTAATAAGTAGAGCATAGCACAAGATACTAAGCAGGAGATACAAAAGTAGAAACCAATAAGGAAAAGAACAATTTACAGGGGGTAAGAAGTCGAGTCAAGAATGTACCTAGAGCGCAAGCCAACAACCTATTTGAAAGCAACTAAGATACCAAGTCAACTACCCTGGGTAAGGAGGACCCACAATCACCATTCTAAACACAAAGCCTCTCAGCTAACAAAGAACAAAATATAGTCAAACAATAACCTAATTAGAATCATATATGCCTTGAAGGCACAAACAGCAAACATAACCCAGTTGATCCCCATAAACCAGAGGGTGCAAACAACAAACAAGTTTATTGGTGATATGCTATGCATATGAATGCAGGGTGCGCAACAAGACCATCAGATACCATCTGAAACCTCTAACCACAAGCATCCAATGTAGGGCCTGCCCAGCAAGACAAAAGACTCCCAGTTGCACCAGCCCATTTACCAAGAGTAAACCTAGGGGCCGCCCAACCAGAGAGTAAACTCCCAGGGGCACCAACGTAACTAGCGAGAGTAAACCCAGGGGCATCAATAAGACCAAAGCATGCAAGAAAAGGCGTTGACACACCGACTAGTCAAGTAAAAACATAGCACATCCCGGATGCCTCTAATATCTCGAGTAGAAAAAGGAGCACGTTCCTGACACCTCATAGTCTCAAAAATCTGTAAGTTAAGTGACTCAGGTGGTACGACTCCTGTTAAAAACATATTTGAATAAAAAATTAGTAGAATTGTATTTCTTCGTGAAAGATAAATATATCAATGCATAACCCGGGATCATACCAGAATGTAAGCTAGAATGACCAAACAATGCAATGCATTCCATCACTAGCATTCAAACAAGGCACTCAAATTCAAGTTAATATACAACCAATCAAACCACGTTACCAAAGTGGTGAGTACTAACCTGGGATCCAACTAGTCCTCGCATACAGCCTCGGGCTCAACATCATAATTATAAGTTAAATAAGGATATAGCAGGCCTACCGCTAAACAACAAGTGAAGGTGATAAAGAAAAGATTTCAATTCAATAAAGGGGGAGCAAACTCAAGGGATGACGCCCTACCCAAATCATACCTCTCCTTTCCATGAGTGAGCATGGCTAGGACCAACCCACGGCTACGATAAGCCACTAAGGTCAAAAGCACCAACACAAGGAGAACTGCCCAATACAAGCCTTACAGGGAGTAAATCATAACTATGAGGGCGATAAAAAACAAGCTAAGGCATCTAAGGTCAAACCTAGTCTAAGGCCACAATGTATCAATTCGAACAATAATAAGCAAGAAAGTGAAACTACAAGCCTACACTAAAGATCCCAACACCAAAAATAAGCCCAAAGCTCCTAATGAGTAAAGAAAAGGTGGAATAACAATAGGGAAGCTAAAAACCCCGCAATTATAATCCAAAATCACATGAAATCTAACCAATGCATTATCTAAGAAGCCTAATCAAGAAAGTAGGCTGAAGCCTACCTCAAAGTCGATCACGAGCACTCCAAATTTACCACACAAGAGCTATCCTCTTCTGAAACACCTCCAAAAACCACCACGCTATCTAATTATCAATCAGAATACCATTACAGATGTTTAGACACTAAATTCACAACAATAAAAAATTGACCCATAATCGAGTCTTAATAGGAATATGGGACCCACACCGAGAATCTCAAAATTGACTCCATGAAAAGGCCCTAAACATCTTACCGAGCTTGTGTTCCAAAATGGGACTCAATTTCATGCACGGAACAGTCCAAACAAACATACAATTTTCAACACAATTAAAGAACACTAAAGAAAACTGGGCAGCGCTTTAGGGATGGAATATACCTCAATTCGATGCCACCCAAACTTCCACAAATACTACACTACGTAGAAACGAACAATAAGAACCTCAACCACTTGGAATCACTCAATTTGAAGCTCTCTAGCTCAAAAAATACCAAAAGAGTGAATGAATACAAGCTTAAATGGTTGTTGGTCTTAATTAAAAGACCATTCTAATGACCTCTGCAAACGCGGGGACCAGGTCTACAAACGTGAAGCAAAAACATCACAACTCTTCGCAAACACAGGGACAAGGTCTACAAACATGGAGGCAAAACTTCCTTCTTATTCACGAACGTGGGGACAAGGTCCACAAATGTAGAGAGAAACTTCACTCTTCTCCGCGAACGTAGGGACCAGGTCCGCGATTGTAGAGACCAGCCCAAGCTGCACCAGCTGAATTTTGGAGTTGAAATATAAACCAATGGGGTGCTTTGGATTTGTTCAGAACCCTGTGCGTGCAAAAGAAATATGCTACCCCATTGAATTCAACATTACAGACTAAATGAAACCATCAAAGCTTCCATCCGAGGTCGTCTTGATGAAAAGTAAATCCCACACTCAAGTCCTATTTTAACCTAAGATCTACAAAGGGTCAAGGAATAAGACCGGAAGCCTCAGGAACTGAATGAAAGGTCGTTCAAGACCAAACTCAACATTCTAGAGCTTAAGCTTGAAGATAAAAATGCCTAACAGCACAAACTCGCACCAAAAGTCTCGGGCCTAAACCAACCATGCTCCTATCATTAAATGGACCTTCCGAAGCTGATGAAACCATTAGAAATTCAATCTGAGGCTTTCTTACTAAATGTTTAACCGAAGTTAACCTTTCAAGTTCAAAAGGCTCCAAAATATGGAAACTTGCACAAAACTCAAAGGAATTACCCGGTGATGGAACTGTTTGTCCAAGGAATCCATAAATACTTTGGGGTCACTATAGAAAAGCTCTAAACGCTCAAAAGATTGTAAAATGAAGAAAATGACCTAAAGGATCATTATAACAGGTTTCAAAGAAGTTATGTTAGAGAGTAAGAAGACTCGGTTTGTCCAATTTCTCATGATTCGTCCTTCACATATAACGCAGCTATGTATACATAAAAATGTACCTATAAATCCTATACTCATACCTTATTTCAAAAGTCTAGGCCACAATACTTTGAGTGCAAAGAGTATGTTCATATTGTGTCACATTGCAAGAAAAAAAACATATGCTATAATTGTAAGAAGCATGGCCATATAACTTTGGAATGCAAAAGATGCCCAAACTTCTGTCAAACCATGCACAAAGCCTAAAGAGCGTGTGAATCTTATACCAGTCAAGCAGAGTTCAAACAACCTTCTGCCTTGGATCCAAAACCACTTCAAAAGATAATACAAAATTCAGTTGCAGCTGCTCTCCCCGAGGCTATTTCCAGTGATCTCACTGGTTCCTATCTTGGGAAGAAATTAAATAAGAATTAAAAAAATTTGCATAATAGATTCAGATGCTTCTAACCATATGACATGAGATATTCATAATTTACAATCTTTATCAACTCCACCAGAAAGTCATCTAATTTTCATACCCAATGGTGATACATTACCTGCCTCTAAGATTGGAAAATCATCTTGCTTCACTAATGTCCTTTTTGTCCCTAAACTCGCTATTAATCTTATTTTTGTTAGACAATTGATGGAACAAAATTGTCTTGTTGTTTTCTAACATCTTGATTTTGTTATTATGAATCTGTAGACAGGGAAGGTGATCACCAAGAGTTGTAAAGTTGGGAGAATGTTCCAGTTGTTCTTGTCTGAAACACCTCAACATGCATGTTATTTGTCTGCCACTAAAGAAGATATCACTAACTCAAATAAAATGTGGTACTTGTGCCATCACCGTCTTGGGCATCCACATGCTCAAAAACATTCCTCCATTATACAATATTGTCTTCATTTGAATAAGAAATAAAGGGTTTTGTCATCAAAATTACCTTCTGAAAATTTTGTTAAATCGAAAAGCCATAAACAACCTTTCCCTAGTAATACTACTTCATACAGCTCTACTTTTGATTTGATTCACAGTGATGTATAGGGTCCTATACCAATTTAATCTAGATTGGGGTATCGATATTTTATCTTTTTACTGACCTAGTTTCACATTATACATGGGTGTTCTTCTTTAGAAAAAAAAGTGAAGTTCCTAAAATCATAAAATAATTTGCCACCTCTGTTGAGACTCAATTCAATAAACGAACCAAAAATTTTTGATCTGATTCAGGCAGGGAATACAAGAATTTTTAACTCATAGATCTTTTTTCAAAGAGAGAGGCATTACTTTGCAACACTCTCGTTCATACACACCTGAGCAAAATGGGGTCGTAGAAAGAAAAAATATGTATGTTTTGGAAACGGGGAAAGCCTTAAAAAAACCCTTAAACTATTGAAATTGGTACGAAAATACCCTTCATTAACCTATTGGCCCTTGGGGTTAACCTTAGTGGCCCTTTTATAACATTATCACAGACGGCCCTATCAATTTAATTACTTAGCATTCTAATTTAATACGTGGCACGATCTTATTCGTTAAAAGAAAATTAAACCAAAACTAATTTAACCAAATCCAAGCCTAAATGCACCCAAGAAAAACACTCGATCAAACTCAAAACCCAATTATTCTAAGGGGAAAAAACATATTAACCTAAAAAGTTTCCCTAGATCTATATGAAAATCCTTGGTGGCAACACCATCAGTGAATAAAGGATTAGAAACAACAATAGATTCTTCATTAGGTCAAGACGTAACATCAAATTGTCGCGATCCATTATTGGAGTCCTCGATTGGGATTCGGTTTTGCAACCGATGCTTTTACATAAATTTGAAGAAAATACTGTATATTTTCACAGCCACGCTTGACATTTCCCTCGAAAAACTAGCTAAAATGAAGAAGCAAATTCGTATTATCTCTATAGTGCTAAAATGATGAAAACAGCATGGCATATATATATATATATATATATGCATTGAAATGAAGATATAATGATTGGGAAGGAGATGAATTGAGATTAAGGAATAGGTATTGGGTCGGGTGTTTTTTCGGATGGATCCGGGTTTGGGTTGGGCTAAAGAAATTTTAGTTTAATTAATTTTTTAATGAATCAGATCGTGCCACATATTAAATGAGATGGCTAATTAATTAAACTAATAGGGTCGTATGTGATAAGGGTATAAAAGGGCCACAAAGGTTAACACCAAACACATTTCGTGGCCAATAGGTTAACGAAGGGTATTTTTGTACCAATTCCAACAGTTTAAGGTATTTTAGGCCCTTCTCCGATTTTGGAAACCATGTTAGCTCTTCATGATACGTCAAATGTTCCTAATATATTTTTGGTTGAAGCCATCCAAACTTCTGTCAATCTAATAAATAGACACACCATCGCCATTAATAAAGATGATAGTACATATTCTATTCTTTTTGGTGAACTCCCTGATAATTCTCATCTAATAGGTTTTGATTGTGTGTGTTTTGTCCATTTGCCTAGACATTTAACAAATAGACACACCATGTATTTGCTTACCCTATTACCTCTTCAACAACATCAACTATCTTCTTTCTATACAATTTTGAGAATAAGCAGGTACAAAATCCTACATCTTCCAACGAAGACCCTAATAGCACTATTGATCATCCTAGTCAATTAGATACATTTACTAAGGATAATTCAGGTAATAGTACTTTGTCCCCTAATTCATTGAATACCTCTTTCATTGACTCATGTGAGAACAATGATGATTCTTATGGTGAACTTGTACCAAGTGACCAAATATATTCTTCCATTCCTTCTCTCTGTTACTCTGAACGTAAAACATCTGCCCCAGATTATTATGAATACTCTCCAAGTAGATACGGTGAATCTTATTCCTTACTTTCTACTTTGAATTCTATTTTTTTCCCAACTACTTACCAACAGGAATCAAGTCATGACTTCTAGAAGAGGGTAATGGAAGAGGAACATTCGTCTTTAAAGAAAATCATACATGGGATTTGACATCTAAACCAGATGAAGCTTCTATTATTAGGAGTAAATGGATTTATTCTGTGAAGATGAAATCTAATGGATCATTAGAGAGATACAAAGCTCTACTAGTAGCTCAAGGATATAAATAACAATATGGGTTGAACTATGAAGAGATTGATAATGCTCAAATTACTCACAAAAACTATTAAATGTATAAGTGATCGCTAGCAACATAAATATCCAACAAATGAGTCGTGGTCGAATCCTATAAGGAGTGATATGATTTAAAGAATTTAATAAGGAAATTAAGGTGCAAACAAATTCATTGTAGCAATTAGTACAAATGGTTGGATGATTCCACCAAATTTAATATGAAGGTTTTGAAATCAATTATTACAATTTAACTAAAAACAAGGATTTAAACAAGTAAAAGATGATCTAGGGGTGTGGAAGTTGGTATCAATATCAAATAGGGGTACAAGTTCTTGCTCAATAACTAAATAATCATGGGTAGGCTAGGTAAACATCAACGACACAAATCTTCTTTCGATCTGAATGCATCATATCATAGAATCTTCTTTTGGTCTTATCCATGTAAAATACAAATCAACCCAATAGTTTACTAAATTCTCTCAATCGGGCAAATTCGGCAATTAGAGTTGAAACTCTAATTTCTCTTTCGAGCAAACTACAACAATAAAACCCAATTTACAAGTATTAAGATATGTACCCACTTCAATTAATCTCTTTCAAGCATTAGTAGATTTAAGCTAGGATTATATTTGCAACTTTAACCCATAAATTGACTTCATACAAAATAGCTCAAATCCAAGAATAAATAACAGAAAACAAAGCAAAACACTAGACCCACTAAATTAAATTAACACACAACTTCATAATCACACCCCAAGAATTGGGGTTTTAGCCAAGAATCAAAAAAGGGAAAGAAATTAAACCAATTATGTTTTCAGCCATTAAAGTTTAGATAATCCGTAATAATCTTCAACACCCACATCGAATTGAACCCTTTATTGTCAATTACAAGATTGTTTAAAATCCCAAAACTAAGAAAATATGAAAAAGGTTCAAAAATCTATTTTCTCCATATCAAAAAGCTAGAATGGTTAAGAGATATATTTTCTCTCTCCTTTGGGCTATTTATAATTTCCCCAAAACCTAGTTTGAAATTCCATGTGTGACCTGATTGGCGACATTAGTCGGGCTTGCCTAAATGATTCGGTGGATCGTTGTTATGTTCTTCAGCTCACCCTTTCTTGCCTTCAGGCATCAGGTGTCTGAACCTTAGTCAATGAACTCAATTGAGGCAGCCTTTTACGTTCAGTGAATCACCGATTAGCACCTTGTTCGCCCATTTAGCCTTTATTTGAACTCAAAAATATATCACCTTCAGCGATGGGACTTTTGGCTCGCCCAATTGATTAGGCGAAATGACATTTGCATTTAGCTTCGCTGACCGACGTTGAATATTTTTAGAAGTGAATATTGTCTCTTTAGTTGAGGTCTAGACCTATTGAGTGATCCACCCATTGTGGTAGGCGATCATCTGCTGGGAGTTTATACTCTTTAAATGTTTTTGACATCTTTTCATAAATTTATCATTGCCTTGTCCTTTAGCCTTCATAGCTGCAAAACAACACAATATTATAAGATAAGGACATCAATAGGCATTGAAGATACTGTTTCTTGAATTAAAAAGGCTTCAAGTGAGTCAAAATCTCAGACACATCAATACCCCCAACTTAAAATTTTGCTTGTCCTCAAGTAAATCATGAACACAATCAGTTCAACAAGAATGTCTACAACAGTTCTCAATGTGAGTTAACATGCCAATGCCATCACAAGACTACTAACAAGTATATGCAATATATCAATCATGCTCAAGAAGCTTCAAATGATGACTAGTCGCAATCAATTTAAGCTCAAGCTCACTAATGCTCCCTTATAATGTAAACCATGCTTCAACAAAAGCATCCATTTGACGTCACATCAAAAATGATTTCATGCTCTCATAAAGCATATCAACAAGGAAGGTAGGAATCAATACAACTCTCACTCTCCGGAAGAGAAATACATGCAAGCTTCATCTCACAGGTTTGCCCATATTTTCCAATTATCACACCACCCAGTTTTAGCAAGATATAAAGGGTCTTTCAGGCTTGTTATGTTGCTGAGCGCAAAGGTATGGCCAATTTAACTTAGTGACTTCACCTCTTCAAGGCATCGTTGTACTCATCTTTATTTCTTATTAGGTTCTTTTCATTATTTTCATTTGGAAACTCCATCCTCAATTTTTTGAATTTGAAACCCCTTTTATTTCATCAAGACTTTCTTTTTTATTTCATTTTCATGCTTTTGCTCATTTCTTTTTTTTATAAGAAGGGGTTCCTTCATTTTGCTCTAAACTTCATAATTCTCACTTTTCTTTCTTTATGTTCACTTGTCTTACCTTCCTCCATCCTTTCAATACCCCTAACTTAGGCTTTTGACCTATGTTTGCTATTCAAACAAAACAACGCTTGAAAAAGGATTCATGGGTGAGAAGTTAGGATCATATTTGGTTCAAAAGGCGTCCATAAGGTTTACAACAAATGGTTTAGGCTTAAATGGTGCCAAAATGGTTGCACACCCTCACAAGGAAGTCACAAAAGGTATAAAGATTTGGGTTCCCTCTAAAAATTTATTCCCAAGATCATCTCTTGCATTTACCAAGGCTAAACAATTAGACTAACAAGACTAATTATAGGAATCAACAAGCATGTTTTCAAGTATGATCTCACCACACATGGCACTTCAAACATAATTATTTTACACAGCTCTACAAAATCAGAAAATGTGTGTGCGCAAGTGTTCATTCTAAAAGCAAAAAGTCTCACATCATCATACGCAGCAATAGTCAACACAAGATCGATAAAGTCACAAATACTCATTCTAAAAGAGGCAACACCGATTTCCTCATGCAACACCAACACAAAACATATTTATCATCAAGAGCACTATCCAAGACATCAATATTTGATAAAATCAATCCTCAAGAAACACAAGAGACATCAATCAACATCATTACTCAAAAACTTATGAGGCAATTGAAAGAGAGACGAGAATGAAAGCAAAAACCAACAAAATATAATAAAAACCAAAATGCTAAAGTATCAAAATACAACTGAAATTAACAAAATACAATCCAAAAGGGGATTATAGGCACAGGTTCCCTCACCCCACCAAAAAGTAACTAGAAGTGTCCTCAATTCTAAAAATATAAGTACTGGAGTGAGATAGGTAAACAGTCATCTGACAGGTTATGTATGTGAAGAACTCTGATCCTACAGCTCAGAGAGAGTGGCATCACCTCGCAAATCAGTACCCATCACATGTGAAAGAGGAGGCAGAAATGTATCATCAACCGTGGCATCAGTGTCTGACATATCTTGAGGAGGAAGAGTGGAATCTGAAGGATAGACCTCACTAGTGCCAATCGTGGAGGTCTCTAGATTAGATCACTACAAAGTAGCATACACTATCAACTCCTCTATACTCTGTAGCATAGTTAATGCCTCTACACTTACCTTCTAATCAGCCCTAACAAACTCATCCTCATTTGTCTTAGTGGCTGAAGCATCATCATCCTCATAAAATACCTACTCAAACCCACCATCTACCGGCTACTCAGCTATCCCAGAAGGTCCATCTCCTCTCAACTCAGTTGGAGGTACAACTATGGACATCTCAAGTAAGGGAACCTCACCCCACAATGTAGAAATATCTATGAATTTAAACAGGTCCACATCTACCCTAAAACCAGCTATATCACTCTTTATCTTAGTGAGCCCAGCAGAACCAAAATCATATCACACATGCCCTCAACTCTAGTGGTGAGGTTATCTAGCCTCTCCCGATAGGAAGCCAACGTAGCTCAATGGCTCATAACGTCAGCTCGCACAGGGAACATGATAGCCTCAATAGCATCGGTAATCATCTTGGGCACCTCTCTCTCAAGGCAAGATGTCCTAACATTCCCTGAATAGGTAAGATTACCCATCCAATATATCAAGGCATGTGTTAATGCAGGCCGACATACTGAGAGAGGTGCAACAGAGGTTTTGGGAGAAGCAAAGGTAGGGGGAGCACCAGACCTTGAAGCACTAGGAGGAGGATCTATACCTGTGGACTCCATAGTAGGAGCTAGATAATCGGTGCCTGACTCTAGGGTAGTAGGGTCCACTACCAGAGTTGTAGCAGGTGGTGGTGATTTCTTCCTTGCTGCATCATCTCTCAGGTAGTTAGCCTCGATCCTCTGAATATCATTGGATGAGGTGGGGGTCACTCTCACATTAGACCTCTCTCGGAATTGGATGCCAGCTACCTCACAAAGATGAATGATCAGAATGGGAAATGGCAGTGAAGTCTGCTCTTGCCTGGCCCACATAAGCATCGCCTCTTAAATAATTCGGCCCAAATCAATCTCTTCCTGATAAAAAATAGTCCCCATTAAGACTGCTTTTGGGTTCCAGAGGATTGACTCATTAAGAGAAGACATGAGGTTATGCCTTATGAAGCCGAAAAAAAACGAGCCACTATGTTTATGTCCTTTTCTATCTTCACCCCGTCAGCCAACCACGGGGAAGTAATGTCAGAAATCAAGGGTAATGCCACCTTTTCAAAGAATCTAACTCATGTTTCATGCGAAGCTTATACTTCTCCGCCTTGTGCCCTACCACACCGAATATGTCATTGATAGATGTCCAGTCACACTGCACCATTTTTCCTCGAACCTCAACTTATTCTAAAGGTTTTCGAACCACGCCTTTTCTCTTCTTGCGCAATACCTTGGCATAGGCATCGTAGAATTCCCTAACCCACGCCGGGATATATGGTTGTCGAGCTCTTGTAAACTTCTCAAACCTATGAAATTTTGTTATGTCCCAAATGGAGGGGTAGTCACTATGACCCTATCCGTTGATAAGCGATGCTTTCTCTAAAATAGTATGCTCTCCCGCTACTTTTAGCCTATTGAAGACCCTTGGAGCTACAACTAGAAGAACCTTAGAAGGAACATTGGTACAAGGGTCTTGTGGAAATTTGGAGTGGATTGCACTCCTCCTCCTTTATACAACATAATTCACCAACGTAAAGTGTAGTGCATTCTCAATTGTAGTTCTCCCCTCGTTAGAGTTAGGTGGAGAGGTGCTTTCATCAACTAGTGCCCTCTTCTTCCTGATTTCAGCCTCCACAACCTTTTTTTATTTTTCACTGATATGCATGGAGGTGCGTGGAGTGACTTGTTATTTCCCAGTGGGCTCATTTATGACCCCCCTATTTTGCCTTTTTAGTAAGGTAGAGAAGTAGAGTCGGAGTCTAATCAAAAGAACCCTTGAGGAGATAGGGACTTTGGTTTTTAGCATTTCCTGTAGAGTACAACATTTCAAAATAAACATTGAGTGAAGATTAGTATAAAATAATTTAACAAAGAAGCACAGTTGAAACAGGTTTCTTAAGTCTCACCAAATAGGTAGTCGATTCGCTTAATAGGTTCGGCGAGCTTAAAAGAACTCATCGAAGTTGACAAGATCAAATAGAATTTCACTCAGGCATGAAGGGCAATGTGAACTCCAACTCGGCAATTCACCAAGCTGGTTCAGTGAGCTAAGATAAGCTCACCGAGAGTAACAGTGTCAAATAGGTCAAGTTCAGGCATTAAGGGCAATGTCAGCTCCAAAATGATGATTTGTCGAGGTGGTTCAGTTACCTAAGACAAGCACGACGAAATTTGTAGTACCCAGGTCACAAATTCACAACCAATGGGCGAATTGGGACTTATTTAGCAATTCACCGAATAACCTTGGCGGGCTATGACAAGCTTGCCTAAAAGTCGATTTCAGCCCAATAGCCAATTTTTTAAATTCAAGCACTAAAATGCAACACTACCCAACACCCAAACATATTTTAAAAGCAACCCATACACCAATTTTACCCTCGGGTACTCAAACATCCCCAAAATCAACAAGGCATTGCCAAATTGACGATTTGCCCTAAAGAAAGACATCACCCTATCAATCATTGGGCAAATACAAGCCTATTGAACAACAATGGGCTAATTAGACATCACCCAAGAAAAATTCATATAAGACCCATACTGTTCATCAATAAATTTTAAACTAAAAACCCATAATATTATTTTTTAGCAATTTTTGGCGCAAAATAAACTATTCTAACACATGGGAGATATTCAATTGACTAAGGTAAAGCATAGCCACATGATTCACACATCAATCTAGCAATATCAAGAGTTAACACAACAATAGGAACCAATTTCAAGCAAAAACATGAAGTTTAAACTCAAAAACAAACCTCAACAAGTATGGAATATACGAACAAAGAAGGAGAAAGGGTTTGGTCGAGAATCACATACAAGCACACACTCCACGAAAGCAAGTCCATGCAAAGAGGACTCAAGATTATATTTAGACTAAGAGTATACAGTTTAGGAAGTGATGAAATTCAAAAAGATCAAGGGATGACTATTTAAAAAAGAAAAACCCTTGGCCTTTCGTTGTCATGTGAACTCGCTGATCTGCGACTAACGTCGGTGAATGAGTTCGGCAAATCGACGATGGAGCTTAAGCTCACTGATGATGCCTATACAAATACCCAACCTAAAGTTTAATTCGATGGACTTGATTTTGTTTGCCAAATGTAATTTGGCGGATCGTCGAACAGGTATCTATACGCAAAAGTTGAAACTACCATAATTTAAAGTTCTTCGCGAAGAAGGTGAACATGAAGATGTCCACCAAACTAACTCGGTGGATCACCGAATGGATATTTTCATTGCCCATGTTGTCCTTTTCAACTTCTCACTTCATTCAACCTACAGGCAAAACACACATTAATTATAGCAATAAAGTAAACTTGGGTTGCATCCAAAGAAGCGTCATATTTAACGGCATGGCACGATGTAATTCTTACTCATCAAACATCATTCTTGGGGTTGGTGATGGTATTACTAGGTGAAGTATTTTTCCCATGGATTTAAATGAGCAGAGATTTGATACATTTCAGTTTCCAGCTTCATAATTGACTCGGAGTGGAAAGTAACTATTTGAATCAAAGTGGACAAATTATATTATGTCTTTCATTACTTTTTTGATTTTCAACCTTGTTAAAGATTCTAGTCAACATATCATCAGTTCGATTTCCTTCTAGTCCAGCTTCATTTTGGGTTTGGGATGATCATGAGGTTGTATGTAGATTTCTTTGTAAGCTTCACATTCTCTTCAATAAACTCCTCCATCTCGCCAATCTATCTTGCAATTATCTTTTTCCTTAGTCCAACCTCGGTTCTCACTTGGTCTAGGATTTTTCAGATGAGAACCCCTCATTTGGTTCCCCATTTATTGCACTTCTACATTGTACAATGCTTCAAAATGTACATCATCTGGGCATTTCCCACTGCTTATACTAACTGCGTTCACCAATTTGAATCCACCCCCATGACATGTTCGGATAATAAGTCAAGTTAATTCATCATCTTGGTCATGTTCTCATCATGCTCTTGATTCTTTTCCATTTGTTGTTTGGTCAGACCCAATTGTAGAGAAGATACTTAATCCTCCATAGTATGCCATGCTCAGTTTATTTTGGTCATATCATCAAGCAGCATTGTTGCCACATCATACAGCTACAACATTAGTCCTCCTTGAATGAGTTGGTCAGCCAACACTTTGTTTTGTTGTATCAAGCCTACAATAGAAATATTTCCGCAACAAGTTTACCAGAACACCATATTTTGAGCATTGTAGCACTAACTTTTTGAATTGCAACCAAATTTCATGGAGAGGCTCACCATCCACTCTCTTGAATTTTGGATGCTATCTCTAAGTTTCACCATCTTCGAAGGAGGGAAAAATATTTCAAGGAACGTTTCTATTAGTTCCTCCCATGAAGTTATGGAATATTGTGGTAGTTCGGCCAGACACTTGGTTGCTTCTCCCATTAAGGAGAAAGGAAACAACCTCAAACCTATGGATACTTGTGAGATGTTCTTAAAAGTTAAAGGCCCGCAAATGTCCACAAAATTACAGAGATGTTCATGGGGTCTTCATGAGCAACTCCTCCAAATATCCCTCTCATCTGGAGCAATTGCAACATTGTTCTGGTTACATAAAACATTTCTCTCTCAATAGTCGGAGGCAACAAGATTGCTCATGTACTCTCGACGATATTAACATGCATGTTGTTCATGTCTCCAATATTATAATTTTTCCCATAGTGAGTTACATGGAGAGGCTCACCATCCACTCTCTTGAATTTTGGATGCTATCTCTAAGTTTCACCATCTTCGAAGGAGGGAAAAATATTTCAAGGAACGCTTCTATTAGTTCCTCCCATGAAGTTATGGAATATTGTGGTAGTTCGGCCAGACACTTGGTTGCTTCTCCCATTAAGGAGAAAGGAAACAACCTCAAACCTATGGATACTTGTGAGATGTTCTTAAAAGTTAAAGGCCCGCAAATGTCCACAAAATTACAGAGATGTTCATGGGGTCTTCATGAGCAACTCCTCCAAATATCCCTCTCATCTGGAGCAATTGCAACATTGTTCTGGTTACATAAAACATTTCTCTCTCAATAGTCGGAGGCAACAAGATTGCTCATGTACTCTCGACGATATTAACATGCATGTTGATCATGTCTCCAATATTATAATTTTTCCCATAGTGAGTCACTTCCATCCACACTTATATTTCCATCTTCAAATGTGGCCGAACAACAACACTAAATGAAAATTGTATTTTACTACAAACAAACAAGTTCACAAATTAACTTCATAAATTGAATTCTTAGTCATCACTCCCCGGCAATGGCGCCATTATTTATAACGCTCAAATTGCTCATAAAACTATTAAATAATTAAGCAATCACTAGCAATATAAATACGCAACAAACAGTCCGGGTTGAATCCCATAAGGAGTGATATAATTCGAAGAATTCAATAATGAAATTAAGATGCAAACCGATTCATTGTAGCAATTAGGACAAAAGAGTGGATTATTCCACAAAATTTAGTATAAGGGTTTTGGAATCAATTATCACAATTTAACTAAAAAAGTGATTTAAAGAAGTAAAAGACGATATAGGGGTGTGTAAGATAGTATCAACATCAAATAGGGGTACAAGTGCTTGCTCAATAATGCTAAATAATCATGGACAGGCTGGGTAATCATCAATGACTCAATTTTTTTTCCGATCTCAATGCAGCATATCATATAATCTCCTCTTAGTCTCATCCATGTAAAATACAAATCAACCCAATACCTTAGTAAAATCTTTCTTTCAAGCCGATTAGGCAATTAGAATTGAAACTCCAGTTTCTCTTTCGAGACAACTGCAGCAATCAAACCCAATTTGTAAGAATAAGCTAGTCACCCACATTAATTAATCTCTTTTTAGCATCAATCGAAGATCTAAGCTAGGATTAAGTTTGCAACCTTAAACCATTAATTGACCCCATGCTAAATAGCTCAAATCCATCAATATATAGAAGAAAAAACAGAGCAAGACACTAGACCCACTAAATTCAATTAACACCCAACTCCATAATCACACCCCTAGAATTAGGATTTTAGCCAAGCATTATAAAAGAGAAAGAAATAATACAAATTATGTTTATAGCCATTAAAGTGTTGATAATAAATAATAATCTTCAACACTCACTTTGAATTAAAACCTCAATTGTCAATTCAAAGATTGGTCAGAACCCCAAATCTAATAGAATATGAAAAAGGTTCAAAAGTCCATTTTCTCCATATCAAAAACCTAGAATTGATAAAAGATACATTTTCTCTCTCCTTTAGGTTATTTATAATTTCCCCAAAAATTAGTCTGAAATTGCATGGGGGACCTGATCGACATCATTAATCTGGCTCAGGTAAATTATTCGGTTGATTGTCATTCTATTCTTCAGCTCGCTCTTTATTTGCTTCACGCTTCAGGTGTGGGAATCTCAATCAGTGAACTTGATTGAGTGATCCTTTCATGTTCGACAAATCACTGATTACCACTTGTTCACCCATTCAGCCTTCATTTTAACTCAGAAGTCTTCATTTTAACTTAGAAGTTTGTCACCTTCAGCGATGGGGTTTTTGGTTCACCAAACTATTTTGGTGAATTGCCATTTGCAATTTTCTTCATCGACCTGCCCTGCATATTTTTAGAAGTGAACACTATCATTTTAGGTGAGGTCCAGACCTATTGCGCGATTCGCCCATTGTGCTACGTGATATCAGTAGGGAGCTTACACTCTTTTCAATGTTTTGGTCTCTTTTTATAAATTTATCTTTGCCTTATCCTTTAGCTTTCATAGATGCAACACATCAAAATATCAACATATAAGGACATAAATAGGCATTGAGTAGACTATTTGCTTAACTAAAAGGCCTTAAATAAATCAAAATCTCACACTCATCAGAGACTTTCGCTCTTGTTGCAAAGAGGACGACAATTTGTGTGCTGCTCACTATTGCATTCGTCAAACAGTTAAAACTTCATCAAATGGATGTGAAAAATGCACTTTTGCATGGTTAACTACATGAGGTTATATACATAAAACCTGCTCTAGGATACAACCACGCTCCACATTGTACCTCCAGTACAATGGTTGTTCTACAAGAGGGTCACCATAATCATTTTTGTATTGCACATTGATCTCCATGGGTGTGTGTGCTACCTTCTGACCATTAAGACATGCTTATGTGACAAGATGTTCTGCATACTTTCTTCGGATTAGCATAATACCATCTTTCAAATATTCAACCTCTAACCCCAAAAAATATATTAAGCTGCCAAGGTCCTTCATTTTGAAGGTTGCATTAAGAAGATTCTTGAGCTTTTCAATTCCATTCTAGTCATTGTCGGTTATAATCATATCATCCACATAGAGTAGTAAAATTTTCAAACCAGTAATTGAGTGTCGGATGAATAATGAATAACCAGAAACTGATTAAAAAATACAACATTTATGATGATAGATCAAACTTCTCAAACCATGCACATGGTGCTTGTTATAGGCCAATCTTAAATTTTTTGTTGTCTCTGTTACCCATGGCTTAAACCCTACACAATAAAAAGTTAGACCTTAAGTCCACCCCTTGTAAATATTTAGGTGTTTCTCAGAGCCATCATACACAACTCTGCTTTGACCCAATGTGGTCAAAAATATTCATCGGTTGTGATATTCTTTTTTGATGAAAAACTTTTTCCTTTTAAAACGATGTTTCTACAAATAAGGAAAAAAAATTGTCAACTGATTTGGGAAGACGTTAACTCCAACGAGAAAACTCTGAAATTAGTTACCATTCCAACTCCATCGCCTCATATACCACCACCTATACCACTATCCTTAGAATCCTCTTTACCCGGAGCACCAGTAGAGGATACTTGATTCTTCAATTAAGGTCATTTACCAGCAGCTCTTGCAACTGATCTAGGTAATTCTAAACTTTCTTCTACTTCTTCCCAGTATCACACAACCTCAAACACACAACCTGCACCTTTGCAAAAATATCAATGAAGTAAATATTACACTAACATTCTGCACCAAATCCTAACTTCTCCCTCTCCACTGATGAGTGTTAGATTTCCACTCATGTGAGGCTATTTTAGTTCAATAATTAGTGTCTTTAATGCCTAATTATGTCTTATTCGAATGATTTTTTTGATGTTTTGCAGCTATGAAGGCTAAAGGACAAGGAAAGGATAAATACATGAAAAAAGAGGTAAAAAACATTGAAAGAAGTACAAACTCCCAATTGGTAGTCGCTTAACAAAAAGAGTGGATTGCCCAAGTGGCCTGACCTCACCCAAGTTGACAATGTTCACAATTGAAAATAATCAAGGCAGGTCGGTAGACTGAAAGATGAAACGGTAATTTGCCCAAGCTGAATGGGCAAACTAGAAATCCATCACCGAAGGTGCAGATCTCTAAATTGAACTGAAGGCTTAAAGGGAGAACAAGGTGGAATCGGTGATCCACCGAATGTGAAAGGTTGACTCGACCAAGTTTGCCGAGTGAGATTCAAGCACCTGAAGCTTCAAGTAGAGGAAGGGCGAGCTAAAAGGCAATCAGGGATCCACCGAATAAGAAAAGCAAGCTTGACTAATGTTGCCGAACTGGTCAAAAATAGAATTTTGGGCTAATTTTAGGGAAATTATAAATAGTTTATAGGAGAGAGAAAACAAATCAATCATCAGTTATTACTATTCAGCATTAGTTTTAGAATCATTTTTTAGAAATTTTTCTTCTACCCATTGAGAAATACTCTTAGTTTTTGGGGAAAAACCTGTAATTGATAATTGAATGTTCAAATCTAAGTGAGTATTGATGATTATTACTTAATTTAAATGTTCCAATGGCTGAAATAATAATGGGTATACTCTCTTTTTCCTTTTATAATGCTTGGCTAAAACCCAAAATCTAAGGGTTTGATTATGGGGTTGGATGTTTATTTCATTTAGTGGGTCTTGTGTCTTGCTCTGTTTTACTAGTGTATTTCATGGATTTGGGCTAATTAGTATGTGGTTAATTTATGGGTTAAGGTTTTAAACTTAATTCTCGCCTTGATCTTTCATTGATGCTCGAAAGAGATCGATTGAAGTGGGAAATTCGTTTGATGCTTGCAATTTAGGATTGATTTCTATAATTTACTCGAGAGATAAATTGTGGTTTAATTTTAGTTGCCAAATCTTCTTGGAAGAGAGATTATATTAAGGTATTCGTTGATTTGTGAATCACATAGATGAGACCGAAAGGAGATTTTATGATATTATTCTATGAGATCGAAAGAAGATTAGTCTCATAGAAGATTACCCAGTCTATCCATGATTGCTTAGCATTATTGATCATGCACATGTACTCTTATTTGACAGCTATACCAATCCCCACTCCCCTAGATCATCTTTTTCTTGTTTGAATTCTCAATTTTAGTTTAATTGTGTTACTTAATAGGAAAACCTTTTTTGTTAATTTTCTGGAATTATCCATCCATCTCTTTTAATTACTACAATAAATTTGTTTACATTCTTAAGTTCCTAATTGAATTTCTTGCATTATATCACTCTCTGGGGGATTCGACCCCGACTCTTGTTGAGTAATTTTATTGCTAACGACCGCTTATTCTATTACTTATTTTTAGGATACCTTGAGATCTATCAAAAATGACACCATTGCCAAAGAGTGATGGCTAAGATTTCACTTTGTGATGTTAGTTTGTGAACTTGTTTATTTGTAGTAGATTGTTATTTTGTGCTATTGTTGTGTCATATTCACATCTGGAACTATGAACGAAGATGGAAGTGACAATGCTAGTCACTTTGGGCAGAATGATAAAATGGGAGACATGAAGGATATGCATGTGAACATTGTTTAAAGTACGAGAGCAATCCGGTTGCCTCCTACCACAAGGAGAGCAATGTTCTACGTTACTAGAACAATGCTCCAATTACTTCAAATAAGAGGAATGTTTGGGGTCCTTTCTCATGAAGACCCTCATGAACATCTCCGAAATTTTGTTGATGTTTGTGGGCCACTCGTCATTAAGAACATCTCATAAGAATCTACTCGGCTAAATGATGTACCATGAATTTACAGTACTTTTAATGCTTTAAACTTGGGGTTTTGCATGTGTCTTAAGAATTTATTAGTAGATGTGATGGTATTTTTCTTGGATTTTGCAGGAAACTAGGTTTTGGAGAATTCGAGATAAAATGAGAAGAAGCAGCAATGTGTTTGATGAGTCATCCTATGAGCTCTAAACCTTTGTACGAGCCGTAGAATTGAATCATAGAATGAAGCATTAAATATTTGGGGCTAAATGTAAAATGAGGGAAGCTAATAACGAGCCATAGTAACTTCTACGAGCCGTACAAATGAGTCGTGAAAAAGTTGAGCTCGAATATTTGGTTCACGAGATGACATAACGGTATGTGCTAAGTTCTATGGGTTGTAGAACATCAACCGTAGAAAAAATTAGAGGAGAAGTTGAAGCTGCTGTTTTGACGGACGGTTCCTACGAACCGTAGGACTTCATACGAGTAGTAGGAACGAACCGTAGGAATGTCTGCCTAAACCGAAATTCCATAGATTTCCTTTTCCTACATTATTTAGGATTTGATATCTATAAGTATTAGTTGTAATTTTTGTTTCTTGTGTGATTAGACGATTTCATACTTTTGTTTTGGCTTTGAGAATTAATTTTTGAACACCTTTGTCCATTTAATTCTTGAAGTTTTGGGTTTGCAATATAGCTTTTGTTCTTCAATTAAAGATTCCAGATTTCATCTACTCTAATTATAAGTTCATAATTTATTTTACTAAACACATTATGAATTGTGATCACTCAAGCATGAGTAGCTAAATCCGCAACTAGGGTTGTGGGAATAGTGAGTAAGTAGCAACATAGACCTAATAATTAAGTAATCCTTAAATAGTTTTTATGCATGTATTGTTTATCTCTTCATTTTGAATGTTTTTTAACGATGTACAATTTTAGAACTCGTCTTATTCTTACTTTCCCGACGAAGAAAGTAACGAATGGGATAAGAGATTAAACAATAGAGATTTAGCGTTGATAATTCGCTATCTAATCGTCTAACCTAAAGATATGAGGGCTAATCTGGGGTCAAGGGTAAGGGTTAGTAAAGCATATACCCATAGACCGACCAAGTTGCGTAGTGAAATTCCCCATTTGGATGACCTATCACTTAGGAGATACCTAACTAACCGACTTTGCATATTAAGCGCTAGATAAGGGTCACTATTATAAGGTTTACTGCATTAAGAGCTTGTGGGGAACACATATACCCTAGTTTCATCTTTTATTGAATTAACAAAACCTTAAATCATTTTTTTTTATTACTTTTCATGGTTCAACTGAATCATTATTGCTTTTATGTTTTAAACCCCCCCTCCCCCCATTTTACATAAATAAGCCATCTAAAAGTACGATCAACATAAATTTGCCTAAGTCTAGACCTTGTTTCTCGTAGGATCGACCCTAACTTCTGTTAGGTTCTTCATTTGAAAACAACTGCTTATACTTCTTTAGAGAGGTGTTATTTAGGCATATCAAATTTTGGCACCGTTGACGAGGAATAAGGCTTTTAGATTAGACTAATTTTTTTACTACACGACTAGTAAATTATTTCTCAATTTTACGTCTTTCTTTTGTTTTTGTTTCTGATAGGTTTTGTTTGACGTGTATGTCCAATACACGAAGTAAAGGCATTCCCCTAACACCTTACGACCCATATCTAAGAAAAAACGCTACTAAAGATGGCCAACACTAGACGTGGAAAAAATATGGGACTAGATGTAATACCCCGCATTTTGCATATGCTAGTTCTAATCATATGATACTCGACATAGCCTTATAGTATAGATGGGGGGCCATGTTTCTTATATGATCAGTGTTGGTTTAAACTAGCTAGGAAGGTGATGTAATGTCTTGGACGTTTCAGCATGTGTACTAGAAGTTAACCCCGACGGAAGTGTTTAAACTCGAGATAGTAAGGTGGTAATTGAGCTTAAAGTTCAAAGTTAAGTATTAAGTTAAAGAAACAGAGTTTAATTTTTAGAGAATGGAATAAAATAGTGAGTTGCTTTCTTGGCTTAATTGAGCTACTAGGTGCATCACCTACTTGAGCTTTATGGATCTAGTTAAAGGGCCCAAGGTTAATGGATCAGATTTATGCTTATGATTAATGGACTCAGTTGAAGCCCAAACTAAAAGAAAATGAAATTGGAAAGAACCCAACAGCCAAATCTGCCAAGGCCCAATGTGGTTAAGCCCACTAAGAAAAGGCAAGTAGGTGCATCACCTAGTTTGACCTTTTGAGCAGCTTGATGAACATAAGCAGGTGCATCACCTACTTGACCAATTAGTGGCTGAAAATGGCGCTAAAAAGAGAAGTTCTAGAGGATTTTATTTTTGTGGTCAAGTAAACTCAATATAGGATAAATATTGGTTGGTATTTCCTCTCATTTTAACACACAAAATTCAGAATTAACCCAGCTCTCTCTCCCCTTTTCTCTCAAGGCTTAAAACAGCGACCATAAATTTCCTTCTAGGGTTCTTGAAAAACCCTCATCTTTGCAAGACAAGTTAAGTGAAACCACTTATGGCTTTAGCTTTATTCTCCTATGGATGACTAGAAAAACATGTTATTTATGCTCAAATATAATTACAAAGGCAAAATGTTTCCACAAGCTACTGCTCACTTTTCTTTGTTATGAAGATACTTTTCTCTTCTTCTTTGGTTTAAGTCTGAAGGGAAATTGAAGTTCAAGAAGAGTTCAAGTTAAAAGGAGAAGTTGAAGAAATTGAGGTAAAGGGACTGCTCCATTTTTGTCCTCCTTATGTAAGAGTTTGAGTAAAGAATTATAGGTGTGTTGTCATTAAGAACTCAAAGAGTGGTGAGTTTAATATTTGGTTGCTATGATAAAGAATATTTGGGGCTGTTTTATGTGTATTGTTGTTGGGGGCAGATTGGGTAATCTTCGAAAATGATATATAAGGTTTGTACTGGATATAGAAGGAGGGTGTGGTGATATACATTTGTTTAAGGGCTGTATGGGCTCATTTTCCGTCTAAGTTAGCTACTATTTTGCGAGGCCCACAGTGTGATAGTAGCTAATTTTAGTTTCATCATGACTTATATTGTAGATTACTACCCAAAAAGGGAGGTTGAATCGTGATAGTTGTATTGGTCAGAAAATAAGGCATGTAGGCTATTCGATTCCATATTCCTCTATATGAAATCTGAAATTTGTGATTACTATCAGAGAAGTGAATTTCCAAAGCTCTATTACTAGTAAAGGAAATATAGTGGTAGAGTACGATCTCCAATATAGCTAACAATAATTTCCCCTCTTCTCTTAAGTATGTCGAGTTACTTAGTACATGTTCATTGCTGTATATTTGTGTATTTATGTGCTAGTATTGAAATGTATTCGCAACATCAAACATGGAAAATTCTCCTCTTTATCAATTGAAGTCAATTGTGCCATTGAGGTTACATAGCTCCTTATATCATTGCTATTACCTTAAAGTTATTATTCTCACGTCTCTTACCACTGGTACATAGCTCCAAATCTCATAAACGATCATGACCACAAAAACAACAATTTGAAAGATTAAGGAAATTATGTGAAGCAATCGTGGCAGCCCAAGGGAAAATGCCTAGCATGGGTCGATCACAATTGATACAGAAGGGTGGCAGCTCAGGTGCGAAAGCCTAGCATGGGCCGATCCCAATTTGTGTAATTATGAGAACAGCATCCCAAGGGTTAAAATGCCTAGCATGGGTCATCCTCTTCTACCACTGATCAGCTGGTCATTTGTATCACATGCCTTACAATGATTATAACACACAAAAGTAAATAAAAGAATGTAACATACATGATCCCACAACAGTAAACAAAGGTGGTCATCTATTCTTATCTATGCACGGATATATTGATACCTGATTTCATTTGATCCCTTATTTTACATATGTTATTGCCTCATATATTCAGTACATTGTTTTCGTAATGACATTCCTCGCGGGGATGCTACATTTCATGCTGTAGGTACAGGTACTCCAACTAGTATGAGCCCATCAAGTACTCCTCGACATCCTTGCAAACAATGTGGGAGAAATCATCTAGGTGCTTCCATGTTTGTTACAGATGTTTGTTTTTGGTATGGTACACCGAGACATATCATGAGAAAGTGCCCTCATAGGGGCATGGGTAGTGTGGCACAGCCTACTAGATCAGTTGCTGCATCATCATCATCGACACCTTCTTTAGGTAAGGGACAGATGCCTACAGGTTGTGGTAGAGGAGCTAGGGGAGTAGCTAGTTCTAGCGGGGTACAAAATCGCACTTATGCTCTAGGGGATCGCCTGAATTTGGAAGCTTCGCAAGATGTAGTTACAGGTACATTGTCCAACTTTTCACATATTGTATATGCATTAATTGATCTGGGGCCTACATTATCATATGTCACTCTATTGATTGCTGGAAAGTTCAAAAGAACACCAGAATTGTTGGTGAAGCCATTTGAAGTGTCTACACCGATTGGTGACTCTATCATAGCTTGAAGGGTTTATCGTAATTGCATTATTTCTGTTTGTGGTCGTGATACATTGGCTAACCTTGTTGAGCTAGAAATTGTAGATTTTGATGTTATAGTGGGTATGGATTGGTTGTCTTCTTGTTATGTCACAATAGATTGTCAAACCAAGATAGTGTATTTCCATTTTCCAAAAGAGGCAGTCCTTGAATGGAAAGATAATATTGGGGCGCCAAGAGGTAAGTTTATTTCTTATCTTAAGGAACAAAAGATGATGTCCAAAGGATACATATGTCATCTTGTGAGAGTGAATAATACAGATGCATAGCCACCAACTCTTCAATCCATTCCGGTGGTAAACGAATTTCCTGATGTATTTCCTCAGGATTTTCCAAGTTTGCCTCCAGAACGAGAAGTAGACTTTGGTACTGACATTATTCCAGATACTCAACCTATCTCCATCCCTCCATATAGAATGGCCCCGGTAGAATTACGAGAGTTGAAGGAGCAATTAAAAGATCAGTTAGAAAAGGGATTCATAAGGCCTAGTATGTCTCCTTGGGGAGCACCGGTTTTATTTGTACGCAAGAAAGATGACTCGTTGTGAATGTGTAATGACTCTCGGCAATTGAATAAGATAACAATTAAGAATAAATATCCCCTCCGTAGAATTGATGATTTGTTTGATCAGTTACAAGGTGCTAAGTGTTTTTCAAAGATTGATTTGAGGTCGAGTTATCACCAAGTGAAGGTCAAAGACAAAGATATACCCAAGACAGCTTTCCGAACACGGTATGGTCATTTTGAGTTTCTAGTCACTTCATTTGGGTTAACAAATGCACCAGCAACTTTTATCGATTTGATGAATAGGATGTTCAAGCCATTTTTGGACGTGTTTGTGATAGTGTTCATAGATGACATTTTGGTGTATTCGAGATCAGAACATGACCATGCTAATCACTTGCGGTAGGTGTTACCGATTCTTCGTGATCGTAAGGTGTTTGCAAAGTTCTCTAAATGTGAGTTTTGGTTGAAATCTGTGGCATTCTTAGGTCATATTGTCTCTGATGAAGGAATAAAGGTGGATGCTTAAAAGATAGAAGATGTGAAGAACTAGCCAAGACCTATAACTCCTACAAAAGTTTGTAGCTTCCTGGGATTGGCAGGTTATTATAAAAGGTACGTTGAAGGATTTTGTTCCATTGATGCACCCTTAACAAAACTAACACACAAAACAACAAAGTTCTAATGGAGTGATGCATGTGAAAGAAGCTTCCAAGAGCTGAAGAATAAATTAACTTCTACACATGTATTAGTATTTCCTGAAGGCACGGAAGGGTATGTAGTGTATTATGATGCTTTAGGGGTGGGCTTAGGATATGTATTGATGCAGCATGGTAAAGTAATGACTTATGTCTGAAGGCGATTGTGATCACATGAGAAGAATTATCCAACCCATGATCTAGAGTTAGCAGCAGTTGTATTTGCTTTAAAGATATGGCGCTATTACCTGTATGGAGTTCATGTTGACATATAAACCGATCACAAGAGTTTGCAATATATCTTTAAGCAAAAGGACCTGAATTTGAGGCAGCGAAGGTGGCTTGAATTATTAAAAGATTATGACATTGATATTTTGTGTCATCCCAGGAAAGCAAACGTGGTAGCTGATGCTTTAAGTCGTAAGATGATGGCAAGCAATTATGGGCAGTCCACGGGAAGACAAGGGATAACTAAAGATCTACACCAATTAGCTAGCTTGGGGGTGCGCCTTCTCCAATCTCCGGACGAAGGGATTATTGTGCAAAATGTTGCAGAATCCTCATTAGTAGCGGAAGTGAAAGAGAAGCAATACACAGATCCTATTCTATTACAACTTAAGGAGAATGTACAGCATGGTATGACAAAGGCATTTGAGCTTACGAAAAAGGGCGTACTTCAATGTCAAAAAAGATTGTGTGTACCTAATGTAGATGAACTAAGAAAGAGGATTATGATGGAAGCACATCGTTCAAGATATTTTGTCCATCCAGAGTCAACTATAATGTATCATGACTTAAAAAAAATGTATTGGTGGGGTAACATGAAGAAGAACATTGCGGAATTCGTGGCTCAATGTCCAATTTGTCAACAAGTAAAGTGGAACACCAAAAGCCCGAAGGTTATATGCAGCGTATAGAACTCCCAATTTGGAAGTGGGACATGGTCAACATGGACTTTGTCACTAGTTTGCCGCGCTCATTTCAGAAGTTTGATTTCATATGGGTAATAGTTGATAGACTCACCAAATCAGCGCACTTCTTGCCGGTAAAGACTACTTATACAGTTGAAGAATATGCAAGATTATACATTAAAGAGATAGTTCAGCTACATGGAGTGCCAATCTGTGTTATATCTGATAGGGGAGCTCAATTTACAGCAATATTTTGGAAGTCATTTCAGAAGAGTTTGGGAAAGCAGGTGAATTTAAGTACAACCATTTACCCTCTAACGGATGGTCAGGCAGAACTCACAATTAAAACACTTGAGGATATGCTGCGAGCTTGTATATTAGACTTCAAGTGTAGCTGGGATGATCACCTGTAACTTATTGAATTTTCTTATAACAATAGCTCCCATTCTAGTATCAAAATGGCACCCTATGAAACTTTATATGGAAGAAAATGTAGGTCACCAATCAGCTCATTTGAAATGGGTGAAACTGCCTTATTTGGGCCTGATCTTGTTCTTCAAGCTATAGAAAAAGTTAAGGTGATACAACAGCGGCTAGCAATAGCTCAAAGTCGACAAAAGTCATATGCGATGTTAGAAGGAGAGGACTGGAGTTTTCTATATGGGATTGGGTGTTCTTGAAGGAGTCTCCAATGAAAGGGGTAATGAGATTTGGTAAAAATGGAAAGATGATTCCACGTTACATAGGGCCTATAAGATTATTCGACGAGTTTGCCAAGTAGCCTATGAGTTAGAGCTAAAACAAGTGTTTTCAACAGTTCATCCAGTGTTCCACGTCTCAATCCTTCGAAAGTGCATAGGTAACCCATCTCGTATTACTCCTACTGAAGATGTACAAGTTACGGGAGATCTCACTTATGAAGAAGTACCCATTGCTATTCTTAATCGACAAGTTAAGAAGTTAAGAAATAAAGAGGTAGCTTCTGTAAAAATACTATGGAGAAACAACCAAGTAGAAGAAGTTACATGGGAGGCGGAAGAAGCAATGAAATTGAAATATCCTCATCTCTTTCAGACCGATGAGAAAGATAAAAATGTTGAGTTGAGGCGTTGACAAGTAAGTATAAGTCTTTATGTATTATGCGATTAATAGAAGTAGGTAACTCAGGCTTGAACTTGTTTGGGCTGGAAAACCATGTTAACATTCGAGGACGAATGTTCTTAAGGGGGGGAAGATGTAATGCCCCGCATTTTGAATATGCTAGTTCTAATCATATGATACTCAACATAGCCTTATCGTATAGGTGGGGGACCATGTTTCATATATGATCACTATTGGTTTAAACTAGATAGGAAGGTGATGTAATGCCTTGCACGTTTCAGCATGTGTACTCGAAGTTAACCCCGACGGAAGTGTTTAAACTCAAGATAATAATGTGGTAATTGAGCTTAAAGTTCAAAGTTAAGTGCTAAGTTAAAGAAAAAGAGCTTAATATTTAGAGAATGAAATAAAATAGTTAGCTGCTTGCTTGGCTTAATTAAGCTACTAGGTGCATCACCTACTTGAGCTATATGGATCTAGTTAAAGGGCCCAAGTTTAATGGATCAGATTTATGCTTATGATTAATGGACTCACTTGAGGCCCAAACTAAAAGAAAATGAAAATGGAAAGAACCCAACAGCCAAATCTGCCAAGGCACAATGTGGTTAAGCCCACTAAGAAAAGGCAAGTGGGTGCATCACCTAGTATGACCTTTTGAGAAGCTTGATGTACATAAGCAGGTGCATCACCTACTTTACAAATTAGTGGCTGAAAATGGAGCTAAAAAGGGAGGCTCTAGAAGATTTTATTTTTGTGATCAAGTAAGCTCAATATAAGATAAATATTGGCTGGTATTTCCTCTCATTTTAACACACAAAATTTAGAATTAACCCAGCTCTCTCTCCCCTTTTCTCTCAAGGCTTAAAACAGCAGCCATAAAATTCCTTCTAGGGTTCTTGAAGAAACCCTCATCTTTGCAATACAAGGTAAGTGAAACCACTTAAGGATTTAGCTTAGTTCTCCCACGGATGACTAGAAAAACATGTTATTTATGCTCAAATATAATTACAAAGGCAGAATGTTTCCACAAGCTACTGCTCGCTTTTCTTGGTTACTAAGAGACGTTTCTCTTCTTCTTTGGTTTATGTCTGACGAAAAATTGAAGTTCATGAAGAGTTCAAATTAAAAGGAAAAGTTGAAGAAATTGAGGTAAGGGGACTGCTCCATTTTTGTCCTCCCTATGTATGAGTTTGAGTAAAGAATTATAGGTGTGTTGTCATTAAGAACTCAAGTGGTGGCGAATTCAATATTTGGTTGCTATGATAAAGAATATTTGGTTTTGTTTTATGTGTATTGTTGTTGGGGGCAGATTGGGTAATCTTCGAAAAGGATATATAAGGTTTGTAATGGATATAGAAGGAGGGTGTGGTGATACATATTTTTTAAGGGCTGTATGGGCTCATTGTCCGTCCAAGTTAGATACTATTTTGCGAGGCCCACAGTGTGATAGCTGCTAATTTTAGTTTCATCATGATTTATATTGTAGATTACTACCGAAAAAGGGAGGTTGAATCGTGATAGTTGTATTGGTCAGAAAATAAGGTATGTAAGGCTATTTGATTCCATATTCCTTGACATGAAATCTAAAATTTGTGATTACTATAAGAGAAGTGAATTTCCTAAGCTCTATTCTTAGTAAAGGAAATATTGTGGTAGAGTACGATCTCCAATATACCTAACAATATTTTCCCCTCTTCTCTTAAGTATGTCAAGTTACTAAGTACATGTTCATTGCTCTATATTTGTGTATTTATGTGATAGTATTGAAATGTATTCGCAAAAGCAAACATGGCAAATTCTCCTCTTAGTCAATTGAAGTCAATTGTGCCATTGAGGTTACATAGCTCCTTATGTCATTGTTACAGCCTTAAAGTTATTATTCTCATGTCTCTTACCACTGGTTCGTAGCTCCAAATCTCAGAAATGATCATGACCACCAAAACAACAATCTGAAAGGTTAAAGAAATTAAGAGATGCAATCTATGAATTTATGAGTGGCAGCCCAGGGGCAAATGCCTAGCATGGGTCTATCCCAATTGGTACAAAAGGGTGGCCGCTCAGGGGCGAAAGCCTAGCATGGGCCGATCCCAATTTGTGCAATTATGGGGACGGCATCCCAGGGGTTAAAATACCTAGCATGGGTCATCCTCTTCTACCACTGATCCGCTGGTCATTTGTATCACATGCCTTACAATGATTATAATGCACAAAAGTAATGAAAAGAATGTAACATACATGATCCCACAAGGGTAAACAAAGGTGGTCTTCTATTCTGATCTATGCACGGATATATTGATACTTGATTTAATTTGAGCCCTTATTTTACATATGCTATTGCCTAACATATTCAGTACATTTTTTTTCGTACTGACGTCTCTCGCAAGGACGCTGCATTTCATGCTGCAGGTACAGGTACTTCAGCTAGTAGACCTCTTTAGTAGGAGCCGAGGTACTCAACTGCTATTGGTGGAGCACCAGGTTGATTCGGGGCTTTCCGAGTCTTTGGCACCTATTCTTTTACTGTAGGATAGTTAAGGGTAAGGCAGGATCTTGTCTCATCCTAAATTAAGGTTTTCTATCTTTTAGAGGCTTTGTAGACTAATGTATATAGTTCGGTTGTGTCTTGTCTCTTTACAGTTGTGGCCTCTACGGCCAAGTATTATAGGTTTGGGTCTACCTATGTTGTTTCTTATCGCTTCATCTTATATGAACTTGTCATAACTTTAACATCTTCATAGTTATATGAATAGTAAGAATAGATTATATGTTGGTTCTCTCGGGCTTTTAGGGCATCGGGTGCATCTCTGTCTTAGTGGAATTTGAGGCGTGACACTAGAAGAAAATATAATTTGGGATAGGGACAAGGAAATACAATTCCCAATTCATGGAGTTCCACAATTAAATTAAGGAAATAACTAGAACAACCTGCGAGAGTGCAAAATCAACCAACACCTTATGTGCATATTAACTACATGGTTGATCATAACGTTGTGGGATCAAGTGGTGCCATAGTTGTTCCACTTTTAAAGCTTGGACACACGTTTGTGGTTACAAGAAGTTTGTTGCAAATTCCTACATCCAGAGGGTTATTTCATGGCATGAAATCCAAAGACCCATATGCTCATTTGAGTAAAGTCATCAGCGTGTGTAAGAGTAGTGTGGGAAGGCCAGATTTAGACATGGATACCATCAGACTACATGTCTTTCCATTATCAATCAAAGGTGATGCTATCGTGTTGGTATCTGAGCTTCCATATAACTCAATTACCTCAAGGGAAAAGCTGCATAGACTATTCCTGGGAAAATACTTCCCTCTATCAAAGAAGTTGAAGCTTAAAGATTAACTAAATAACTTCAAGGAGCTGCATTGGGAGTTGGTCTGTGATTCTTGGGACAAATTTACAAGGTTCATAAGAAGTGTACCAAACCACTCTATTGATGATGAATTGCTTAAGGAGTATATTTATAGAGGACTGGATGACAATGAAAAAATAGTGTTAGACACTAATCCTACAGGGCAAACACATTTTATGAGATTGCAAAGAAACTTGAAAAGTTCTCCAAGAATAATAAGGCATGGAGCACTAGAAATTTGGATATAGCAAAGAGAACCATTTTCGATACAGGCCACACTAAACCAGTCACATAATGATATTCATGAAGTGATGGCACAATTGAAGATAGAGGTTGGCTTAGTATTGAAACATGTGAGTGGAAGTGCTGAGAAAGTCAATAAGTGAACTATCAAAAGAGAGCACTACCAACTGAAGAGTTTATATATGAAGAGAATGCCAACTTTTTGAATGAGCAGACATGGGTTCCCAAAATAACACCCAAGCATCCAATCAGGATAATTGGCACCAAGGTCAAGGAAATCAAGGTCGAAACTTTCGTAACTACAATCGTGAAGGGCAATATAATCGTGAAGGGAACTAAAAGCAGGATAACAACTACAACAAAAATGGGTGAAATAACATAAATGATAAGAGTGGTCCATATGACCTACATGGAAGTTGCAATGGAGGATCAAGTTTGAATCGCATTAAGGATATGATGGCAAAGATGATGAAAAGGTTTGACTCAACTGATGACCATGTGAAAGAGATGCGTACTGATTTTTCAAGCATTGGAGAAAGGGTAGATTCGCATGCAGTCTCTATTAAGAAGATTGAGCAACTACTGAGTCAATTATCTTCAAGTGTGAATCTACTTTAACAAGGAACACTTACTAGTAACACGATCCAAAACTCAAAGAATTATGGCATTGCATGGCAGTTACTACTAGGGGTGAAAAATAGACTATCGACCCTTCTATGCAAACTGAGGAGGAAAGTGCGAAGGTACCGGAAGAGGATGAAGTTGAAGTAGTGGAACAACTAAAGGGTCCGTATGAGAAAGTAGCGGAAGTGATTCAAAAGATCATTCCAATGCCTAGACCTCCGCCCCCTTTTCCTTAAAGGCTAGTCAAGCGAACTGAAGAATGGAAATATCAAAAATTTATCTCCATATTGAAGAAACTTCCAATAGACATTCCTTTATTTGAAGCACTAAAAGAGATGTCCGACTATGCCAAGTTCTTGAAGGATTTTGTAACCATAAAGAGGGTTGTTAGTTTTGAAGATGATGATAAGTTGCAGCATTGTAGTGTCATTGCTACTCAATCATTCGTGCAAAAGAATGAGGATCCCGGAGCATTTACTATCCCATATATTATTTCGAAGATACACTTTGCTAAGGCACTCTATGACTTGGGTGTGAACATAAATTTTATTCCGCTGTCTGTTTTCAAAAAGTTGGGCTCACGAGCCTCCAAACCAACTGCAATGCGGCTACAAATGGTTGATCTGACTGTGAAGAAACCTATTGGGATAGTACAAGATGTTCTTATTAAACTTGAAGCATTCTTAGTTCTTCCAGATTTTTTGATATTAGACAATTAGGTTGACTTTGAAGTGCCTATCATCTTGGGGAGACCATTCCTTGCTGCGGGGCGTACTTTAGTTGATATGGATAGAGGGCAGATGAAACTTCAATTGAATAATGAAGAAGTGACAATTAATATCTGCAAATCTATGAAGCATCAAAGTGATCTTAAAGTGGTATATGTTGTGAATTATACTATTTAGGAGAAACCAGAGGTGTCCATTAAGGAGAGATTAGGTGTGGAAACACTAGCTATCGTGATCGTGAATTTAGATGGAGTATGAATTAACAGGTACAATGAGATAGTTGTTGCACTTGATGTGGTGGATTACACTTGTCGCCAACCAAATTTTAGATTGTCTTTCTTGAAAGGGTTAGTACTATTTTCTAGACAGGTATTTTGGTTATAACAAGATATCAATCGCACATGAAGATCAAGAGAAGATGACTTTTACTTGCCCCTATGGGACATTTGCGTTCAATAGGATGCCTTTCAGATTGTGTAATGCACTTGCTATGTTTCAACATTGCATGATGTCTTTCTTTTTTTATATGGCAGAAGATACTATCGAGGTATTTATGGATGACTTCTATGTGGTTGGTGACTCGTTTGACGATTGCTTGGCACACTTAGGTGACGTGCTGAAACGGTGTGAAGAATGCAATCTCGTGCAAAACTGAGAAAAATTTTACTTCATAGTAAAAGAAGGTATAGTTCGTGGTCATCGGATCTCTCGGAAAGCAATCGAGATTTATAAAGAAGAGGTCGAGGAGATTGAAAATTTTCCACCACCTATCTCAAGGAAAGGTGTTAGAAGCTTTTTGTGAAATGGTGGTTTTTATAGAATATTTAATAAAGATTTTTCAAAAATTGCATACCTGTTATACAAGTTTCTTGAAAAGTAGATGAAATTTGAGTTTGATGATGCTTGTCTTAAAGCATTTGAGGGGCTGAAAGAGAAGTTGATTTCCGCACCAATAATTATTTCACCCAATTGGGAACAACCATTTGAAGTTATTTGTGATGCTAGTGGAGTGGCACTTCACGTAGTATTGGGGCAAAGACGAGAGAAAATCCTTCATCCCATATATTATGTGAGCAAAGCCCTGAATGTTGCTCAAAGGAAGTATACTGTCACTGAACAAGATTTGCTTGTTGTAGTCTTCGCGTTTGAAAAATGTATATCCTATTTGCTTGGCACTAAAATCATTGTGCACACTGATTATTCAGCATTGAGGTATCTTATGACAAAGAAGGATGCAAAGCCGAGACTAATTCGATAGGTGCTATTATTGCAAGAATTTTATTGAGAGGTAAAAGATTGAAAGGGAACAGAAAATCAAGTTGTTGATCACTTGCCAAGATTAGAGGAAGAGGCAATGTTGAAGTTAGCTAATGTATTTGAAATTGATGACACGCTCCTAGACGAACATGTTGTGGCTGCTTCTTTTGATCTTATCCCTTGGTTCACAGAATTCGCTGATTACTTGGAGAGTGATGTGGTGCCTTCGTATTTGTCATTCCATCAAAGAATGAAATTCCTGTCTGGTGTGAAAACAAATTTCTTGGAAAAGCCTTCTTTGTTTCGTATTTGTGGTGATGGGATTATTAATCGTTGTATTCCTGAGGTAGAGATGATGAGTATATTGGAAGCTTGTCATTCGTCTCCTGCTGGTGGACTTTATAATGGTATCATGACTGCTCATAAGATCTTGTAGTGTGGGTATTATTAGCCTACTATCAACAAAGATGCTCATGATTTCATCAAGTCTTGTGATCATTGTCAAAGAGAAGGAGGTGTTTCAAGGAAGCAAGAACTCCCACCGACTCAAATTTGTGTGATTGAACTGATCGATGATTTAGGCCTTGACTTTATGGGTCCATTTGTGAGCTCGAATGGGATGAAGTACATACTTGTGGCGGTTGACTATGTATCTAAATGGGTGGAAGCTTTCACTATTTTGAACAATGAAGGAAAGAGTGTCACACCGTATTCCTTAAAAAGAATATTTTCTCCTGATTTGGTACACCAAAGGCCATTATCAGCGATGGAGGTTCTCACTTTTGTAATAAGTTATTCAAGGTGTTTCTTGAGAAGTATGGTGTGCGACATAGCGTAGCAACTCCTTATCATCCACAGTTGAGTGGGAAAGTTGAAGTGTCAAATAAGGAGATTAAGCAAATCCTTGCAAAGACTATGAATCCGAACAAAACTGATTGGTCGAGAAAGCTTGATGATGCTCTATGGGCCTATGGCACTGCTTTTAAGACTCCCATAGGTATGTCTTCCTACCAACTTGTGTTTGGGAAGTCTTGCCACTTGCATATAGAGTTAGAGCATAAAGCGATGTGGGCACTCAAGAAGTTTAATCTAGATTGTGATGCACCATCAAATCAGAGGTTGAATGAGCTGAATGAACTTGTTAAGATTTGCCTAAAAGCATATGAAAGTTCAACCTTGTATAAGGAAGAGATGAAGAAGTACCATGATCAAAAGATCAAAAAACATGAATTTGCTCCAGGCGATTTGGTACTTATATTCAAAATAAGGCTACGGTTATTTCCTAGAAAGCTTAAATCAAAGTGGACTGGACCATTTAGAGTTGTACAAGTGCTTTCACATGGAGCGATTGAACTTGAGAATGAGGAAGGAACAAGATTAAAGGTGAACAGTCAGAGGATCAAAATTTACTTGGGGCAATCGGAAGAGGTCAAAGAGGTGATCGAAGAATGGGATCTTGATGAAGTCTGAGTAGTCAAAGGGTCTGCATCGTGCCACGATGTTAAATCAGGAACTACTTGGGAGGCAACCCAAGATGTAATCTAGCAAGTTTGAAAGTTTTTTGTATGTTTTTAAGTTTGATTTTGGCTAGAATAGGTTAGTCTAGGGTCCATGTCTAAAAAGTGTCAAGAAAATTTAAAAGGAAGTCCTAATGTTTGCTACATGTGTAGGAAAGAAAGAAAAATCTGAAAATTTTCAAAGTGCAGAAGGTCCTACGAGTCTTAAGGAAATCAATGGACCATAGGCCTGATCTGTAGAATCTTGGTGTAAAGTAAATCATCGAGGACTAGTTCTATGGTCTCCATCTACGAGTCTTCATTCATTCAATGAACCGTAGATGGCATTCATAGAATTTGAGTCAAAATACAGCTACAGCTTTAAATCTATGGGTGCACAGTATGAATCGTAGAAACTTTGACGGTCTCTAGTCTGTCCTCGTAGACCTAGGTATGTTTCCTTAATTTTGCTAAGTGTTATGTAGAATGACGTAGGCTATCTACAGCTCGTAGGAATTACTATGGAACATAGACGGGCTTTCGTCAAACCTGTCTGCATATATTAGAATGATCTGACCCAAGAACCTTTCAAATAAAACCCTCCATTTTCAAATTAATCCCCCATTTCCTCCCTTTCTAAACCGTTACAAGCCTTTCAACCGTTGCACATCTCCATCTTTCACACCCTTTCACATTAAGTTCTAACTCCGAAAATCCCACTTAACATTATATAAACCCATCCTCACATCCCCTCCTTTTTCCTTCTTCTTTCTTACGTTTTTCCAAACTTTCATTCTCCATTGTCGAAGCAGTCACGGATTAGGGATTCATCAAGTTTGTTTTTGAAGATTTAGGCATCTAAGTTGGAAGCACTTTCATACAACTCTAAATTCTCACACAATGGTATGGGTATCGGTCCTCATTGATGGAATTTAGGTTGTATACACTTAACTTAGTGTTGTATTACTTATTTATTTATGTGCTATTTTTTAAACAATCAACCCTTGGGATGATAGGCATTGTGAGTGTTGCAAAATATGTGATTACCTGTCGTAGGAGTGCAAATATTTTGAAGAAAACAAAAACCTGAGTTAGGGTTGTATTTGTGTTACTTTAATTATCAAATTTTACATGATGCTAGAAAGATGACGGTAGATTGTAGATGTTAGTATGATGAAATGTATGATTTGAGATAAAATGAGATGATATATTGAAATTTTTAATTGCATATGAAGTTTTGTACTTAACTGATGAAAATTGGAGTTAACGACTAGATATACGCATCGTAGGGTTTCCTACGAACCTGAGATCAGTCCTGTCATCCTAAAGAACAAAACATAGCTTAAGTTAAGAATGATGGTTTGACTTACGATTCTCAGAAACATTGACAGACCATACTAGAGAACCTTCATTCAAACTTCAGAAACTAAAAAGTTGATTCCTTTTTTATGGTTGGGTCCTACGGCCCATAGAAGCATCTATGGTCCGTAAGAACCAACCGTAGCACCAAAAATATTGTACTTTTCTGTATTTTTTTTGTTTTCTTTTGGTTTCGTAGTTTGATTTTCATTATTTTTTTGCTTTGATTTTGTATGTTTGTGTACAAACAACTCCTCCACAGTTACAATGTCGCCTAAGAAGACAAACACATAACCACAAAGGTGGAAGTCTAAGTCCACCACACCTTCGGCCCAGTGTCAACTTGTTGATGAGAGCATCGATGAGGAAAAATGTAGGTCTGTATTTTATCCGGGAACTACTAATGACTCATCTAAGTCACCCTAGACTACTCGTCAACAAACAAGGCAGCTCGACATAGTTTCGGTATCGAATGAGTCAGACTCCGCTAACCAAAATAGTGCTTCCTAGTATGAAGAGGGAGTACAAAGTTCAGGCGGAGGTAGTAGGGAGTGATAACAAGAGGCAGCCTCAGGTTTACAACATGCAGCCAAGTCTGAGTCAGCCTCCGGTTTTGATTCAGTTGCAGCATCTTCTTGTTATGTGTCTGGGCCAAGAGACCCACATGATTCAGCCCCCACTACACCTTCTAAGCAGATATGGATCACCGGTGAGCTGAATTGATTGTGCGTGGAGGGTATGTTTCAGATTTATATTGATGCCATCCAGAAAAATGCACTGCAAAAACATGCACGGCCTATTACAATTGAATGACTGGTTCTTATAGGAAGCCTCAGCACTTTTCCAGCCATACATGAGTTGTTTCAGAGGCATAGGCTTAAGTGGATGGCAAAGGCACCGAACAATATAGCTCGATCATGGTACGTGAGTTATATGCCTCATATGCAGTCACATTGAAGAATGCCATGCCCAATAGGCCAAAGAGCTAGACCACCGTCACCTTTTGTCCACACGAGTACGATACATACCCGTCAGTTTATCAGAGGCCATCATCTGCAATTTTATTTATGGCACATCCCATGAGCAATCGATTAATACAACTGACTTTGACCACCAGAAGTAGTTGGTCTGGAACAGGACCACTATGAGGGATATTGAGTAGCGATAGGCTTTGATGTGATGGGTAGCAGGACAAATTGCTAAGTATGGGGTGGATGCTGCATGGGTTAGGAACGTGACGCTTCTTATCAAGAAGGCCACCCTCTATTTTGCAGCCAAGTTTTGGTGGTCGATTGTCCGAGCTAGATTGTCCCCTACGATGGTGGATAATCAACTGTCTCTGGATAGGGCAGTGATGATAGCTTGTTTTATGGCTGGGCATAAAATTGATTTCACCCGCATGATTATAACCGAGATCCATGAGAAGGCATTTCAAAAAATCACTACACTTCTATTTCCTTTATTGATATTTAGGTTGTGCAGAGAGTCTACTATATTTGTATACCATGCCTACCAGTATATAGAGGTTCCTCAAACAGTGGATGTCGGTCTTATTTGGGATGATTCAAACCACAGAGCACCACAATGGGGTATTCATATTTATATGCTACATTTGGGCGAAAGACTTGCTCTAGAGCAGTTCGAGAAGGGCACCATTCCAACCCCCACTACTGAGCATGCAGAGACTGCTCCTCCTTCTTCTTCCTCCAGCCCGACTGCAAGCACACCACGTGCTCCAATTACTATAGGTTTTTCCATTTTGCCAATAGCTAGACTCCCGAAGTTGGAGACTCAAATGGAGACTTTATTGCAACATATTCGACCATGGATGAGAAAGGTCGTAGAGGATTCAGAGGCGAGGATACAAAGGGTTATTGAAGATAAGATTCAGGGCGTACATCAGAAGATTGATGCCTTCGAGCTTTGGATGCTAGATAGGCTCAAGCCTGAGCCAACTGTATATCTCTCTGCCTTCCAGACTGAGTTAGCCACACCTCGGGCTGACATTGATGCGTTGGCTACTGCTGGCTCATCTACACCAGAGCCTACCCATCTGATGCTTGAGGCAGAGTTATATTTGACGTATTAGGTGATGACGATCCTACTCATGACCCTCCTTGTGTAGCTGGGAAGCGCACACAGACTTCTAAGGGTGCCACCGATGATCTTACTGGGAGCGGCGAGCCAGGAAGAGAGAATAAAAATAATTTGAGGCTACCTAGTGGAAGTCGGTGGTATACGAGGTGCGACAGCAGAGAGTGTGGGAGATAGTATACGTCTAAACTTAAACCTCAAATAAGAAGTATAAACAGTCGAAGTCAATTATAAAATTCAACTAGAGTTGAGGTCGATCCCAAAAGGAATATACAGCAGAAACAACCTAACTGGCGTTTATACTCAGTTGTGGTTACTATTTTCCTAAAGAATAAATTGTGAAAAGTAAATATTGGGTTATTTGAATTTAAGTAACCAATTGGTAGTTAGTATTACAGTCAACTTTGGCAAACAATAGTTCCAAAATTTAGTATTGATTTAACGAGACTAGGATTGTGTTCCCCATGAGGTTAACTTCACTCTCGAATTCTATACGAATAACTACTTCTTGTTAATTTTATATGTTCCTAGCAAGTTAGATACATCTAAACGCATCTCAGTCCTATTAAATGATTTCCACGTCTTTCCTCTCGATCTTAGAGTGCTTTGAAGCTTACCCTGGCTTATTTGTTATGGCATTTATCATTTCTTGAACTCTAACCTTTCAAACCAAATTAATGGAGTTTTATTCTGACTTTTCCTAATTATTACTTTTCTCTCGAACAAGTAATAAATACAGCCAAGTTCTAATGCGTGCACTCATTAGAAAACAAGTATTGCAAAAATAGAATCAACATATACAATTAACAATTTGACGTTACTTGTATTTGAATTCGTAGCTACATTTTCATCTTGGTTCCCATAACCCTACTTGTGGTGTTTAGCCGCTTAATATTTCAAGGTAAATAGCAGTAGACATTATCGAAAGCATAATGTAATAGACTTACAATAATAGCAAACTAAAACCTTGTTGATTATCAACAATAAAGCAAGAACACGAAGTTTTGACCCAAAGTAAAAGATCAAGAAATGTGTTCAAAAGTAGAACTAGCGTTTCTCCACACTCAGAATGTCTCCATGTCAAGAACGAAAAAAAACTCTTCAAAAATAAACCCCAAGTATTTAAAATAGTCTGTGGAAAACAAGTCCTACTCGAGGAAGGATTGTACTGTTGGAACTTTTCACGGGCAAGGTACTTCTTTCATAGCATTCTTATCACACACTAGCTGCATCATTTAATCAAACTTTGTTGTGGAGGTAGTCTGCTCATATGTCGGTCTATATAGGAACCTTCTGACTGTTCAGTGAGATAAATCCACGGGAATGTCCCGTACAAAGGTAGATAGAAGCGGGGGCTGATCAAGCTCTTTGGCTCTCAGAGGCAAGGCCTTTTTCACCATCGCTGCATATGAGGCATAAAACTCATACACCATGGCTGGACTATACCTGCTCAAGGAGTCCGCCATCCAGTCACATCGGTGTTGTTTCAATAAAGCATGTATGTCCAGTGTCGTGTGCAAACTACCAAAGAGTACCCGTTGCTCCTTTTATATAGGGCGGGCGTTCTTGTTGTGGACATCTTGGAGGATAGCTTCCCAGTATATTTAAAACATTCCCTCGAGGCACCACCTAATAGGCTGGAACAAAAACTTGCATGAGCATCGAGGGTCTTTCAGGTGATGCTTCCTCTTCGCCGGATTGTGATGAGACAAATTTAGACTCTGATCTGGGTGGTAAATCGGAGCCTGACTCGGATTGAGAGCTGGATGCAAACCCCACTGGTGAATTACCATCCTCACTAGATGATTCAGCTCTATTTTTAGACTAGGGAATTGTTCCTTGTGGGTGGCTATGCCGACCGCATATGGTACTATCTATAGTTGTCTCACTTGTGGTCGAGTGGTCCGAGGTTATTTTGGTGAGTCATTACCCATGTCAGGGTTGTACTCCAATCCACTATTTTCATCATCAGAAGTCTTGTCCCTAAGCCCAGCACGAGATGAAGATGTGGTGGATTTTCCTCCTCTTTTTGGCATGGTACCTGCGGAAGAGCTATTAATAACTCAGAAGTTGGGGAAGAAGGAAAAGGAACTAAACTAATCAAGGAAGACAAAAACAAAAAAAAATTGGCAGTAAACTATTTTTTGTCCTACGGAAGGGTTCCTACGGTCCGTAGAAGATTCTACGGGCCGTAGGAACCAATCATAGGAAGGTAGGACTAATTTCATGTTGCTGAAGTTGGAACTATGGTTCGCCAGTATGGTCCGTCATCATTTCTACGGACCGTAGGTCAACCAGTAGTTCATAACTTAGTCTAATAGATTGAAAGACAACATTGTACGAGTTCTATCATATGATACCCCAGCATAAGATTAGAAGTCCCACATCAAAAAAATGTATGAGAGATGTTGAGTATATAAGTAAGCAGGTCTTCTCAACTAGTGACGTGTTTTAAAGCCATGCGGGCCTAGGCCCAAAGTCAAAAATATCACTAGCGGGCTAGGCTATTGCAAATGGTATCAAAACCACTCTTGTGTCAGCCTTGTTGAAATGGGCCACACTTCTATTGAGTTTAGGCAAATCCCAAAAAGGTAGGGCAAATCTTAGTTCTATGACTAGGCAAATCCCATTTGTTAGGGGCAAACCTCAGCATGGACGTTGAGTCCATAGAGGGGATGTATCTGACACCCCAGCTTAAGATTAGAAGTCTCACATCGGTAAAACATAGGAGAGATATTGGGTATATGAGTAAGCAGGCCTTACCAACTAGTGACGCGTATCATGCAGGTCTAGGCACAAAGTGGATAATATCACTAGCGGGTTAGGCTGTTACATATCTATGGTCCGTAGAATGTTCTACGGGCTACAGATATCAATCATACAATGACTTTTCTTTAAAATTCAACACTGGTCTCTCAAGCTTGAGGAGACCTTCGTAGGTCGCAAACTTATTCAGATCAGTGATGAATATTTTTACACTTTGAATTCTACATTTAACTAGTAGCCCAAGACATATTAACTTATGCTTTTTGACATTAATACACACAACAGTATCACATTTCACTATCATTCCTAGTGTTGATTGTCAATTTAATCAAATCACACAAAATGTACAACCCTAGGTCAAGTATAATCCTTTTCATTTCATTAAAAATTAATTATACAGGTTCACCCACTGAACAACACTCACAACACCCTAATTTCTAGGGTCAGTTACAGTTATTGTAATACTTGAAAATTTTCAACCCTTGGTCAAGTTTACAAAATCAAATTCAACATGATTAGGCAATTAAGGATCGGAAAATCCACACTTTTGTAATGATTGAAATTTTACTTGTGTATGAGTGTTTGAACTACTTGATTTTCCCGTCACTGATTTAAAAACGCTTCACTGACCCATGACCTAGTGGTTTTAATTGATGGTGGCGGGAAATTTTAGGGAAGAAAAGAGATGAATGAAAATGGGGAAGAAAAGGAAAGGGAATGGATTTATATGGTGGCTATAGGGGGTTGATGAGGTGTGATGATTGATTGAAATGTTGGTGTGCTTTGAAAAAGTGGGAAAATGGGGGTTGTAACGGTTGTTTTGAGGGAAGAAAAAGGGGAAGAATTTAAATTAGGAGAGTTTTATTGGAAAGGGTCGCAGGTCACGTCTTTTCATTTTAACTGGATGCCTTTGACGAAAGCCCATCTATGGACCGTAAAAGTTCCTACGATCTATAGAAAGCTTTCATAGGTTTACTCATCACTTAGGCAAATTCAGAAGACATACCTGGAGTTTACAAGTACAGACTACGAACCGTAGAAATTTCTATGGTTCGTACTGTGCACTCATAGGCCTAAAGTTGCAGCTATAGTGAGACTTAAGTTCTACGACCACCATCTACGGTTCGTTAAATGAACTACGACTCGTAAATGGGACCCGTAGAATAAGTTTATAATGTTTATTTCAACCAGGTCCTACGAGTATGGCCTACATTCTGTAGAGCATACGATGTCCCGTAGGACCTTCCTACACTTAATTTTTCCAGATTTTTCTTTCATTAATGCACATGTAGCAAACATTAGGCCTTCCTTTTACTTTTTCTCGACACTATTTTTACACGGACCCTGAGTTAGCCTAAACTAGCCTAAAAATCAAACCTGAGAAGAGAAAAACTTCAAAAAAAAACTAAACTAAACATCCTCTCAAGCATCGCTTGATCTAACGTCATGGCATGGCTCCTTGATTACTCAGAATTCTTCAAGAGCCCATTTTTCAATCATTTTGACTTCTTCTGACTTCACAATGTAGTGCTTTATCCTTTACCCTTTCACCTTGAACCTCATTCCCTCATCGTTTTCTAGTTCAACCGCTCCCTGTGAAAACACTTGCACTACTTAAAATGGTCCAATCCACTTTGACTTGAGTTTGCCAGGAATCAAGTGCAACCTTGAATTTAAGAGAAGGACCAAATAACCAGGAGAAAATTCTTGCCTATCAATCTTTTGATCACAATACTTTTTCATTCTTTCTTTGTATAAGGTTGAGCTTTCATACGCTTTCAGGAAAAACTCGTCAAGCCCATTTAGCTCATGTAACCTTTGATTTGATGCAGCACCCCAATCTAGATTAAACTTCTTGAGTACCCACATGGCTTTGTGCTCTAGCTCTACAGGCAACTAAAATGACTTCCCAAACATAACTTGGTATGGAGAGATACTTTTGGGAGTCTTGAATGCATTCCAATATGCCCATAAAGCATCATCAAGCTTTCTCGACCAATATGTTCTTTTTGTATTCACCGTCTTTACAAGGATTCACTCGATTTCTCTATTCGAAACTTCCACTTGCCCACTAGACTGCAGATAGTAAGGGGTTGCTACACTATGTCGAACACCATACTTCTCAAGCAACCCCTTGAACAGTTTATTACAAAAGTGCGAACCTCCATCGTAGATAATCGCCCTCGGTATACCAAATCCAGAGAAGATATTTCTTTTGAGAAATGCAGTGACACTTTTTACCTCATTGTTTGAAAGCACAACAGCTTCAAGCCATTTAGACACACAGTCAACTGCAACAAGGATGTACTTCATCCCATTCGAACTCACAAATTGACCCATAAAGTCAAGGCCTCATACGTCAAATATTTCAATAACCAAATTTGAATTAAGTGGGAGTTATTGGTTTCTTGAAATACCTCTATCTCTCTGACAATGATCACAAGACTTGGCGAAATCATGAGCATCATGGTGAATGGTAGGCCAGTAATACCCACATTGCAAGATTTTGTAGGTTGTTCGGATACCACTATGATGACCATCAATAGGAGACGAATGACAAGCTTCCAAAATATTCATCATCTCAACCTCGGTTATGCAGCAACGAATAATCCCATTGGTGTAGATACGGAACATGTATGGCTCTTCCCAGAAAAACTTCTTCCCATCAGAGATGAATTTTCTCTTTTGGTTAAATGACTAATCATAAGAAATCACATAACTTACCAAGTAATTAGCGAGATCTGTGAACTAAGGGATAAGATCATATAAGGAAGCCAAAACATGTTCATCTGGAAATGTTTCATCTATCTCAACTCCATCAGCCAACTTCAATATTGTTTCTTCTTCTATTATGTACAAGTGATCAACAAATTCATTTTCTGTCCCTTTCCTATCTTTCACTTCTAAGTAAAACTCTTGCAACAACATCACCTATCGAATTAGTCTTAGTTTAGCATCCTTCTTTGTCATAAGGTACCTTAAAGATGCATGGTCAGTGTGCACTACCAGCAAAGAAGTGATGCTAAACTAAGGTGACTGTGTTGTTCTTTTGATCAATATTCACGGCTTTGCTCGCATAGTATATGGGATGAAGAATCTTCTCATGCCTTTTCCCTAACACCAAGACAAGCCCCACCCCACTCACATCACACATAACTTCAAACGGTTGTCCCTAATTCAGTGAAATAATGATAGGTGCAGAAATCAGCTTCACTTTAAACCCATCAAATGCCTTCAGGCAAGCATCATCAAACTCAAACTTCATTTTCTTTTCAAGTAACCTGCATTGTGGGTGTGCAATCTTGGAGAAGTCTTTGATAAATATTCGATAAATGGCAACATGTCCGAGAAATCTTCTTACACCCTTCACAGAGATTTGTGGGGGTAATTTTTCAAGAATCTCAATTTTAGCTTGATCCACTTGAACACCTTTGTTGGAGATTTGATGACCAAGAACAATGACTTCTTTCACCATAAAGTGACACTTCTCCTAGTTTAGCACAAGATTGCATTCTTCAGACCTTTTTAGAACATTACCTAAGTGGGCAAAGCAATCATCAAATGAATCATCTATAATAAAAAAAAAAGTCATCCATAAATACCTCAATAAGGTCCTCCACCATATCTTAGAAGATGGGCATCATGAAGCGTTGAAAGCTCGTTGGTGCATTACAAAACCCGAATGGCATCCTCTTGAAATAAAATGTCCTATAGGGGCAAGTGGAAGTGTTCTTCTCTTTATCTTCTAGGGCTATAGAGATCTGGTTGTAGCCCGAATACCCATCTAGAAAATGGTACCAACTTTTACCAGGAAGACGTTCTAACATTTGGTCCATGAATGGCATTGGGAAGTGATCCTTCTATGTCCATGCATTCAACTTGCGATAATCTATGCATACTCTCCCAATAGTAACCGACCTTATTGGTATAAGCTCATTCTTTGAATTTGGGAACCACAGTGACTCCTCCCTTCTTAGGCAGGCATTAAATAGGGCTCACCTAATTACTGTCAGCACTTGTATAGACCACTCCAGCATCCAGCCGCTTGATTATTTCCTTCTTCAAAACATTTTGCATTAGTGGATTTTTTTCTCCTCTAGTGCTTAATGCTCAGCTTGGAATTAGGCATGAGTTGGATTTTCTGAGAACATATGCCTGGTGGAATGCCTATGATGTAAGCAACAGTCCATCCAATCGCCCTCTTGAAATGCCTCAACACCGATATCAAAGCCTCTACTTGCCCTTCAGTTAAATCAGCAACAATGATGACTGGAAAAGTATTGTTTTGGCCCAAAAAGAAATACCTCAAGTGAGATGCGAGAGATTTGAGTTCCAATTTCAAGGGCTCATCAATGGATGGTTTTGCCGGAGTCTCCCTATTTTTCAGATCCAGATCCAGCTTCTTAGGTGCATGATGAAACCTTCTGATACCCTCAAGTGTAGCAACCATCTCATCATATTCCATAATGTGCTCTCAATCAAAATTCATGATCACAGCCGCTAATGCCTCAACACCTAATCTTTCTTCAATCAACACTTCTGGTTGCGCCTCAATAGTATAGTTCACAATGGACACCACCTTGAGATCACTTTGATGCTTCATTGATTTACAGATGTTGAAAGTTACTTCTTCATTATTCAATCTGAACTTCATTTGTCCTTTCTCCATATCAACCAAAGCACACCCATTAGTAAGGAATGGTCTCTCTAACATGATGGGTACTTCAATATCTACCTCATAATCCAAGATCACGAAGTTCGTAGGAAATATGAATTCCTAAACTTAAATAGAACACCTCAGAGGATACCAATTGGTTTCTTTATGGTGCGATTAGCCATAAGTGGTCGCATTACAGTGGGTTAGGGGACTCCCGAACCCAACTTTTTAAACACTGATAGAGTCATCAAGTTAATGCTAGCACCCAAGTAACACTGGGCTTTAGAAAAATAATTCACCAATCATACATGTAATGGTGAAAGCTCCCAGATCCTCTTTCTTTTGCACTAATGACCTAGTAGCAATGGCACTACAATGTTGCAACTTGTCATCCTCTTCAAAAGTGACGTCCTTGCTTTAGATCTCTAGATCTTTCATAAACTTAGCATATCTCGACATCTATTATAGTGCTTCAATCAAGGGAACGTTGATCGAGAGTTGCTCCAACATCGAGATGAACTTGTGATATTTACCTTCCTCAGTTTTCTTGACCAATCTTTTGAGAAAAGGAGGAGGATGTCGGGGCATCGGAATTATATTTTTATAGGCTTCCTCTTTTTTCCCAACTTGATCTTTGGGCTTCTCTACTTCTTCAATTTCAGCATCTTCAGGTTCCTTCATACCTTCAACTTCAACTGGAATAGGAGGGTCAATAGTTTGCTTTACACCTCGAGCAATAACTGGCATACATTTCCCATCATTCTTTGAATTCTAGATGTATCTCTAGGGAGTGTTCCTTGCTGGCATGGATTCACGGACAAAGATAGTTGACTCAACTACCGCTCAATCTTTTTAATGGAAACTGCATATGAATCTACCTTTTGCCCGATGCTTGACAGATCAGTATGCATCTCCTACACATTATAATCCATAGAGTAGAACCTTCTCATCATCTTCGACATCATATCCTCAATGTGATTCAAACTTAATCCTCCATCCTGATTTCCTGGTGGAATATATAGGCCACCCTTATTGTTTTTGTTGTTATACCCATTCTAGTTGTAATAGTTATTGCGATTATAGTTCTCTTGTCGGTTGTAGTTTATGTAATTTTTATCTTGATTTTTTTGGCCTTGACGTCAATTATCCTGATTGGATGCTTGGGCAATAAACTGAAAACCCCTATCTTCTAGTTCACATAATTAACATCTTCTTCATATATATACTCATCATGAGGTGGTGCTCTATTATGGTAGTTTACTACATTAACTTTCTCAGCACTCCCACTCAAATGTTTTAACACCAAACCAACCTTTTTTATTAACTGTTCTACCTCTTGACGCATGTTCTCATTCGCTTGGTTGAGAGTTGCTTGTATCGAAAAAGTGTTCTTTGTGGTGGTTGTACCTCTAGTGCACCATGCCTTATTATTTTTGGAAATCTTTTCAAGTTTCTCTATAATTTGTTGAAATGTGTTAGATCCGTACAATCCTCCAGCAATAATATCAAACATCACTTTACCATTGTCATCCAATCCTCTGTAGAGGAACTCCTTAAGTGATTCATCATCAATTCGATGGTTCGATACATTTCTCATGTAGCCTATGAATCTTTCCCATGAATCACTCACCGACTCTCTTGTTATATTCGTGAAGTTGTTGATTTTATTCTTAAGCTTCAACTTCTTTGATAGGGGAAGTATTTATCAAGGAATACTCCGTGAAACTACCCCATGCGGTAATTGAGTTATATGGAAGCTCGGATAGCCACACGATTGCATCACCAGTCAATGATAATGGGAATATACGTAACCCGATGGAATCCATGTCTAACTCTTGATTGCCCAAACTACTCTTAAAAACGCTTGTGACTTTACTCAAATGAGCATATGGATCTTCAGATGGCAGACCAGCAAACAACCCTCTACAAGTAAGCATTCGCATCAGGCTGCTAGTGACAACAAATGTATGTCCAGGTGGAAGTGGAGGTACGATGATGGGACCCATTGATCCAACAGTATTATGATCAACCCTGTAATTACTACGCACATAAGGTGTTGGTCTTCTTCCAAGTGAAAATTGATCTAGCAATACCGGTGGGCTGTTCTGGTTTAGTCCTTGTCCCTCTCCTAAACTCAAAAGTCAGGCTTCATGATTACCCTCTTGTCCCTCTCCGACTAGATCAGCGTTTAGTCCTTGATTCTTTTCACGTCCGATGTTAGCCATTCTATGCAGTGTTTTGTTTAGCTATGGATTAAAAAGGGTCAGGGGATTGCCTTGACTCCGTGTACTTGGTATACACTTTGAACTAAACTTGTAATAAATAAAAACAAAAGAAAATGTAAATCAGAAAATAATTTGACTAACCGTGCAATAAAAAAATTAATCTAATCTATAAGCCTTATTACCAACAACGGTGCAAAAATTTGATACACCTAAATTAAACCTCCCTAAGGAAGTATAAGTGGTCATTGTTCAAATAAAGAACATAATAGAGGTTAGGGTTGATCCCACGAGGAATGAGGTCTAGACTTAGCCTAATTGATTGTTAATTGTACTTTTAGTCGAGTAATTTTCATAAAAGGGGGGTTTGTAAAACAAAAGGTTGATTGATTTATTTTAGTAACAAGTAACCAGGTATGCAAGATTGAATATTTTGTAGAATCAATAAAAGATAAAACTAGGGTATACATGTTCCCCATAAGTCCTTAATGCAGTAAACCTTGTAGTAGTAACCTTGTCTAGTGTCTGGCATGCAAAGTCGATAACTTAGGTATCTCCTATGTTTCTGGTCGCCCAAAAAGGAAATTTCACCACACAACTTTGGTCGGTCTATGGGTGTATGCTTAACTAACCCTTATCCTTGACCCCAGATTACCTATCCCTGGTCTTTTCAAGCTATTAGATTAATTTTGTTGTCATCAAATCTCTGTTGTTTTAATTTCTTTTCTCATTTGTTACCTCCTTGGTTAGGCCAGTAGGACAAAGGTGAGTTCTAACGCAGGCCCTCGTTAAAATCAATTAAAGGGAAGAGATCAACAATACATGCATAAATATTATTCAAGAATTACTAGTTATTAGGTCTACTTAGTTAATTCCTCATGGTTTCCACAACCCTCATTGTGGATTTAGTTATTCATGCTTGGGTGATCATAATTCATACTAATATTGTTAAAATAAATCATGAACTTATAATTAGTATTAATGAGTTCTGAAATCTTGAATTGATTAAAAAAAGATTGTAATACAAACCAATGATTTAAAGAATTAAAACTGAAAAAGTGTTTCATGGATTAATTCTCAAAATGCAAAAACAAGGTTATCTACAGTCTAACCTCAAAAATGAGAAATAAATGACTATTTAACGACATCTAATCCTAAAACTCTAAGAAAAGAAAACATAGGAAAAGTAGGTTCGACAGTCGCTTCTACGATTAGGTTTTATGGCTCATAGGACACTACAAAAAAATGCTTGAATAGCGGGAGTTTAAAAATAGAAGTCAATTCCAAGCCCCGGAAATTACATTAATTAATGGGAGTTTTCTAAATTGACATAAATATAAATATTTAGCAGCAGTTCAAAACCTCCACCGTCCCAAAAAAAAAAAGCACTCAGCTTCCCACCTTTCTTTTGGCTTCCCTCAACTTTTCCTGTAAATATTTTTCACATCTCAAAAGCATATCTCACTTTAATTATTTCACTTTGACTATTTTCTTAACTTCGCCTTTGCAGTGCACAATCAAAAATTTCGCATTTCCAGCTTCTCCACACAATTTGGTACGCAACTGTGTTCTTTCAACAAAATAATTGCTATTTTGTGAGTTTGATTGAATTTTGGTATGGGCATCTCAAATTTTTATATGGGTATCTCGAATTTTGGTATGGGTTGTAAAATTATCACGTCTAGGATTAGAGAAATCAAGGATTGTATTGATGAATAAATTGTTGAGTTACATGCTCCTTATTTAGGAGAAGAGTCCTATACTACTTATACTAGGAATCCTATTATACTAGGATTCCTACTACAATACAAATATATTATTTACATACTAAAATACCTTATCCTAGTCGACTTTAGCCCTATACATGTCATATTAACTTAGTCGTACATAATTTAGGATTTAGTAGTCCAGTCCTAGTATGACTCTAACTCTAACTCGTCAATCATCTTCATTGGACCTGTTCCTTTGACATGTTCCAATCATCAGCTTTCTTCATCTTCAACACTTCCCCTCAAGCTAGTGAGTGGAGGAACTGTAACTGCTAGCTTGCTGCGAAATCGAACAAAGACTTGTTTTGTGAATGCTTTGGTATGAATGTCAGCTAGTTGATCCTTAGACCTCATAAACTGAGTACCAAGTTGTCCTCTGGCCACCTTCTCATGAACAAAATGATCGTCCATTTCAACATGTTTGGTTCTACGTGCACAACTGGATTAACCGTCATGTACAAGGCACTCAAGTTATCACAATACAATGTAGGAACAGATCGAAGAAACACCCTAAGATCATGAAGTAGGTACATGATCCAAGTCATCTCTGCTGTAGTAGAGGCTAGTGTCCTATACTCAGCCTCAGCACTCGATCGGGCTACTGTTGTCTGTTTCTTGGAAACCCAAGAAATACAATTTGCACCTAGATAGATGCTATAGCCTATAGTTGATCTCCTAGCGGTGGTACAACCTCCCCAATCAGCATCTGAGTATCAATACAACCTGCATGGTGATTGTGAAATAAGTTTGAGTCCAAAGTGTAGAGTACCTTTGATGTACCTAAGAATCCTTTTTATCCCTTGAAGGTGTTCAATGTTTGGACTTTGCATAAACTGGCTTGCTAAATTCACAGCATGAGTGATATCAGGTCTAGTGAGAGTCAAGTACTGAAGACTCCCAACTATCATTCTATATAAGGAGGCATCTACAAGGCTTCCCACAGCTTCATGCAAACCATGATTTTGAGCCAAAGGAGTGGCAAAAGCCTTTGCCAAAGTCATGTATGTCTTGTCCTGCTGCTCAACAACATACTTACTCTGACTTAAGTAAATTCGCCCTTCAAAATACTTAACCTCTATTCCGAGAAAGAAGTATAAAGGACCAAGATCCTTCATAGAAAACTCTTTCCCAAGTTGTAGAACCAACTCTGAGACATATGAGGGATTACTTCATGTGACAACAATATCATCCACGTATAACATGAGAAATATGGTGCCTTTGTGAGTATGCAAAGTAAATAAGGAAGGATCAGCCTTACTACAAATGAAACCAAGGTGTAACAGATGCATGCTAAACCTATCAAACCAGGCTCTTGGTGCTTGCTTAAGCCCATACAAAGCCTTTTTAAGTAGACACATATGCTGAGGATACCTGGGATCAATAAATCCAGGAGGTTGACTCATGTACACCTCCTCTTGTAGAAAACCATGGAGAAAGGCATTTTTTACATCTAGTTGTCTAACTTCCCACTTTGAGCTGATAGCAATGGATAGAACTACCCTAATAGTTGTGGCTTTAACCACAGGGCTAAATGTTTCTTCAAATTCTATCCTTTCAAGCTGCGAGAATCCCCTTGCCACAAGTCTGGCCTTGTATCTATCTACTGTTCCATCAGCCTTTAATTTTGTCTTGAACACCCATTTTGATCCGACCAGATTTATACCAGGAGATTTGGGCACCAATATCCACGTCTTGTTAGCATGTAAAGCATTTATTTCCTCCTGCATTGTTGCAAGCCAATGAGGTGACCTTATTGCTTCCTTGATAGTATATGGTTCCCTCAAGATTTCTTTGCTGCTGTGAGCAACAAGGGATAAATGATGTTCCTTCGCCTTGTGTCTGGTGAGCATATGATGCCCTTGTGGGGAAGAAAGTACCATAACTGGTACATCAACTAAAGTAGTTGATTGAAGTGTAGCGTCGTCAGGTGGATGATCAACTGGTACATCGACTAAAGTAGTTGATTGAAGTGTAGCATCTGCAGGTGGATTTTCAGTAACTGGACATGTAAGTGCAACTTGTTCCTTACTGCTACTTGCAGATCGGAAATCTGCAGCTGGAGTCTCAATATGACTGCATGGATCATCACTATCAACATGTTCCTCATGCTCATCACGTGATACTGCACCTGAGGGGTCAATAGCGTATGGATCAGCACTTTTAACATGTTCCTCATTATGAAGGAATATAGGAGTTGTTGCAGTAGCATTGTCACCAAGACCTTGCGTAATAGGAGCATGTTCTTCCCCTAAATGTAGAATTCTCACGTCTAGGATTAGAGAAATCAAGGATTGTATTGATGAATAAATTGTTGAGTTACATGTTCCTTATATAGGAGAAGAGTCCTATACTAGTTATACTAGGAATCCTATTATACTAGGAATCCTACTACAATACAAATATATTATTTACATACTAAAATACCTTATCCTAATCGACTTTAGTCCTATACACGCCTTATTATCTTAGTCGTACATAATTTAGGATTTAGTAGTCTAGTCCTAGTATGACTCTAACTCGTCAGTCAGCTTCATTGGAACTGTTCCTTTGACATGTTCCAATCATCAGCTTCCTTCATCTTCAACACGTATCTCAAATTTTGTATGGATATCTCAAATTTTGGTATGGGTATCTCAAATGTTTTTATGGGTATCTCAAATTTTTGTATGGGCATCTCGAATTTTGATAGATTTGTTTTTAGTACTTGTTTGAATTTGAAGTTTTCAAAGATAGGTTTAAAATAGGTGTAGGAGACTGTATGTTCCTGAGAAGGGTTCTCATTTGTGAAAGATGTTCATTCCCTTATTTTCACAAATGGGTTTCCCATCTACTAATTAGATTTTAATTCTTATTGTTTTTCTTGTGATTTTGCATTACAGTAATCTATTGATTGTTTTTGAATTTTAGACCATTAGTTTTTACTTATATTTACTTAGATTTTTTATGAGTTGTAACTTTTACCTTATCTCCTTATGTTTTGATTATGGCTGATTGAAATTATCTAAATTTAGATAGTTAACTAATTGAGCTAATAAGATATATCCAGATGAAAGTGATATGACCTATTGAAAATGAGTTTTCATTTTTTTGATGTACTTTGATGGATAGGTTGAAAATTTATCTCAGTTGTTTTTATGGTTTGATTTTAGATTGAATGATAACATTGTAGAAATAAATGTTCATAATATATATGTTCTTGTTATTTTTGTGTTGGTTGTTTGTAGAATACTATGCCTAGAAGTACTTTTTTTGTTTCAAAAACTATTTTGAAGGTTTTACCATCTGATATGTTGATAATTAATGAGAGGAACGTCTTAGTGTTGATTCTACTTTGAAGTTTGAACCAACTCGAGTGATTATTGTGTTTGTTTGCTGTAAAAAAAAAGAATTAAAATAGTTATGCTTACTTACATGACTTGAGACGATGGAAATCAGAAAGTTAAGAAACATTTTATAGAATGTTGTTGTTACATGGCCACCGCACAATGAGATTTATATATATTGTTGTTTCCAATTATTTAGTTAAGTTTATGGGATTCATATTTATTGTATTGCATTCATTGCTTAAGCTATAAGTTCCTCATCCTTTTGGTTATCTTAATGATTTGTTGAATGAAACTTTTGTCGTGTTGCATCTGTTAGTTGCTTTTTTAGAGCTAAAATATTTTCCTATTTTCATTCCGTTAGGCAGTGCTTTGTCCCCTATGTGGGACCTTCCAGTACGAATCCGGATTCATTCGTAGCATAAATGACATGAGGGTTGAGTTTGGATTTTTTCTTTAATTGCTTTTGTTCTGCAACTATTAACCAAGACTAGTCTTTGATGTAATAGGAATAGAGATGGGATGCCTCAATACTAGTATTTTTAGAGCATTTGCTTTAGTTAATGTTTTTGTAGGAAAAAGTTATATAATTGAAGCTAGCCATGTGGGGATACTGGAAATGGTACTAAAGATCAATTCAATATCATTATAGATCCTGTATGAGAGTTCTTTTTATTCATTTGGAGCTTCAAAATGATTTCTTGTGATTAACCACTTTTTCAAGTTTCATTTGGGATGGGTAAATCTTACCTAGTCTTTTCAAGCCAAAACTATAGAATATTGGAGTTCCTGGGTAAGGTATCTTAATTATTTATATTATTTGTCACATAAGCTATTCTTGATTTTCAAATGTAGGGAACTTAAATTATTTAACAATCTTTATCATCTTATTCTCGAAAAAGCTTTTAAAGGAATCTAATTTACACATGATGGTCCTAAGTTAGAGTAGATTAAGAGCCCGTTTGGATGGGATTTTAAGTTGGTCAAACTAACTTTTAAATTAGTTTTTGACTTATTAGAGTGTTTGGCAATTATAAAAATAACTTAAAATAAGTCAAAAGTAACTTAAAATAAGTTAAAAGTTAAAAGTAAGGTGCCCCTACTTATTTTTTTAAACTTATAAATCATTCTACTTTGACCAAGTATATTACTTTTTTACTCTTAATTCTTTTATAATGTTAACAACTTTAAGGGTATTTCAGACATTTTGATTAAAAAAAAGTGATTTTCAACACTTTTTTGCCAAACACATCAATAAACACATAACTACTTATTTTTAAAATGACTTTAAAGTAACTTTTTAAAAGTTACTTATTTTAAGCCAATCCAAACGGGCTCTAAGAGTTTGGATTTAAAATCTTTATCATCTATTGCATGAATGTTATAGATAGTAGACTTTGTTTATTTGGATTCTCTAGTGCCTTTCTTTAAATGTGCATGATAGTAATGTTATTTCGGAAGGCTGAAAACGAGATGTGATTCTTTCTATCCTTTTATTGGTGTAGTCTAATATATGGCTTTGTTTCCTTTGTGGGGTTCTTTGTTAATTAGAGCTTTCAAAGTAAGTTTTTTCCCTCTCTATCACTTTTGGTAAAGAGACATTATTCTTGAGAAAATTTTAATAAATAGCTAAATACATGATGTAATAATTTATATATCAGATAGCAACTGGTACGTTCAAAGAATAAATCAAACAATGACAATGATGCTAATAATTTGAGATTTTTAGTATTACGAACTTGTTTTGGATGTGATTTTGTACATTTTGAGTACATTTATAAGGCATGGTCTAGTCATTAACAAGGAGGCTTTGGCATCTAGTGTGAGTTTTGTTATGAATTCTTTGATTGTGTGTGTTCTCTGTTAGATTATTTTTTATTCTCATCAAGTGATGCTAATAGACACTCATTTTCTTCCTCATGAAATCTTATAGGTGATATTCTTGCACACTAATCTAATTTTTCAATGGATAATTCTTAGATTGGAATGCCAAGAAACACATCGGAGTATTTGCTTGGTTTGAATCAATTTTAGATTTTACATTTAACAATGGAGCTGTAGGAGATAAAATTAAATGTCCATGTCCTAAATGTGGTATTGGAAAGTGGAAAACTAGAAATATAGTGTTTGACCATTTGATCAACAAGCCGTTCCCACATAATTATGTCACTTGGGTTATGCATGGAGAAATTAATGTGTTACCTAATTCGAGAAACATAGAGACCACTCAGGCTACACCACCCATTGAAAATCCGATAGAATTATTGGTTAATGAAGCATTCGGGGGCTTAAGGCATGAGGGTGTTGATGTAGGTCCATCACCAGTAGTGGAAGAAGAAGAAACGTTACATGATACGCATGCTTTAAATAAGAAAGATTTATTTGAGTTGCTTAAAGATGGAAGTCAGAATTGTATGAAGGCTCCAAGTACTCAAAGTTGGAATTTTTGTTAAAGCTTTATCACATCAAGTGTTTGTCTGGATTAAGTGATAAAGGAATGACTATGATCCTAGATCTACTTAGGGAAGCATTTAAATTTGCAAAGATCCCTGATTCTTTTTATGAGGCTAAGAAAACCATCAATAAGTTGAGTCTAAACCTAAGAAAGGGATTGCCAAGAATAGAACGGACATCAGGTCCAAATTGGCACCAAACGCTATTTCAAATATGAGTGTTTCATGATTTCTCCCAATCATCGCTAGAAGGGCCCTTAATAGGTTCAAAGCTGCTGGAGAACACACGATTCTTGAGGAAAGATGGTTCTCCACTGATGGGGTTATGAGAGACTACCCAGCTATCTGGGACACTATCAAGTTCCACGGATTTGAGACGTTCACAAGAGCCTGGCCTCCATATGTCCCGGCTTGGGTGTGATAGTTCTATGCTACCTATGCACAGGCGTAGCCAAATAAGAGGAAGGGTACAGTTTGGAAACCCCTGGATGAAGTTGAAGTTCGTGGCAAGATGGTACAGTTTCATGCATGTGAAATCAACACTGTTTTGGGCACTAAGGAAAATCAAGCTGAGATGTTCACGCTGAGAATGCAACATGATCTTGACACTTTGAAAGGTTGGCTGGCACTACTTATTTCAGATATCTCTCCTTCGTGGATGGATAATGGAGCGAAGATCGAGAAGAAGAACATGAATGTTGGGGCCCAGCACAGGTTTGGTGTCATTAGCACCACTATCATGCCATCCCAAAAAGAATCTATTCTCCAACATCCGAAAGTTGTGTTGGTGGGTACAATTATTGACCAGGAGAAGATCAATGTGGGGTCCATTATTGCGGATGAGATATTGATGCGAGCTTGTCAAGAGCAGACTTATCTTCCCTTCCCAGTCTTGATCACACAATTGTGTGAAGCTGTGGGAGTCTCTTTTCGGGAGAGGGCTGATGTGAGGATCACCCCCGCCTCTTCCAGTGACATCCGGAGGATTGAGGCGGATTATTTGAGGGATGATGCGGCTCGAATAAAGCTGCCACCACCCCTTGTTGTTGACCCTATTAGCCTTGAGGCCGATGCTGCTCAGCCTGCTCCGTCTGTGGAGCCATCAGGTACACCCCAACCTTCTTCTGTGCCATCTACTTCTACAGCTGCTACTTCTACTCCTATTTCCCCACCACCCTTGACCCAGGACATGATATACCAAATGGGAAACCTTGCCCAATCTGTGGATGTGATAGCAGCGAGGGTTGAGAGTGAGATGCCCAAGTTGATTGATAGGGCTATTGAGGATGCTTTTCTCCCCGTTAGAGTCTAGTTGGTACAGTTCCAAAATACTTTGACTCTGTATGGTGAGCGATTGGATAACCTTACGGCTAGGATTGAGGCTACGCACAAGGGCAAGGGTAGCTCACCGAGTTGACTGCTCTAAGGCCTGAGCTTACGACTCTTAGGGCTAATGTGGACCAGCTGAAGTCCATCAACATTTCTATGCTTTGGTGTGAGTTTCCCTTTCTCGATGCGTCCGAGTCTATGCCTATCTCTATGTCGAGTACTGAGGATCCTAGTTGTGTGGCTGAGTAGCCTGGTGGTATTGATACTATTGTTGATGGTGAGAGAGATGAGGATAGGGTTGATGATGATTTGGCTGAGGATATTGAGGAGACTACGGTACATGCTACGATGTAGAGATCTCATGTGGAGACCTCCACAGTTGGCTCTAGTAGGGTCTCTTTAAACTCCACCATTCCTCCTTTAGATTTGTCGGGCATTGATGGCCCAGTTGATGCTACAACGCTGACTGTTGCTCTCACTTTGCCAGGCACTGATGCCCAGGATGATGTTGCCCCTCTAACACTCCAAATTTGAGCACTCCACAGGCATAGCCTATCAGGGGGACTTTTATATCTCTCCTCCCATACTTATTTTATTCCGCAATGAGGACACTGCTTACTTTATTTTGGTGGGGTAAGGGCACTTTTGCCAACATCCCCCTTTTTGGATTGTATTTTGTTATTTTCAATTGAGAAGAGATATAAAGTGGCACCTGAAGTTGTCCTAAATTTTCAAAATGACACCTTAACTATGCAGGCGTCCTATTATCCCCTAAACAATTTGGAACTTATATTATTACATCATTTTTTTATCAGTCCTAGATTTTAAAAAGCAAGTGTTATCACACACCAATTATTAATGGACACGTGTTAATTTAATTTGAAATATATTTTTATTTTTATTTTAAGTTTTTCTTTATCTTTATTTCTCTCTCTCTCTCTTTCTCTCTTACTTTTTGACTTATTTTATTTTTTTACATTAATTTTAATTTTATTTTAAAGTATACTTCATCTTCCACCCTCACCCCACCCCAACTTCAAGTTGAGCCCTCCTTCATTTTTTTGTCTTCTTCTTCTTCAGTCAAATTTCTTTCCTTTAGTGATTTTTTTTAAGGTATCATCAATTAATTTATCTCATTTTCATATAACTTCAAAATTAGATCTAATGACCCTCCAGGTCATTTTTGTGTTAATGCCTTCTTTCCATTGTTTAGAGCGTTCCTGTAGCAACCCCAAGTCATTTATGACTTGCTGGCACCGACTGTTCGGTTGTCTGCTCGTTCGTTTGGGTTTTATGTCCATTTCCCTATTTTAGAGCATTTAAAACTTAAAAAGTTGATTCCAGTCATAACCTCAGGTAAACGACCTCAGAGCGGAATTTTAACGGTTCCATCACCTCCAGAACGGCCAAATTAGGCTAGAAGCATTGTTAGCATGAGTCCCGAAGCTTTCGGTGTGACTTTGGGGCCATTTGTCACTTTAGCCTTTGAAATTTGACTCAAGTTTGACTTTGGTCAACATTCTTGGTAAACGCACTCAGATAAGAATTTTGTCAGTGTGGTTAGTTTCGGAATGCTGAGTTTGGTCTAGAATGACCCTTCATATGCTTTACGGGGCCTCCGATCTAATTCTGAGGCCCTCTGTGGAATTTAGTTAAAATGGCGCTTTGGATATGGGATCCACTTTTTGTCGAAATGACCTCTTATAGAAATTCCAACTGTGTCATTGAGTCTGGAACGTCGAATTTGATGGGGTAGCATATCTCGTTTGCATGCACGGGGTTTCGAACGAATTTTGGGCATCCCGTCGGAGTTTTTGGGAAAGCCAATTTTCATCTGGTGCACAGCTGATGTTGCAGACCCATTCCTTCTCCAATTCCAGGTCCATGCTCCACGTTCACGGAGGTTTGAGTGTTTATTCTCCGTGTTCATGGATAAGGTTCGATATTCGCGGAGGTTTGGGAGGTCTTAGGAATCTTTCTCTCCGCATTCGTAAAGGTGAGGATTCTATCCCTTTGCGTTCGCGGGCCCCTAGCCGCGTTCGCAGAGGTTTTCTTGCTCTCTATCTGCATTCACGAACCCCTGTCCACGTTCGGGGAGGTTTGTTTTCTCTCCCTCCGCATTCGCGGGCCTTTGGCCGCGTTAGCAGAGGTTAGCGTGTCTAGCAGTTTATAAAAAGGGGCAGCCTGGGTTGGCATTTTATAAGTTTCAAATTGTGTTATCTTTCTCATTTTTCATCGGTTTTCAGTGACTCGAAGTCCTGGGTGTCCGAAATTGCATAGGCTTTGTAAGTGTTTTCTCGAATAGCATTGGGTGACCTTCGATTCTCATGAATTTGAGGTGTAAGTGGTTACCCCAAGCTTGAAGTGTAAAGTTTTGTATGTTTTGGTTTCTTGATTTGTTGGCTGTTCCGAGCCCCGAGAGGTGTTCCATTTTGGAACACAAGCTGGGGGGAGGGTTTAGGACCTTTCCAGGAGTCAATTCTAAAAATTCTGGAGCGGGTCCCACATTTTTCGATTTTGACTCTTAAATTGTTGTCTCCGATTTTGATGTTTTTAGTATCTAAATGACCATTTTGACGCTGTGATTCTATTTTTGATAGCGTGGCAGCAGTCTGAGGCCGTTTGGAAGGGAAAATGTCACGACCTAGGGTAGCCTCTAGATGTAACACGGCGTACAAGACCCTGAGAGGCCTCATACAAGCCCTTAGCATACATAAGATACAAGATAATAGAGAAATAGGAGTTCAAAAGAGCATTTTATAACCAAGCTTTACTCAAAACAGTGGAAGTCTACAACTCATGTCTCAAAGCCTTCGAATATCTTAGAATACGAATAAAAGTGATAGGGATGCAGCCCAATAATATACCCAACATAAAGAAAGACATAAAATGTAAAATTCAACAAGGCTATGTCCTCGGATGGATGAGGACTCACCAAGTCTTCTTCTCAACTCTAAGTCAAAGCTCTAGCCACGAGTGGAAGGTGAATCGCCACGTCCTACACCAATGAAGTTAATGTAGGCAAGAATATGCGTTAGCACAATTAAGTACTAAATATGATAGCAATGCACATAAACACGTAAATCATGCGAGAGAGAGAGACATAATCATGACATGCAATGGCCAAGGTAAAAACATGAGAAACATGAAACATAAAGCATATATCAAGGCCAAAGCAAGCTAAATCATCTTTCCTTCTTTTCTGTCCTTCATCATGAGAACACTTGTTCATTAACTTGTGGGGAAAAGTCTTAACCGACATGTAAGACTATGTGAGCTATCGACACAGAATTCGGTGTCTACCCCACACCGTAAAGGGGTGTCCTACTTGCCAAAGTAAGACCATGAACTTCTTAGCTTATGTGGATCCACTAGCGAATGTCTACTTAAAGACAACATCCAATGGTGGCAACATAGTTTATGGGATAGAGATTGCTTTAGGAGACTCGGCCTCAACTAACGGGAGAGCTCCATCTAGAAAACTCGGCCTCTACTAACGGGAGAGCTTTCACTAGAAGACCCAGCCTCTACTAACTGGAGGGCTTCCATCTCAATATCCACTCGGTGCTAAGCATAATTCCCACGGATTAGTCATTACCATATTTATATCATTAAACATGAAAAGGTACAACTACGGTTACCAATTCAAGCTAAAATCATGCTTATAGATATTCATCTTTCATGGACCTTGTCCAAGCTTACATCATTAGAATAGCTCCTTAAGAACATGGATAATCGCGTCTTTGTTCTTCTTTTATCATAATGGGAGAATTACGTGAGAAAACCTTTCACTACTCAACCATAGCATCATCGTATCATAACTTTGGTACTTTACTCTCAAAGAACCTTTAATTCATCATGCTCATATTTCATAGTTCATAGAGTTCATATGGATTCATGCAAGTTCAACTCATATCATGCTTAGAAAGCCATAATTAAGAAAATTTACCCATACTTGAGGAACTCACATACTAGAGGAAAATCATGCTTTTGACTTGATCATGCTACGTTCATAAGATTATTCTCAATTCATTCATAATTCATGTTTGATTTCATAGAGAATTCATAAACTTTATCAAATCATAACTCAACCCAACCATCAAAGCATAGATTATCAAATTGGGGAGAATTAGTTTGGGATCATGGGGGTTCATGCAATCTTTACATCAAATCATGTAATTCACACTAATTCATGCACTAAGTTACTTTATCACGCTAAATCGTGCACTAGGAATCATAAAATCAATAATTGGAATCATAATTGAAGAACCCACAATGATTGATCACAAACCCTAATTCAATTGGGTTAGAGTAAACCTTTGAAAATCATGAAGAAGAGGAAGGCCCATTGGAGGAAAAGATTCCTAATGGTGAACACTATCATACATCAAAGCAATCCACAAGAAATTGGAGAAGATTGAAGGTCTTCAACGGAGGATTCAAGCTTCTTCTTCTTCTTTCTTTAGAGTTGAGAGAGAAATATTTTGAGAGAGGAGAGTTTTGGAATGAATTAGAATGAAAGGAATTAGGCTTAGAAAGTATTTATTGGTCTAAGATTAAGGGTATAACCGACTTAGCTTAATAGGTAAACAATTAGGGAAAAGACCAAAAAGCCTTTAATTAAAAACTGTCGAGGCCAATCAACGGACAGGATCTACAGTCCGTAAATCCATTGACGGACCGTCCCATTGAACCATCAAAAGATTTAGAGAGTTGGTATCTAGGGACCCTGCAACGATGGTCTCGATTTACGATTGGTAGGTCCATCTACGGACCGCATACCACAACCATAGATCACTGCCTGAGTTTAAGGAGTTTGGCTAAATCTGGGGACATCTACGGTTACTTTCTACGGACCGTCGTTCGACTCACGAACTGTCCTGCTACCCGTAGGTCAAAGTTCAAAAACTTGAAAATCTTGAAATTTCACAGTGCCATTGATGGTCCCCACCTAAGGCCCGTCAATCCATCTACGGCACTTAGGTGGCCTCCGTAGGTCACTGTGTTCAGGTGAGTTCTGCATTTTCAAATCCTTTGGAAGCTTGGGGTGTTACAGAAAAGCTCCTACAGAGTGATTTGGAGCGCGCGCGGTCGGCTTTCATGTAGGTTACGGCTTCCCTTCTTTTTAGATTGAGCTGGATTGTGTGAATGCATGCTGATTTGTGTGAATCTGGGGTGGGGTTCTAGTATTTCTTCTCTTCTTCTCATAAACCATGTTTTGGGCTTGATTTTCGGGTTGTTTTTAGGGGTAGTATCATGCTGTCAGAGGGGTTGTTTGGGTGTTGATTCATGTGATATGTATGGTTGGTTGTTTATTTATGTTGGAGCATATTTCTGGCCTTAGTCTAGGTTAGGTTAGTTTTTCCTTAAACACATGCACCTGTTTGACTCTGGTATATATCTGACGTCGATTCTGATGGACTAGGTCCTTATAGATCGGAATAGCAGACTTGGGTCTGATAGTATGAGCCTAGCTTTGGCTTTGTATTATTGTGATCTTCTAGCTTCTCTCCCCATTTCTATGGTGCCGATGTGTCATCGTAGGCGTGGTGTTTTCCTACGCTTTCAGCTGTTTCGTGGTCGGTTCTGTGGTGATGTGGTCGGTGGTAGACGGCGATCCATATTGGTTTGGTATATAAGATCCTCTACGGAGTTGATATGCCTCGTGCACTCGTCTGGCTAGGGCAGGGCCCTTGAAGTGTTAGCTGGCGCACTCATCTGGCTAGGGCAAGGCCCCCGGAGTGTTAGCTGATTGGGCGATTGGATATTAGGGCTTTGGAGGAGTCATTATGCACCTTAGGCATCTGCTGGCTAGGGCAGGGCCCTCGGGAGTTGCTACCAGGATGGGCAGCCCGATTCGGAAGTCAAACTTTTGACTGGGTTGGAGTTTGCTGATTGTTTTGGTTGAGTTGGCTGGTGGTTTCGGTTCACAGTTGGGTTTTCCTTTGGTCTTGTAGATTTAGCTTTTCCGTGTACCTGTTGGGCTTATGGGGGTCCGTTCGGGTTTTGTTTCTCCGTGTTTGAGTGTACCTCCTGGGTCTTATGGGAGGCCTAATTAGGTTTAGTTTAGGTTTTTCCTAGATTGTTGTCGATTGGTTTGTGGTTATTTCAGTTGACCTCTGTTATTGTAGATTCTATCCTTTCAGTCTGCTGTTACCTTTCTTGCTCAGTCGGCCTTTGATGCATATTGGGTACTTGTTGTATTGGTACTCATGCTACACTCTGCATCTGTTTTCGTTATGTAATTCCAAGCACAAGTTATCAGCGTTGAGTTCGAGCCTGCTGTAGTTTGTTCCAGAGACGAGGGTGAGCTCATGGCGTCCTAAGATTACGTGCCTCCTTCTCTACTTATATTTTTGATTTGTCTTTTGCTTTTGAGACAGTCTTGTTTCAGCGGTACACTTTTGGGACTTATACTCATTTTGTAGTAGCTATGTACATGAGTCGTGATAAGTTGGTATTAGAGCCCTAGATTCGTCGGTCTCACTTGTACAGAGCTAGAATCTCGTAGAGTCCTGCAGATCGGCGCGGAGACGTCTGTTGCTTATCTTCAGGAGGCTATAGGATGTTCTTAGGGGGTTTTCCTATTTTGCATCATTTTTGTGCATAGTTGTGTGTTTGGTTTCATGAAATCTTACATGTTTCACTCTGTCACAAGATGGCTTGCACGCGCGGTAGAGCGGCCGGGGGTGATGCACCCGAGCTCGCAGATAGAGTCCCAGCTAGAGGCAGAGGTCGACCCTAAGGTCGAGCTAGGGCTGTCGCACCAGCCCGAGAGAGAGTGAGGACTCCAGAGCCAGAGGCGGAGCCTCAGTTTGACCATATTCCTCCTCAGCCGGTGGGGCCGGGACCAGCCCAGCCACCGCTCGTACCAGATGTCGCCCCTGACCTTCAGGCTATGCTTGCACAGGTTTTGCCAGTGATATGGGGTATACAGTAGTAGCAGCATGCCCCAATACCAGTTCCAAAGTCAGCTCCAGCACCGCAGGGTCAGCCTGCCCCAGCCGCTCCAGATATCCTGCAGCAGGGTCAGCCTGCAGTAGTGGCCCCAGAGGTTCAGCAGCCACTAGCACCGGCCACCGCTCAACCGGATGCCTTAAATGGGGTCATGCCATTACGGGAGCGGAAGATGCTCAGGGTGTTTCTAAGATTGTCACAGCCGAGGTTTACTGGGGCGGTTGGAGAGGACGTCCATGAGTTCATTACATCCTGCTGGGAGCGATTGCAGGCTCTGGGATTAGTGGAGTCGAGAGGAGTCGACTTCACTGCTTATCAGTTGGATGGACCAACCAGGCAGTGGTGGCATTCTTTCATGGAGACCAAGCCAGCTGGGCCCCCACCAGTGACGTGGACAGAGTTTTTGGAGGCTTTCCTGGTCGGTTTATTTCGAGGAGCGTCATAGATCGTCTTCGTGATGAGTTCTCGATGTTGGAGGAGGTCTCTATGATGGTATCTGAATACGAGGCTAGATTTCATGAGTTATCCCGTCATGCCACTATGATCTTGCCCATGAAGGAGGAGAGAGTCGGATGCTTTGTTAGAGGCTTGAGGTTGCAGCTGTGTATTGACTTGCAGTCTATGGTTACAGCGGGCTGCTCTTTTCTATACGTTGTGGACCACACCTGCACACTCGAGCAGCTCCGTCATGAGGCCCAAGGGGGCAGCGGCAAGAGGGCCAGGCAGGACGATAGCTTCAGTGGGTCCCGTTCTAGGCCTAGAGATACTCGGGATTGGGTCCATCAGAGGTTCTAGTCAGGTCAGCCTAGTCACCCATTTTAGGCATCGTTGCATATATCGGTGGGTGACCAACACCGTCAGGGTGGTTATAGTGCCGGTCCGAGTCAGGGCCGAAGAGGTTTTCAGATGGGTTTCAGAGGTGGCTGACCTCCAGTTGTGAGAAGATCGTCGCAGGGTTGCTTTACTTACGGGGGGCTTGATCATTGGTCCAGGGAGTGCCCTATCTCCAGACCAGCCTTACCAGCTCCTCAGGCAATGAGACTGGCCCCAGCAGCAGCACCTCCAGCTAGGGGAGGAGGATAGTATTAGGGTGGTCGGGGAGGTCCCTGGGGAGGCAGGACAGGTGGCAGGGTGGATGCAGGAGGTAGAGTCACCGAAGGCAACTTTTATGCAGCTCCATCCAGAGTAGAGGTCGAGGCGTCAAATGATGTGACTACAGGTACGGTTCTCTTATGCCATCAGTTCGCTTCAACTTTATTTGATCCTGGTTCTACCTATTTGTATGTGCCTGCTTATTATGCTCCTCGGTTGTGGGTGAGTCCAGAGCCCTTAGTGGTACCGTTGCATGTTTCGACCCCTGTAGGTGATTCTTTAGTAGTGGATCAGGTTTGTAGATCATGTGTGGTGACTATTTAGTTGCAGGACACTCGGGCTGATCTTATTGTGCTTAGTATGTTGGATTTCGATTTGATTTTGGGCATGGATTGGCTATCCCCTTATCGAGCGGTCTTGAATTGCTATGCCAAGACCGTTACTTTAGCTATGCTTGGCATTCCGCCGGTGGTGTGGCAGGGTTCTTGCAGTCACACACCAGTTAGGATGATTTCTAGTATCCAGACCTGGAGGCTAGTGGACAGTGGATGTTTGGCTTATTTAGCTTATGTTAGAGATGTTAGTAGGGAGGGCCCTATGGTGGATTCAGTGCCTATAGTATGAGAGTTTGCTGATGTGTTTCCTGCCGACATTCCTTGCCTACCCCAGAGCGAGATATTGATTTTTCCATTGATTTGGAGTCGGGTACTCGACCTATTTCCATCCCACCATACTGTATGGCCCCCGCAGAGCTCAGGGAGCTCAGTGTTCAGCTTCAGGATCTCTTGAGTAAGGGATTCATTTGGCCTAGCGTATCGCCTTGGGGTGCCCCAGTCCTGTTTGTGAAGAAGAAAGACGGTACTATGCGGATGTGCATTGATTATAGGTAGCTGAATAAGGTGATAGTGAAGAACCGTTACCCCCTGCCTCGTATTGATGATCTGTTCGACCAGCTTCAGGGTGTCGCAGTATTTTCTAAGATTGACTTGAGATTTGTCTACCATCAGTTGAGGATTAGAGCAGCAGACATCCCTAAGACGGCATTTAGAACTCGTTATGGCCGTTATGAGTTCCCGGTGTGTCTTTTGGGTTGACCAATGCCCCTGCCGCTTTCATGGACTTGATGACTCATGTATTCAGCCCGTATCTGGACTCCTTTGTCATAGTCTTCAAAGAATATATCTTGGTGTACTTGCGGAGCCATAGTGAGCATGATCAGCATTTGAGGATAGTGCTCCAGACTTTGAGAGATCATCGGCTTTATGCCAAGTTCTAAAAGTGTGAGTTCTAGCCTGAGTCCATAGCATACTTGGGGAACACGGTGTCCAAGGATGGCATTATGGTGGATCCGGCAAAGATTGAGGTTATCCGTGATTGGGCTAGGCCCACTTCTGTGACTGAGATTCAGAGCTTCGTCAGATTGGCAGGATACTACATGCGTTTTGTTGAGGGTTTCTCTTTTATAGCGGCACCTTTGACGCGGTTGACTCACCAGGATTTTCCCTTTGTGTGGTCGGAGGAGTGTGAGAGGAGCTTTCTGAGGCTTAAGGAGTTGCTTACCACCACTCCTATATTGACTCTTCCACTTGAGGGTGAGGGCTTCACGATTTATTGTGACGCATCCGGCGTTGGTTTGGGTTGTGTTTTGATGTAGCAAGGCTGGGTTATTGCTTATGCGTTGCGACAGCTTAAGCTGCATGAGCGCAACTACCCCACTCATGACTTAGAGTTGGCGGCGGTAGTTTTCGCGCTTAAGATCTGGAGGTATTACCTTTATGGAGTTCATTGTGAGATCTACACTGATCACAGGAGCCTTCAGTACATTATGACCCAAAGGGATCTTAATTAGAGGTAGTGCTATTAGATTGAATTCTTGAAGGGCTATAACCTTTCTATTCTCTACTATCCGGGCAAGGCGAATGTGGTAGCAGACTCCTTGAGCCGGAAGGCAGTGAGTATGGGTAGTCTAGCCTTCCTTTCTATTTTGGAGCGACCCTTGGCTTTGGATATTCAGTCCCTAGCCAACCAAATGATCAGGCTTGATGTTTCAGATACCAATCGAGTGTTAGCCTATGTGGGGGTTCAGTCATCTCTGCTAGATCAGATCCGTAGCCATTAGTTCGAGGATGAGTCTTTGGTGGCACTCCGAGATAGAATATTGGTAGGTGATACCGGGAGGGCTACCTTAGATTCGGATGGGGTCCTGAGATTTTCTGGTTGTTTGTGTGTTTCGAGAGTTGGGGATTTGATTCAGCTGATCCTTAGCGAGGCCCATGATTCTAGGTATTCTATCCATCCGGGCACCGCAAAGATGTATCGTGATTTGAGGCAGCATTACTTGTGGAGTTGTATGAGGAGGGACATCTCAGATTATGTGTCTCGTTGCTTGTGTTGTCAGCAGGTGAAGGCCGAGCATTTGAGGCCTGGAGGTGAGTTGTAGAGATTACCCATTCCTGAGTGGAAATGGGAGCGTATCACCATGGATTTCATTGTGGGCTTACCTCGGACTTCTAGAGGTGTTGAGAGCATCTGGGTCATCGTGGAGTGATTGACCAAGTCAGCACACTTCCTTCCAATTCTTACTTCCATCAGTGCCGAGAGGTTAGCACGTATCTACATTTGGGAGGTGGTTCGTTTTCATGGTGTGTCTGTTTCTATCATCTCAGACCGGGGTTCACAGTTCACTTCCAGCTTTTGGAGAGTATTTCAGGAGAAGTTGGGCGTCGACCTTAGCACAGCATTCCACCCGCAGACCGATGGCCAGTCGGAGTGCACTATTCAAGTACTTGAGGATATGTTGCAGGCCTGTGTCTTGGACTTTGGGGGTCAGTGGGATCAGTTCTTGCCCTTAGCGGAGTTTGCATACAACAATAGCTACCACTTTAGCATTCAAATGGACCCGTTTGAGGCTCTATATGGTAGGCATTGCCGCACTTTAGTTGGTTGGTTTAAGTCTACAAAGCCTAGGATGCGCGGAACAGACTTGTTTCAGGAGGCCTTAGTTCATGTGAGGATGATTCAGGATCGGCTCACGACAACTCAGAGTAGATAGCAGAGTTACGTGGATCGTAGGCGACAGCCACTTAGATTTGTCCGTTGGTGATAGAGTATTTTTCCGAGTATCACCCATAAAGGGTGTGATGAGATTTGGGAGGCGGGGCAAGCTTAGACCCAAGTATATTGGGCGTTTTGAGATTTTGAGGATAGTTGGTGATGTGGACTATGAGTTAGCCTTACCTCCAGCATTCTCAGCTATTCATCCAGTTTTCCATGTTTTGATGCTGCGCCGGTATGTTCCAGATAAGTCTCATGTGCTCCAGTATGATGTCGTTGAATTGGATGATCGTCTGACCTATGTTGAGGAGCCAGTTGCTATTTTGGCCAGAGATGTGAGGCAACTAAGGTCTAGAGCCATTCCTGTGGTTAAGGTCCGTTGGAGGAATTGTCCAGTCAAGGAGGCTACCTGGGAGGCCGAGAAGGAGATGCGTGAGCAGTTCCCCAGCTTATTTGAGCCCTCAGGTACTTCTTGACTCTTACTTTCGCGGACGAAAGTTCTTTTAGTAGTGGATGTTTTAATGACCCTCCAAGTCATTTTTGTGTTAATGCCTTCTTTCTGTCGTTTAGAGCATTCCTATAGCGACCTCAAGTTATTTATGACTTGCTGGCACTGACTGTTAGATCGCATGGTCGTTCGTTTGGGTTTTATGCCCGTTTCCCTGCTTTGGAGCTTTAGAAACTTGAAAAGTTGATTTCGGTCATAACCTCAGGTAAATGACCTCAGAGCGAAATTCTTACGGTTCCATCAGCTCTGGAATGGCCAAATTAGGCTAGAAGCATGGTTGGCAAGAGTCCCGAGGCTTTTGGTGTGACTTGGGGCCATTTGGCGCTTTAGCCTTTGAAATTTGGCTCAAGTTTGACTTTGGTCAACATTCTTGGTAAACGCACTCAGATGAGGATTTCGTTAGTGCGGTTAGTTCCTGAATGCCGAGTTTGGTCTAGAATGACCCTTCGTATGCTTCCCGGGGCTTTCGATCTAATTCCGAGGCCCTTTGTGGAATTTGGCTATAATGGCGCTTTGGGTGTGGGACCCACTTTTTGTCAAAACGACCTTGTATGGAAATTCTGACTGTGTCATTGAGTCCTGAACATCGAATTTGATGGGGTAGCATATCTCATTTGCATGCACGGGGTTCCGAACAAATTTCGGGCACCCCATCGGAGTTTTTCGGAAAGCCAAGTTTCAGCTGCTGCACAACTGATGTTGCAAACCCATTCCTTCTCCGAATTTGCGGAGGTCTGAGTGTTTCTTCTCCGCATTCGCGGATAAGGTTTTGCGTTCGCGTAGGTCTGGGAGGTCTAGGGAATCTTTCTCTCTGCGTTCACGGATGGCCTCCGCGTTCGCGGAGGTGTGGATTCTTTCCCTTTGCGCTCGCAGGCCCCTTGTCACATTCACGGAGGTTTGCTTGTTCTCTATCCGTGTTCATGGAGGTTTTGCTTGCCTACTGGAGGGTTGGTAGGCGCTATCATGACTCAAGGAATTGGGTCGTGACATTAGAAATGATAATTTTGAAAGAATCAATGAATTCCCCGAAAAATGAAAAAGCTTAATTGAAATTCGTATAAAAAAAAAGCTAAATGATACCTACTAATCATCTTGAAATCTAATGGGTTTATCAAATTGTTCGAAATGTAAAATAATATTTAGATATAATTTTAAAATTGAAGAGAGTTAAACTAATAGTAGTAAAAAAAAAAGGAAGGTGGAGTTGTGGTAAAAAGTGACATTGAAAGTGAGAAGCTTCAATGGAGATGACAATGAATTTTTGAAGAAGAAGGAAGAAAAAATTAAGAAAAAAAGTTTAAATAATTTTTAAAAAAACAAGAAAATATATTTTATAGCAAAATACTTGTAAAAATAAAATTATATTCGTTGTTTAAGTTTGTTCACGCTCTTTAAGAGAGTGTATACATTCTCTATGTCAGGTAGACAAAAAATGATGTAATAATATCAATTCAGAATTGTTTAGGGGGGTAATAGGACGCTTGCATAGTTAAGATGTCTTTTTGAAAATTTTGGACAACTTCAAGTGTCACTTTATGTCTTTTCTCTTTTCAGTTTTAGACATTTGTAGTATTTTGGTATTTTGATTTTTATTATGATAGTTGTTGGCTTAGCTTATTTTGTCTCTCCTTATTTATTTGCCCCATGAGTTTGCTTTTGAGATACTTGAGTTTTCATTCTTAAGGTTCGAGAATCGATTGTGTTCAATATCGATGTCTTGAATAGTACTTATGATGAGAAATGTGATTAGTGTTGACACTAAATTTTGGTCTGATATTTTTTTAAATTAATATTTTTTAATATTTTATTCATTAAATAGTTCAAAATGCATGTTTTGCAATTTTAATGCAATTTATTGATAATTATCCTTATTTCTTAAAATATTAGAATTCTTATCGATTAATTTTGATTACATTATTTTTTGTCAGAGTTCAAATATTTGTTTAGTTTGATTAAATTATTTTTTTTGTTAAATTGCATTTTTTACATGTCATTGGTTATATTCGTTACATTTGTTGAAATTCATTTTACTCATTACATCTGTTAATATTCATTTTGGTATTTTTTAGCACAATCTAGAAATTTATTTTACTATAGATAAGATTTGCATACACTGATATTTTATTAACTAATGATTTTGGCCCACAATTTTAAGGTCATGGTATTGTACTAAATTAGTTTTCAATTTTCTATTTAAGCAATTGTTTTGTCATAAAATTAGAGGGTGGTAGATAAAATATTTTAGATTAGAGTTGAATAATTTTCAGATTTTTTTTAGTTCAAAAGGGTCTCAATGTTCAATATTTTCCTATAAGTTCACTGGAGCTCCACCAGTCAACCACCACACTCACAGACCCAAAATACCCCTTCATTTTTTTTCTCCTTTTCCAGCGTTCAACCACCGCAACGAAAACCTCCACAGCCACTAGCAAATCACCTTCAAAACTCCCTCACCTTCGTCCCCAATAAGCCCATCTCCACCATTGGTGCAACAACAACCAAAACCCCATCAGAAAACAACCCTAAATAGCCACTGGAACAGCAAACAAACCACCACCAAACACCCATCAGATCTTATTACCAGACCCTTCCCCTTCCTCTCTGACTGCGACTGACCGGAGTCGATGAAACTCTGACCCAAAACCACCCTTTTTCCGGTGAAACCAGACCCCTCACCCTCTTCTCGTCTTCCCAATGAACCAGCAACCAAACGACGCCATCTCTGGTGAAACCCCGGCAACTCCACAAACCACTAGACCCCTCCACGACCTCACACCACCAAGCTCCGGTGAAGAGCAACAATGACCCAGATGTGCAGTTCCCCTTCCCTTTTTCCCCTTTTTATGAATTTCCTTTGTCTTCAGGTATTTTGGCTCGATATGGACAAGCTCAGTAAGCCAACGAACTCGTAGTCCACACAACCAACAACCAGAAGCTCTACCTCCGACAAGATATCACTGCTTGTCTCCATTTTGACCCTTTTATTTGATTATTTAATGATATTGTTCTTAATTAATGTTATTACTTTTCTATTTCTTATTATTATTTTCATTTGTGGAGTATATGTGCACTGTGCCCCTTTTTTTCTTTATATTGAGTTATTCTTATTAATATTATTATGCGTGGTTTGTTGTTGATTATTTTTATTTTTTTTCATATTATATATGGTTATCATTTGTAGATTACTTATTCACTGTTTTCTTTAAGTTGTTGATTTATTTTATTGTTATTATCCTGCCTTTGCTTTCTTTTTGTTTATTATTATTATTATTATTATTATTATTATTATTATTATATAATTGTTATTTCTTCTTATTGTTGTTGTTAGTTGTGTTATTCTTCCTGTTGAAATTCATTTTTTCCCTTCATTATTGTTTATTATTTGTTTGCTTCAATTCCTATTATTATTCTAAGAATTTCCAGCAACTCTTTGTTATTATTTAATTAGTGTTGTTACTACCATATTGTTAATGTTATCATTTTGGTTGTTGTATTTTATTTTAAATTAATTCATATTAGTTTTATATATGTTAAAATTGGCCAATGAAAAAAATCTCTCCGTCGATTTTAAGGCCTCCCTATTTTAAAAGACGAAAATTCTAGTTTATGTTCATATATGTTGTATGTTAGAATTGGCCGATGAAGAAATTACCGTCGATTTCTAAGGCTTCCCAGGTTCATAAGACGGATTTTATATTTTTAAGTTATTATTTGATTCATTTATTTTTATTCATATTATCATTTATTAACACTTACTAAGTGTCTTTACAGGTACCTGGAATCGCTTTCCAAGGAAGTTATTCTAATGAATTTCGGATATTATATTGATTCATTATTATGTATACTATTGACGTTAGGCAAACATTAGATCGTTTACTCATATTATTGTTTTACTTTATTATTTATGTATATTGCATGTTTATTATACTTGTATATTATTTGTATCTCCTCCTCAATTTAAAAAAAAATGAATTCAGTCGGACCCACAGTTGTGGATTTTGAAGGATGTCTAATACCTTTCCTTCGGAATCACTTGAACCCTTATCTAGAATCTATTGGCTTCATAGACATTTTTGTAATTAATTAATTGGTTTCTTAGTTTTCCTAAAATTAGGTGGCTACTCCTTTAAAAATTGTTTTATTCTTTTAAATTCTTTTAAAAATGGATTATTTTTTAGAGTCACCAAGACGTTGCGCCTTCGGGATGTCAACATTTAGTATTGGTGTTGCAAGAAGAAATCGGTGTGACTGCACTTTTGAATGATCATTTTGGTTCTTGTGTTGACTAGCTGCGTTTTGATGTGAGCCTTGTAATGAACATCACATGTAAGCTTTTGATCTTGTAGGGTTATGCTAAATGATTGTGTTTGAAGTGCCTTGTGTGGTGAGGTTTTACTTGAAATCATGCTTGTTGAATCCTAGAATTTGTCTTGTTAGTCTAATTGCCTAGCTTTGGTGAATGCAAGAAATGATCTTAGACACAAATTTTGAGAGAAAACCTAAATGTTCATATCTTTTATGACTACCTTGTAAGGGTGTGCTACCATCTTGGCACCATTTGAGCCTAAACTGTTTGTTGAAAACCTTGTTGAAACCTCTTGAGCTGAATTGTCCCTAACTTCTCACCCATAAATCCTTTTCTAAGGATTGATTTATTTGAATAGCCAACATAAGCCCTAAGTTGGGGGTGGAAAGGAAGGAGAAAGGAAAGCCAAGTGGAAGGAAAAGAAAGAAAAAGGAAGACTCAACTTTGAAGTGTGTCACAAAAAGAAGGAACCCCTCATAAAAAAAAAAGAAAGGAATGATGAGCAAAAAAATTTTAAAATTGAAATGAAAAATAAAAGTGTGATGAAGTAAAAGGGGGGTCCAATAAAATAATTGACAAATTGAAGTTTGATTTTTCAAGTGAAAAGAATGGAAAGAACTTGAGAAGAGGTGAAGATGATGCAACAATGCTTTTGAAAAGGTGAAGTCACTAAACCAAATTGACCATACATTTACCCTCATCCCCATTACAAGCCTAAAAGAGCCTTGATATCTTGCATGAACTAGGTTGTGTGATGATTAGAAAATATGGGCAAATCTATGGGATGAAGCGTGCATGTATTTCTCTTTTGGTGAGTGAGAGTTGTATTGATTCCTAACTTCTTTATTGACTTGCTTTGTGAGAGCATGTAATCCTTCTTGATGTGAGGAAACTTAAATGCATTTGTTGAAACATGGTTTTGCAATAGAGAAGGAGCTATAGTAAGCTTGAGCTTAGATTGATACCGGCTAGTCATCATTTCAAACTTTTTGATCATGATTGAGTGTCGCATTTGCTTCAGAGTAGTCGTGTAGTGGCACGTGCATATTAGCTCTCATTAAGAATTGTTGTAGACACCCTTGTTGAACTAATTATGTTCTTGATTTACTTGAGGACAAACAAAAGTTTAAGTTGGGGGTGTTGATGAGTGGTAAGTTTACACTCATTTGAGGCCTATTTAGTTAAAAAAAAAATAGTGTCCTTAATGCTTAATTATGTGTTATTTTGATGATATTTTGATTATTTGCAGCTATGAAGGCAAATGGACAAAGCATGGATGAATATTTGAAAGAATGACCAAAACTAGGGAAGAAGTGTAAACTCCACCCTGACATTCGCCTAATCAAAAGGGTGGATCGCCCAAATGGCCTGACCTTGCCTAATGTGACAGTGCTCACAATTGAAGATGTTCAAGGCAGGTTGGCAAACCAATGAGAAAAATGGTGACTCACCGAAAGTGAAGGGCGAACTCAATGACCATCGCTGAATATGATAGGACTTAGATAAAATATGAAGGCTTAAAAGGCTATCAAAGGTGGTAATCGGTGATCTGCCGAATGTGAAAGGCAGACTCAAACAAGTTCGCCGACTGAGGTTCAAATACCTTAAGCCTGAAGCAGAAGAAAGGCGAGCTAAGAAACAGATGGCGATCCGCTGAGTCTTCTTGGCGAACCCAACTAATGTCGCCAAAGTGGTCACGTAGTAATTTTTGGGCCAAATTTTGAGAAACTATAAATAGCCCAAAGGAGAGAGAAAATATATGAGATTTTAGAATAGAATTTCAGCTCCTAACTTTGTATGAGTTTTTAAAAAGTAAACTTTTGAACTTTTAGAGAAATATTCTTAGTTTTGGGATTTTAAAATTTCGCTCTTGAACTTGACAATTGAAAGTTGAAATCGGAGTGGGTGTTGATTATAATTGCTTAATTTCATCACATCCATGGCTGCTCTCGTAATAGGTATAATTTCTTTACTTTCTATGATGTGTGGCTAAAATCCCAACTCTAGGAGTGCAATTATGGGGTTGGATGTTGATTTAATGTAGTGGCATTGTATTTTGCTCTGGTTTATGGTTGTTTATTCATGAATTTACACTAATTAGCATGGAGTTAATTCATGGGTTAATGTAGCAAACTTAATTCTATTTTCGATCTTCGATTGATGCTCGAAAGAATCAATTGGAGTGGGTAATTAGTCTAATGCATGCAATTTAGGTTTGATGTCTATGGTTTGCTCGAAATAGAGAATATAGGTCGGATTTAGTTGTTCAAATCTGCTCGAAAGATAGATCATGTAAGGTAATGGGTTTAATTGTAATTCACATAGATGAGACTGATAGGAGATTCTATGAATTGGTACTATGAGATCGAAAGAAGATTAGTATCATTGAAGATGGCCCAGCCTATCCATGATTGTTTAGCACTATTGATCAACATAATTACCCCTATGTGACATCAATTTCAATCTCCGCACCCTTAGATTATTTCCTAATTGTTAGAATCTTTGAAATTTTAGTTTTATTTTGACTCTTGATATCAAAACTTTTTTTTCATAAATTTGGTGGAATCATCCACTCTTCTCTTAGTTGCTGCAAATGAATTAATTTACAATCTAAATTTCTTAATTGAAATCTCTGCACTATATCACTCTTTGTAGGATTTGACCTCGACTCTTAGTTGGGTATTTTTATTGACTACGACCGCTTCTTTTTTTAATAGTTTTTTAGGATAATTTGAGTGTTATCAAGGGTTGCATCACACGCCGTGACAGATGCATGGACAGATATGTCTCCTCTGGGTCTCGGACTGAGAGACAGCGGGTGTGTATCGTTAGGTCAGACATGCATCACTATATTTGATATTGCATTGCGCATCTTTATCATTTATGAACTTGTGAGTACTTTTCTATGGAACTTGTGATTGGTGTACTTGATCTTGTGTTTTTGTGATCTATAATTGTTGAAGTGATGTTGTTGAACTATGTGTTTTGTAAATTGTGAACTATTAGGTTGGGTTGATTTTATGTAGGTTGTATATGAAGGTTCAGTTGGAGTGTAAGGAGTACCCGTATTCTATACTCTTAGCTTTGTGTTTAGGAGTTTTCTTGTTGAGTACCGTGTGGTTTGGTACTCACCCCTTGCTTCTACATTTGTAAAGGTTACGAGCCCAGATCTTCGTGATACTCTCTCTTCTCTCCTTGTCTGAGGCTTCCTGTGGAGATTTTTGAGGTAGTTGTTTGTCATCTCAGTGGACCCTCTTACTCCTATTTATAATTTTGTTCTACTTTAGAGACAATATCATTTGAGACTTACATATTTTCTTTCAAATCTATTGTAATACATTAGAGGCTTGTTCACGTGACAATCAAATTTTAGAGATTTAGTTAAGTTGACTTGTTATCCACATCAGTAATTCTTACTGAACTTTTATTTTTATTTTATTTCTGCACATTATCGTAATGATTAGATTTTAGGTTGACTTGTCTTGGTGGGATAAGACGAGTGTCATCACATCCATTTTTTGATCGTGACACCTAAGATCCTCAAACATTCGCTCTTCTAATATGCTAGATATAAAGAGCCCGTATATCTGATACTTCATTTGTCTCAATTTATATGGCACGAATGAAATTAGGAGAGTTGATTAAGTTTTAGTATGATTTTTAAATATTTTAAATTGTTAATTATTGTGATTTATAGTGATTTTAATGTAATTTTCACATAATATATGTTACTCTCTGTCTCTCAATTTATGTGACATATAATGTGAAATTTTGAGAGTCAACTAAAATTTGAATATATTTCAAAAATATTTTAAGTTATCAATTATTATGATTTATAAAACGTTTTACGTAATTTTCAACATATATTTGTTATCTATCTATTCCAATTTTTATATATAGGTAAAATTTCGAGTTTAACGAAATTTTTAATAAATGTTTTACATTATTAATTGTTATAATTTATTATACTATTTTTTTTATAATTTTTAGATACGTAATATATTAAATGATAACTAAAATTAAATAAATTAAAACTATTTTTAAGGTAACTAATTAGGAAGGCTAGATAGCCTCACATGGTAGTCAACGAAGATGCACTTTAACAATGATGCATGAGTTGAATTTAGTTGGCCCACAAAATTACTTCACGTGTAAGCTTCCTAAAAGGCCCTCATGACCCAAGCCTAATATATATTATTTTATTTGTCTTAATTTTTATGAAAAAAATAGAATTAAAAGAGTCACTCAATTTTTTATATGATTTTAAAATGTTTTAAGTTGTTAATTTTTAAGCTGACACAATATATTAATACAAGTTAAACAAGTACTATAAATGATAATAACATTTTTTTTTTTGAAAATTTTTATTCTCATAAATTGTTTGAATATAGAATTATTATAATTTCTCGAAATTTTAAAAAAAAAATTAAAGAATTATTTCACGATTTTCACTTCAAATCACTCACAAAAATTGAAAGCAATTTTAATTTGTATTCATATTCAAACACAACTTCAATTTCTGCATATCATATTCAAGTTAAACAAGTACTTCTTTTTTGAATTTTCATGAATTCCATGTCCAAACGTCCGTTACTTTATTCCAATCATATATTGATGTTGTTCCCTATTCTTATGTAAATAATAATGAATTTCTTTATGTACTTTCTCCATTCCATATGATTAGATCTTTATTAACCTGATATATTTTTTACACATATTTTAGTTAGATGTTTTAAGAAACTTTAAATGTGATTACTATTATTTTAGGTTTTATATTGTTATTTAACATTGATCCATATTCTATTAGATTAATTAAAATGTGAAAAGATAGTAGTTTGTTGTACTTTCCACATAATTTCTCTGAAGTCCTAAATCTTATTGTCATATAATTTACTTTTTCAGTTTCATATTAACAATTTGTTATTATGATAATACTAGTGAATCTATCCGCGCTTCGCGCGTATTAGACTTTTGATATTAAATTTCTTATTAAATATTTAAAAGTTTAACCAATTATATTATTAATATGATTTCTATGATTTTTCATCACTTACTTTTTCTAATAATTCATCTTTGAAAATGTAAGTCACTTTAGTGTAGACGAAAATTAAATTTATTTCATATACTGATTATATAAATGAAAGCTTTATTGGATCATCATCAAAATTATAAATTAAGAAAATTTTAAAAATTCAAAACTTTTGCTTATTATATACTTGTGCTTTTAATTTTGTATGACTGATTAAGTTAACAAAAAATATTTAAATGAAAGAGCAATCGAAGAAGTCATCAAGATAAGATATCATTCATCTATATTGAACTGAATGCATATACTTACAATTTGCACTAAAAACCTTAATAGTATGAATCACCGTGTTAGAGATATATTCTTTTGCTTTTATTTTCATTGTAAAAAAAAAAATTTAAAATTGATAAAGAATAAAGAAAATCAAAATATATTTAATTGAGCCGTAGCTCTCAAACTTTTTAATTCACATATTTAAACCATCAAAATTTTGCAGGTCTTTCATATTTGGTGGAAAAGAAAAAGAAAAAATGAACACAATAATCCAAAATTCGTAGCAGTACAAAAACTTAACAGAAAAATTCATAATAATAAAATAAATTAATACCACAGATAAAACACTAACATAGAAACAGAAACAATCTCATCAAAAAATAAATACTTACTCCATTAAATGTTGGATTGAAGGAATTGAAACTGGAAGATCACTTCTTCTTTCCAAATTATATAAGAAAAGAATTCTTCTACTCTATTGATTAAGAAAAATAAATGGTTATTAGTGATTTATTGAAAGCATAACAGAAATAAACGGTTCAATAATTTAATTAGGGAGGGTCATGGGTAGGATTAAACCTTTATTTATGTAATAAAGACATAGTGGACCTTAAATTTAGTTACTGGTTAAGAATTATAGAAAGAAAAAAAACTCCAAAAAAGCATAAAAAGATAAATATGAGTATTAATAAAAAGAAAAGTGTCACGTCAACTTTTTTATTCCTAACCAATAAGAAACTATAAAAATATAAGAACTTTATTATTGAAGGAATATGAAAGATTGAAATAGTAATATTGAAACGTTTAAATTTTTAATAATAATAAATTAGAATGAATGGAGTAGTAATACTTGAGACACTTATTACTACAATAATTTGTGTATAATTATTGAGAAATTTATTCTTATAATAAGATAAATAAAAAGAATGAAGGAATTTTTTTCAGATAAGGAGATAAAAATTAAATAATTTTCTAGGTCATAAAAAGTGTCACATCACTTTGTGTATACCTAATTTTAATATATATAGATTTTTAAAAATACTATGAACATGAAAAGAAATGAAATTTTGAATATTATTATTTATGATAAATTAAAGGTGTGATTTATAAGATCTATAAGATAAAAAATCGTAGTAAATGAAAAATTATGCATGTTTTTTCATAGTTATTTTCTTTAATTGTTACAACATTTTATTTAAGCATATTTAACATAATTAAGAAATTAGTTAAATAAGTTATTTTAAGGTTTTTTTTCTTTAATATAGAATATAAATGAAATAAATAAGAAAATTTTAAAAAAAAATTAAGAAAAAAGATAAATGCTATTTTTGACTATAAAGAGTTGTTACACCACCTTGTTTATACCTATATATATATATATATGATGTAAATACTTTATACATACAATTTTTTACCTCATTATAAATCAAAATAGAAGATTTTTCTTCTAGGTTCCAAAACGGATGAAACAGTTAAAAAAATTTACATTACTTAAAAATCATAACCATTTTTCAAAAACAACACATTCATAAATCACCAAAAATGGTTAATACAATTACATCTATTGAATTAGAAAAATTATAAGAAAAAAACAGACCAATGAATTACATAAAAGAAAATTACAAAAAAAAAATATAAAAGAAAATTATGATAAATAATTTACATCAATAACAATTTTCTAACTAATATAATAGACAACAAAAAATAAGTAGTAGGAGGACAAAACAAAACAATACATTAATGAATCTTCAAAAATATTTTGAAATCATTCAAACTTTTATACTAATATGACCATCTCTCTTGATGAATCTTACAAGATAGTTAAACTGCCTTCTTCATTTTGATGAACTTCTACCAAACTATGTTGATTCTTATGTACATGATTGATAAAAAGGATGAAGAAAAAATATTTTAAAAGGAGGAAAAAACTATACTAATAAAAAGAAAGAATGGGAAAATGGAAATGAACATTCAACATGATGATTGTTATTTATAGATTGAAAAAATCATAAGAATAATTAGAAAGGAGTTGAAGAGACATATTATTTAAGTAGAGAATGTAAAAAGATGGAGGTTTTTTTGTAACTCATTAGATATAATTAGAATAGTAAATATGATTGAATTTTTTAATTAATAAACAAATTATTTAATGAAAAGGATGAATAAAAAATGTCAAAAAAGGAGAAAAGAGATAAATAGGAATATAGGCCATAGAGAGGTGCCACATCACCTTCTCTATGTTTATGATAAATAATTTACATCAATAATGGATGAGGCTCCTCTCCATTACTCATTCTCTCCATTTCCCCAAGTACCTACTTAGATGATAGCCACGTGTCATAATAAAGAATAAAAGGTTGAGATTTAATTACCTAAATTAAGGTTTAACCATGATTAGAATAACAAATAATTTCTTTATTTACTTTTAAAAATATATCAATTCCATAATTCTAGTTAAAAATTCTCATTCATAAATATATTTAAAATTTCTCACTATTCATATTTACTATGAGCTATTTTTAAAAAAAAACCATTTTTTTCTTTTTTATTACGACAAATTTATTTCTAAAATTCTTTGAAACTCTGAGTTATAGTAAAAAATTAACATCATGCAATTTTTTTAATTTAAAATTTGTAAATATTCTTTTTTATTTTTTTAACATCATATGTTGATTAGTTTGTGTAGCGATTTTCAATAAGGCTTAATCATTTCTATATGACTAAAAAAATAAATTACTTTTTCAAAAAAAGAAGAGCTCACTAATCAAATGGAAAATAGTGAATTTTTTAAATAAATTTATAAGATAATTTTTTACTAAAATAGTGGATTTGATATTTTTTTTAAAAGTAAATAAAGAAATTATTTGTTATTCTAATCATGGTTAGACCTTAATTTACGTAATTACATATCAATCATTGATTCTTAATTATGACATATGATTGCCATCTAACTAGGTACTTGGGGAAATGGAGAGGAGCCTCATCCCAATTTTCTAACTAATATAATAGACAACAAGAAATAAGTAGTAGGAGGACAAAACAAAACAATACATTAATGAATCTTCAAAAATATTTTGAAATCATTCAAACTTTTATACTAATATGACCATCTCTCTTGATGAATCTTCCAAGATAGTTAAACTTCCTTCTTCATTTTGATGAACTTCTACCAAACTATGTTGATTATTAAGTACATGATTGATAAAAAAGATGAAGAAAAAATATTTTAAAAGGAGGAAAAAACTATACTAATTAAAAGAAAGAATGGGAAAATGGAAATGAACATTCAACATGATGATTGTTATTTATAGATTGAAAAAATCATAAGAATAATTAGAAAGGAGTTGAAGAGACATATTATTTAAGTAGAGAATGTAAAAAGATGGAGGTTTTTTTGTAACTCATTAGATATAATTAGAATAGTAAATATGATTGAATTTTTTAATTAATAAAAAAATTATTTAATGAAAAGGATGAATAAAAAAGTCAAAAAAAGGAGAAAAGAGATAAATAGGAATAGAGGCCATAGAGAGGTGCACATTACCTTCTCTATGTTTATGATAAATAATTTACATCAATAACAATTTTCTAACTAATATAATAGACAACAAAAAATAAGTAGTAGGAGGACAAAACAAAACAATACATTAATGAATCTTCAAAAATATTTTGAAATCATTCAAACTTTTATACTAATATGACCATCTCTCTTGATGAATCTTCCAAGATAGTTAAACTTCCTTCTTCATTTTGATGAACTTCTACCAAACTATGTTGATTATTAAGTACATGATTGATAAAAAGGATGAAGAAAAAATATTTTAAAAGGAGGAAAAAACTATACTAATAAAAAGAAAGAATGGGAAAATGGAAATGAACATTCAACATGATGATTGTTATTTATAGATTGAAAAAATCATAAGAATAATTAGAAAGGAGTTGAAGAGACATATTATTTAAGTAGAGAATGTAAAAAGATGGAGGTTTTTTTGTAACTCATTAGATATAATTAGAATAGTAAATATGATTGAATTTTTTAATTAATAAAAAAATTATTTAATGAAAAGGATGAATAAAAAAGTCAAAAAAAGGAGAAAAGAGATAAATAGGAATAGAGGCCATAGAGAGGTGCACATTACCTTCTCTATGTTTATGATAAATAATTTACATCAATAACAATTTTCTAACTAATATAATAGACAACAAAAAATAAGTAGTAGGAGGACAAAACAAAACAATACATTAATGAATCTTCAAAAATATTTTGAAATCATTCAAACTTTTATACTAATATGACCATCTCTCTTGATGAATCTTCCAAGATAGTTAAACTTCCTTCTTCATTTTGATGAACTTCTACCAAACTATGTTGATTATTAAGTACATGATTGATAAAAAGGATGAAGAAAAAATATTTTAAAAGGAGGAAAAAACTATACTAATAAAAAGAAAGAATGGGAAAATGGAAATGAACATTCAACATGATGATTGTTATTTATAGATTGAAAAAATCATAAGAATAATTAGAAAGGAGTTGAAGAGACATATTATTTAAGTAGAGAATGTAAAAAGATGGAGGTTTTTTTGTAACTCATTAGATATAATTAGAATAGTAAATATGATTGAATTTTTTAATTAATAAAAAAATTATTTAATGAAAAGGATGAATAAAAAAGGAGAAAAAAGGAGAAAAGAGATAAATAGGAATAGAAGCCATAGAGAGGTGCCACATCACCTTCTCTATGTTTCTCCTTTATATATATATATATATATATATATATATATATATAGATTTGGAACAATAATTATGACCGAGTAAAAAAATAATAAAGTAACCAAAATGAACAAATAAACAAACATATTTTTAGATAACTCTCCTTAGATAGCCCCACATGGCAAGCAAAATAAATGACGTTGCAGAGTAAATTTTAGTTGGCCCCCAAATCTAAACAAGCTCATCACTATTCCCTCTATTTTGAACTAGTTCTGAACTAGATAAGAAATGCCATAGATCATCTAATTTTTATGAATTTTTGTTATGATCTCATAACCACATAAATAATTCAAGTTTTGATAATATTAATTATGATAGAAAGCTATATTGTCCTAAAAGGAATTTCACACTACATTTGCCATGTTCAACTCTTGCTCATACTCCCAATCCGTTCAATATGAATTTAGCGGCATACACTTATATTGGGGATGCTATTTTTAAAGAGTTGCATCTTAAGGATGAGACATCAGACATATAATGGTCAAAATAGAAAACTTGAAGAAACTTCAACAATATTTCGTGCTTCAAAAATTGTATTAGAACCTAAATACCATTTTATACCTATGAAGCAAACATAAAAGTCAGAGAAAACTTGTCATTGATACATATGCTCAAGAAAGTAAAATAATTCAGTTGTGTCATATATTTTTGTACACAATCTATATGACACCTTTCCTCGCTATATAATATTTCTCTTACTTCCCTCTCCTGCCACATCATCTCCTTCTCTCCATTGCCACCAACACCTGAACCCAAAAAAAAACACTCATTAGCTCCCATGGAAAAATACCAACAATTAAATCCTAAATAAGAAATTAGACAACAAAAAAAGTATGTTTATGTAGATAATCACTAAGAAGCCATTGAGAAGTATACATGCCCAAACTCCTGTTGGATTCCTCACTCACAAATATGTATTAGGAGTTATTATTGACTTCATGAAAATTTTCTTCTTCCTGTAATATTCTTAGTTTTTAGAGCATTCCTCTAATATGTAGTAGATTGCATGGCAAAATTTAAATATTGAAGTGCACCATGAATTCATAAAAAGTACTATTCTCGACCATTAAAAGTATTTCTACAATAATGTAATTGATAAATATGAAAATCTGTAATTGAACAAACGATTTTTTTTTTTTTTACATATTTTGAAAATTACTTTCTAAGAAAATTCAATTATTTCTATGACAATACTACACCACTAATATCTTTTGCATTGTAGAAAATACATGAAAATTTTCTCCATGTAAAGAATATATACTCCGTGTTTCTTTGACATAAATGCACGTTGCAAGAACTTAACAAATATGCAAAATCAAAAATTTTACTACACAATTGAAAGTTTTTGACTTTCTAATGGTGACATTTTTGCAAACATTTGGTCTGCATTACAAATGTCATTGTTACAAATGTTACAAATCTCACACCACTTTCGATTCCTCCTTTCTGCGTATCTTTACACTCCATGTTCTTCATAAACCACTTTAATTAGCAAATTGCATCTTATTTCGACTCCTATTTTCAGGTGGACACATAACAAAAACTTGGAATCATATCAAATCCTCTACACTAAATTATCATGTTGAAGAAAGTACTTCCTCTGTCCCAATTTAGGGATGTTCCCAAATTCTTAATCAATTAAATTATTCAATTTTAAACTTTAGTATTAAGTCAAATGAAATCTGTTACTCTCTAATTTCGGTCAAATAACTTCATATGACAATGGAAATAAATAAATACTTTAAATGGTGATGGGAATACTGAAGAGAAAATGGGTGGTTTTTTGGTGGGAGTAAAAAAATCAGCAGAGAAGGATGGACCAAGATTTTTCTATCACAAGTCACAAATAAATAATTGGAAATGCGCAAACTGAAAGAGTCTCATAAGCTATAAGAATTCTGAATTCAAATACTTACCCATGGAACTGCAGAGTTGCAATACAAAAAGAGCTGAAGATGAAGAATTGAATAAGAAGTGTTAAAATCTATTCAGATGATACATATGATGTATCTGTTTAGTTTCATCAGGAAAAGTCACGTTGTATCCGCCTATGCAAAAAGTAAGCCACGTTGTAGTTGCCTATGTAAGAAGTCTAAAATGACCTCAGTTTGAAATTATATGACATGAAGCTAACATGTTGATACCAATTGGATCTCACACTTTCTACTATAGTAGAAAGTACCCCCTTGACTCCTTTGTTTTATAAAGTATTATTTGAAGTGACCCAGAGAAGTTCAATTTGTCCAAAAATTTACTAAATTACCAAATTACCCTCTTTAACCCCAAGCTTCTCTCTTATTATAATGTCCAAAAATTTCCCAAATTACCAAACTACCCTCGTGCCCCAAGCTCCTCTCCTATTCCTTCTTATAATATAAAAAGGGAAAATGGTTAAAAATGTCCTTAAACTATGTGAAATGAACAAAAATGCCCTTCGTTTATAGTTTGGCGCAAAAATGCCCTTGCTGTCAATATTTTAGTTCAAAAATGTCCTTGCAGTTAATACTTTGATCCAAAAATGTCCCTATAGTTACTAAATGGGTCAAAAATGCCTTTTTCCGAATAAATATATTATTTCTTTTCTTTCTAAGCACATCTTCTTTCTCATTAAAATATTATTAAAGAACTATATTCTTGTTTTCTTTCTTTTAAAATCACTTTAACAAATAAAAAGGTAGGAAATAATTCGTTTTTCTTCTTAATCTCATTTTATCAATTAAAATAGAATAACTTCATGTACCCTTTCAATGGATAATATATTTCATATATATAAGATTATAGTATATCCATCATTAACGATAAAAAATAATTATAATAAAATAAGAAATATTTTCGTTTTTATTTTTTTCTGAATTGAAGTAGGATAAACATTTGCTAATTTAAAAAATATTATTAGGAAAAGAATGTGTTAAAAAGAAAATAAATAATATATTTATTTGGAAAAAGAACATTTTTGACTCATTAAATAACAATAAGGGCATTTTTGGATCATAGTATTGATGGCAAGGGCTTTTTTGGACCAAACTACAAATGGAGGACATTTTTGTTCCTTTCACATAGTTTAAGGGCATTTTTGACCCTTTTCCCATATAAAAATAGAGTAAAATATAGAGTAATAGTAATATAGACTAAAGAGATTAATTATTATTCACTGACAATGGACAAGGAAATTACATTGTTAGTTCATTTTTAGAAATACTTATTTTTTAATTTAGTTATTATATTTTCACATTTAATGATTAATGATTTTTCATCTTCTGTTTTTTTTTTAAAAAAACGTTTTAAAGATCTAAGGTTTATTTCTTTGAAATAGTATTAATATTTTTAATACATCAACTTTGAGTATTATTTAAATTGTAGTACATAAGATGGTATATGGATCAAAGTTTATTTTCAATTAATTTGTATTGTTGATGAATGAACTCAGAAGAGAACACATACTCTGAAGCCATGGAAGCACCTATCCAAAAACAATTCATGTTATGAAAAGACTTAATAAGTCATAAATAATATTTTTATTAGATTAATTAGTGTAGAATATTCTTTTAAAAAAAGTAAAAAGTTATCATTAATAATTGTCTCAATTTGCTTCAAGGGTGTTGATGGAGAACAAGCGTGAAAATTATGAGGACAAAGAAAGCGGTGAAGAGCTCTTCTTATTTTTGGTAACCAAACAAGAATCTTAAACAAACTGCTATAATTAATTTAGAATCTAAATTACCATATAATATTCTTTTTGTTATTTTTATTTAAATATTAATAATATGTGAATATGTTAGTGTGACATTGTAATATTATGTCACATTATGTATCATGTTATATCCATTGGTGGACATTAAATTTGTGCCTCTTTACTCTCATCAATTGTAGAAGAATGTGGTCATTAGTTGTAGTAACTTCTATAACCACCAACTTTTCATTTCACCCATCATTCTATCTTTATTCTTGTAACCTATGTAACCTATAGACCATTCACTTATCCAATTTACTATCCCATTATCTTCCTATTCATTGCAAGAAAGAATTTCTCACCTATAAATAGAGTGGTCTTTTTTGTGTTGAGTTCGACAAGAGATATACAAGAAAATATAGAGGGGAAAAGATGAGTAGTATTGTATTGTGTTTATATTGAGATTAGTGTAGTGAAAGAGAGAGTTGAGACAAAAGAAAAATGTTCTAAGTTTTTAACTATATTCACTATATAAAAGAGAGTAATTATATATTGAAGGAAGGTGTTCTTTTGTGGAGTTTTGAACTCTTCAACTAATCCAGAGTTGCTTGAGTTGTACGACGTTGTTGGGCTATTGTATCCTGAAGGGGACAAGTCAAGAGTGATACTACTGGATCGATGTAGATTATGCCGCAATGGGCTTGAATATCCTTAAAGAGAGCGAGATATCAGCGGCTCAGCCTAAAGATTTGCTTATTCATTTTTATTATTTATTTTCAACTGTAATTTATCGTATTTGTGGTAAATTACACCAACAATTTTAAGGAGATTCATTTTTGTTACAGTTTAAAAAAATGTGTATATCAAGATAGGAGATTTCAACATCATTCCACTCAAATTTCTCTCTCTTTAAGAGATGGAAGAGAAGAGATGTATGATGTACCGTGAATTTACGGTACTTTTGATGCATTAAACTTAGAGTTTTGCATGTTTCTTAAGTAATTTTTTATTAGATGTGATAGTATTTTTTGTCAAATTTACAGGAAATAGGCCTTTGGAGCAGTTGAGGAGAAAAATGTTGCAGCAGTAAGATTTTGGTGATATACGAGATGATCTACGGGCCGTCAGTGCATTGACGAGTCGTAAGTTGAAGACGTGGGTTCAGGTGCCTGAAGATTTGGCTAAGTATGGAACAACGAACCAAGATGACGAGTCGTAGTTCCTCCTACGAACCGTAGATGACCAACCGTAGAGAACTTCAGAGAGGGTCACATGCAGGACTTGGTTGACGAAAGAGCAGGACATACCGTACAAAGATCTACGAGCCGTAGATCATGCCCGTAGAAAGGAACCCACAGGATTTTTACCATCTGCTGGATGACGGTGGGAACCTACGAGCCATAGGTCAGTCTACGAGCCGTAGGTCTCCAACCGTAGATGACTCTCCCCAGGCCGAATTTCCTTAGATTTCCTTTTCCTAGTTTAATTAGGATTTATTTTCTATAAATACCTTATGTAAATTTCATTTTTGGGTTGTTAAACAATTTTCGAATATTTATCTTTGACTTTGGGAATTATTTTGCAACTTTTGTGGAAATCAATTTTTGAAGTTTGGGATTATAAAGTTTGCTTTTGATTTTCAATTCAATATTGTGGAATTCATCTATCATCACTGTAAGTTCATGAATCATTCTTCAAACCCTAATTTGAATCGTGAACCCCCAAGCATGAGTATCTAAACCCACAACTAGGGTTGTGGGAACCATGAGTAATTAACGAAAGTAAAACTAATAATGTTGTAATTCTTGAAAGTGTTTATGCATGTATTTGTTAATCTATTCGTTTAGAATGCATTTTAATGGTGGCCAACGTTAGAACTCGCCTCATTCCTACTTGTCGGACCAAGGAGGTAACGAATGAAAAAAGAAATTACACAACGGAGATTTAGCGTTGATTTAGTCTGCTATCTAATAGCCCAAACTAATAAGCTGCGGGTTAATCTGGGTCAAAGGTAAGGGTCGGCACACGTAGACGGACCAAGTTGTGTGGTGAAATTCCCTATTTGGAGGGCCAATCACTTAGGGATACCTAACTTATCGACTATGCATGTTAAACACTAGGAAAAGTTACCATTGTTAGGATTACTGAGTTAAGAGTTCGTGGGGTACACATATGCCCTAGTTTCATTCTCATATCGATATCACAAATTGCAGAATTCCTGCTATTTGTTTACTTGTTCTGTTACACATCAAGCAATCATAACTTTAGTTTATTTTATTTCCCCCCTTCTTTTAGAGATACTTTGACTAAACGTACAACTAATAGTAAATTAGACTAAGTTTAAACCATATTTCTCGTGGGATCGACCCTAACCTTTGTTAGGTTCTTTATTTGACAACGATCGCTTATACTTCTTTAGGGAGGTATACTTTGGGTGTATCAAATTTTGGCACCGTTGTCGGGGAATAAGGCTTTTAGATTATACTAATTTTGTTATTGCACTTTAGTCAATTATTTCACAATTTACGTTTTATTGTTATTTTTTATTTATACAGACCGTAGTTCCAGTGTATGCCAAATACACGAAGTCAAGGCATTCCCCTGACTCCTTACAACCCTGAACTAAGAAAACTCTGCGAAGAATGGCTGGAACAGGTCAACAAATTAGGCAAGAGGATGATCTAAACGGTGAGGTCTGGCAAGAGGTACCAGGAGCCCAACCTCCGGGAGCTATATAGAAGTTCCTAGAAACCTTCAAGAGGTTCGAGTGCAGAACCAGCCTGCACCTAATATCCACCGCAACTTTGAAGTTGATCATAATGTAATAGGATCAACTGGCGCTATAGTTGTTCCTCCACTACCAGCCATATACACATTTGTGATTACGAGCAGCCTTATGCAAATGTTGACCGCTAGAGGACTATTTGTTGGATTACCATCGGAAGATCCTTATGCCCATATGACCAAGGTTACCAACGTATGTAAGAGTAGCGTGAGGAAGCCAGATTTAGATATGGATGTGATTGGTCTACGTGTATTCCCATTGTCTCTGACTGGAGACACTACTGTATAGTTGAACGAGCTCCCATACAACTCTATATACACATGGAATGAGCTGCATCGAGTTTTCATCAAAAAATATTTTCCAGTATCGAGGAAGTTGAATCTTAAGGATAAACTCAATAACTTCGTGGCTCTGCATGGAGAGTCAGTCAGTAACTCTTGGGATAGATTCACAAGTTGCATGAGAGCTGTGCCAAACCACCGCATTGATGATGAGTCACTCAAAAAATACTTCTACCGAGGACTGGATGATAATGGTAAGGCTGTGCTAGATACTATTGTAGGTGGATCTTACGGAGCGAGTACCTTTCAAGAGATTGCTAAAAAACTTGAAAGGATATCGAAGAATAACAAGGCCTGGAGCACTAGAGCATCATCTACTTCGAAGAGAACCTCTCAGTACAAGCTGCACCAAATCCATCTAACGATGATCTTTGTGAAGAATTGGCGCAACTAAGAAAGGAGATGAGCTTGGTACTAAAACATGTAAGTGGTAATGCGGAGAATGTTAATGCAGTCCAATATCACCAGAATGCACCAACAAACGATTGGTACACATATGAGGAGGACGCAAATCTTGTGAACGAGCAAACAGGGGGTTTTCGGACCAACGCTCAAGGATCCAATTAGGAAAATTGGCGCTAAGGTCAAGGAAATCAAGGTCGGAACTATAGTAATTATAATCGGGAAGGACAATATAATTGCGAAGGGAACTACAACCGCGATAGCAATTACAACCAAAATGGTTACAATAATAGAAATGATAGAAGTGGTGTGTACATACCACCAGGGAATCGAGATGGCGGATCAAGCCTAAATCGCATCGAAGATATGATAAGCAAGATGATGAAATGATTTGATTCCACAGATGATAATGTGAAGGAGATGTGGAATGACCTCTCACGCATTGGGCAAAAGGTGGAGTCACATGCAGTGGCGATTCGACAAATAGAGCAGCAGTTGAACCAACTATCTACAAATACAAATCCGCGCCACCAAGGAACACTTCCCAGCAACACCGTGCAACACCCGAAGAATGATGGACAATGTATGGTTGTGACTACTAGAGGTGGGAAACAGACCATTGATCCTCCCATGCCAACAGAAGTGGAAAGTGCGAAAGCATCTGATGAAGAGGAAAATGAGGTAGCGGAACTGCCCAAGGATCAAAACGAGATGGAGGCAAAAATCACGCAAAAGGTCATCCCTATGCCAAGATCTCCACCTCTCTTTCCACAAAGATTAGTCAAAAAGATGGAAGAAGGGAAGTATAGAAAATTCATATCTATGCTAAAACAATTATCTATTAATGTTCCTTTGATTGAAGCTTTAGAACAGATTCCCATATATGCGAAGTTCATGAAAGATCTGGTGACCAAGAAGAGAGCTGCGAGCTTTGAGGGTGATGATAAGCTACAACATTGTAGCGCCATTACTACAAGGTCATTGGTGCAAAAGAAGGAAGACATTGGAGCATTTACTATCCCATGTACAATTGGTTTGATGCACTTTGCAAAGGCACTATGTGACTTGGGTGCGAGTATAAATTCTATGTCGTTTTTCATGTTCAACAAATTGGGCTTGAGAGCCCCTAAACCAACTACAATGAGCTACTAACTACAATGAGGCTACTGATGGCTGACCGGACTGTGAAGAAACCAATAGGGGTGCTCCAAGATGTCTTGGTGAAAGTGGAGGCATTCATATTTCCAGTGGACTTTGTGATTCTGGACTACGAAGTGGATTTTGAAGTGCCTATAATTCTGGGCAGACAATTTCTTGCGACGGGGCGTGCTCTAGTAGATTTAGAAAAAGGGCAGATGAAGTTTCGATTAAACAATGAAGAGGTGACCTTTAACATCTGTAAATCAATGAAGCATCACAGTGATATCAAAGCAATATTGGTGGTGAACTATGCGGATGAGACTAAACCAGAGGTGCCCATTGAGGAGAGGCTAGGAGTTAAGGCGCTCGCAGCTGTGATCATGAATTTCGATGGCGATGGGATCATAGAATATGATGAACTGGTTGCTGCTTTAGATGAGGGTACTTATCTTCATCATCCACCATGAAAGCTGAACTTGGACTTGAAGAATCGAGACACTCCGCCCGCAAAACCATCCATTGACGAACCCCCAAAATTGGAATTAAAAGCTCTTCCAGCTCACTTGAGGTATGTATTCTTAGGCCAGAACAACACGTTACCTGTGATTATTGTTGTTGATTTGAATGCAGGGCAAGTGGAAGCTTTGGTTTCGGTGCTGAAGCGATACAAAAAGGCAATCGGATGGACGATTATAGATATTATTGGTATCCCACCGGGGATTTTCTCGCACAAAATTCAACTCATGCCGGATTGCATATCAAGTGTTGAGCACCAAAGAAGGCTAAATCCACCTATGCAAGAAGTGGTGAAGAAGGAAATCATCAAGTGGTTAGATGCTCGAGTGGTATACCCGATAGCTTATAGTAAATGGGTGTGCCTAGTCCAATGCATGCCAAAGAAGGGAGGAATCACTGTGGTTCCAAATGCAAAGAATGAGCTCGTTCCTATGAGGCCCGTTACGGGTTGGAAAGTTTGCATGGACTATCGCAAGCTTAATGCCTGGACCAAAAAATACCACTTTTCGATGCCATTCATGGACAAAATACTAGATTGTCTTGCTGGTAAGGGGTGGTACTACTTCTTGGATGGATATTCGGGCTACAATTAGATCTCCATCGCCCCAAAAGGTGAAGAAAAGACTACTTTCAATTGTCCCTATGGCACATTCGCTTTCAAAAGGATGCCATTCGGAATATGCAATGCACCGGCAACATTTCAGCGTTGCATGATGTCTATCTTTTCAGACATGGTGGAAGAAACTATCGAGGTATTTATGGATGATTTTTCTGTGGTTGGTAACTCTTTCGATGATTGTTTATTGCATTTAGGTGAAGTGTTACGTCGATGTGAAGAATGCAACCTTGTGCTAAATTGGGAAAAATGTCACTTCATGGTGAAAGAAGGCATTGTACTGGGCCATAGAATCTCACAAAAATGCATCGAAGTTGATAGAGCTAAAGTCGAGGTGATAAAAAAATTGCCCCCACCAATCTCTATGAAGGGTATTAGAAGTTTTCTAGGTCATGCAGGTTTCTATCATAGATTTATAAAAAAATTCTCAAAAATTGCACACCCTTTGTGCAAACTGCTTGAAAAGGAGACGAAGTTCAAATTTGAAAGCATTTGAGGAACTGAAAGAGAAGTTATCTTCTGCACCTATCATTATTTCACCGAATTTGGGGAAATCGTTCGAAGTTATGTGAGATGCAACTGGCACAACACTTGGCATAGTTTTGGGAAAAAGGCGCGAGAAGATACTTCATCCTATATATTATGCAAGCAAAGCACTGAACGCCGGTCAAAAGAACTACACGGTCACTGAACAAAAATTGCTTGCAGTAGCCTTCGCATTTGAAAAGTTTCGATCCTATCTACTGAGTACCAAAGTAATTGTGCATACTGACCATTCTGCGTTGCGGTATCTTATGGCAAAGAAGGATGCAAAACCGAGGTTGATTCGTTGGGTATTATTACTGCAAGAGTTCGACTTCGAAGTACAAGATAGAAAGGGGACAGAAAACAAAGTGGCTGATCATTTGTCCAGATTAGAGGATGAAGCTATGAAGAAGTTAGCTGATGGACTCGAGATTAATGATACTTTTCCAGAAGAATAGGTATTGGCTGCTTCGCTTGATCTTATTCCTTGGTTTGCAGATTTTGCCAACTATTTGGCAAGCGATGTGGTGCCTTCGGACTTGTCGTTCCACCAAAGAAGAAAGTTCATGTCCGATGTGAAGAAGTTCTTCTGGGAAGAGCCTTACTTGTTTCGTATCTGTGCTGATGGGATTATTCATCACTGTGTGCCTGAGGTAGAGATGATGAGTATATTGGAAGCTTGCCATTCGTCTCCTGTTGGTGGTCATCATAGTGGCATCTGGACTGCTCACAAGATCCTATAATGTGGGTATTACTGGCCTACAATTCACCAAGATGCCCATGATTTCGCCAAGGCATGTGATCGATGCCAAAGAGAAGGAGGTATTTGAAGAAAACAAGAACTCCCAATGAACCCAATACTAGTGATTGAACTCTTTGATATGTGGGACCTTGATTTTATAGGTCCGTTTGTGAGTTCGAATGGGATGAAGTACATACTTGTAGCGGTTGACTATGTGTCCAAATGGGTGGAAGCTGTTGCACTTTCCAACAATGAAGGAAAAAGCGTCACCGCATTCTTGAAAAAGAATATCCTCTCCAGGTTTGGTACACCAAGGGCGATAATTAGCGATGAAGGTTCCCACTTTTGTAATAAATTGTTCAAGGTGTTGCTTGAGAAGTACGGTGTTCATCACAGCGTAGCAACTCCTTATCATCCACAGTCTAGTGGGCAAGTTGAAGTGTCCAATAGAGAAATCAAGCAAATCTTGGCAAAGACTGTGAATGCAAACCAAACTGATTGGTCAAGGAAGCTCGATGATGCTCTATGGGCTTATCGCACGGCATTCAAAACTCCCATAGGTATGTCCCCTTACCAACTTGTATTTGGGAAATCATGTCACTTACCTATAGAGCTAGAGCATAAGGCGATGAGGCCACTCAAGAAGCTGAATCTTGATTGGAGTGCTTCATTAAGTCAAAGGTTGATGGAATTGAATGAGATGGATGAGTTTCGCCTAAAAGCATATGAAAGTTCAGCCTTGTACAAGGAAAAGATGAAGAAGTACCATGATTAAAAGATTGAAAAGTGACATTTTGGTCCGGGCGATATGGTACTCCTATTCAACTCAAGGCTGCGCTTCTTTCCTGGCAACCTCAAGTAAAAATGGATGGGACCATTTAGAGTCGTCCAAATATTTTCCCATGGAGCAGTTGAACTCGAGAACAGGGAAGGAACCAAATTCAAAGCCAATGGCCAGAGGATCAAATTCTGTGTAGGCCACTTGGAGGAGGTCAACGAGTTAATTGAGCAATGGAGTCTTGACGAAGTCTGAGTAGTCAAGAAAACTGCGTCGTGCTGCGATGTTAAATCAAGCGCTACTTGGGAGGCAACCCAAGCTGTAATATCTAGCCAACTTAGGAATTTTTAGTGATTTTTATGAAGTTTAGTATTTTCTTTTAGTTTTTAATGTTTTCTTGAGTCTTAGTATTGGCTAGATTAGGGTAGTATAGGGTCCGTGTCCAAAAAGAGTCAATAAACACTAAAAGAAAGTCCTAATGTTTGTAACGTGTGTAGGAAAGTAAGAAAAATCTTTGAAGAATTTGAGAAAAATCTTTGAAGAATTTGTAGAGAGTCTATGGGTCCCATCTACGGATCGTTAATAAAACGACGAACCGTAAATGACATCCGTAGACGTTGATGTCCAAAAGCAGCTGCAACTTTAAGTCTACAATTGCACAGTACGAACCATAAGTAAATCAACGGACTGTAGTCTATAACCGTAGACCCCAGGTATGTTTTGAAATTTCATTAAGTGTTGAGAGTACTAATGGATTAAACTGACGGCCCATACAACCATCTACGACCCGTCGACAGAAAATCGTAGACGGCAGCCAGTCATTAACTCTGACCCGACCCGCGTTTTATTTTAAATAAATCCCTTGCATTTCAAACATTCCCCATTTCCCCCTTTCACCCCAACCGTTAGAAACATTCCCCCCTCCCCAAATTCAGTTAATTTCATCCCTCTCCACTCCCCAAAGCACCCTGTCGAATCCCCCCTCCCTCTATATATATTCTTCCTCGTTCCTTGCTTCCCCAAAACCCCCACTCTCTGTTTTTACCTTCCCCTAAATTATCCCTTTCATCTACATCATCACTTCGTGGGTCTGGAGTCTTCTTAGTATGTGGTTATAGTCTCTAGTATTTTTCCCCAACTACAAACTCTACTACAGATATTAAGTTTTCGTTGGTAATTTAATTTAAAGTTGATATTGACATTTGTACTTGCTTAGGGTGGTATCTATAGGAGCATACTGATTATGCTTGGTTTCTAACTCCCTATGTGATGCTTCTGTTTTGGGTGTTGTGTTATTTGGTGTGAGTTTCGTACGAATTGTTACCAAATGTGTTCCGGACTTAGGGTTGCTCTAATTTGTGATCATGAATGTAATTGCTTGTTAAAAATTGAAACCTTAGGAATGGAGGTTAACACACATATATGGTGAGATACATGATCTAGTTGTAATTTAGATGTTTAGTTGCGCTTTGGATCTTGTTTATTGTAACTGACACTGTCCTAGTCGACGACCATGACCTAAGGGTCGTAGGGAAACCTACGGACCGTAGGTCACCTCCCGTCAATCTGTATTACCCTACTGTAGCCTAAGTCCTTTTTGACGGTTTGATCTACGGGCCGTAGATCAATTGACGAACCGTCACTTAAACTTCAGAAACTTAAAATTAGGCTTCCTCATCTACGGTTGGGTCTATGGTCTGTCAACCTCTATACGGCCCGTAAACCCTTCCTGTAGGTACCAAAAACAGTCTCAGTGGTTGACTTTGTGTTCTTTCTTTTATTTTTTATTTTATTTTCTTGCTTTGTTTTTGCATTGTTTCTATACTAACAGGGCCTCACAAGTACCATGCCACCAAAGATCACTCAGCAGTAGAAACGGAAGGGCCCTTCGGCAGCTCCTCCGGCCCGGCGCAGACTTATTATTGAGGAGGCCTCCGAAGATGAGCAGAGTGGGTCTGAATATGACCCACCTATGGGGGATAGCTCTCCCAAGTCACTCCGAATGACTCGACAATAGGCCAGACATTTGGCTATAGTTCCGGCAACAGAGGGATCAACCTTCGGTGATGACACTGCCACTTCCAGTCTAAAGAGGAAGTGTAGAGTTCGAGTAAGGGTAGGGACGATACTCCACATAGAGCTTCCCATAGCCCCCAGCATGCAGCCTTGTCCGAGTGGGGTTCTGACTCAGAGTTGGGGTCTGATTCCGGCACTGCTTCTGGTTCTGATTCGGGTGACGCTGATCTCGGAGAAGAACACCCCATTAGGGTTGCAGGTGAGCCTCACTTATGGTGTGTCGAGGGCATGTTTTGAATTTACAATGAGCCTATCCGCCTGAATGCCCAGCAAAAACACACTTAGCAGATTGAGGAGGAGCGGCGCGTACTTACCGGCAGCCTCCACACCGTTCCTCAGATACATAAATTATTTAAAAGACATCGCTGTGAGTGGATGGCTGAGAAGTTGAATCAGTACAGCCCCATCATGGTGCGTGAGTTGTACACATCTTATGCAGCCACGGTGCTACATAATCTGCCCCGGAGGGCAAAGCCATTGGAGCAGCCTCTACTTTTTGTTGCTCGTGTCCGGGATATTCCTGTCAACATATTGGAGGCCACCCTCCACCTTTTTATTTATGGCCCCTTGCATGCTCAGCCAATTAACACGGCTGAGTTTGATTACAAAATGCAGCTAGTCCGCAGCCAAGCAGCTATGAGTAATATGGAGCAGCGAGAGTCACTGCTTAAGTGGGTGGCAGGTTATATCGCGGACCAGGGGGTCCATACTGAGTGAGTCCGAGACATGACCCTTCCTATCAAGAAGGCCACATTGAATTTTGCCGCCAAGTTTTGGTGGTCCATCGTTCGTACTAGGTTTTCTCCTACGATGGTGGACAACCAATTGACATGGGACCAAGCAGTTATGGTGGCGTGCTTAATGAATGGGCATGGGATTGATTTCACCAAAGTAATTATTTCAGAGATTCAGGAGAGGGCTTTCCGAAAGATGACGATGTTGCCCTTTCCTTGTCTTATTTTCAAGTTGTGTCGGGAGGCGATTGTACCCGTCTATTTTGGTGATTCCTCTATTGAGGTTTCTAAGACCATGGGTATTGGTCTTATCCGTGATGAAACCAACCCTATCGCACCGCGAAGGCGTATTCAAGTTGAGCTACCGCCTATGGGTGAGACATTGGCCCCCGAGCAGGCTGATGCTGACACTGTTTCGGCTCCTACTACGGAGCCTCAGGGGTCTATTCCTGCATCCACAACTTCAAGTTACACCACAGGTACACCCCATGCCCCCACTACTACAGGGGCGGCTGTACTTCCTATTGCCAGAGTCAGTATGTTAGAGGCTCAAATGGCAGCTTTGTTGCAGCATATACGGCCTTGGATGCAGAAATCTGTGAAAGAATCTGAGGCACAGCTAGAGTGGATGGTGGATGCGAAGATACAGGCGGTACACTGGCGTATCGACGCCTTTGAGAAACGGACGATGGAGAGGTCCCAGTCTAGGCCTACTATTGATGTTTCCTCTTTTCAGACGGAGTTAGCTAGTCTTTGTGCTGATCTTACTGCATTGTCTGCCGTCAATGCTACTGCTTCGGCACCCACCCCGGAAGTTGATGCTGATGACATAGTGTGCACTGCACTATTTCGTGCTGAGCAGCCGGCTACTGAGTCCTCCCGTAGAGCAGGGAAGCGTGTTCGTACTGGTGTGGACATTGACAAAGACCCGGAGGAGGCTAGGAGAGCTCGAAAGAGAGAGAGAGACGGGTGCAAGAGGCTACCCGGCAGCAGTCCAAATTGGATGAGCAGATGAGACAGGAGCGCTTGTGGGAGTTGGAAGCAGGAGCTTCTGGTTCAGGGCATACTACTGATGGTGCGCTCCACACCGCTACCGAGGGCACTACTGAAGGTGCCCTGCATGATGATCCAGTGGGTTCCGGGCTACCGGACCCACCACTTTCTTGATTGTTCTCCGGCGCTTAGGCGCCATAGGTTTGTCTCACTTGATGTTTTTAATTTTTCTATGCATTGAGGGCATTGCATGACCTTGTTATGTGGGGGTGGGATGAACGGATTGTGAGTTAAGGTGAAGCTTGAGTAACTTAAACATACAATCCGTCCTTGGGGTTTTCTTGCCTGTGTTCTTTTTCTCTACGGAACTGTTTAATTTCTATTGAATCGGCATGTTTAGGATTGTAACTATGTACAAGTAATCTGGAAATAAAGCATGATGGCATTAGTGCATGGAATTGATATCCCTGCAATTTTAAAAATTGATTTGTGCTATGACTGTGGATTTAATAAGTTGAATGTGTAGGATCTTTGTATGACATGATTCGTATCGATGTGGCACTATTACTTAAGCTATAGCATTAACCGGATTCATTGATGATTCGATAATTACAACAAGGTGCCATGTGAGTGTGAGGCTATTTGAATATTCGTATGGTATGTGCCAATCTAGAACTTGCCTCATTGGTCTTTCTAAGGTAATTTGAATTGAACACTAGAAGATGATCATAGGCCATTGTTGTTACTAAGTCCACTTAAGCCTAAAATGAACTAACCAAAAATATGTAAAATCTTTCCCTTCGATCCAAATGTTTGAGCCTAACGAATACCATTCTTTCTATACACCCAATTCACCTTCCCTGAAAGTATTGTTAAGATTTGTTTTGGCCCTGGTCCCTCTGTGGACATCGTGCACCTCAACGTAGGCCAAAAGCCTAAGTTGAGGGTGGCTACTGCAAATTTACCTAAATTCTGGCCCTGGTCCTTCCTAAAGACATTATGTACCTTAGCTCATACTAAATGTTTAAGTTGAGGGTGGATATTATGAAGAAAATCAATAAACCAAAGGTATGAATAGAGTTGTGTGTAGAACAAAGGAAGCAGACAGATTAAGAATGATGAAAATAGTGTGAATACACAAAAAGAAGTGAAAAGAATCAAAAGATGTAACCAAAAAGAGAAATCAAGTAAAGAAGTCACACTCGAGTTGATATAAATCCTAGGGAAAAGAGTATGAAGCATGAAGATATGAAAAAATGGTTGAAAAAGAAGGTAACAAGCCAAATGAGATGTCAAGGAGGGGTGGGAAAAGTCACTTAGTGTCCAAATATATCACACCTGACCCCGAGCCTACATTACAAGCTAATAAAGTCCTATAGTGATTCTAGCCATAAGGTTTGAAAAGCCAAAGTAGAGAAAATAAGGACAAGCCTATGGTATTGTGCACAAACTGTATTGAATTCGTTCTGAGTGTGAGTGAATACTGAGTCCCTAATTAAAAAGTAAAATTGTGTGAAAAGGGATTTCTTTGTGGTAAGGGCACAAGTTGTGTTATTGAAGAGTTGGTATCTTGGTAAATTGTTGTATGTGTATGTATATGTGTCTATCGGTATGTTGATGTCATGTATTGATCCGCCCGAGTTAGCTTGTTTGGTTTATAACAGAATTGCATTATGTTGATAATGAATAAGGAGGAGGGTGATTGAGAAAAATGATGTGTGATTGTTTGAAGTCTGGGTTCCTTATACACATGTATTGTTTAGATTGTTGTGTCGCTTGAGGGCAAGCAAAGATTTTAAGTTGAGGATGTTGATGTACTATGAATTTACGATACTTTTGATGCATTAAACTTAGAGTTTTGCATGTTTCTTAAGTAATTTGTTATTAGATGTGATAGTATTTTTTGTCAAATTTACAGGAAATAGGCCTTCAGAGCAGTTGGGGAGAAAAATGTTGCAGCAGTAGGATTTTGGTGATATACAAGATGATCTATGGGCCGTTAGTGCATTGATGAGTCATAAGTTGAAGACGTGGGTTCAGGTTCCTGAAGATTTGGCTAAGTATGGAATGATGGACCAGGATGACGAGCCGTAATTCCTCCTACGAACCGTAGATGACCAACCGTAGAGAACTTCAGAGAGGGTCACCTGCAGAACTTGGTTGACGGAAGAGCAGGATGGGCCGTACAAAGATCTACGAGCCTCAGATCATACCCGTAGAAAGGAACACACAGGATTTTTACCAACTACTGGATGACGGTGGGAACCTACGAGCCGTAGGTCTGTCTACGAGCCCTAGGTCTCCAATCGTAGATGACTTTTCCCAGGTTGAATTTCCTTAGATTTCCTTTTCCTAGTTTAATTAGGATTTATTTTCTATAAATACCTTATGTAAATTTCATTTTTGGGTTGTTAAACAATTTTAGAATATTTAGCTTTGACTTTGGGAATTATTTTGCAACGTTTGTGGAAATCAATTTTTGATGTTTGGGATTATAAAGTTTTCTTTTGATTTTCAATTCAGTATTGTGGAATTCATGTATCATCACTGTAAGTTCATGAATCATTCTTCAAACCCTAATTTGAATCGTGAACCCCCAAGCATGAGTAGCTAAATCCACAACTAGGGTTGTGGGAACCATGAGTAATTAATGAAAGTAAAACTAATAATGTTGTAATTCTTGAAAGTGCTTATGCATGTATTTGTTAATCTCTTCGTTTAGAATGCTTTTTAACGGTGGCCAACGTTAGAACTCGCCTCATTCCTACTTGCCGGACCAAGGAGGTAACGAATGAGAAAGAGATTATACAAAGAAGATTTAGTGTTGATTTAGTCCGCTATCTAATAGCCCAAACTAATAAGATGCGGGTTAATATGGGTCAAAGGTAAGGGTTAGTAAGTCGACACACATAGATGGACCAAGTTGCGTGGTGAAATTCCTTATTTGGAGGACCAATCACTTAGGGATACCTAACTTATCGACTATGCATGTTAAACACTAGGAAGAGTTACCATTGTTAGGATTACTGAGTTAAGAGCTTGTGGGGTACACATATGCCCTAGTTTCATTCTCATATCGATATCACAAATTGCAGAATTCCTGCTATTTGTTTACATGTTCTATTACACATCAAGCAATCATAACTTTAGTTTATTTTATTTCCCCCCTTCTTTCAAAGATAGTTTGACTAAACGTACAAGTAACAGTAAATTAGACTAAGTCTAAACCATATTCCTCGTGGGATCGACCCTAACATTTGTTAGGGTCTTTATTTGACAACGACCGCTTATACTTCTTTAGGGAGGTGTAATTTGGGCGTATCAATGTACGGGTAAAATATTTTTTTACTTGCTCAATTCAAACGGAGAGAAGGTAAAGGAAAAAAAATTACCTAAATTTTTTCATGAATAAAGTGATACTACTTTACTTTTCATGAAAAAATATATTTAAATTCTTAAAATAGTGGGGTTCATGAAATACGAAAAAAACACTGCGAAATTGTGATTTTTTCATCTTTGAGAAATGTTCTTAAAAAAAGAGTATTACAAATGCATATATTTATCTTGAAATAAATCAAATGTATTGATTGCTTATGGTTTGATGATTTTGGCTCTAACATGAGTGTTATCAAAGAAACAATGATAAACATGTTGAGTAGCCATTTTGATGTAAAATATATGGTGATATAATTTTCGTTCTTAGAATGAAAAATACCATAAAATATGTGATGAAATTTTCCTAGCCAAGTCACATAATGTTGAAAAAAATCATAAAATACAATTTTATTAGTTGTGTGAGTCTTGAAACTTCTTTTGATTCAATTGTGTGAAAATGGTGTGACAAACAAAAAAGGAGTTTGTTAGCCCAATAAAAAATATGAGATATGTGACCAACAACTTGATTTGATATTGTGTTTGCAATAAAAGTACTTTGCAGTTACAAGTAAACCCGATGAGAAAACTTGGTACTATTTGTTGGAAATGAGAAAAGCAAATTGTATTGCTTGCTAACTCTACTATGGAGGTAGAAGTAAAAAATTTAAGCTTCAACCAGTGAAAAAGTGAATTGATTTTTTGCTATATCAAAACACTTTATTTTGAGAAATAATTTTTTCTAATTTTGATTAATTGTGATAGCACCAATATAATGGTAGAGTACAAAATCGTTATTAAAATGGTAAATTCAGACTCGTAAGGAGCAAACACAATTTTGTGATATCATATTAATCATTGGTATACCATCAATATTAATTGTGCTAAATCTTGCAGATTCATAAACTAAGGTCTTAGCAAGATAAATGGTCTGAAGCGCATCGAGGGGGATAAAATTGAAGCTCATAAATTTCTGAGTCATATATGAGCAAACCCAACCTGGGACTAGAAATCATGTAACCAGGTTCAACGGGAAAAACGAACCATATGATGACTTATTGTGAAATGCACTATATATTTATTTTATTCAGTCCCTATGATGTGAGTGCATTTTATCCTGTAATGATTTGTGGAGGTTGAGTGTATGAACTCTTAATGAAAGTCTGTATCTCGTATGAGTAGGGCGCCAAATTATAGGAGCATCCTTGATAGATTTCACCTATGTGAGTGTGAAAGTAGGCCGCTTTCTATGAGAATGGACTTGTTGTCAAAAACTCTCATAAAAATCGGGATAGCATAAGATTGTAATGTGCTGGCTATTAAAGCTTATGTCAATATCTTGATTATTGTGTATAAGCAATGATACTTTATTTTCCTTAAGCAGTATAGTTCAAGTCTGAGACCACTACTGACTCTGAAGTAAATGTTACTGTTTTACTAAGTGAAGGTTCAATGCAGAGCACACCTTCACTATGCATAATAGTATACCTTTAACTAAATTGTGAAGTACTCTCTTATCTTAATATTAAAATGAGTGGGGGATTGTTAGTAAGACATTTTTAATATTAATAAAAAATGTATCATATGTCACATTATGTATCATGTTATGTCAATGGGTAGACATTGTATTTGTGCCTCTTTACTCTCATTAATTGTGGAAGAATGTAGTCATTAGTTGTAGTAACTTTTGTAACCACCAACTCTTCATTTAATCCATTATTCTATCTTTATTCTTGTAACTTATGTAACCTATAGGCGATTCACTTATCCAATTTACTACCCATTATCTTCCTATTCATTGCAAGAAGAATTCCTCACCTATAAATAGTGTGGTCTTTCTTTGTGTTGAATACAACAAGAGATGTACAAGAAAATATAGAGTGAAAAAGATGAGTAGTATCGTATTGTATTTATATTGAGATTAGTGTAGTGAAAGAGAGAGTTGAGACAAAAAAAATGCTCTAAGTCTTCAACTATATTCACTATATAAAAGAGAGTGATTATGTGTTGAATGAATGTGTTGTTTTGTGGAGCTTTGAACTCTTCAACAAATCCGGAGTTGCTTGAGTTGTACGACGTTATTGGGCTATTGTATCCTGGAGGGGACAAGTGAAGAGTGATACTGCTGGATCGGTGTAGATTATGCTACAGTGGGCTTGAATCTCCTTATATTGAGCTAGATATCCACACCTCAGCCTAAAGATTTGTTTATTTATTTTCAACAGTAATTTATTATATTTGTGATATAGATAGTAGTTAATCTCTAGACTAAAATAGAGTAATATTTTTTTAAAAAAATGAAAGTTGCCCAAAAGTGGGCCTTTTATTAACAAAAGAAACAGATTGCAAAATACAAAAATCCAGGCCCAAAAGTGACCTGGACCCGAAAAGGCAAAAATGGCAATGTTCCAAATCAGAAAAAGGAAAGATATCTAAAAACGACAACAAAAACTCCTCATCTCCACCGGTTGTCTTCTTCAAAAGCGCCGGCGAAATGACAATCTCCACACCCAAAAGCACCTCCGACCTCCAATAACAATCTACAAACACCTTCCATGTTCGGCTTGTAATCATCTGGACATCACAAAATTCTCACAGACATCATGATTCAACATCAATGAAGATTTCTTCAACATGAATGTGACATAGTTGTACTAGAACAATAGGTTTGAGTCTATTTTAAATTACTTTCCATAAATTTCTCCATTCCTTATTATTACAACTTTCAAATTATCCTCTCAATAGATTGAACCCCAAAGGAGTTGATACCACTGTTAAAGAAGATAGTTTTTCGGCTGCCAAATAAGGTATTGAGAATATCCGAATGCTGCCTCACTTGTTGTTGTTGATATATTTAGCTTTATTGATTCAGACCACCTGATATTTATCTCTATAGATTATAGCTAGTATTTCGGACTCTTCGTATTCTTAGGTTTGGCAAATTGTTCTTTTCCAGTTCTATTATTTCTTGTGCTTGTTGTGGGATTTCTTGCATATTATAAAACTGGTGTCTATGTGTACCTGCAAAATCAAAAGCATAGTTAGTGAAAAATATCTGCTAATGTATTTCCCTCTAGATAAGTATGCACCACCTCCACCTCTCTATTCATCAACAAACTCTTTATGTAGCTTATATCCAGAGTTATCAACCAAGGGACCTCCCATATTCCACTTAGAACTTTTTGAGCCATTAATGAACCAGTTTCAATAATCAAAGGTACTATACTGTGTTGTAAACAATAGTCTATACCAATTCTAATTGCCTTAATTTCAACTTCAATAGCAAAAACCTTCTCTATTAACCTTGATTCTACATATATCATCTCCCCTGCTTCATTTCTGATACAAAAGGCCATTGATCCAGACCCAAACCTCACTGAACCATCAGTGTTACATTTGAATTTACCCCTTGGAGGGTGCATCCATCTAATAATTTTGATATGTAGCAGTGGGGTATAACCTTCCAATAAATTCACAATCAATGGCCAATTCTTAGGGATTTCTTCCAACCATGGATATCTATACTTGGTAAACAATTATATATTTCTGTTAATCTCCAACATCATGGTTTGTTTAGACATACTTCTCCCATGTTTAATCACATTCCTCCTTTTCCAAATCTGCCATATTATAATAGCAGGGACTGCTTTAAAAATAGGCTTTAACTTACTAGCACAATCAGCCTTCCACCACTCCTCCAAAATTTGCTTAATCTGCACTAATTGGCATTGTACTCATGCAGCTTCATTAAACCACTTCCAAATATGATTAGAGTTAGGACAATAAATAAATAAATGTACAAAGGATTCCTGTATATTGTTGTTACAGCAACAACATTCTACAGAATCAGTAATGCCTCTTCTTATCATAATTTCCCCAATAGGAATTCTTCTAAACCATATCCTCCATAAAAGGAAGGACACGTTAAAAGGTAGTCCCTTCACCCATATGTTAGATATATTATCTATAGGCTCCTTCCTGTATCTGTATAAATCCCATGTTGTTCCAACCTTGAATTGTCTAGAACTACTAGGCATCCACCAAGGTTTATCTCTATCTTGAGTGAGTACCAGATTTTCCATGAAACTGTAAATGTGTTTGCATACTTCCTCATTAAAATTAGCATGTAACACAGCCTGATCCCATCCATCCTTATTGACCAACTCCATAACAGATTCCACTTGACTATGATCCTGCTGAATATCCATATGAAAATACAGAGCCCCCAACTGTGTCCAATTATCAAACCATACAATAGCATGTTCATCTTTTGGTTCCCACCATATCTCTTGATCGAAGAAATCCCTTGCCAGTAACATATTTTTCCATACTTGTGATCCCCCTTTCCATTCTACTATTTGTGGTCTTTATCTCTTGCAATACTTGTTCCACATATAGTTAGACCAAATAGTATTAGTAGTCCTGAATCTCCACCATAGCTTAGCAAATAAAGCCTTAGGAATATCAAACAGTGATCTAAATCCCAATCCTCTTTCTTCTTTTGGTACACAAATATCATTCTATGCAATCTAGTGGGTAGATCTACCCACTTCTTTGAAATTCCATAAGAATTTAGCAAAAATTCTATGAATATCATATATTACACATTTAGGAGGATTAATGACAGATAGTAGGTATATAGGAATACTATGTAACACACTGTTGATTAAAATAGCTTTACCCCCAAAAGATAATAGTTTTCCTTTCAATAGTTGCAACTTGCTTTGAATCTTTTTTATAAGCTCTGAGAAATGAACCTTTTGTTTCTTATTATGACCAATAGGGCAACCTAAATACATCAAGGGAAAGCTTCCCCTTGAAAAACCAGTGACCTCTTCCACCAAATGTCTAGAGAACAGTGCTGCTTTACTGTACAAATAAAAGGAGCTTTTATCCTTATTGATCAATTGTCCTGACTGCTCTTCATATTTTCTCAAAACCTCCATTATAAGCTGTAAGGATCTTTTATCTGTAGCTGTAAAAATAATTGTATCATCTACATATGCCAAATGATTCAACTGATCACTCCATTTAGGTAATCCATAACTTTTATATTCATAGTTATCAAATAGTTGATTTATCAAATAACAGATTCAAAGCTTTGGATAACACTTCTGCAGACAAAATGAATAGAGCAGGACATAAAGGGTCTCCTTGCTTAACCCCTCTGGTAGAATGAAAAAAACCACGACTCTGGCCATTAATTAGTATTAAGTACCAATTATTAGCAATAAGTCTCCAAATCATGTCAAGCATCTTAGCGTCAAAGCCCATTTTCTCCAATACCCTGATTAAAAACCTCAACTCTACTCTATCATAAGCTTTGGTCATGTAAAGCTTTATGACCACATGATCATACTTACCCCTTAGCCTTATATCAGAGATCACCTCTTGAGCCAGTAGCACATTTTCTGATATATTTCTTCCTTTAATAAAGCCATATTGGTTTTCTGATATCAATCTTTGCAGAAAACCTTCAATTCTATCATGAATAAGCCTAGAGATGACTTTATTCAGAAAATTACTCAGACTAATTGGCCTAAGATCTAAAAAGGATTGAATAATGTCCTTTTTAGGTATTAGTACCAAGTTAGTATGTGTAATAGATTTAGGCAAAGTAGCACCCTGAAAGAAAGCGTGAACCATTCGAATGATATCAGGACCTACAATATCCAAATAATTTTGATAGAAGCTCATAGTAAAACTATCAAGACCACAAGAACTATCAACATTCAATTTAAAAACCACCTTTTTTAATCTCTACATCATCAGGCAAAGCATTAATACAAGCATTATCTTTAGGAGAGATCCGAGGTTGTATCCATTGTAACAAGGAAAACCCTTCATCAGTAACTCCACTAGCAAATTGTTTTTCAAAAAAGCAAACCCCTTATTTTGTAATCTCTGATTTTGATTCAGTCCATGACCCATCTTCTTTCAATATTCTTCTCAGTGCAAGTTTTCTTCTTCTTCCCCTAACCAGGGAATGAAAGAATTTGGTATTCTTGTCTCCTTCTTCAAACCATTGAATACTAGCCTTCTGCCTCCAAAACTCTTCTTCATAGTGAAGATAAAGTTTTAACTTAGCATGTGCTTGCTGCAAGATAGACCTATTATTAAGAGAAGGATCTTCCTAAAATAGGACTTCTTTAATCTTCAGAATCTCTTCCCTAATAGCTATATGTTTAAATATATCCCCAAATCTTTCTCTACTCTATTTGGACAAAGCTTTTTTGGTCCTTTCCTATTTCTGTTTCAGCTGAATGAAGATGTCATCAGAATTTTCAGCCACCCAATTTTGCTGAACAATTTCTTTAAAATCATCCCTTTCAATCCACAATTTCAGAAATTTTAAAGGCTTAGCTATGTGAGTATTGCCCATCCCACAAGAAAGGAGTAATGGAGCATGATCAGAGCCAATTCTAGCAAGATGTTGCACTCCAATATTGCCATACAAGTCAAGTAATGATTGGTTAACAACAATCCTATCTAATCTCTTGAAAATACATTCTTCATCCACCCTACCATTCCACCAGGTGAAAGGATTTCCTGAAAAATTAATATTAGATAATTTACATGAATGAATACAGATGGCAAAATCCTCATTTTCATGTGGATAAATAGGCAATCCACCAATCTTTTGTTCTTCCCCTAGAATCACATTGAAATCACCTCCCACCATCCAAGGAATTGAATAATTATGACTTATAGTTAAAAGCTCATGCCTAAGACTTAATCTTTCAAGGCTTGAACATTTAGCATAGACCATAGTAGCTAGGATCTGATTGCCATCTTCCAAAGTGAGATGTAATGTCAACTGCTGCTCCGAGTTTGAAATAACCCCTACTTGAATATGTTGATTAACAAAAACCCAGATCTTTCCATTTATATTATAATTGACATATTGCATTCCTAATCCTCTTTTGTACCTTTGAATCTGTCTAACATTTTGAAAAGGCTCCATCAAAGCAATCATCACAAACTTGTGATGTCTATGAAGCATTTGCACCCTATGAAAGGCGTGTTGTGTTCTAACAGACCTAGTATTCCATAATAGTGCTTTGTAACTCATTTAGAACTAGATTTCACCACCCTCCTAGTTTGAATTCTTGTAGGCAGTGTAGCATTTATCTCCCCTTTCCCCTTGCCTTTCTTCACTTTTGATGACACTTTAGGTGATAGACTAGCTTTTTTACTGATTTGTTGCATATTTGAGTCATTTTCCTCATCTTCTCTCTCTTCTACATCTGGCCTTTTTTCTGATATTGTAACTTTTATTGGTGAGATTGCGGGATCCTCATGCAGACATTGGTGTGAGACCAACACATGCAACTTTTCCATTGGATCAGACCTACCATTGAGAACAGGGCCTAAAGTTGATTAAGTTTTAATGTTCTATAGCTCCAACACCTTTTGGGAAAGATGATTATTCTCCAATACTACTATCTCATCAGATGTTTTTTCTATTTGTAGAGGTTCCTGATATATAGCATTTGCTAGCTCCTTCATCAAAACCATCTCCTCTTCCTTTCCTTGTGTTTCTGCAAGTATTATAGCCATTGTCTTGTTATTATCATTCTCCCCATCATTATGTGTTGTTGAAATATCATTAATATCACTTTGCTGCTCTAACTCTTCAATACTATCTTCAACATGATTATGATTCTTTCTTTTTTTATAAACAAGACTGTCAGCACCCCCTGCTCAAGTAATCTTGTTGAGGCTCAGTCATTTCACCATGTTGTTCACCATTATCAATTGCTACTTCTCTAGATATTGTTATTGATACCTCCTCAGTATTATGAATACAAGTTTGATACCCTTTCTCCTTACCTTGCTGAATTTTTGTAGATATAGGGGTATCTAATTGTCACGACCTAAAGTACCCCCTAGACGTGACATGTCATACAAGACACTAAAAGGCCCCATACAAGCCACTTAGCATGCATCATACAAGATAATAGTAAGTAAGAAATTCAAAGATAATTTATATCAAAGTAGCGAAAGTCTAAACGTTGTCTCAAGCCATCTAATACATGAATAGAAGGAAAGTGGGATGTAACCCATACAAGTCTTAAAAGTAAAATGACATAAAAGGTAAATGTGGCTATGTCCTCGAACATATAAGGACTCACCAAATCTTCAACTCTTGAATGCAACGACTAGCCACGGGTGGATGGAGATAGACCGGATCCTACACTTATAAGAAAATGTAGGAAAAGTATGTGTTAGTACAAGAATGTGCCAAGTATGATAACTATGCATAAAGGTTACAAAATCATGCAAAAAGGGCTATACAAAATATGCAATGACCAAGTTAAATCATATGATGGCATAATAGAAAACATGAGGTAAAAGCCATGGTCAGTGCAAGTAAATCATCTTAAAACAATATATGCTTAAAAGCCTTTAGAAAGTAACCTTCGTTCATTATGTGGGAAGTTAGACTTAACCGACATAGACCATGTGAGCTATAACATGAAATTCGGTGTCTACCCCACATCAAAAAGAGGCGTCCTTACTTGCCAAGGTAAGGACCATATCTTCTAGCTTAAGTGGATCCACTAGCTAAGGTCTATCAAGCCAACCTATGGTGGCACATAGTTTATGGGACATGGGTAATCGCCACTTGTCCACTCGGTGCTAAGCATAATTCCCACATAGTAGTCATAATTCATAGCTTATCTCATCATTAATAGACATGGGTAATCGCCTCTTGTCTTATTATTAGGAAACATGGGTAATCGCCTCTTGCCCCTTCATTAGAATAGCTCCTTAATTTTGATTCAAAGTTTAGTTAAGAAAACCTTTCAACCCTTATGAATCCTTCATGTGAGAAATGTCCTTTCACAAATCATGTTTTTGAGTAGTATGTGAGAAATCCTTTCACAACCCAATAACAACAACATTTATGCTTCACTCTCAAAGCAAATCTTAAATCATCAAAATATCATAAATTGAACATGCATAACTTCATGAAATTCATCCTTTGATCATTCTTAAAACTTCATCATGGATTTATAGCTTAGAAATCATAATTCAAGCATGGGCTCATAAAATTCCTTCTTAAAATCATTGAATTAACTCAATTCATGCATAAATAACCACAATTCAATCAATTATATCATAATTGGAAAGAACCCATGAGATAGAAGAAAACCTCATAATTCGGAATGTCACCTTCCTTCACCCTTAATTAGTGATAGCCCGATCGAAGGTCAATCTTGGAAAAGTAACTCGCTCCTTGAAGTTGGTCAAACAAATCATTTATCCTTGGGAGAGGATACTTATTCTTAATAATAACCTTATTCAATTGCCGATAATCAATACACATGCGAAGCGAACCATCCTTCTTTCAAACAAATAAAATCGGAGCACCCCATGGAGAGATACTCGGCCGGATGAAGCTCTTATCCAGTAAGTCCTTTAATTGCTTCTTCAATTCCTTAAGTTCTGCCAGAGCCATTCAGTAAGGAGGAATAGAGATAGGTTGTGTATCTGGGAGAAGGTCAATACCAAAGTCTATTTCCCTTTCGAGAGGAATACCGGGTAGATCATCGGGAAACACTTTCCGAAACTCATTTACAATGGGGACCGACTCAAAGATAGAGTTTTTGAAATCCATATCCCTAACCCAAACAAGACGGTATATGCAACCCTTAGAAATCATCTTCCTATCTTTAAGACAAGAAATAAATCGACTCTTAAGCATAGAATTTCCCCCTTTCCACTCTAGGATAGGCTCATTTGGAAACTGGAACTTGACCACTCGGGTTCTACAATCGATGGTAGCATAACATGAATGCAGCCAATCTAGAGACTCTCTTAGCCACGATAGATTCACCAATAGGAGTAGAGACGGAAAAAGGATCTAACTACACATCCGGAAGAACATCAAACCTCATGGCCACATATGGCATCACGAAAGATAAAGTAGCACTGGGGTCAAGCAAAGCATATACATCAAGATGAAAGACTCTTAACATACTGGTAACCACATCGGGAAAACTCTCTTGCTCATGATGAGTTTGGAGTGCATAGAACATGTTTTGCTTTTGACTCCCACTAGAACCGGATAGAGGATAAGGTTGAACCCATCGATGATCATCTCCTCCTTTGATAGCAATGGAGGGGCAATCCCTAATCTTATGATCCATCTTTCCACAACCAAAGCATGCATTGGAACCGGCTAGACATTTACCCTCATGCTTCTTTCCACACTTGGCACAAGTAGGCAATGAAGACCCACCACTATTTCCTCTTTGAGGCTTAGGGTTAGACACCCTTTCCTTGTTGAACTTAGGAGGAGCATTGGAGTAACCTTGATAGGAGAACTTTTGTCGAAACTTAGGACGATCACACCCATCGGATCATGAGCGTGAAAAGTCACCATCGCCGGTCTTTTAGCCCTCTTTGCCTCCCTAGACATTTCCTTAAGTTTCTCCTTTTCTATTTGTTGGGCATGAATCATTAGACGAGAAATGTCCATATCATTGATGAGCATGGCGGTATGACATTCTTTGACCATCATTTCAGACACTCCCGAAATGAAATTACTCATCCTTTCCCTAGGATCGGCAACCATAGTAGGAGCATACCTAGACAATTGTGTGAACTTCAAGGCATACTCCTTCACACTCATGTTTCCTTGACGAAGGTTGATGAACTCAAGCACCCTTGCCTCCCTCATCTCAAGGGGAAAGAACCTATCAAGGAAAGTAACCTTAAACTTCTCCCAATCAAGAGGACCCGCATCAACCGCCCTCACACTCTTCCATTGCTCAAAACACACTTGAGCCACACCCTTGAGTTGATAAGCGGCCATTTTCACCTTTTCCACTGGGGTTACACCCATGATCATCAACACCTTATACACCTCATCAATGAACTCTTGTGGATCTTCCTCAACCCTAGACCCATGAAACTCCAGAGGATTTATCCTAGTGAAATTCCTCACTCTAGATACTGTCGTACACATATTTGGGTTCACGGGTACCACAACCTCCCTATTGGCTTGAACCGTCATGGCTTGGGCCAACACTTGAAAATCAGCCCTAAACTCCACATTAGTCACTTGCTCGGCCAAAGGATCGACCCAAACTTGAGGAGCTTCTTGTTCCACATTCTCTCTCCCATTCCTCCTAGCATATGCCCTTCGAGTGGAAATATCCTGAAAAGCACCGGATAGGGATTAGGAGAGAGACATATAGAGTTAAACTCTATCGTACGACTTTAGAGTGATGAAAGAAGTGGAGTTTCCTAAACATCTTATAACCTCTCACTTATAAGTGTGGCGCGCTTCACACCCATGAACAAGACTTTACTCGACGTGGCTTATGAGACACCCTAGGACCTTTCTAAAACCTTGTGCTTTGAATACCAAGTTTGTCACGACCTAAAGTACCCCCTAGACGTGACATGGCATACAAGACCCCGAAAGGCCCCATACAAGCCACTTAGCATGCATCATACAAGATAATAGTAAGTAAGAAGTTCAAAGACAATTTATATCAAAGCAGCAGAAGTCTAAGCATTGTCTCAAGCCATCTAATACATAAATAGAAGGAAACTGGGACGTAACCAATACAAGTCTTAAAAGTAAAATGACATAAAAGGTAAATGTGGCTATGTCCTCAAACATATGAGGACTCACCAAATCTTCAACTCTCGAATGCAACGACTAGCCACAGATGGATGGAGATAGACAAAATCCTACACTTATAAGAAAATGTATCCAAAAGTATGCGTTAGTACAAGAATGTATCAAATATGATAACTATTCATAAAGGTTACAAAATCATGCAAAAGGGCTATACATAAGATACAATGACCAAGTTAAATCATATGATGGCATGATAGAAAACATGAGGTAAACCCCATGGTCAGTGCAAGTAAATCATCTTAAAACAACATATGCTTAAAAGTCTTTAGAAAGTAACCTTAGTTCATTATAAGGGAAGTTAGCCTTAACCGACATAGACCATGTGAGCTATAACATGGAATCCGGTGTCTACCCCACACTGAAAAGTGATGTCCTTACTTGCCAAGGTAAGGACCATATATTCTAGCTTAAGTGGATCCACTAGCTAATGTCTATCAAGACAACCTATGGTGGCACATAGTTTATGGGACATGGGTAATCGCCACTTGTTCACTCGGTGCTAAGAATAATTCCCACGGAGTAGTCATAATTCATAGCTTATATCATCATTAATAGATATGGGTAATCGCCTCTTGTCTTATTATTAGGGAACATGGGTAATCGCCTCTTGTCACTTCATTAGAATAGCTCCTTGATCTTGGTTCAAAGTTTAGTCGAGAAAACCTTTCAACCCTTATGAATCCTTCATGTGAGAAAAATCCTTTCACAAATCATGTTTTTGAGTAGTATATGAGAAATCCTTTCACAACCCAATAACAACAAAATTTATGCTTTACTCTCAAAGCAAATCTTAAATCATCATAATTTCATAAATTAAACATGCATAACTTCATAAAATTCATCCTTTGATCATTCATAAAACTTCATCATGGATTTATAGCTTAGAAATCATAATTCAAGCATGGGCTCATAAAATTCCTTCTTAAAATCATTGAATTAACTCAATTCATGCATAAATAAACATAATTAAATCAATTAGATCATAATTGGAAAGAACCCATGAGATAGAAGAAAATCCTAAATTCAAATTGAAGAATTCTAACTTTTCAAATTGGAGAATTTAGGGATCCTATGGAGGAAAGGGCTCCATAGGTGAAAGGTGAAAGCTATCATACCTTGTTGCCAAAAGCTTGAATTCAATGGTGAGCTTAGGAGACTTGATTTGAAACCCTAGAACCTTCTTCTTCCTCAATCTTCTACAAAGAGAAATATTTGAGGAAAGATTTTTGGAGGGAGTTGGAAGTGATTAGAAAAGGGTAGAATTAGGCTTAGAGGACTTATATAGGGCCTAGGATTAGAGCCTAACCAGCCTAGATTAGGAATAGATCAATTAGGAAAAAGACCAAAAAGCCTTTAAAAATAACTGTCGGATCTCGACCTACGATTCGTGGGTCCAACTACGGACCGTCCTGTCCAACCATAGAAAGATTTAGAAACTATTGCTTTGGACCTTTAATTGATGGGATGCCATGTACGGTTTGTAGGTCCATTGACGGACCGTACATAGCAACCGTTAGTCCACCCCCTAAACCCTCAAAATTTCACTAAGTCTGGAAGGACCTACGAGACCTACTTACGACTCGTACATGAAATGACGGGTCATCCTGGCGAATCGTCAATGGGATTCTGAAACTTGTCATTTTAAAGATTTTTACCTTGCCCCCTACGGTTCCCACCTACGACTCATAAGTCAACCTACTGTCCGTTGGTGGCTTCCGTCAGTACTGGTACCAGACCTGAAAATCAAAAATTTCTTTCCTTTTGAAACCGAGGTGTTACACTAATTGAATTTCCTCTGTACTTGTAAGACCATCACATATCTTCCCATATTTGGCATTGTCATCAACATCACATATTCCTGTAGGACCGTCACATATCTCCCCATCTTTGGCATTGGCATCAACATCACCTTGACCATTCCCTTTTAACCTTTGTTCAGCACTTTATATCCCAATGCTATGGTTTGTTGTTTGAGCCTCTTTTGCAAAAGCTTTGGTGATCCACTCCTTTGTGGATATGTGTTTCTGAGTATTGTCCGCTTTCTGATCTGGCTTCTCTTTGTTAGAACTGTAGTCCTAATTATGATTCGTCTCTTCTCCTTTATCTTTATCAGTAATGAATGTATTATTAGTACTAATCTCCTCATCTTTTTGGTTATCCTTATTTATGCTATTATCATTAAGAGCTGCAAAAGAATTGTCTGAGCTGATGCCTTCTTCTCTTTCCTTTTGTTCATTATTTTTGTGCCCCGGGACTATTTTATTAGTAGGGAGCCATTTCTTGAATTGTCTGCCCACCCTTATTATAGTTTCTGCTGGTTGTACATATTCCTCTTTCCTCTTTTGTTCTTCCTGAAGTTCTTCCTGCACTGATTTTTTCAGTTCAGGATGAGACTTTCAGTATGTCCTTGTAATTTACAATGCTTGCAATACTTCGGAACCATGTCATATTGAATATGAATTTTCTCCACCCTAGACGTTTTATTCTCTGCATTCACCACTTCAAGTTCTACATACTTGGGAAAATCTGCAAGCAAATCCACCTGCACCTTGACCCTAGCACAACTAGGTCAAGTCTTATTTATAGTTGCCATGTCCAAGTGTAGTGGCTTCCCTAGTGCCGAAGCTAATGAACTTATGGATTCCTTAACAAAGAATGTTGACTTTAAATCCGGAAAGGAAATCCATGTCATTGCTTGTGTTGTTTCCTCTTTTACATTAAATTTAGCATCATAGATCAAAGGTCTCATCATATTTGAGTAGCCATCCTTAGATAGAATGTAGTAATTAGGTTTAGACATCATATTGATAAAATCCTCCTGCCTACTAAACCTCATTAATATGTATCTATTCCTTAGTAAACCAATCTTGCAATCTCCTTTTATGTTACATTGTTTGCGAATTTGAATACGAAGTTCCTCAATTCCTGGCCATCCATAAGAAAATTTACCAACTACTGTGTATTGTATATCCTCAATAATATTCATTCTATCCACTTCTTCTTCAGTCCACACCACCATTGGGATTCCTTCATTGTAACAGAGCTTCTTAATCGAAATTGGATTTATTGTTGATCTATTAGTGCCTGTTTCATTATTTGCTTTAAGAATATCAACATATTGACCTAGCCCTGATAAAATCTCCTTACTATTGGTAGGCAAACCAGTAGGATTAGGTTTAGTATTAAGAAAATTTGATCGTACAAAAGCTTTTAGCATAGGGAAAGAGCAATCAGGAGGAAATAGCAACGCCGGACCAGCACTAGAAGAAGGCTGGCCGGTGGCCATGTTGGCCATTCCGGCGATATCAATCAATACTAGTTAGAGTTTTTTTTGCATGAGAGAGAAGAGAGTTTTTTTTTTTAAAAAAACAATAGAGTAATATATCATATATATATATATATATATATATATATATATAAAAGAGAACCCTCAACTCAGTGACGTGGTGCCACCAGAAGCAAGGATTCTCTTTTTATTTATTTATTTTCAAAACTAACCTTCTTAAAAGTCACAACCTTACGAAAAAGTCACAACTTTTCATAAAAGTCACAATTCTTTATAAAAGTCACAACTCTTCATAAAAGTCACAACTTTTCACAAAAGTCACAACTTTTCATTTTTCGTTCACACCTTTTAAAAGTCACAATCTTATGGAAAAGTCACAACTCTTTAGAAAAGTCACAACTCTTCATAAAAGTCACAACTCTTCATAAAAGTCACAACTTTTCACAAAAGTCACAACTTTTCACAAAAGTCACAACTCTTCATTTTTAATTCACACCTTTTAAATCACAACTTTTCACAAAAGTCACAACTCTTCATTTTTCATTCACACATTTTAAAAGTCACAATCTTACGAAAAAGTCACAACTTTTTATAAAAGTCACAACTCTTTCTAAAAGTCATAACTTTTCACAAAAATCACAACTCTTCATTTTTCATTCACACCTTTTAAAACCCAATACTTAATTTCAAGGCACCAAAAGAAGAAAGAACAAACAAAGAAAATTGATTTCAATTGCAATACGATATTACTACTCTTGCACCTCTCAGTCCACAACTCATAACAAAGAATAGTTGAAATCGTTACATTTGGTTCTTTATTAAACAAAACTTCTATTTCTGCCACTATTATTTGTTGGTTTTTTTTCGCCATAGGAGAGTCGAATTCAAATATATTAATTAACTTTCTTATGAAGTGTGTTTCATTCCTCAAAGTTTTCTTCCTCCTATTTCATGAATCTTAATCTTTTACTGTAAGTCATAGTAATTCATCTAACTATTGCAATTTGTTTTTGCTATTTGGGTGACTTTTTTCGAACTCTGTTAAAAGTTTCAACAAGGATGATTGAAAATTGATCTTCTCTTTTGTTCCTTTCTACAGGTTTCTTCATGTGAAAATTGCTTGTGGACTGTGCTATATTTGATAGCACACAACAAAAAATATGTGATAACTAATACAGAACCAATGGTGAAGTTTGTTAAAAGAACCAAACAGATTGTTCTCTTGCTTGCCACAGTTAGTATATTATTTTGATTGTTTTATCTTAGGTACAAACATTTTATATATGTCATTGCACTCTTCCTAAAATATTAGTATAGAGACAATTAGTCCACTTCTTTTATCGCAAGTTAACTAATTTGTCATATTTCTTCCTGTCTTCTTTTTGGGCATAATAAGAGATCAAGTTTTTTTGAAACTAACAAATGCCCAAAATACACTATAATAAAAATATTTTTTATCGGCAATAAATATGCACATTAACGAAGAGTGCTAGAGCCTTTACCAACATTAATTAATTGTCATTAGATTCAATGTCGCTATAAACTTTAGGGACATTTATAGAGAGTACTAATTGCATCTTAAAATACATATTTAGCGGCAATTAAGCTACTAATTGTCGTTAAAGATCATTTTCGCTATAGTGATAACTTTCTTTTGGCTTCTTTCAATTAAATTTGTGAACTGTAAACTTGGATACAGCCCGGCAGAGTATCTTTTTAAAAATATGTTAAGCAACATGCCTTTTTCTTCTTGATTTTTATGAAAGCAAGGCCGTCTTTATTCTTATTTGTAGATATTTGTGACTTCAAGTACTCACAAAATTATGTTGTGAGATTTTAATATGTTATGTATCAAAATCTTGATTTAAAATATCCAGTTGTGAACAGTTTCATTCAGATGTCACCTACTGCTTGGTTGATCATTGCATTAATTCTTTGTAACTGCATACTATAACCATAACAATAACTATGGTTCAATTTCAAACAAGTTGGAGCCGGTGATATGAAACCTAAGCAATAGTACTGACTATTCTGAGACACTGAGGAAAAACTTTTATGATACTAACAATTATAGAGTCATTTTTAACATATATATGATACGTCATACTATAATAAAAAAGAGATTGATGGAGTTTCATAAGAAAGGAGTCGAAGGTCCTCCATTTGAATTTAGTTAATTATGTTCTTGTATGGACGTGATGTTCCACTTTACTTGGGAGTGTTGTTGTTCGAGGCTTTTTGGTCTCTTCTTTAACGTCTGATGTTGTTCTTTATAATTTCTTGAAATTTAGAAAATTTTGTTACTTCTCACTAACTATTTTCATGGAGATTTTCTTAGACTTCTTTCTTATACTTAAAATCTCTCTATGACTCATATTAAATAATATAGCACTTTAAGATTTCGGAGGAACGCTTTATCTTAAGATAAAATGTTCTTGACAATGTAGTGTGTGTATCGAAAATAGAAACATTACCGAATGATCATATGTAAATACGGGTAATTTGCCTAGTTATAAACTAGACATAGGCACCCGTGCCAGCACGGGCCCAATACATGTTAATTTTTTTTTATCTCAATTTATGTGATACGATTAAAATTTAGAAAGTCATTCAAAATTTTAAATGATATTTAAATATTTGAAGTTGCTAATTATTGTGATTTATAGTATTTTACATAATTTTCAAATAGTATATATTATTTTCAGTCTCCCAATTTACGTGGCACATATAGAATTTCAAGAATCAACCAGATTTTTTATATGTAATTAAAATATTTTAAGTTATTAATTACAGTGATTTATAATATTTTTTTACGCCATTTTTAAATGATATATGTTACTTCTTCTTTTTCAATTTATGTGACACCGATAGAATTTCGGGAGTCAATCAATTTTTTTGTGTCTGTTAAATATTTTAAATTATTAATTATCCTGATTTATAGTATTTCTTTTATGTGATTATCAAGTATACAATAAAATATAGAAAATAAGATAAATAAATTTAAAAAATAAAGAAAGTACAAATATTATGTAAATATCGTCGTCTAGAAACATGTATATCGATGAAGAAGTGTCTACTTCTAGAATCTTCAATATCGTGATTTATAATTAGTCACACTATCTAGTAATACTTAATTTATTTTCTTAAATTTTGTGTTAAAAAAATTATTATATTCTATTTATTAGAAATAGAGTTTTTCTATATTTTAGAAATGGAATGGAAGCTATGTTGCATGAGTTGCAGTGGCTACTAAGGCTTTTGAATTGTAACAGATGGGATAAATTTTGGAAAATGCAAAAGATTTCACCTACAATGACAAAAAGGTCCTTTAATTAAATTTTAATTTATTATAAAATTTTGAGAGTCAATCAAATATTTTAAATATATTTAAAGTTAGGTATTAGAAAAATTATAGGGAAAAGGGTCAAAAATATCCCTCAACTTTGTTTTATTAGTTGACTAAGCCCTCGCCGTTAAAATGAAGTTATTCTTACCCTCGCCGTCTACAAACTTGTCACTCGTACCCCTCAATTGGATGGAAAGCCCCAAATCAATAAAAATTACCCAATTTCAATTAAAATTACCCGATTTTTTCTTTTTATCCAAACCCGACCCACTAATACCAAATTAAAATCCCAAACCCATCTCTCTAATCTTCTTCATCTTCTTCATCTCTAATCCGAACCCGATTTGCTCTTTTTGTTTCTTCGTCTGTAAATAAACAAACAACCACATCATGAGTAAATAAAACTTTAATCTTATGAAAGAAGAAAAAGATAGAGAGAATTGGGGATTAAGCTTACATGATGAGAAAAGATGGAGTTGATATCCAATTGTTACTGTTGAACGAGTGGTAAAACATCATCATCGACAAACGAAGGAATTTGAGAGAGTTCGTTGCTGGAATTGGAGCCTGAAATTTGAAGAACCAACCAAGAAAACTTCATAGCCATTAATGGAGTTTAGAGCTTGAGTTCGAATTTTGAGTTTTTACAAGCGAGTTCGAACTTTGAAGAATCAATATTTTTAACGTTTTCCCCAAAATACCCAAATCGAAAACAACACACCCATTTCTCACAACTGAAATCACAGATTTGAATTTGTGTAATTAGATGACTTTTCATCCGAAATTGCAGCAGCATGGTCTTTTTTAGTTTCTTACTTGTTGTTTTTGTTTTTTGGTGGAATTAGACCACCTCGTCTGCCATTTTCGCTGTCGTGTGCGGCGGATTTGAAGAACCAGCGAACGCAACTTTTGGGGAAGATGGTGTTTGGATTGTTTCAATAGCAACACAGGGCTGGCACATTGCTTCCACTGCTTTTGCTTCCAACATTGATTCTTAAAAGCTCATTAATGGGTGGAAATTTCTCTATTGGATTAGGAATTGAAATGAGTTTTCGTGATTCATTTTGTGATTTTACTTTTGTTTTTGTTTATGCATTTGATATCTAAGACCAAGCTAAATGGGTTACAGGTCAAATTTGATTGAGAATTTGTTGTAAATAGATGAATAGAAATAGGTTATATGATTAGGTGGGTCGGATCGGATTTTAATTGGATAATTTAAGTAAAATCGGGTTATTTTTATTGATTTGGGGCTTTTCATCCAATTGAGGGGTACGAGTGACAAGTTTGTAGACGGCGAGGGTAAGAATAACTTCATTTAAACGGCGAGGCCTTAGTCAACCAATAAAACAAAGTTGAAGGGTATTTTTGACCCTTTTCCCAAAATTATATGAAAAGTACTATAGATTGCAATTTTTTATATATCAATATGATGCAAAAATATATTGTAAAATATTAATCAAAATTCTTATTATTTGACTATAAAAAGAAAACTACCACAATTCAAAATGGACGGAGGGATACAAAATAGTAATTAATTTCAGCCGACATGAAAAAGTAGGTGGGCCCATAAAGATGATCAATTAAAAGCAAATTTTTGATAGGATATATACGTAATTATCTAAATGTTAGTTGTCTTTTTTGTTTAATGGAGAAAAAGTACATTTATCAAGCATCAAGGTACAAAAGACTTGAGCAGCAAAAGATAAGCAAATTTCAAAAATATCCGTCATACAAGCAGGCATGCTGACGAACACATGCCTGCTTGTAGACACTTATACTATGTAGTAATATAATTAGGGAAAAGAATACAATGTATATCCCATTAAAGAGAGTATGCCCATTTTGCAAGAGAGATATTTTGAGAGTGGAGCTCTACCATTTCACATGAGAGAATAAAGGAATGACGAGGGCTTCCTTTACTTTATCTTCCTCTTCTTCGCTTATCCCCTCTCCTCTACCCACCCCGACTTCTATTGGTGGTCCCCGTCGTATCATCACCGGCGCCGGCGCCGGCCTCTTCCGCCTTCGCTGCGCTGTGGCCGCCACAACCTCTTCTTCTAGGATTGCATTTCAGAAGAAGAAACACTGGAAAGAAGGTGAATACCCAGGTTTCTCTGAAGTTTCTGTTTCCCACCTGAACAACAAGAAGGGGAGGAGGAACCCTATTAACAAAAAAAACGATAGAAAGAATACAGCAAATCCTTGGGTCAATACTGTTCCTGAAGCTCTTTCTGATCGCATTGATAAAAAGCAATGGCAACAAGCCCTTCAGGTCTCTTTTTTTTTCATTTAATTAGAAGGATCATTGGATTTATTTACTTTATATTTTTAGTGGTGACTGTAGAGGTTACAAATGCACAAGTTGGACTGAATATGGATAGATAAAATGAACTATGTTAATAAATTGTATATCTTCATTTACTTGTGGTAATGAGTTTGGGTTAAGATGTGAGTCAATAGTCATAACCCAATCCGCCTGATTCTTAGTCTTAATAATCATTTTTAGTATCTAATAATTTTTTTTATTATTATTATCGAAAAATGTAAATGTGTTCTTAAAAATATTTTGATAAAATTTCTCATTAATCAACTTGGGATATATATAACTTAATTTTTTATTTTTGGATTGAAATTGTTTGAACTAATAAATGATCGTTTGCTAGCCCTAAGTGACTGTATTCTCTTGATACTTTGGCTTGGCATCGACTTCTACTTGTAAACATATGGAATGAATCAGGCTATATTTTTGTACCTCTAGGTATTTGAGATGTTAAAGAAGCAACCTTTTTATCAACCAAAAGAAGGTACATACATGAGGCTCCTTGTTCTTCTTGGAAGATGTGGGCAACCAGGACAGTCTCAACAGTTTTTTGATTCTATGATTGAAGAGGGACTCGAACCCACTTCAGAACTCTATACGGCATTGATTGGTGCTTATTGTAGAAGCAACATACTTGACAAGGCATTTGCTCTTCTTCATGTCATGATTGAGCTACCTCATTGTCAGCCAGATGTTTACACTTACAGTATATTAATCAAGGCATGTGTGGACGCTAGCCGATTTGATTTGGTTGAGTCACTTTATGAACAAATGGCTGATCGTTCCATAGTTCCTAATACTGTCACTCAAAATATAGTCTTGAGTGGTTATGGTAGAGCAGGAAAGTATGCAGAAATGGAGAAAGTGCTTTTAGGGATGCTAGAGAGTGCTGACAGCAAACCTGATGTATGGACTATGAACACTATCCTGAGCATATTTGGCAACAAGGGGCTGATTGAAATTATGGAGAGATGGTACGAAAAATTCCGTAATTTTGGGATTGAGCCTGAAACGCGGACATTTAATATTCTCATTGGTGCTTATGGGAAGAAAAAGATGTATGATAAAATGTCATCTGTAATGGAGTACATGCGTAAACTCACATTTCCATGGACAACATCAACATACAATAATGTCATTGAGGCGTTCTCAGATGCAGGTGATGCAAAGCATATGGAATACACCTTTGATCAAATGCGCGCCGAAGGGATGAAAGCTGACACCAAGACCTTTTGCTGTCTCGTCAGGGGATATGCAAATGAAGGCCTTTTTCATAAGGTGATCAACACTGTCCAGTTAGCTGGGAAATTGGAGATCCCTGAAAACACTTCCTTATTCAATTCTGTTATTTATGCGTGTGCAAAGGCCGAGGACGTAATGGAGATGGAGAGGGTTTTCAAGCGAATGAAAGATAAGCAATGTCGACCTGATCTCATGACGTACTCTACTATGATTGATGCATACCAGAATGAAGGCATGACAGATAAAGTATATGATTTGGAACAAGAAAAGCTCATGATGGTTACCATTCACTCCAATGACAGCCACAATGATGAGGAAAAGCTAGAGATGCTGGCTTCTTGAGAGTTAAGTATGCAATATCTCTGAACAATGCATGCAAGCTACATCTTTTGTTTGTTTTATATAGAACTTAGATTGCCTAGATCATTAGCTACAAAAAAACTGTCCACTGGAACATAGAAGATTTATCTCCTCCCCCTGAGAACTAACATGGAAGATACACCTTCTCCCAGAATGAAAAAACTCCCTCTCAGTAGTGTAACAGCTGCGAGAGGCATTGTAAAGTTCTCCTTTGTGGCTAAACAACTATTGTTTGAAGTTAATAGATGTTTGAGGGAAATACGTATACTTTCTTTGGTGTTGGTTCCTTACACATTCTTACTTTGTGATTTTAATTGTTAAGAAATGGATCTTGATACCATGTTAAGAAAGGGATCTTGGGTCTAACTCAATTGCAAATGCTAGCTTTGATACTGTATTGAAATGTGTGACTATCTAATTTTAAAGCTTGACATGTTTGAGAGAACATGTTTATTTACTTAATTATATCTACAATTGAGTTTTTTATAAGATGGATTCTATGAAAGAAGTGTAGGGAAGGGGATTTTGGGAAGGTCACATGGGAGAGAGGAGGGGAGGAAGTATGAAAAATAATAAGAAATTTAGCTGAAAAAGAGGTTTTACACCCTCAAAATCGACGTGATACACATGGTTTTCCTCATCAGCATCTTGTATACAAGCCACACTTTTGTCAATCAAAGGTGTTCAACTGGTCATGGCTGAAGATGAAATGTCTAACTGATGTATTGTGCCAACTTTAATGGACTATCTAGGTATTTGGCCTAGAATCTAATGTAAAACATAATAATTCACTTAATATTTGAGAGAAAACACTTAAAGTATGTTGTAAGGTTAATTCTACTTTAAGTTCTGAGGGTCTTCCTTTTCCCTTCCGCACTAGAATTTCCTCGAAAGAAATAAAGTGATCGCTTGGAAATGCACTATTCTAAGTCAAGAGAAATGGAGAGGGTATTCTTGCATCATTTTCCTCACTTTAAACAAATACTGATAGATACAGCAAGAACGGAGAAATAATGGGGTCTAAATACCAAATAGTAGTAGTTCATTTGTGTAACAAGTACGAGAAAGAACACCGGGACTAGCATGGCATGCCAAATTGGCATGATGATACAAGCAGATTAATTTTTCAAAATGAGACGTATGACTTCAATTTTCTTGTATCTGGTCTGTCCAAACAGTAGAGAAAACAGTCTCTCAACGATAATTGCTGTCATGATCAAGTTCTTTGTACTAATTAGAGCATAATATTATTTGTAGTAGCCCCATGCACAGTGACTTCAGCCTCTATAACAAAAGTGTCCCTGACTAGAAAGCCGGCTCCTGGCAAACTGAAATACCCAATTGATACAAATCTTGGCCATCCACAAAACGTCTGTGATCCACTGAACCAATAGTTGGCTGCAACCAAAATCAGTATACATGATGATGACATAATAATGATCCATTAATCTTTTCGAAATTTTTACATCATTAACTTTTGTAGTGCTCTACTGCTGTTAAATACCTTTGCCTAAGTAACGTCTGGCTTTAACTTGATCTGCATATATTTGACTACCCTGAGAAAGGCTGGTTGGTTCTGCCAATGTCAAGTATAGTGATAGGTGGCTGCCTGTACCACTGCCTTTGCCCTTGGGGTATACCTGTATCTTCCTGTTTAAGTTTATACATACATACATACGGATACCCATCATGTATATAGCAGATATTTAGTTACACTGTTTGAAAAAAGGAAACGAGTGATTGTACCTTTTGTGTTCTGCGGCCTTGAAGGTCTTAGAGTCTTCACAATCTGCAGTAAAAACAGAGAACTTGTCGATCTTCCAGGTGTGGTTATAGCTATTGGGATCTTTCACCATGGAGAGACAGTCTTCTCTACCTCGGAACATACATATACACCTGTCATCTACGACATACCCATTTTCTGGATTGTTGAAAGCTTCTTGACTCATGATTCGATCAAATCCCCATTCCATCTTCATAGCATGAAATCTTCTTCCCTCTTCAGTAGATGTATCTGTTGCTGTAATTAAGAAGACTTGATTCTTTCTTCTTTGTTATGTGTATAAAAAGAAATTAAGTAGATGTAAGAGCAGAGACCTTGGAGGACCAAGTAATTGTCGTTGTTGTGATCAAGCAAAAAGAGCCGAAAACCAACATGGACCTCCCAACCTGCAGGTGCAAGTGAGGTTGCCTCCGTCATCATCAGATACACACAGAAACATGCTTCCCTGCTTTATTCTTGCTTTTGTTTCCATTTGGATGTTGAAACTCCTGCAACAAAATATTAGTAGGAGCAGCATTAGAACATATATATACACTGAATGAATTGAACTATATTGTACAGTAGCTTGGTTGTAGAAATCAGCCATGACCAAGTATTTGTTATTATCTTCAAGTCTATAATCTTTAGCCTGTTATTTATATGTATGTATTGTTGGAAAACTATATGCACTGCGGAAACATATCAGAATCATACTGCTTACGTGAATAATAGATAATCAATACGTTTATGCTAGAACACATACAATTATGCTAGAATACATAAACTTGCTGAAATTTAATTCGATAAATATCTCTTGAAGCATGAGCAGATACGTTCAAGCGAATCCATAAGTTAGACAACAGTTCTACGGTCTTCTACGGTGATCGCAAGTTCACATCTGAACTCTCTCAATACTTGAGTGGGCAAGTATGAATAGAAAACCCTATCACCTTCTCTCAATACTTGAGTGGGCAAGTATGAATAGAAAAACCTATCACCTTTCTAGGTTAGGAGAATCTCTATTTATAGAGATTTCCTCTCGGTCCAAAAAGGAGCAGTTTTCTTATTTTTCCTTTTCCCACTAGAAATAGGATTCTGAGTTCTAGTTAAATATGTGCATTGTAGAGACCATAGAATTTATTACTAAGGCTTCCTATTATGGAAATAATTTCAAAAATTAATCTGAATTATTCTTACCATAATAAATTATAAATCATTCTACTAGAAATTCGTTATTGATCTCCTCTATTTATATTTCGAAATTCCTCATTAAACACTTATGTAGTTTCCCATGTTAAGATTACAAATACTAATTAATAAATTAAATTACTGACGAATTTAATTTAATGATTAATTTCCTTTAGAGCACTGCTTAACTTATTTCATGTGTCGGATTCAAAAATTTACTTGCAAGGTTTGACTCGATGAAAACTTATAAGCTTCTAAAAAAGGCATATCAATCTCTATATCGAGACATGGATTCCAACAACTAACTTATTATTTCTCCAATATATATTATTATCATCCAATCTATCAGGCATATTTCCATCTTAGAATCTCCCCTTTTAATAAATCAAAACGAAAATTAATATATATAGATCATAATAGTTATATCAGGATTAAGAATATAAGTACATTAAACAATTTAGAGAATATGTTTTTGTCAGTCAGTCTAAAACAACTATCTCTACTCGGTCCCGTTCAATACATACAAAATACACTAGCACAAGAAGTTGGAACTATACCGTTCCCATAATCAAGATAAATTATATGTAATCTTGTGCTTCAATCGTACCGATGGCATGTCCAATTTCCATCCTAGATTGTGAATAAAAAACTTTATACTTATAAGAACCGACTATTTAATCCTCTGTGTATAAGTTAAAACTCTATATACTAAATCATCTACTATATAAGTAAACAGACACCATAAATGAATATATGATCTATTAAAATTGAATAAATAATTATTTTATAATAAATATTATATCTAAACATATGGTGAATAACATATATCCTAACATGTATCACAATTCAAAAATCGAATTGCCTCTCCCAAAAAGTTATCCTTAACTTAAGGCGGGTTATATATGTATCTTCTATTAGCATAACATTCCAAAGTTCCAAATGGAGGTTTCAAATTCATATTCACACTCAACAATTTTCCCATCTTTTGTTGCTTATTACCAGATTCTACAACATGTTTTCTTGTTACACCACTCTTCCTTTCCCACCCTATTTTAATAAATTTATATTTACAAATTCTTTTCATTTTAAGTTTAAAAGATGCTTTTGGTGAAGTGCATAAAATATCTTTATTTCTTAAATATGTATCCGATATTTTAAAATTGTTTATTTTATATTCAATATTGATAGCATTAATATCTCAAAAGGTCATTCAATTATGATTGTTTATTTAACAAAACTAGTATTCATCCCTGCGCGTTGCGTGGTTAATATAAAGAACAAAATTATCATCACAGTTTTATTATTCCATATTTTCAAATATTTAAAATTATCACGATTAAGTCTTCAAACTCAAGTATATATTAACAATTTTATTGAATCTTTTTTAGAATATTTTTTTTTTGAAATGCATGAATTATTCGGGGATAGAAGAGATCATGTAGTCAACACCTATAGACATATTATTTATTGCATCTTTTCATCGTAATTATAATCCTAAGCCTAATATTTATTTATAAGTTGTAATAGAGGTCTAAAATATAGTAATATGTTCTGTAGTGTAATATAGAAATTATATTTTATTTGATCCTTCAAATACCTTTTAAAATGTGGATTTATGACATAAGATTTACATATCGAGAAATCACTTACAAACACTAATAAATATAAAGTTATGCATTTTACATCCTTAACGATAAGGAGAATTGTAATGAGAGATAGGAACTAATAAGTTTCAAAACGTTTGAAACCAAAACAAAACTATGTTCGGGACATGCTATAATCTTTTGCATATGTCTTGCATTGACTAAACATTTTTGTTTCGATTATGCCTTTGCTTAATAGACATCCCGATGATATTCTTTTAATAGAATTAGAATTTTTTTATTATTATTAAAGTAACTGAACAAAATGTTGGATGATTCAATATCGAATCACAGATCTCCATAGATGACTAGTAATATAGGCTGTATTTTTCGGAAGTAAAAATAATTCACATATTAGGAGCATTGTGTTACTCTACTGCAAAATAATAAGATCTTAAAGGCACAATTCTCAATTTTATCTTCATTGTGATATAATTTTCAAAGCTTTTAGCAATAACAACTTTTACTTCCTATCACATTGTAAAATTCATTAGTAAATACTATTAAAAACATACAAATCTCAAGCAGAAATGTTTAACAAATATAAAATTTCTACAATCAACATGAATTACGTAGCGCAATGCACTACCCTTCTCACATTTAACAAATCTTATTAAACTTGAACAATAAATAGAGACAGCAGGTTGTACCTATCAAGAAGAGAAACAATGATGTTAAACCATTCATGCTCACAACACTTGGATCCTCGAAAGCCTCAATATGAGCATTTGAATTTTTAAATGCAAATGGTCACATTTAAAAATTTTGATCATCGCCATTGATGGTAGGTATATCTATGCCATCAATTGTGAACTTTGTCCACAAAGGTTTATTACTTTTTAAAAGCCTAATTAGTTCCTCGATGTCATTGTCATCAATATCAACCATAAGGTTGGTGTGACAGATTAACATTAATTTCATAAAAAGCTGATGACAATATAACAATCTTTTAAATGTTTAAACATAAAGAACATTATTTTCGATAATACAACATCATATTAAATATAATGCCACAATAACATTATTTTCATTAATAGAAGTAAGAGATACCTTTTCTGGTCTATGTCTACAGTATTTTGGAAGCATTCCGTTTCAAGACTTGCTCCCAACATCTACAGAGAAGGCATACAACATGTTTAAAAGAATTATAATTCACTCATTTCTTTGCTACAAAGAAGCATGTTCTTCCCTCGAAAATATCAACCAAAAATTCAAAATTTAGACATCGAAATATAGAGAAAAATATCGGTAAAAATTTAACGAAGAACAAACCTCATTTCAATTGTAATTTTCAAATATAATTATCTCAAAAAAACTTAAAATAATGAAACTGAGAATCCGGCAGAGAAGAATTGGTCGGTTATGAGTCAGAGCAGATAGAATTAAAGAAATAATGAAAGATTTATATATAAATAAAAACATTAAAGTTATCTTCTAAAATCAGTTTTTATCTCAATACTTCTAAGTAGTTATATCAAGTTATAGCTGCACTTTTAAAAATGGGTCATTATCCATATAGAGAGAGAAAGTGAGTTTTTGTTTTATATTTATTATTCAATATTCAATATTTTCTTTATGCAATTTTATCTATTAAAGTCATAATTAATATTACTATATTTACTAAAAGAATATATGCTGAATATATTTAAATAGTCGTAATTATATATCACATTTTTAAAAATTTTTAATTTTGATATAACAAAAGAATGAGTTCAAAAACCAACTCAAAATTTAAAAACTGACTGATTTCTACGTGGGCTTATCTATTTGTAGTGCTGCCGTGTTTTTTTCTTCGGAATACAGATATATATATATATATATATATATATAAACTAATTAAATAGATGTTAATCAATAAGAGTCCTAAATAACTTTAACTTCGTCCCATGTATAATCGGTTATTTTTTTAAAATGAAAAAAATTATAAAAGAGTTATATTAACTGTGGTAACTGTTTTTAAAAAATAGTTCTTTTTTAAAACATTTTTAATGTTTAACTTTTACTGATTTTTAATTTAATTTTTAAACTTCTAAGTTTTGAAAATTTGTGGCTAACGGTAAAATGTTAAAGTAATAGTAAAAATTAGATTGACCGTACTTTTTCAGTTTTTTTTTTAGTGTGTGCCTTTTTTTTTTATTTAAATTAATTTTAATAATTTATAAATTCTGTTTTTTTTTGTGATGCTGACACTTAAGCGTTTTCGCCTCTCCTATTGTATATAGATAGATCATTTAACTTTATTTTATATCAACAAAATCACTCAACTTGGGAATTTTATTTTTCAAAATCACTCAATCAAATTTATCATTTTTATAAAAAAAATCTAATATGAAAAGATAAATTATTTTTATACTATGTGAACTTGGACTCCACAAATAAATAAATTAAAGAAAACTCATAAATAACCTTAAAGAATGAGGAAATAATTTTTCTTAAGTTGGGATAATTTTTTAATGAATAAGTTCGTTATTTAATTTATGAACCTTTTTAGACCATAATTTAAATTAATCTAATGTTTTGCCTATCGGATCAAGAAATATATAAACAATACTAGATCTGATTGTGATATTATCTAAAAGAATAATCTTTTAAGTGTATTGTAGACAATAAAATTCGAATCGAGAAAATAATAATCAGGATCGAAAAATATTGCAACAATTGTATTTATTGATTTCAAAATATGAGCGTCACAATTTTTATGATTTTTCTGATTCGTCTTTTCGAATATATATATATTTAAGGGCTCTTGAGTTTGATCTTGAATCTTGAACTTGTTCTTGACTTGTACTTGGATTCAAGGGCTTTTGAGCTTGTTATTGAAACTGGTGGTCTTGATCTTGAGTTATTCTTGAACTTGATCTTGACTTGTACTTGAATTCAAGAGCTTTTGAGCTTATTCTTGAATCTGGCAGTATTGATATTGAGTTGTTCATGAACTTGATATTGACTTGTACTTGAATTCAAAGGTTGTTGAGCTTGTTCTTGAATCTGGTGGTCTTGTTCTTGAACTCGAAAGCTTGAGTACTTGAATTCTTGAACTTGTGGCTTGTAGAGAAATTTGCGGCGTTTGATCCACGAGCTCTCTCTAGCTTCTTGTTAGAATTTTGGTGTCTTTTCTAAATTATGAGGACCCCTATTTATAGTTGTAGAATGGAAAAGTTATGATGAGAACAGGCTTCCCTTTGGCCTATCAGATTTAAGTGCCATGACGAAGGAGTAGTGATAGAAACAGGTTTCCTTCAGCCAATCAGATCTAAGTGACATGACAATATTTGATTAGTCGGAACACATCACTTGTACATGTGACACATTTTTATTGGCCTTTTGTTGGGATAGGAATGCCATATCATTTTGACACATGACATGAACCTATTGACTTCTTTGTTTGACTTGGCATGCCACGTCATTTGACACGTGACACCAAACAAGGCCTTTAGGATGAGATGACATTGAGCTTAGCAAAGGAGACTCATCATTTGTAGCTCAAATTAATGGACTTGTAACACCTTGAAAATCTGATCTAGGAATGAAAAAGAGAAGGGAAAAATCACGGAGGGGTCCATGGGCCGTGTGTTGACACCCAATTTTGGCCTAACATTTTCAAAATTCATAACTTTTAAGTTGTATTCATTCAATAGCTCAAAATACATTTTTTTTTATAATTTTAAATAAGTTTATTGATACGTATCCTTATTTTTCAAAATTTTAAGATTTTTATTAGTTAATTTTAATTATATTAATTTTTGTTACAGTCAATTGAATATGTTCAAATATTTGTTCAATTCGATTAAATCATTATTTTTGTTAAATTACATCTTTTACATATCCTTCATTTTATTCGTTACATTTGTTAATCTTCATTTTAATATTTTTTGCATAGTCTAGAAATTCATTCAAATATGGATAAGATTTCATACACAGATATTTTATTAATAAGTGGTTTTGGCCCGCATTTTAAGATAATGGTATTGTATTATAGGTGGTTTTTATTTTTTATTTAAGCAATAGCTTGGTCATTAAGTTAGGGGTGGTGGATAAAATTTTAGATAAGGGGTGTAATTTTCAGATTTTTTAGATTTAAGAAATTCTTTTAATGTTCATATTTTTTCCGGCGAAAGCTTGCCGGAATCTGGCAACCACCACCATTCCGAAAACCCCATCTCCATGTTTTCCGGCCAAACACACAACAAACAAACCCAACCACCCAAAAAAACCACCAAAGCTCCACCTCCAAACCCTTGCTGCCACCATCGTGAACCAAAAACAGCTACCAAAACCCCTTCTTTTTCCTCCTTTTGTCTGGTGAAATAGTCACCGGAAACCACCCAAAAATCATCCAAACAACCTCCGTTCGGCCACCAACTCACCTCCAAGCTCGAAGCTCGAACCACCATCAAAACCCCCATCACTTTTCAGTCACCAAACAATACCCCAGTTCCGGCCGGCAAAGCTCTGAACGTACCAAATGACCAAAACAACAGCAACTCGTCCAGACAACCGATGAAAACCCACCACCAAACCGCCACAAACCATCAGCAAATAGACCCAAACCATCATCAGATTCCAGCAACCAAAAGCCACCATCGCCAGACCCAAGAAACCCCCAACCCAGAACTCCGGCTAGTGACCAACTCCAAAATAAAATCGGAAGCCAAAACCACCAATCTCCGGCGAAGAGCAACAACGAACCAAATGTACAGTTCCCCTCCCCTTTTTCCCTTTATGATTTTCCTCTGTTTTAAGGTATTTAGCTTGATATGGAAGAGCCCCAGTGAGCCAACAAACTCGTAGTTCACACAACCAACAAATAGAGAACTCCGGCAAACTCCGAAGCTCCCACAACCAACATGGGACAGCTCCAAACCACCACTGACCTTCCTCCAATTTTTTGGTAAACAAATAATTCCCATTCTTTTTTTTACTACATTATTTTCCGTCTTTTTTTTTGTTTTGTTTGATTTGGTAGTCTTCGTGTATAGATCTTCCCAAATTTGATATTATCTAGTGGGTTGCATTGTCGTTATTTGACTGTTCATTGTTTTATTCTCTTTAGCTTCTTTTTTTTAAGCTGAATGTTTGCTTGTTGAGTTGACTATTAATAATTTTGGTAGTGACTTTAGTATATATATATTGCTGCTTTATCTTCTTCATAAGTAGTTTGTATGATTTTTGTGTTCATTCAATTGGTTGTTGCTATGTTATTTTCTATTATTTTATTCTTGTCAAATTATTGCTATATTAAATATTATGTTGCAGTTGTTTTAAGCCTTGGACTGATTCAGTAATATTTTAAATTTTCATGATTATAGTTGATTGCTATTTTGTATTGCCATCGTTCACTGTCCTAATATGTTATTTTGTCATATAATTAAATTTATTTATACTATACATTATAAAGTTAAAATTGACCAATGAAAAAATCTCTCCGTCGGTTTTTGAGGCCTCTTCATTATTAAAGGCGAAAAGTTAGTTTAAGTTTATATATTTTGTATGTTAAAATGACGGATGAAGAAATTACCGTTGATTTCTAAGGACTTCCATGTTCATAAGACGGATTTTTATTTTTAAGTTATTATTTGATTCATTTATTTTTATTCATATTTATTCATTTATTAACACTTTTACTAAGTGTCTTTACAGGTATCCGGAGTTGCTTTCCAAGGAAGCTATTCGAATGAAGTTCGAATTTTTTTTAATTCATTACGTATGTATTATTGACGTTAGGTAAACTTAGGTCGTTTCTTATATTCTTGTTTTACTTTATTATTTGTTTATATTTCAAATTCATTATACTTGTATATTGTTTTTATCTCCTCCTCAATTTGAAAAAATGAATTCAGTCGGGACCCTTAATTGTGGATTTTGAAGGATGACTAGTACCTTCCCTTTGGAATCACTTGAACCTCTTACCTAGAATCTATAGGTTTCGTAGACTTAGTTTTGTTAGTTAATTAATTGGTTTCCTAGTTTTTTCCTAAAATTAGGTGGCGACTCTTTAAAAATTCTTTTATTCTTTAAATTCTTTTAAAATTGAATAAATTGAATTATTTTTTGGAGTTACCACGATGTTTCACCTTATTTGAATAAAGTAGAGATGTAAACAGAATGACGACTCCGTTGGAGATATAGAGGTTCTAACCATTATGGATTCATTTTTTCAAATTGAGGAGACCTTTATTTTATTATGTTATACCTTGTATATTGTATATTTTGTTGATTATTTGAATATTGTACTTGTTATTTATTCATTATTTATTTAATTATATGTACGCTGGCATTGCATTCATAACATTACTCCGCCAATTGACACTTTTTATTTGAAAGCCTAAAGGATGATTATGCGGGCCGCAGTCGTTCATAATCCAAATTGTTTATCGGAGTACCCTGTCGAATGTAGTTGGCCACAGGATGGTTAACGGTCGCTATCTTCTCTAGCCCGAGTAGTCCACTTGGGTCACCGATCCACTTCAAATAAAGCCACTCCTAGTAAACTAGAGTAGAGCGAAGCCAAAACCCTAATTTAGCGCATTGACCTAAGATGACCCAATACCCAAGGCGTGTTGGGCCCATTAGAAAGACCACCTTGAGTCCAAAATGGCCTCCGGTTTAAATAGACAATCATACTTATGTGTTTAAATTTGAAGGGGTATATGTCATTTGGCAAACCATTGTTCCTTTGGGGTTGGGAGTTTATTTTAATAGCTTACTCTAGTCGAAAAATGATCTTCACAAGTTACCATTTCATCCAAAAGGTGTTGGCATTCGGAGATGACAAGAAGTTCAACAAGGAAGGACCCTCCATGAAGGCTTACTTTAGGATTGTACCCCTGCGTGGGACTGATTATTTATATCTCTTTTCCCTCATTTTGTATCCCATTTGATTTATTCATAAGATTTGTATAAAATGTTTTTCAGGGGGCAATGGAATGTTTTCAAATGACGTAATGCATCCTTCAAATCGCTATGTCTACCTTTGGCACAAAAGGGTCACATATTTGTATAGGACGCGCAATAATGATTTTTATGATGTATGATATATACTTTTTTTGTGTGATATGTTGCATTATCCATTGTGAACATGAACTAACATTTTTACCTTTTGAGTAACTTTCTATTTCTCAGCTAGAGGCTAATTTGTGTCGAAAATCAAACTTGCTCACTTCTCAAAGAACAAAGTCGATTCAATCCCTACAAGGTCAGAAACGTACTTGGAGGTCATTTCTCATCTGAAGCGGCAAGGGATAGGAGGACTCGCGAAATTTGAGTCTTTGTATTTCACAAGACATTAATATCCAGTCAAAAAGACAAATCAGGGGAGTCTTTGACTATGAAGTCACACTCATCTATTTTGTTATTTATTTTGTATGTTGGCCTTTCTTTCACACATTTCTCATATTTTTTTAGGGAAACCGTCCCCGACAACAGTCGAGGATGGTGATAACAATGTATAGTGTTGTGAATAATTCAGGGAACACAGCTCCAAGAGACATTCAAGAAAGAATAATATAGCAAGTGCTTGCCGTAAAAAATTGGGAAGCTGCATTCATACACAGTCTCCAGAAGTACTTTGAGAAAATAATACTAAGTTAGGTTCCCTCACACACAGTTGAGAGGACACAAAATATGTTGAAACAAGCGGTCAAAAGACACTTTCCGACTATAGATGTCCGTGGCACTAGACTTACAAGGAATTGATTCGAGTTTGTCTAAATCTTTAAAATGTTTATGCCGTATCTAAACGAACTACGCGAACCTGATTCTCATCTCGGTGAGATATGTAGGCAGCTCTTCTTGGGTTCGGTATACATTTTTTCAAAATTCAAAAAATAAAATAATGTTGTGTGCATATTTTTAAAGGCATATCTGCACGAACTACGCGAACCTGATTCTCATCTTGGTGAGATACGTAGGCAGCCCGTCTTGGGTTTGGTATTGATTCTTTCAAAATAAATATTGTGTATATATTGTAAGAGTCATGTCTTCAGCTTAGTTGGGACCAATGCAGCTAGGATCATGTAAAAATATTTGATATGATGGAGATGACTGACTTTGTGGTAAACCATAGATTCTTTCTATACCTCTCATTTGTACTTTTGTGATACTTGGAAATTCTCTTGCAGGCATTCAAGATAAGAATAAAACAAACCTCATGGTTTCATGTGCGTTGTGTGGTGAGCTTTTAGATTGAAATTCAATTGCATTGCACTATAGATCTAGAACTTGGCCTGAATGTATATTGAGGCGAAATCCTGAATAATGTTTGGTTTGGGAAAGGATTGTAGGCCTTCCTTTGACCCGATTGTGCCTTTTGAAGCCTACCAAAGGACATTAATCCCTAGTTTTTCCCACTTTGAGCCTGATGCCTTTTCTTTGGACACCACATCTTAGCCATTACCCTTCTGAGTGCTTACAAGCACTATCCCTCTCTTTGCCCAACCTTCTTGAGCGCACCAAAGATGTGCAAATTATGAGAGAAGATCCAGATTTGAAGTTGCTAAAGGCAAAAGATATAAAGTCTCCCAAAGTCAAGAAAGCAAAAATGACTTCTAGAGAAAGTCAAAAAAGAAAAAAAAGTCGAAAAAAATAAAGAGAGACAAAAACACCCCTACAAGGTCAAAAATAAAGACAAGAAGGAAAATACTCCAACAAAAGAGGAGAAAACTTCAAAAGAAAGGGGTGAAAAAAGGAAAAGCTCCAAGAAATAAGGACTTAAAAGAAGTCAAAACAAAAGAAAGGGGCGGAAAAAGGAAAGGTTCCAATCGATAAGGATTCAAAAGAAATCGAAACAATAGAAAGGGACAACGAAGAGGATCAGATGCCAAAGGCATATAAATCATCAAAAGCACAAATTCAGTGTGATGCTCAAGGAGAAATTAAGTCACTCTTATCCCAAATAAATATCCTACCCGTCCCTAAGACTACATTACAAGCCAGTGACAAGCCATACATGATCTCATTCCAAATGTTCTCACATTAGTGGAGATTTACATAAGGGCCAAGCATATGGTATCACAATTGCATGCGTTGAAAATTCTTGTGAGTGTGAGTGCACTTTGAAAAATGTTCTCAAATCAAACGCTTCAAATATGTGTGAAATAGGACTTTTCTTACTATGAGGGCACTTGAAACATGATGATTGGTACAATTCAAAACCTTTGTTTGAAGCAAGATGAACAAATCTTGTTGATACTTAAGTATGTTTAAAGTACCACTTGAATCTATAGGAATTACCTCGAATTCAATCTCAGTTAAAAAAGAGAGAGGAGAAATCTAAATGCATTCCTAAATGTTGGTAGCAATTGTAGTCAAGATTTGACTATCTTTTCATATTCTTTATTTTAAAAAAAAAAGGGGGCGAGCACCCACAATATCTTTCAAAGAATTTTTTTTCTTTTTTTCTTTGCTTTAAATGTAATAATTTGCATTCCCTTATAAAATTGGTTTGCTCATTGTGAAATATGACATTAGGCTAATCCTGTTATTGCGAGATGCTTATTTTTTACTTAACTGGATCGTATCCCAAAAATGAGACATATCTTTTATCTTTAGGTTTTGAATATTGTAAAGATATTATTTTCCTATTTCTTCATATTCATATTGTACATTTGCTACTCATGATCTTGTCTCACACTTTGTAGTATTCATCATAAGCAGGATATGTAGGCCCCACAATGGCTCGATCATGTACCCAGTGTGATTTTCATTTCTCTTTATAACAGAAACTGGGACAAAATTTTTGAGAAGATCTCAAAAATTCACAATAAAAATGCTATCTCCAGCAAGTCAAGAGTGGAGATCATTTTGAGATTTGCCAAGAGGTCTAACTGGGACATAATTTTTGAGGAAGATCTCAAAAATTCCATTAAGCACTGGTAGAAGTTCAATATTCAACTTCAAATGATCTCCAGCATTGCTTGAAGTTCAAAGTCAGCTTCTGATTCTCCAGCATTGTCATAATAGAGAAAAAATAAATTGAAGGTGCGAGCCACCAGTGCCTCATACAAATTCCCCAATAAAACATAAGTCACAATGAACACAAAGTGTTCAAGAGCAAAATGATGGTTGCTCACATGTGTCAAAGTGATCAGGCATTTTGTACATATTCTCTTTTAAAGAATCGTTTCTCAAGGTTTCTTGACTAAGTTGCATTTTTCATTAGCCGAGAGGCTATTGCATTTTTCATTTGCCGAGAGGCTATTGCATTTTTATTTTCCGAGAGGGCCATTGCATTTTCACTTGTCTAAAAGGTTATTGCATCTTTAATTTGTCGAGAGGGCCATTGTATTTTCACTTACCTAAAAGGTCATTGGAATTTTAATTTGCCGAGAGGGCCATTGCATTTTCACTTGCCTAAAAGGTCATTGCATTTTTCATTTGCCAAGGGTCCATTGTATTTTCACTTGCCGAAAAGGTCATTGCATTTTTAATTTGTCGAGAGGGCCATTGAATTTTTCATTAGCCGAGAGGCTATTGCATTTTTAATTTGCCGAGAGGGCCATTGCATTTTCACTTGCCTAAAAGGTTATTATATTTTTAATTTGCCGAGAGTGCCATTGCATTTTCACTTGCCTAAAAGGTCATTGCATTTTTCATTTGCCGAGAGGGCCATTGCAAAATTAGTCGGAGGAGGCTAATATTGAATTTTTATTTTTTAAGTCACATCTATTCAGAGGTGAAGGATGTGCACCATATCTATTCCACATTGAAGTCGGCGGAGGCTGAGGTGGAAAGGTATTTTTAAATTGTATCTATTCGGAGGTGAAGGATGTGCACCATATCTATTCCACATTGAATTCGGAGGAGGCTGAGGCGGAAAGATATTTTTAAGTCGCATCTATTCGGAGGTGAAGGATGTGTGCTCCATCTATTCCACATTGAAGTCGGAGGAGGCTGAGGTGGAAATATATTTTTAAAGTCGCATCTATTCGGATGTGAAGGATGTGCACCCTATCTATTCTACATTCAAGTCGGAGGAGGCAGACGTTGAAAGATATTTTTAAGTCGCAACTATTCGGTGGTGAAGGATGTGCACCATATCTATTCCACATTGAAGTCGGAGGAGGCTGAGGCGGAAAGATATTTTTAAGTCGCATCTATTCGGAGGTGAAGGATGTGTGCTCCATCTATTCCACATTGAAGTCGGAGGAAGCTGAGGTGGAAAGATATTTTTAAGTCGCATATATTCAGAGGTGAAGGATGTGCACCCTATCTATTCCACGTTCAAGTCAGAGGAGGCTGACGTTGAAAAATATTTTTAAATCGCATCTATTCGGAGGTGAAGGTTTGACACCCTATCTATTCCACGTTGAAGCCAGAGGAGGCTGACGTTGAAAGATATTTTAAGTCGCATCTATTTCGAGGTGAAGGATGTGCACCCTATATGTTCCACGTTGAAGTCGGAGGAGACTGGCGTTGAAAGATATTTTTTAAGTTGCATCTATTTGGAGGTGAAGGATGTGCACCCTATCTATTCCACGTTCAAGTCAGAGGAGGTTGGCGTTGAAAGATATTTTTTAAGTCGCATCTATTTGTAGGTGAAGGATGTGCACCCTATCTATTCCACGTTCAAGTCGGAGGAGGCTAGTGTTGAAAGTTAATTTTTAAGTCGCATCTATTTGGAGGTGAAGGATGTGCACCCTATCTATTCCATGTTCAAGTCAGAGGAGGCTGGCGTTGAAAGATATTTTTTAAGTCGCATCTATTCGGAGGTGAAGCATGTGCACCCTATCTATTCCACGTTGAAGTCAGAGGAGGCTGGCGTTGAAGGATACTCATATTCCATTACCGGAAGTGGTAGTGTTCACATAGATCCTACCAATGGATTCTCATATGTCATACTGATGGACATGCATTTATTTTGCCCAAAGATCCTACCAATGGATTCTCCTATGTCTTATCGATGAACATGCATTTATATCATTCGTCCTACTGGTGGACATGCATTTATATCCTACCGATGGATCATCTTAATTTGTCCTGCTGATGGACATACATTCATATCCTACCGATGGATCATCTTCATTCGTCCTACCAATGGACATGCATTTATATCATATCGATGGATCGTCTTCTTTCGTCATATCGTAAGGGATGCTACCTTTTTAAAAAAAATTTATGCTCTACTAATGAGTTTTATCTTTGTTTTTTCAAGAACATCCAATATGATGCATTCTCAATTAAATCATAGGTGTGGACTACGTCAACAAGGACGCAGCATAACGTGGAACCTTTTGGAAGCAAGTCGAGGAGAAACTTCCACTGCATTCAAATCACACTTTTATATGAAGGTCATGTGTTCGGCCAAAATTGAGTTTGTCAATTTTCTTTGTCCATGATTTCTTTCATCAATCATATCCAACGAAAGGGACAACTGTTGACACCCAATTTTCGCCTAACATTTTCAAAATTCATAACTTTTAAGTTGTATTCATTCAATAGTTCAAAAATACATTTTTTATAATTTTAAATTAGTTTATTGATACATATCCTTATTTTTCAAAATTTTAAAATTTTTTATTAGTTCATTTTAATTGTATTATTTTTTGTCATAGTCGATGCAATATATTCAAATATTTGTTCAATTCGATTTAGTCAATATTTTTGTTAAATTACATTTTTTTACATATCATTCATTTTATTCGTTACATTTGTTAATCTTCATTTTAATATTTTTTGCGCAGTCTAAAAATTTATTCAAATATGGATAAGATTTCATACACAGATATTTTATTAATAGGTGGTTTTGGCCCACGGTTTTAAGATAATGGTATTGTACTACAGGTGAGTTTTGATTTTTTATTCAAGCAATAGGTTGGTCATTAAGTTAGGGTGGTGGATAATATTTTAGATAAGGGGTGTAATTTTCAGATTTAAGAAATTCGTTTAATGTTCATATTTTTTTCGGCGAAAGCTTGCCGGAATTCGGCAACCACCACCATCCCAAAAACCGCATCTCCTTTTTTTCCAACCAACAACAAACTAACCCAACCACCCAAAAACACCACCAAAGCTCTACGTCCAAACCCTTGCTGCCACCATCGTGAACCAAAAACAGCCACCAAAATCCCTTCTTTTTCCTCCTTTTTCTGGTGAAATAATCACCAGAAACCACCCAGAAATCCTCCAAACAACCTCCGTTCAGCCACCAACTCACCTCTAAGCTCGAAGCTCGAAGCTCGAACCACCATCAAAACCCCCATCACTTTTCAGTCACCAAACTATACCCCAGTTCCGGCCAGTAAAACTCTAAACGTCAACAGCAACTCGTCCAGACCACCGATGAAAACCCACCACCAAACCGCCACAAACTATCAGCAAATCGACCCAAACCATCATCAGATTCCAGCAACCAAAAGCCATCATCGCCAGACCCAAGAAACCCCCAACCCAGAACTCTGGCAAGTGACCAACTCCAAAACAAAATCGCAAGCCAAAACCACCAAGCTCCGGTGAAGAGCAACAACGACCCAAATGTACAGTTCCCCTCCCCTTTTTCCCTTTATGATTTTCCTCTATTTTCAGGTATTTAGCTTGATATGGAAGAGCTCCAGTGGGCCAACAAACTCGTAGTTCACACAACCAACAAATAGAGAACTCCGGCAAACTCCGAAGCTCCCACAACCAACATGGGACAGCTCCAAACCACCACCGATCTTCCTCCAGTTTTTTGGTAAACAAATAATTCCCATTGTTTTTTTACTACATTATTTTCTGTCTTCTTTTTTGTTTGATTTGGTAGGCTTCTTGTATAGATCTTCCCAAATTTGATATTATCTAGTGGGTTGCATTGTCGTTATTTGACTGTTCATTGTTTTATTCTCTTTAGCTTTTTTTTAGATGAATGCTTGCTTGTTGAGTTGACTATTAATAATTTTGGTAGTGACTTTAGTATAAATATTGCTGCTTTATATTCTTCATAAGTAGTTTGTATGATTTGTGTGTTCATTCAATTGGTTGTTGCTATGTTATTTTGTATTATTTTATTTTTTTCAAATTATTGCTATATTAAATATTATGTTGCAATTGTTTTAAGCCTTTGACTAATTCAGTAATATTTTAAATTTTGATGATTATAGTTGATTGCTATTTTGTATTGCCATCGTTCACTGTCCTAATATGCTATTTTATTATATAATTAAATTTATTTATACTATATATTATAAAGTTAAAATTGGCCAATGAAAAAATCTCTCCATCGGTTTTCGAAGCCTCCCCGTTATTAAAGACGGAAATTTAGTGTAAGTTTATATATTTTGTATGTTAAAATGGCCGATGAAGAAATTACCGTCGATTTCTAAGGTCTTCCATGTTCATAAGACAAATTTTTATTTTTAAGTTATTATTTGATTCATTTATTTTTATTCATATTTATTCATTTATTAATACTTTTACTAAGTGTCTTTACAGGTATCTGCAGTTGCTTTCCGAGGAAGATATTTGAATGAAGTTCAATTTTTTTTAATTCATTATGTATATATTATTGACGTTAGGCAAACAAGCCTTTTCTTATAATCTTGCTTTATTTTATTATTTGTTTATATTTCAAATTCTGTATACTTGTATATTGTTTTTATCTCCTCCTTAATTTGAAAAAATGAATTCAGTCGGGACCCACAATTGTGGATTTTGAAGGATGCTTAATACCTTCACTTTGGAATCACTTGAACCCGTTACCTAGAATCTATAGGTTTCGTAGACTTATTTTTGTTAGTTAATTAATTGGTTTCCTAGTTTTTTCCTAAAATTAGGTGGCGACCCTTTAGAAATTCTTTTATTCTTTAAATTCTTTTAAAATTGAATAATTTTTTGGAGTTACCACGATGTTTCGCCTTATTTAAATAATGTAGGGATGTAAAAACCGTGAAGAGGACCCAAGCCGTCACCCTACTCGTGGAGTTGCACCAAGCCATGGTGAGGGACCACAAATGCCTAGACGTTCCATGGAGCTTCACACGAACCGTGAGGCCGTCCGTGAAAAGGGGCACACAACCCCAAAGCTACTGTGAAGGACCAGGGACTCCTAAATGATCTGTGAAGCTTCACATGGACCGTGAAGTCGTCTGTGAAAGAGACTTATCAAACTTTGATTTTTGGGTCAACTTCAAACGATCATATCTTTCAGCCCAAAATGAATTAGGTGGCTCATGACCTTTCAAATTAAAGGTCTTTCAGTCCTCTTTCCAATGCCACCATGTTTGCCTCATTTGAATTCGAAGTACAAAGTTATGCCCATTTTAGTGAAGCACTGTCGGGCAGGTGAAACTTGACGACCCACTAGATGGGCCATCATGCCTTAGACGGGCCATCAAGCCCCTTGTGAAGGTCACTTCGTCAGCTTTAAGTCAGGGTCGTAATGTTCTTTTCCCTTATGTGTTTTACTTAAACTACGTCGTTTGGTACTTAAACTACGTCGTTTTACTTCATCTAGGCCTAGTAATCTAGTCAGATACTACCTAAAACCTTCATTCTCCTAAAATCATCTAACTTATAAAGAAAAGAAGAGAAAGAGGTGACAATTTTCTCTCAAGAACAAGCACAACTCTCCTTCAAGTTCTGCCCTGAAATCCAAAGGATTTCTCCGTAGTTTTCGTCACCAGGTATGTGAGATTTCACTAGTGGGTTCCTTTAACCCATTTTGTCCCTAGAATTTAGTCAATTCTTTAGTTTCTCCATAAATTGTTCAGACCTAGGTTTCCTAAATCTTAGGGATCCATTGCAATTCAGTTGTTATAGTCTATATAATGTTAATTATATGTTTCTTTGAGAATTAGTGTAGTCCCATGTAGAGAACTCAGAAACCCTAGCTTGTGTTAATAATATGTATTTCATGAATTATACTTGCTAGGCAAATTAGTCAGACAATCATGCTTTAGAATTCGAATGCCATATCTTTCAGTAAATGTATGTTGCATTCTCGGAAAATTATCAGTATTTTGAACTACTCAGCATTACAATTGCATTTTAGCTTTATATTTAGTTGGGAGTAGACTTAGCACCGAGTTGGACTAGGGTTCAGCGTACCCTCAAGTCCCAGAACTATGTGCCATCGTAGGTTTATAAGTCCCCTCTATTGGGCATCAGTTTTAGTGATCACACCACAGTCATGCCTTTATACCCTGGCAAGGTATATTGGGTCCTCTCGATGGGGCGTATGCATCGGACTCCATGTTTAGCTCATGTGGTTTATGTCGGTTAATAGTATCTCCCACAGTCAGATTCATGTTGCATTGACCATGTATTCAGTATTTATTTTGAGTATTCATCTCAACATGTTATATCTTCATGATTAGTACTTGGTCATTGCATCCAACTCAGATTTCAGTTATGTTTCAGTATATCTATTTCCATGTTCAGTTTCTATATTGTTTAGCTTAGCATATATCCCGCATGCTCAGTACATTCAAAGAACTAAGGCATACTTTTGTGCTACATCGTTGTATGATGTAGGTTCAGGCGCTCAACATCTAGACCGTGCTTAGATCTACTTCCACTCCGTACTCAACAGCTTCAGTGGTGAGTCCTCATAGTTCGAGGATAATAGACATGCTTTACTTTTCAGTTTCAGTCTTGATAGAGTTAACTGGGGGTATGTCCTAGCAACTTAGATCAGTTAGAGGCTTTTAGACATAGATTAGATTCAATTTGAGGCATTGGTGTTGTGTTCAGTCATCACTAAACTCTTTGTATATTTTATATATTCAGACATGTTGGGGTTTTCCCCATTTAAGATATTAAACTATTTTTAGCTTCAGCATAGTACATGTTTTAAATGAACCTGTATAGATATGTCATGCCATGGGTTAGCTTGGGGTCACTTGTGACACTAGGTACCGTGTTACGCCTAGGGGTAGCCTCGCGGCGTGACAAACTTGGTATCAGAGAATCAGGTTCAAGAGTCCTAGGGTGTCTGAAAGCCGCACTAAGTAGAGTCCTTTCATAGGTGTGAAGCACGCCACACCTATGAGGGGGAGGCTACGGGGTGTTCTAAGAAAAACTTTGCCTCTTTTGCTATCTTTATCGTGTGTTGGAGTGTGATTCAACTTCTCCCTCCTAATCCATCATTATGCGTTTCAGATCATGCCTCCTCGCAGAGCTAACACACGCAATGCTAACGCAATTCCTCCAGTCCCGGACCATGAGGTTATGAATGCAGAGTTCTATTATGCGATCCATCTATTGGCTCAGACCGTAGCCAACCGGGCCAATCAGTAGGCCCCAATTCCTGCAAACCCCACTAGTGGATCAGCTATAGCAAGTGTTCAAGATTTTATTCGTATGAATCCGCCAGAGTTTCTAGGGTCAAAGGTTGGTGAGGACCCACATAACTTCATTTATGAGGTCAAGAAGATTCTTGAGGCAATGCAAGTGACTAGTACTAATAGTGTTGAACTAGCATCCTATCAACTCAATGATGTGGCTCATATCTAGCTCACGCAGTGGAAATACAATAGGGGTGCGAATGCAACTCCTGTGATGTGGGACTATTGTACTGGAGTTTTTCTGGATAGGTTCTTCATAAGAGAGTTGAGGGAGGCTAAGGCGCATGAATTTAAGAACTTGAGGTAGGGGTCGATGTCAATCTAGGAATACGCGTTAAAGTTAACTGAACTCTCTAGGTATGCTCTACATATGGTGGCAGATTCGAGAGCACAAATGAGTAAGTTCTTGTTTGGAGTATCCGATCTGGTAAAGACTGAGTGCAGGAATGCTATGCTATTAAGGGATATGGATATTTCCAGACTAATGACCCATGCTCAACACGTTGAGGGAGATAAGCTCAAGGAAATGGCTAAGGATAACAAAAAGGCTAGAATAGGCAACTATGAATATTCTCAGCAGAGGTCGGGTGGCGGAAATCGCTCATAGTTTCAGCAGAGGTCTACATCCCCAGCGCCTTTATCAGCTAGTGCTTCGTTCCCCTAGCTTCGACAGGATCAGAAGGGAAAGGTATCAGGCTCTCAGTCGATTGTAGAACTAGGATCGTTCGGTTTCAGCTTCCAAACGATCCAGTGTTAGAGTGGAAGGGTAGTAACTCAATTCCTGTAGGTCAATTTATCTCTTACCTTAAGGCTAGGAAAATGATTTCCAAAAGGTATATCTATCATCTTCTTCGGGTTAAGGACTCAAACTCCAAAACCCCAACTCTTGAGTCAGTCCCAGTGGGGAATGAGTTTCCAGAAGTGTTTTCAAAAGATCTTCCCGGAGTTCCTCCTGAAAGGGAAATCGACTTCGAAAAAGATCTCCTTCTAGATACTCAGCCTATTTCAATTCCTCCTTATGGAATGACTCTAGCTGAGGTTAAGGAATTAAAAGAACAGTTGAAAGACCTTCTAGATAAGGGCTTCATCAAACCCAGTATCTCTCTATGGGGTGCTCCAGTGTTGTTCGTGCATAAGAAAGACAGTTCTCTTAGGATGTGCATTGACTATTGTAAGTTGAACAAAGTTACAATCAAGAATAAATATCCAATACCCAGGATTGATGACTTGTTCGACCAGCTTCAGGGTGCTAGTTGCTTTTCTAAGATAGACCTCAGATACGGCTATCATCAGCTCAGAGTCAGAGATAGTGACATCCCAAAGACAGCCTTCAAGGCTCGGTATGGTCACTATGAATTTGTAGTTATGTCTTTTGGACTAACAAATGCTCATACAACTTTCATGGACTTAATGAACAAGGTGTTCAAATAGTATTTGGACTTGTTCTTTATCATTTTATTGATGATATCCTAGTTTATTCTCAAAATGAGGAAGAGCATGCGACTCATCTGAGAGTTGTTCTGCAAATCCTCAAAGATCGCCAACTATTCGCTAAGTTCAGCAAATGTGAATTCTGGTTAGAGTCGGTCACTTTCCATGGTCATGTAGTATCTAGCGAAAGGATCTGAGTGGATTCTCAGAAAATTGAGGCAGTAAAGCATTGGACCAGACCCTCCTCTCTGACTGATATCAAAAGTTTCTTAGGTTTAGCCGATTACTACATGAGATTTGTTGAAGGATTTTCATCCATAGCTTCCCCATTGACCAAGTTGACTCAGAAAAAGGTTAAGTTTCAGTGGTCAGATGAGTGTGAGAAAAGCTTCTTAGAACTAAAGACTAGGCTGACTACAACTCCTATCTTAAATCTACCAGAGGGTTCTGGCGGTTATGTGGTTTATTGTGATGCATCCAGGGTCGACCTAGGTTGTGTGTTGATGCAGCAAGGTAAGGTCATAGCTTATGCTTCCAGACAGCTTAAGGTTCATGAGAAGAACTACCCGACTCATGACCTCGAGCTTGCAACCGTCATGTTTACCCTAAAGATTTGAGACACTACTTGTATGGTGTCCATGTTGATGTGTTCACAGATCATAAGAGCCTCCAGTATGTGTTCACCCAGAAAGAGTTGAATCTTCGTTAGAGGAGATGGCTTGAATTCCTCAAAGACTATGACATGAATGTGCTCTACCATCCGGGTAAGGCCAATATAGTGGATGACACCTCAGCAGACTATCCATGGGTAGAGTAGCACATGTTGAGGAAGAGAAGAAATAATAAGCCAGAGATGTTCACCGGATTTCTCGCTTAGGAGTTTGCCTTATGGACACATCAGATGGTGGTGTGATAGTCCAGAATGGATCAAAATCTTCATTGGTAGCATAGGTTAAGGAGAAACAAGATAGTGATCCTATATTGCTTCAGTTGAAAGGTGCAGTTCATTAGCAGAGAGTTGAGGTTTTCTCCCAACGGGGAGATGGTGTGCTTCATTACCAGGGACGCTTATGTGTCCCAATATGGGTGAGTTGAGGAATCAGATCCTTATAGAAGCCTGGAATTCCAGATATTCTATTCATTCGGGTGCCACTAAGATGTACCATGATATGCAGGAAGTCTATTGGTGGAACAACATGAAGAGAGACATCGCAGATGTTGTGGCTAAGTATCATAACTGTCAACAGCTTAAAGTACAACATTAAAAACTAGAAGGTGTGACTCAAGAGATTAGCATTCCTAGGTGGAAGTGGGAAGTGACAAACATGGACTTCATTACGGGTTTACCTCGTACTCATAGATAGCATGACTCCATTTGGGTGATAGTGGAAAGAGTCACTAAGTCAGCTCACTTTTTGTTAGTCAAGACTACAGATTCAGCGGAGAACTACGCAGGACTCTACATCAGCGAGATAGTCAGGTTGCATGGGGTTCCCTTTTCTATCATCTCAGATAGGGGTCCTCAGTTTACATCTCATTTCTGAAGGTCATTTCAGAAAGGTCTTGGTACTCAGGTAAATCTCAGTACCATATTTCATCCGCAGACGGATGGTCAGGCAGAGCGTACCATTCAGACCTTAGAGTACATGTTGAGAGCTTGTGTGATCGATTTCAAGGGTAGTTGGGATGATCACCTACCTCTCATTGAGTTCGCCTATAATAACAGTTTCCATTCTAGTATTCAGATGCCCCCTTATGAGGCACTGTATGGGCATAAATGCAGGTCTCTGGTTGGTTGGTTTGAAGTAGGTGAAGCAGCCTTGACTGGGCCAGATTTGGTTCATGAGGCTATGGAGAAAGTTCAGCTCATCAGATATAGACTAAAGACAACTCAGAATCGTCATAAGTCCTATGCAGATGTGAAGAGAAGGGACTTAGAGTTTAAAATTGATGATTGGGCTTTCTGAAAGTGTCACCTATGAAAGGGTGATGAGATTTGGCAAGAAAGGGAAGCTCAGTCCCAGGTATGTAGGTCCTTACAGAATCCTGAAAACGATTGGTAATGTGGCTTATGAGTTAAAGATGCTAGCAGAACTAGCAGCAGTTCATCCAGTCTTTCACATTTCCTTGTTGAAGAAGTGTGTGGGTGATCCGTTATTGATAGTATATTTAGAGAGTGTGGATGTGAAGTATAGCCTCACCTATGAGGAGGTTCCAGTTGAGATTCTTGGCCATTAGGTTCGTACGTTGAGAAATAAGGAAGTCGCTTCAGTAAAGGTTTTGTGGAGGAATCAGTCTGTAGAGGGAGATACTTGGGAAGCAGAAGCAGCTATGATGGCCAAGTATCCTCATCTTTTTCCTTCCGATTCAGTTTCAACTCGAGGTAATAGTCCCTCTCCAGTCTCTCAGTTAATCTTGTGTAATTCAGTCTTAGTATCTTGTTCCCTCAATTATCCTTGCATTTCAACATATTTTCATGTTAACGGAACTCAACTCAGTTAGATATCAGTTTCTAGTACTCAGTTAGTAGGGATTACAGCTCCTTCCCTCCAAACTCAGCTTGTTTAGTCTTCATTCGAGGATGAATGATCCCAAGGGGGAGTGTTGTAACACCTCAAAAATCTGATCTACAAATGAAAAAGAGAGAAGGGAAAAACCATGGAGGGGTCCAGGGGTCATGAAGAGGACCCTGACCTGTCACCCTGCTCGTGGAGTTGCACCCAGCCAAGTTGAGGGACCACGATCCTAGATGGTCTGTGGAGCTTCACACGGACCGTGAGGTCGTCCGTGAAAAGGGGAACAGAACCCCAAAGCTACTGTGAAGGACCACGGACCCCTAAATGGTCTGTGAAGCTTTACATGGACCGTGAAGCCATCTATGAAAGAGACTTATCAAACTTTGAGTTTTAGGTCAACTTTAAATGATCCTATCTTTCAGCACAAAAAGAATTAGGTGGCCCATTACCTATCAAATTAAAGGACTTTGAGTCCTCCTTCCAACGCCACCAAGTTTGCTTCATTTGAAGTTTGGAATAAAAGATTATGCCCATTTTAGTGAAAAACTGTCGGGCAGGTGAAACTTGATGACCTACTAGATGGGCCATCATGCCTTAGATGGCCCGTCAAGCCCCTCATGAAGGTCACTTCGTCAGCTTTAAGTCAGGGTCGTATTGGTCTTTTCCCCTATGCATTTGGTACTTAAACTACGTCGTTTAGTACTTTGTCTAGGCCTAGCAATCTAGTCAGAAACTACCTAAAACCTTCATTCTCCTAAAATCATCTAACTTAGAAAGAAAAGAAGAGAAAGAGGCGACAGTTTTCTCTCAAGAACAAGCAGAGCTCTCTTTCATGTTCAACCCCGAAATCCAAAGAATTTCTCTGTAGTTTTCATCACCAGGTATGTGGGATTTCACTAGCGGGTTCCTTTCATCCATTAGGTACCTAGAATTTAGTCAATTCTTCAATTTCTTCATAAAATGTTCAGACCTAGGTTTCTTAAATCTTAGGGATCCATTGCAATTCAGTTGTTATAGTCTTTATAATGTTAATTACATGTTTCTTGAAGAATTAGTGTAGTCCCATGTACAGAACTCAAAAACCCTAGCTTGTGTTAATTATCCATATTTCATGAATTATACTTGCTAGGCAGATTAGTCAGACAATCATGCTTTAGAATTTGAATACCATATGTTTCAGTATAAGTATTTTGCATTCTTAGATAATTATCAGTATTTTGAGCTACTCAGTATTACAGTTGCATTTTAGCTTTATATTCAGTTGGGAGTAGACTTAGCACCGAGTTAGACTAGGGTTCAGCATACCCTTAAGTCCTAGAACTACGTGCCTCATTGGTTTATAAGTCCCCTATGTTAGGTATCAATTTTAGTAATCACGCCATAGTCATACCTTTATACCCTGGCAAGGTATATTGGGTCGTCTCGATGGGGCATATACATCGGACTCCATGTTTAGCTCACGTGGTTTATGTCGATTAATAGTATCTCCCACAGTCAGTTTCATGTTGCATTGACCATGTATTCAATATTTATTTCAGTATTCAATTCAGCATGTTATATCTTCATGATTAGTACTTGGTCATTGTATCCAACTCAGATTTCAGTTATGTTTAGTATATCTATTTCCATGTTCAGTTTCTATATTGTTCAGCTTAGCACATATCCCCCATGCTCAGTACATTCAAAGTATTAATGCATACTTTTGCGCTACATCGTTGTATTATGTAGATCCAGGCACTCAGCATCAAGACTGCACTTAGCTCGACTTCCAGTCCATACTCAACAACTTCAGTGGTGAGTCCTCATAGTTCGAGGACAATAGACATGCTTTACTTTTCAGTCTTTACTTTTAGTTTCAGTCTTGTTAGAGTTAGCTGGGGGCTTGTCCCAGCAACTCAGATCAATTAGAGGCTTTCATACATAGATTAGATTCAACTTGAGTCGTTGATGTTTTGTTCAATCATCACTAAATTTTTCGTCTATTTTATTATTCAGACATGTTGGGGTTTTCCCCATTTCAGATATTAAACTATTTTTAGCTTCCGCATAGTGCATATTTTAAATGAACAAGTATAGATATGTCATGCCATGGGTTAGCTTGGGGTCACTTGTGACACTAAGCATCGTGTTGCGCCTAGGGGGTAGCCTCGGGGCGTGACAGGACTAGTCCAATGAAATTAAACTTTAATTAAATCTATATTTATTGGACTTAAATAATTAATCCAGTTATATTAATTTATAATATTTATTTGGACTAATATATCTTGAATATAATATAATCCGAATCATTTAATGAATTTATATCCAATAAATCTATAATAATTACATGCATATTTGCATATTTTTTTTTGAATGAGGAGGAAAGTTGAACGCTTGAATTTCCTTTGTTACATGACCTTTCGCCTACCTCCAACAGTGGAAGCAAGCTAACACCTTTGTGGTTGTTGAGAGAGGAATGTACTTCCATTGAGTAAGGGTGAATCCTGCTATAAAGAGAAATAGTTGTGGCCACATAGAATGTTGGAGATTACAAAATGAAGTAAACTTGGAGATGTAGACAGATGGAAAAAGTTATCTTGGAGCTATAGTTTTATAAAGAACTCGCCTTTCCAACACCAACACAATTGAAGATTCTACCCCTGCACCTACTATTTAGAAATAGCAATTTAAAGTCTTCTGAATGTCGCCCCATGATAGTATCTGCTGAACATTCTATATTTTTCATGGGGTCTACATGATTGTGTTTTCAAATCTTAATTGGTGTGAGTGAATGTCAGATCTAGTTTTGAGTCCTCTCTAACTAATTATTTATTGTCAAGACTTGGAATCACCAAAAGGAAGAAACATTATCCTTTCGAAATATGGACATCTCAATCAGACAGATTTTAAAGAACTTTATAAGAAACCATATGTTTGTGCTTCATAAATTCTTAATTTTTGTAAAAGGTCGAGGGTCCTCTCTAATTAGTTATACTGATGTCGAGGTAGGTGTTTTTTTTATCACTTGGCTAGCTACTAGAGGGGTGATTTTGACAGTGGAAACCTTAGAAAGAGGAAGGTTGTTTGTGTCAACTGGTATTTCATGTGCAAGAAGACAGGCGAGGAGGTGGATCATCTTCTTCTACATTGCAACCTACACTGTGGCTAATATGTTTGTGGTTTAAAATTTCTTGGGCAATGCCAAAAAACTGTGAAAGAATTGATGTTATTTTGTGGAAGAGTGAGAGGAGGAGAAGACGTTGGGCATGGAATGTGGTTCCTCTTGCATTGATGTGGGTTGTATGGAGGGAGAGAAATAGGAGAGCTTCTAAGGGTGTAGAGTCGAGTTTTACTCCGTTGAGGAGTAGTTTCCGACCCCTTATTTTCTTTTGGTGCACCCATAAAGTTCCTTTTTGTATAGATGATTGGGTGGAGTTTGTAGAGAATCGTGTCCCTTTTGTAGATTCTTTACTTTTTGGTATACCCCTTGTATATACAGTCAGATTTCTGGCCATGTTTATGAAGATTTCTGGTCATGCTTATGAATGGAAATACTTTTACTTGATTAAAAAAAAAGAAGACATTTCCATTTTGTTTCTCTTCTAGACTTTTGTTGTTTGTCATACTCTCGTGGTTCATAATTTGTATTTACTATGCTGCTTTTCTTTTGGAAAATACTTGGTATTGCACATTTGACCTCCTAGACACATCTTGTTTATTGAAATGGATTGGATCAAATTGTGTGTATTGACTGTATAAATCATTCTGTAGTGGAAGTAGTGACTACTCAATGTAAGCACTTTTAATTCATGTCAAAAAGCTGCATTATAGATGCTTCAAGCAGGTTATGTGGCTTATCTCACCGAGGCCAGGTGAACTCATGTTAATTGCACAAAAATGAAATTTGAATACTTTTCTTCCCTATTTTCTTTTTGGTAAGGACTTCTCTGTTTATTCTCTTGAGCTGTTAAATCATTCATCTCCTCTTTGCCATTTTGATCTCACCCTTCCAATTCTGATTGCTTTCCAACTATAAAATTATGGAGGAACAGAAAAATAACTAATAAGAAACTAAATTTACCGCTTACAAGTGCCAAAACATGCTCATCCACAATGTCATGGACAAAGTTCATTTGCTGAGATTTTTGTGTGGACTATTGAAACTTACACGAAAATAGCTGTGTGGTGAGTTGTTAAACCAGATATGGGGCTTGTTTCAATCAAAAGTTGAATTTTATACATCAAGGGTGTGTTACAATAAATTTGAACTTACATGGTCTTACAGAATTTTGAAACCCCACCCCACCCCACCCCTCACACACTTTTGAGGCAGATTGAGTTTCAAAAAAAAAAAAAACCATTCTTATGGACTAACAATTATTTCTTGTTTCTATGAGTTTCTTTGCCCGATTACTTCTAATACACTATGGGCCATTTCTAGAAGTATGCTAATGCACTCCTCCATCATGTCATTGAGTTTGACCCCTTGTGGTCTATAGTATAGACAATAGCCTGTGACATTCTAAATTAGTTGGGAGCTTTAACCTCTCATTTGGGGCAGATAACTTGCATTGCTGAAGTTTCATTTGATAGTCACCCAAAGTTTCTATATTAACTGATTCTGCTGAGCATGTGATTTGAACTAAACGAACAGTTGCTTTTGGAAAAGGCCATTGGGTAATCTAGTTAATGTTACAAGCTTCTTCTTACATTTGTTTTTTTTTTCTCCTTTATAGGTATTTAAAGGGAAAAAGATGCCTGGGCGCATGGGTGGAGTGCAACGAACTGTTAAAAATGTTTGGGTCTACAAGATTGATCCTGCCAGAAACTTGATGTGGGTCAAAGGCCAGGCAAGATTTTGAATATCCTCTTTGTTTCTTTCTCAACTTGAAAGAAGTGGATATGAAACTTATCAGTGTGCTTGTTTAAATACAATTCTCCGTTTGTGCAATCTCTCATATGAAATTCTATGCATTCAAACTTGTCTTGACTAAAATAGAATTGTAACTTACCAAAAACGGAGAGAGAGGCAGAGTTGATGAGTAATTTGCGATTTGCACCCGTAATGTATGTGCTTTTTTTGTGACTTACACCTTATCCTATGATTTCTAATGATTTGCACCCTATTCCCTATTCTCCTTGGTTTTTTGCAAAAGTATAAAAAAAGTCTCCTTTTAAAATTATTTTGCACGGATAAAGAAAAATAAAAAGTGATTTAAATTAAAAATAAAAGCAATATTAAATGTCGATGAGAATTAAAAAAATGAGACTTTATACTTTTGCAAAGAACTAAGGAGATTAGGGTGTAAATCATTAAAAATGATAGGATAAGGTGTGAGTCACAAAAGAGAACATTCATTAGGGGTGCAAATTGCGAATTACTCCAGAGTTGATAGTTACCGTTGGCAATCAACATAATAAACCTCTCCCCTGTGCTGTAGTTTTGAGTCCTCTAAGTACTTTACTGATGAATTTACCATATAAAAAAAATTTAACCTCTCCCATTTGCTTTCTAATGAATGTTAGTTACCTATCAAAACACTGAAACAGTCTGCAGTTACATGACAACTAGTGCGGTTCACTTCACCTTCTTGGAACTGTGAATTTGGAGAAAAGCGTGATTTAGATCTCTTACATGGGACTGTAACAAAACTGTTTTGATCTTGTAAAGAAGTTTCTTCAGTATGATGCCAGTTCTTTTGGTTGATAACTCAGCCTGTTATTTAAATGTTCCTTTACAGGTTCCAGGAGCCGAAGGTAACTTTGTGTTCATCAAAGATTCTGTATATAAGAAACCAGATATATTAACGCTTCCATTTCCCACTTACTTTGCCCAAGAAGATGAAGATGTAGCAGACTTGGAACCATTAATGGCTGATCTGGGTGATACAGACCCTTTTATGGCTGCTGATTAGTTGTATGCAACCTGGCTATGAGCTATGGAGTTTTCTTTTTCCTTTATATATTTCTTGAAAAGCTGTGCAGTGGCTTCACTTGGGCTGTGGTTTGTTGAGAAGGAATTCATATGTAATTGTGTTTCGGCATTTATGGCTGATGGCATTTTTTGGTGCTAGTAATTTTGAAATGTACTAGAAAATTTAGCTATTTATTGAATAGAATAGAATGAGATGTTAGACCATGCCTCGTTGAGGGAAGTTGTGTCGACACAATAAAAGAAATGTCACAGGAGAATATTAAGCATAGTTTTCCATTTTATTAGAAGTTGTGTATGTTTGTCTCAGAGGAAGTGTTTTTGAGAAGGTACAGTGGTTGGCATTAGGCTTGGGATGGAGCTTTAGCCTAATCTTTGAGCGTCTTACGTTGAATCTATATATATAGACAAGGTGATGTGACACTGCCACCATTCATATTTATCTTTTTTCTCCTTTTTTTGAATTTTTATCATTAAACAATTGTACGTTTAATAATTAAATAAATTATCATATTTACTATATATCTAATAATGTTTCATGAGTTGTAAAAAAATCTCTATTTATCATTCTCTACTTAAATATCACGTCTCCTCAACTTCCTTCTACCTAATTTTTCATGATTAATCAATCTATAAATAACAATCCTTCATGGGGTTGTTAGCAACTCATTCATTTTACCCTTTTTTTTAATCAATGTATCTTCTCTTTTTTAAAATTTTTCCCTCATTTTCTTCATCAATCATGTTGTGAAGAGATGACATAAAATAGGTGATGTGACAATTTATGATCATCACTTTGATAAAGATCATAGATATATTCTTCAACATTTCTTCTTATATCATAATAGTCAAACACATGTTCATCAACATGAAAAGTAAGTTTAATGGACCTCCCTTGCATTTTCCACTTAAAACCTTAGCAATGAGATGTCACATGACATAGTTACCATCAGCTACTGTGACTCTTACTGGCGCACAATAACTAGCTTTATAACCTGCTTGGATGACTGTGTTGATCAATGAAGGTGTGAGTGCTTCCCGAATCAATCAACAGAGTGAGGATCCTATTCTTCACAATACCACTCACCAGTATAGTATTGACCCCTTGATTGCACACTGTTAATGCATTCAAACAAACTGCTTCTTGCACTTCCGGTTCTATCTCCCCTTCAATACTTAGGTCAATATATGAGGGGTCCTCCACCTCCGCAGATACTCCTTCAACAGTCTCTACCTCTCCCATTAAGCAATTCAATTGCATTGGTCTACACTGATGCCCTACGGTGTACTTGTCTCCACATTGAAAACACAACCTATTACTCTTCTTGTACTCAAAAACTTCAGGACTAAGTTTAAAATCATTAGGTCTACTGGTCGAGCTTCCTAAGGCCTCAGGAAGAGAATTCTGGCCCATAGCAGTAGCAGGCTTAGTGGTAACCTTATTTCTCCTTTGAACAACTTCAATTGCCTTCTCTTGCATTTTAGCTTTCTCAATTGCCAACTTAAGAGTAGTTGGTTTGAACATCTTTACAGCGAACATGATTTCCTCATTTAATGCTCCCACGAAACTAGACAGAAAGTGTGCATCATTAAGGTGTGGATTCCTCACAAGCATTTGCACTTTGAGGTCCTTAAATTTTCCAAGAAATTCATCCACTGATCCTGTTTGAACATGTTAAACTGTTCAACAATGTCATCCAGCAACTCATGTTCAAGCCTACTAATCAACTCTTCCTTGAAATCCACCCAATTAACCAATCCTCTACTCAGTACTAGAGAGTGATACCAAGTCTCTGCTAACTCATTCAAATACAAGGCTGCTGCTTCTACTTTCTGATGCTCCTACATTCTATACAAGTTGAAATACCTTTCACACATGCGCAGCCAGACCTTAGGTTCATGACCTTCAAAACTAGGTAACTCCCACTTGGGAGGGGGAATGGGCACCATCCGTATCCTGTTTGGCTTTTGTTCCTGAGCCGGATTAGGAAGTATGTCGTCTCCTTGTTGGTGTTCTCCATGGGCTCGATTAGGTACTCTCTCTTGAGTTGTTAGTCAATCAAGGATCAACTCCAACGTTCGTTGGATCCATGTATGTGTATTTCGAATCTCTTATTGATTAGCCAGTGCTGGAAATCTTACGGAAAATACCTTTTTCATGAATATTTGTACGGAATTCTCATAGCTTGAGGCATGTCTAAAGAAACTATCCTTAAGGATATTTCACCAGATATAGGTGTATCACCCAGGATTCAACAAATTTTTTTAGTATAAAATTAGGAGCAAAAAAACTCACAAAGATTAACCAAAGTAAAACCCCAGCACTCAAGAAGAAAGGAGGAAGCTAATTATTTCACTTGTTCCATACTATTCAAGTGAACTCAGAAGATTATATAATCCAAGTAAAAGAACATTTGATGTGTTTTTCTCTATCTTACTGAAGAAGAATATATATCATAATATATAGGATCAAGTCTCCAACGATTTTAGAAATCAATTCAGCAAAATTATTGAGGCTATTATGAGGAGGAATAATAGTCATTAAGGAGATATCAAGGAATGTATCTAGACACTAATACGAATATCTCCTTTTGAGATACTAGAATCATTTTTCCAATAATCCCCTACATATCTCAAAAGGAATATTTCAGAAATAGAACAAAATAAGAATTTTTGTTGGGTTTTCACATATGAGTACAATGCATTGAATCTGGTGTCCGTAGACTATGAACCAGACCTAGATAAAATAAGATTAAACTTACAGAATAATTGGCAAAGTTTAGAACTTCTATGAACCAATAATTCTTCTATAAGTCCATCGTCTTATTCTATCACATATACCCGCACAATCTTTGTCACTATCGCGGTTTTACGCTAAGAGGCCATGCGCCTGTCCTGCTATTCATGAGTTTTTTAGAAATATGTCACAATTTCATAGAAGCGGCACCACTTCACACTCATATATGTCCAATCATGAAGTGTATTCTGCAGAATAATACACCACCTATAAAGGATATGAATTGGATTAAAAGTTCAAACTCAGCCTCACTTTGCCTTGCAGATTGTTGCACTATATTCACACATCATAGGAGGGACATAATTTTATAGTGCTTACTTGATCAAATAATGACTTGTTATTACCCATATGAACCTAATTCATGGGATCTCCTATCACATAGGTTGGGTTACCATCATTGTTGATCTTCTCAAATAACAAAAGTCTTACTCCCTCGATGTTTCATTTTAGTCAGTGAATTGATCAGATTCACCTCCGACTACAAACAATTTACGTAAATACTTTAATCTCATAGCAGCTGCTTTTTCACATTATGTCTCAAACACATATATTTAATTTCACCATAAAAAAATATTTTTCATAGCAACTAATATTGCTTGACAACCACATGGATTTTGAAATGCAATTACTATCATCGTACCCTTCTAGTACAATAAAATGTTCAATTTATTGGGTAATACTTGTGGTACCTCAGGTATCACCAATAGCTTCTTTCCAAAACTAATGCATCAAAAAACAATATCATTTCTAACAACAAGAACATGATATATATTACAACTTTTAAGAACTCAACAATATATTTTTTTCCCACTCTAATCAGCGGCGGAGTCACGAATTTCACAAAGGATGTCCAGAAATAGCACAATAAAAGCTCTTTTCAAAAAATAGAACTAGTGAGATTCGAACACATGAGCACTACCTCATTCCATGGAGGTGAAACCACTAGGCTACAATAGCCTGTTGTGTTGAGGGTGTCCAAAATATGTTATTTAATCATTTCGTGTATCATTTTACTTGTATACATAGTATTTTTTTCCGACGAATTGGACATCCTCACCACCATGTGGCTACGCCACTGACTCTAATGGTGCATTCAATCACATCACAATTGATTACTACAAATTTGTATATGCAACATTACAACAACATATAATAAAAGAAAACCTTACATTATTTTATAGAATTATATAGCACAATTAAATTCACAAGATATCCTTACACTTTAAAATATTTCACAATAAAGAGATTAAGTTTTAAAAAGTTTCTTATTTCTCTTACTCACAAAATGGAGAAAACTAAGCATATATAGGGGCAAAGAAAAGGTCATCTCGCCTCTTAAGTATTTGCGTGAAAATTACAAGAATGTACTATTTAGCACTTTAATTAACAATATATGTATATACTCCTTTTTAATTACAAAACTAGTTTTTTAATTACAAACATAACAACATAATAAATGCACGTTTTTTTATGTGGGATACCGTTTTATTTGCTATTTTTTTGGGATAGTGGCTGATTTTTTGGGATTGATAATTTCTTTTTTATTTTTTAATTCTCAATCACAATATGATGTGATACGTTTCTTTTAAAAAAAAAGATGTTTTAACTTCTCTTTTTTCTCTCTCTTAATTTCTTATTCATGAAATCAAACCATTTAATTTTTTATTCTCTCACTTATACCATTGTTACTTGTTAGTTTCTTGGTAAAAATCTTCATCTTCTCTTATCGAGAATTTTGATTCTTCTTTTTAATATTATTTTTTCAAAATTATTTATAATTTAAAATACAATTGTGTGTTTTCTTTGATTTGTACGATCATGAATAGGAAAAGTCTTATAGATTCGATTACTAGAAAGAACCCTAGGTATTGGCAGTCGAATGACAACTATTAACAATTCTGACGTGCGTTCGAGATCAAGTTTCGAGTTGAATGCATTCACTTCATCTCCCGTGAGTGAATATGGAAGAAAAAATCTTACCACCGATAGTGAAATGTCTATCTATGTTACCCCTAATTTGTCAAAAGCAAAGGGTAAGGAAAAAGATTTTCCAACTGTTGATTCGAAGGATTATTCATATGATAGTGATTGTATGAAAGAAATTCATTTCAGAACAGTTCCTACCATCAATTTATCTTATTTTGAGAAAGTTTTTTGTTACACAGTTGGATAAAACTTAATTGTTATTTAATGATTTTTTATCTTTGTGTTTCATTAAGCCTAATTTTTATTTCTTCTTGAAATTTTGAAAATTAATATTTCTCAAAATGTAATGTTGTTAATTCTAGTGTTGGAATTCAAAGGTAATATTTGATAAAAATATTGGTGTTTGTGATGGTATAAAATTATGGTACATTATGTGATATAATTGTCGTATAAAGTTGGTGTTCAGACTACAAATTTAGCAAGAGGATTACACCATATTTTAAAAATCTGACAATACACCTCAATATATATACCATCTTATATACGAATCTGTTGAAATTTCCACAAATCATTTTTATATCCAAAAGGTAATTTTGTACCACAATCAAAACCAACGTTTTGACAATAATACCTTTTAGTACTATAAGAAACTACACCATATTTGTATCAAGTATGTACTAAAAAATTTCTTACCCGTACATGTTATTCACAAATATTGCAATTCCTAACAACCAATTTCATAATACCATTAATTTAAAATTTTAATTAATTTCGTTAAAAAAATAAATTCACATTTTGATGTCTAGTTGTTTATAATCTGATTTCTAATACTATTTTATTATTTATATAAGAACGCTTTAAATGGTATCTAATCTTGTCTACTAAATGTTATCATGTACTTCTACAGACTAATTTAAATCCAAATACATCAGCATTATTAGTACCACAAGCGTCACTATTATTTGTACCACATCGGCCACAAAAAATATTTACTAGTCTAATTATAAATGTATACAAAAGCAGATACCAATTAATAGTTACTATCACAAAAATCTGCAGATCAATTTAAAATCCAACCATATAATACAATTTCCACTATCACAACAACAATTGTTTGAACATTTTAAATCATTCACGAATAATAATTAAAACGTCAATTACCATTAAATAATGATTCTAGAAAACACATTAAATCAATTAAAACAACTTAGCACTGCAATGTGACCCCGTGTAGGGGAAGGAGATAATTAAGGAACGGAGATAATTAAGGAATAAAGAAAATAGTGGGACAGTAAAACTCTTCCATTTACATTTTTTTTTATGTTTTTGAAAAAAATCTATTATTATGTTGGTGAAAAATAAAACCATTGTTATATGGAAGTAATTTAAGCTCTTATTTAGTATACTTATGTTTTTTTAACACATAATAAAAAAACATAATTAATGGTTTGGCCATATAGCAGAAACACTTCTCCACCATTGAATTTAATATTGAAATGCCAATTCATTAGAAACAAGAAAACGTTTTCATCACATAATGGTCATTAAGTAACCTTAAATTCAATTAATGATATGACCATTTAGACTAATTACATATTCAAGATCTAGCCATTTTAAACAATAAGATATTGCATTTGCTTTTTTTCTTTTAATACAATTAAATATACTATAAATCTAACATGTCACAAATCAAATGAATCAAATTCAAATAGAAGATCCATTCAACCTTTTCTCATAATTCCATAAGAATCAAATTGCACGAATATTAATATTATGTACTACCTCAGATAACACAAATATTTTTTTTATATGTGAGTTTTGAATAAGAAGAACTTTTTCATTCAAAGAACTTTAGTAGTTCTAGAATCACCAACATATATAAATTTTTCTTCTTCTTCTTCAATTTGAGTGGAGAACAATTAGTTTTGTTGGGACAAAAAATGTCTACAACTCAAATCTATCACCCAATCTCACATATTAGACATAAAATTCGCTTGAGAAATGACCATAACAATTTATATCATCCGCTTAGTCAAATTTACTTTTACTTAATAAGATTATCATTTCTCCACATCTCTTTTCACTGAGGAGTTATGATGACTCAGTTCACCTCACGCACAAAATAATAATAATTATTTTTTCCAAAATTTGAGAACCTTTCACGATCTATTGTCCAATTATATCAACTACTTCAACAATCTTTATTTTGACAAATATAGCAACTTAAATAAATAGTAGCTGAATTTTCTAGAAAAAGTAGAATTATTTTCATAATTCTATTTTTAAAAATAACTAAATAGATAAATAATTTTATATGGCCTTTAAGTAACTGTCTAGCTAATCCAACACATAACATTTACTCATTTAGGCAAATTTAAGAACACATACATTTACCTTCTTATAAGAGAACACATACCTTTACCCTTCTCATAAGGTCTTAGGCTATAATATTTTGTTGGGTGTTTTTGACAATGCAATTTCAGATCTCCTTCCGCCACCATGACTTCCAAATGATTCACCAAGTTTACGCACGACAACTTCACCCTCTGCCTTTCCTCATTCTTTTTCATTTCCCCACCAAATTTCCGAGTAGTATTTTTCGTAAAATAAAAGTATATGTTATCCTTAAGATTGTTGGAAATGTTATAGAAAATACCTTTTTCATGAACACTAGTACAGAATTCTCATAGCTTGAGGCGTGTCTAAATACATTGTCCTTAAGGATATTTCACCCGATGTAAATGTATCCCCCAAGATTCAACAAGCTCTTCTAGTATAAAACTAGGAGCAAAGAATCTGACAAAGATTTGTTGGGTTTTACAGGAGGTAACAAGATTAACCAAAGTAAAACCCCAACACTCAAGAAGAAAGGAGGAAGCTAATTGTTTCACTTGTTCCATACTATTCAAGTGAACTCAGAAGATTATATAATCCAATTAGTAAAACGACATTTGATGTGTTTTTCTCTATCATACTGAAGAAGAATATATATCATAATATATAGGATCAAGTCTCCAACGGTTTTAGAAGATAATAAAGGGCTAATGATTAATGGGAGAAATAATGAGGTTATTGAATAGAAACACTAATCAATTCAGTAAAATTATTAATGCTATTATGAGGAGGAATAATAGTCATTAAGGAGATATCAAGGAATGTATCTAGACACTAATATGAGTATCTCCTTTTGAGATACTAGAATCATTTTTTCAACAGCCAGTACCTCCATTAAGACCTCGTCATGTCTAGCCAGCCTTTCCTCCACCATCCTGGATTTCGTTCCGTCAGTCATTCTCTACCACACGGGTCGCACAGATATTGCTTTGATGCCAATTGTCAAGATCTCAATTAAGACTTGACTATAATTCACAAATAAGAAGAGAAACACTTGTTTTTGGAACAATTTTCTAATTATATTCAAATAGGGAAATGGGATATTGACTACAAGGAATTGAAAAACTGAACTAATCTATGATAACTAAGATAAGTGGGCATCCAGGGTGAGTCTTGAATCAGAATTATCCAGGGTGAGTCTCGAATCAGAATTATCGCAGAGTGATTCCTCCATTCTAGGTCATTCGAATCAGAATTATCGCAGAATTTTCCAAGAAATTCATCCACTGATCCTGTTTGAACTAGCCTGTAAAATTGTTCAACAATGTCATCCAGCAACTCATCTTTAAGCCTACTAATCAACTCTTCCTTGAAATCCACCCAATTACCCAATCCTCTACTCAATACTAGAGAGTGATACCAAGTCTCCGCTAACCCATTCAAATACGAGGCAACTGCTTTTACTTTTTGATGCTCCTACATTCTATACAAGTTGAAATACCTTTCACACTAGCACAGCCAGACCTTAGGTTCATGACCTTCAAAACTAGGTAACTCCCACTTGGGAGGGGGAATGGGCACCATCTCTATCCTGTTTGGCCTTTGTTCCTGAGCCGGATTAGGAAGTATGCCATCTCCTTGTTGGTGTTCTCCATGGGCTCAGTTAGGTACACTCTCTTGAGCTATTAGTCGATGAAGGATCAACTCCAATCCTTGGATCCATGTATGTGTATTTCGAATCTCCTGTTGATTAGCCAGAACTTCCGTTAAGACGTCATCATGTCTAGCCAGCCTTTCCTCCACCATCCTGGATCTCGTTTCGTCAGTCACTCTCTACCACACAGGTCGCACGGATATTGCTCTGATACCAATTGTCAGGATCTCAATTAAGATCCGACTGTAATTCACAAAAAAGAAGAGAAACACTTGTTTTTGGAACAATTTTCTAATTATATTCAAATAGGGAAATTGGATATTGACTACAAGGAATTGAAAAACTGAACTAATCTATGATAACTAAGATAAGTGGGCATCCAGGGTGAGTCTCGAATCAGAATTATCCAGGGTGAGTCTCAAATTAGAATTATCGCAGAGTGATTCCTCCATTCTAGGTCATTATATAACTACTGTTGCTGACCTTATTAATGACTCGTGATTTCAGCCGTTGAATCCAGACTCAGATATTATTCAGCAATTCGACTTTGATTCCCACTGTCGGCATTCATTTATTTGCCTAATTAATTCTACTAAGTAGGATCCTTACAAGGGTATTGAAATCAATTTATATATGCCTATTTGTTATGGTACAATGTTATCTTTTGGTTGCTGATCTATCATGGAACATTCCTGGCCATTGATGTCCTCTTATGACTCACGAGTTACTTGGCAACAAATGATACCATTTTGTTGCACTATCATGCCTGACAATGTTTGGCATATGTAAACAAATATGAATTCTGTGAAAACCCTCAAAATAGTAGATTGATTTATTTTATAAGGTATGTAGATTGATTGTTGAACCTATCAAGTTTAGGGAAAAGGTAAGGATGACAATTTAGATCTATCTCTCACCCTCATAGCTACCCTAACTTTACATATTACAAATTAAAAACTTTCATCTCTACGAGTTTATTACTGCTATGGTTACTTGTTTCTACTGCTCTGCTCCATGTATACTTGTCACTGTCACCTAGTTTTTCAGGCCAAGGAAGTGTGGGGCACCCGTGGATTCCACCCACTGATTTCCTTGAATAAATGGAGTTGTTGAATATTGAAGTGCTTCATTCCTGTCCGTGATGACTTTGAATCCCTTCCATTTGACCCTATTGTTGGTATTGGCTCCCGGACCACGATTTGCGTACTCGGCACAGAGGCATGTGTCAAGGGCAAAATTTCCATCCCAGGGCATCCAACCTGCAGGTTGAATGAAATCTGCCAAAGTTGATTCCATGATCACAGTTCTTGCGTACATCTTCCATGGCCTTCCTAAGAAGGTAGGAATCTTGAAACGCAGAGGTTCTAGTATTTGCTCGGGAACAATGCGACAATTTTGGATTACTAACCCTGTGGTTGCCCGAATGTTAGTTCTACCTTGAGCTGTCACTGTGTTTTGTTGTTTTTCCATTGGCTTCCTTGCAATAATTAAGCAGTTTTGGAGGATCGTTGATGAGTCACCAAAGATGAAATCAACTGTGCCTGATACCACACAATTGCGGTAAAATTGTCGATGTGTTTGAACATACAAAGTGTCTTGATATCCATCCATTCTACAATTGTAAAAGGCGGACATATCAGATTGAACACGGAGGGCTACCGCCTGGTGCCCCTCCGGTCCTGCTGTGTTTTGGAATCCCATGGACTTGCCTATAAATCCATTTCCAATGGCACCTGAAAATATTTAATGTTATTAAAGTTCAATTAGTTCCAGTTGAAAGAAAAACTATTCTCCCTGTCTAAAAATCAATTCTGATCAAAATTTCGTTATTTGTATTATATTTGTTTTTTCTTTAGCAATCTCTACATGTTTATTCTGTAACTATAGCCAAATTTATTTTCATGTTTTTCTGGGAAAGAAAAAGGGGATATTAAAAACTTACTGAAGGAAGCACTCTGATAAGTAGACACACCAACAAGTGCGGATTTGTGTCCTGTAACTATGGTCTTTCGGGGTCCATCTCCATACATAAATACGTTAACTTGATCTTTTGTGACAATTATGTATTCATCATAAATTCCGGCCTTCACATATATAGTATACCTTCCTTTTAGGTTCTTAGGGTACGCAGCCAGAGCTGCTGCGATGGTGTTGTATTGTCCAGATCCATCCTTAGCTACCACAGCGTTTGGTGATGGTTGGCCGTTGTTGGTTCTTGCAGCCAACAATTTTCTATCACTAGAAGAAAGCCATGCAGGATATTCATTCTTTGTATTGTTGGCTTCCTGCTTGTCATTGTCTTCATTTTCTAACAATCGCCGAGATGCTGCTGTTTCTGCTGATGTAGTATCAGTCTTGTTCTCAATGGGAATATTAAATCTAGAAAGAATTTCACTGATTGCATCGACAATTGCAAGAACATTGTCTGTGAGTTGTGTTGAATTTAAGAGGGAGGTAGAAATGGCCTTCTGAAGTTCTGGTTGATTGAAACCATCTATGCAGGTTTGTTGGTAAGAGAGGACAGCACTAAGCCAGTTTTTGAGCTCTGTTTCCCTATGAGCGATAGTGTGGTCGTTGCTATCGCCTACAGAGGAGAACGATGCTTGAAGCTCATCAATGGCGAATTCCAGTAATTCCTTGCAATCATCAGTGGCCATCTTTTGCAAGGGGTCATGAGCCTCTGCTTTGCCAATGGAGGTAGACCTGTCTATTCCAATTTTAACTTCCTGAATGGCCACCTCTATGGCTTTTTGGAGGAATTCCTTCGGGGTGGCGCTTTGGTTGTTGGCCATAGAGCTAAGACTATTCACACATGATTTCTTAAAATCTGTTTGTGAACAAACAGAAGCAATGGATTTGGAAGTTGTAGAGAGCACTTTATCATCCTTTTCATCATCGCCTGAAGAGTCGTTTATCCGATTATTGCTTGCAATAATAGCAATAACAACTCCAACAACCAGGATAATCGATAAACCAAATGCAAAAATCTTCCCTCCTTTCATTATTTATATTATCTATCTATTTATATTCCTAATTCTGTAGAGAGGATATTGAAAAGAAAGACAAAAATGGAAACTAGTTTGGACTTTGGAGGTCTCTTTGAGTCATCTTCTTCTTTATCTAATGAAAAATGCATGAATTTCCTTGAAAATAGGAAAGGCAAACAAACATTTGTGGCCATTAAGAGATGTTAGTAAACGAGACCAAGATGGGGAGGTCTACAATTCGTATATTATTTGAACCTTCCAATGACTTGCCCTTCATTGCCAACTTCTTTTTATACGATAGGCAAAATGTCAAATTGCATGCCATTGTGGAATGAAATGTCAACACTATATACTCCCTCTATCCCTTTTTACTTGACAAATTTTGACTTGACACATCTATTAAAAAAACAATGATTGGTATAGTGAGTTTACCATTTTACCTCTATTAATTGATAGGTTCCCAATTATATTTACTCACTATATTTTTTAAAGATATTAACTCAATAGAAAAAAAAAATATCCTTCCTTGATTTATAAAAAATGACAAGTAAAAAGAAAAATCAAACTAGAAAATATTCGAAAAGTGAATAGGGACGGAGGGAGTATAATGACTTTTACTACTAGTTAATATGTTTTTTGTCCAAGGATACACGATAAATGTATTATCAATTATTTATTACTTTCTCTTTATAAGTACAAGAATTTAAGTTGTGTGCGCATTACTAACCGTAAGGTATATTTGTATTGATAATGCAAAGATTCTTCACACTATTTAAGACTTAAGTCTCAAGTATAATTATAGGTCAATCAACTTTTTTTTAGTAATACGCCTAATAACATGTCCATGTATTGTGTTATATATGACTGACACGCAAGAGCCACCAAATTAATGGGTGAAAAACATAAGTCACAAAATTTTTGTTAGAATTTAAACGTTATGTGGAAAATCCTCAAATGACTAATGATGATGTATATATCTATAGTCTATATTTTTATACTTATATAAAATCTCATACATGTATCGTGTTTCCTACTAGAAAAACTGCATTTATGTTTGAAACAGTATTTTAATTTTTTTTTTAATCTCAAACTCAATAAGCTATATATAATGACCAAGTGGATAAACTCCAACTAAAAATCAGTCTTAACATCTAGAATGTGAATTTAGTTTCAATTGAAATTTTTTTCATGAATAATACTTGAATCCAAGGATAGGAGTATAATTTTGTGTATAAGTAATTGTTTTCAAAAGTTGTTTAAATAGACTATGATGAAGAAGAAATAGTGTACAACACATTTTGTTAAAATTTATAAAAAGAAATTCTCACGAGCCACTTTAACAGCGTGGCAAATGTATTTTTCATAAGTGTTTCCTTTTAGAATTAAGTTGAGCCTTTTAACAAAGCTTATTACAATTTTTTTTTTTTTTGACAATTTCCTAAAAAATATTTTCATTTTTAGTCTAAAAGGCAATGGTTATGAAAAAATTAACCATTTTGCCTGCACTGTGGACAGTTTTACCCGACTTTAGCCATTTCGCTGCAAATTCAAGCATTTTCTCTAAACTTCAGCAAAATTTTGTTCGAAATTCAAGTATTGCATACCTAAAGTTATTCCAAAAAAGCTAAACATGTAAGAATCTTTAAAAGTTAGATACAAATAAATTACAGTGTCCAAATAAAATGTCCTTACAACTTTTACCTCGCCATTATTAGAGTGGGTAAAAGTCCCACATTGGTTAGAAAATGACCATGGTCTCATTTATGGATTTGGGCAACCCTCCCCTCATGAGCTAGCTTTTGGATTGAGTTAGGCCCAAGTGTCATATCTTCACAGCCACATCCTAGTATCGTTTTATGCAAGTGCGTTCAGTCTCCTTTGATCATTTGTCTCTTTATTTACTTCATCTGATTTTGTTCAACAACAATCAACTAGCTGTTTTAATAAGAGATTTGATTTGTAGATAAGATCTACAATAAGCCTATCCTTTTGGATAAGTTGGATCCGTCATCACAGTATGAGGCAGAGAAAATTAAACAAATATAATGTGTCTCAACTGAATAATATCCATAGAAAAGTTATGTAATTTGGGAATTATACCAGTAATAATGTTTTCTTGAATTGAAATATTTACAGAGGAGTTTTTTCTCTCCCACCATCACATATCAAGGTAAGGGCTCTTGCGAATCTCCCAACCGCGATAAATGTAGATAAGCATCAGTACCTGTAAAGACATCAAAAATTGAAGCCAACTAAAGTAAACCTTGTTATTCCATGTAGTGCTTAAGCGTACCATTGCCATACAAATTTATTTAAATCCTACTCCATGTAGTCATAATCTTCTGTAATTCATATATATTTACTTCTCTATCTACAAGATAAAAGCTATTATGGTCGACTCATTATCCACATAATTTCAGATGGTGCATCATTAACCCTCCAAAATCGGACGCAGGAGATGCACACATAACAGCTTCTTACAACCTTCACAAACACTTGTCCTAAATATTTAATTCAATTTTAACAATACTAGTGCAAGGGCTTAAAGAATGTGTTCCTCACATCAACACAGTGAGATCTTAATTCACAAACCAACAGAACATATTTCCAGGATTTTAATAAAGTCATAATCACTATTTCACGGGGTTCCAGCCCCACCTAAACTCTGTCAAAGTCTTTTAAATGCCTCTGACCATGTGTGTTGCTCATTCGCCTTGACATAAAGGACACATCACATCCACCTCAGATAAATTAACGCCTATAATCATTTGTTTTTATAAAAAGTTATTTTTATACAAAGTCCAAATCCATCCCTTTTTTTCAAAAATAGAAAAAGAAAAAAAAATCCCAAACCTTCCCCCGACTCTTGGCACGTTCCCATATTTCCCTCTTCTATCCACCACCATCACCCAAAAACATCAATAGGAAAGTTTTTCTTCATTATCTCTTGTTAGTCTCTATTTTATGTGATTTCTGTAGCTAGGTACGGATTTTCTTCTCGTGTTTTAGTAAAGAATTGACTTTCTTATCAAATTTGAGAAGATATTGTTTACTGCAGGGTTTATGCTTTAGATTTGAATATTGAAATTGTCAAGTTCGATTCTTTAGATTTGCCCTCACCATTTTGGGTGTTCTTTGTTGTGGACGCCGATTAGGGAAGGGTAGGAAGTAAAAGTTTTGCTTTTCCATTTTTTATGTCCTTTTTTGGTTCTCATTTTATTCAATTCTTATTTCTAAGTTTGGTATCCTTGCTCGCTACACGTGTGTTATACACATTTTATCCAACTCAGCTGTCAAGTTGCAACATATGCCAATCAATCCTCAAAAGGGTTTAAATTAGTGTGTTTCAACAACCATAGGTGTTTGCATGAAATCTGTGGAGTAGAGATGGCAGGATGTCAAATTGGTACAAGTAGAGGTGTACTATTAAATTTTTCAGCCATTTAATTATAGTACCAGATTATTTATATCCATGTGAGGTAATAAACATCTGAAATTTGTATAGGCGCACCCAGCCAAGCAACCAATTCTTTTGTTAGTAACATGATATTTCTAGGGCCCTGGATAAGCAAATATGATAACACAACTAACCAGAAAAACATCTACCAAAAATTTATTCCAGTCTAGTAATCTAAAGATTGAAACTCATGCAAACAAGTGCAAGAGGTACGGTAACATACCATAGCCTTCCATGGAGATAATTTGCAAATCCCCTCCAAAGTAGCGAGCATATAAACGACTTATTGGAAGTCCATATCCATAACCAGCTAATGTAGACACAGTAGCCACATCAACTGTATCAAGGTCTGAATGCTCATCCAATGGATTCCTGGCAGTACTGTAGAGATAAGTAAAAATTTTGGGAAGGCCACTTCTCGGTATACCACCCCCTTCATCTGAAACCTGCAAAGCACATAAACCACACTTGATAAGGATTGGCAGGAAAATAGTGAGATAGACGTCCTTAGAACAAAGAAGAAAAAAGTGCCATAACAATTTAATACAATCCTTAGGTAGGACACTTTGAGAAGGGATCATGCCTTGATGGTAACATCCTCTAGACCATCAGCAACTATTATTCTAACAGGAGGGGCAACTTTGTCCGAGTCCACAAATCGCTCTTCCACAGCACGCAAGGAGTTCTTAACCAATTCAAAAACCATCAAATGCAGATGTGTTGGCACATAGCTGTCATGAATCCCCGAAAAAAGAGAAGGATAAATGTATGGTATAAAACAAGGGAAACAAAACTTTCCACAACTACTAGAGTCCTTATTACATCAATAAGTTCTGGGACTAACATAATAAGAGAAAGACATAGGCAGCAAAGAATACCATGGAACAAAAATGGTGGACAAGATATTTCTAGCTTACTGGATAATGAGAATGAATTAGGAGCAAGTGACGTACGGAAATGTAAAGTTTGGGTCCCCATAAATGTTGACCTTAGGTGCACTGCCATATTCACGCAAGCAAATAGAACGGGCATCCTCGCTAGCATCGCGTGCAACCTCCAAGGTGGACATTTTTGTATGTATATAGCCCACACAATCAGGAGGTGGATTAGGATCGTGTAGGGCGACATGCTGCCCTGTGTTTGACAGGAATTCAACAGGTAAGAAATGCTACAATATGTATAAATAAAATAAAATACTAGTAAAGAGAAGAGTGAAACCTATAAGCATGCGGATGCCAATTCTAGACATGTAAAAGCGATCAAGAAACTGGTGTATCTCATCCAAATCCTTATAATCAATCTTAGGGTGTAAATCTTTCTTTAATTGTTGAACTCCCAAAGCCATCATAGGTACAACATTGTTGTGTCGGACTTTAACCAAATTAATCATTTTTGTGAATTCCAACTCGTCATTTTCATCCTTTATATCTGGAAAGGATCTAAGGTCACGGAAAGAATCCAAATACCAATCTCGGACCTAATTAAGAGATCAAAGCAGAGACGTTTTAGAACTAAAGAAATAAAAGAGTAGTTTTAAGCCTTAGTAGTAGATGAGTACCTTTAGAACAGCAGGCTTGAGAGATAAACCATAAGGAAGAGTTTGTAGGTCAATAACCCTACGAGCAATGCGCATAGGGAGTTCCTTGTGAAGGAATTGAGAAGAAATGAGCAAATTACGGGGAGTAGGTTTTGAACCGAACTCCATCATGTACTTGAGACTCACACCAGTCTGCTTCATCGAACCCCATCGATGCACTTCCTCAATCAGTCCCTTAGAAAACGACTCGTATAATTTCTTTGCCGCCATATATAACTTACCTTACCTTGATATGTTAATAATCAATTGAAAATGGAAGAAGCGGTATTTACGAGGCAAGTTTTATCCATTCATCCATCTTCTGACACACTCACTCACCACCACTTACTTACCACTTGTGCCCACAGAGAGAGAAAGATGGTGCCCATAGATCATCAAAATTCAAATTCAGATAAGGAGAAAAGAGAAAGTGTCTCTTGCTCGGGCGGCTCTTGCCTAATATTTTAGCCTAAAAAGGGATGGGTATGGCTCACTCACAGTCATCACTCAGACCACTCCCACAATTCTCCATTCCCCTTCTCTCCTTCCATTTTCACATTAATTACCCAAAATTATAATACACGTGGATGAGATATACTCCACAGACAATGCAAAATATACTCCCTCTGTTTTATAAAAAAAGACATATTTTTACCTGACGTTTAAGAAAATAAATAAGATTTTTCAATTTTATAATTCTGAATAAAGTTATGTCAAATATAGTAAAAGTATTTTTTAATTTTATGATCTTAAATATACCACATAAAAAATTGAAATTAAAATATTATAAAAATAGAAAATAAATCATTCTTTTAGAAACATATTAAAGAGGAAAGTAGGTTATTCTTTTTTAAAGTATATATTTATTTTAATCTTAATAAAATTACGAGGATGTTAAATTTAATGATGATTTTGAAGAAAATACAACAAATAATTTTGTCTTTTAGCGTTTAGTTCATGTGTCGTTTTATCATTCTTAGAAAAAAAAAGAGTAGAAAAATACATTTAAATTATTTCTTTCGAAAAAAGTCATATTTACTCATGTAATCTTAGAAAATGATTATATTTGTCCTTAGTCCTACTTTCTTGATATATTTGTTTCTGTCATCCAACTTTAGGTATATATTTGTCCTTGGACCACTAATGTCATGTTCTCACTTTTATCATCCTATGTAGCGTTTAAGTGGCACACCTATATATATATATATATAGATATTTATTTTGGTTTGGTTAGGTTTTGTTTTAAACTTTGAAAACCGATACTATTTGGTTTGGTTTTGATTTTACTAAAAAACAACCCCAAAAATAATCAAACCGAACCGTAATTATATATATAAAATTTATAATTATTTATATATTATTCATAAATAAAATATAAATATTTTGTTAAATTTTAATTAACTTAAGTTTTTAACTTTATCATTTATCAAGCCCAACACTTAAATTTTATCCCAACTATTACAACCCTAAGTCCAAGTCCATCAAAATTCATTACTTTGGTAGTAACTACCTTACCTCACATAAGATAGTCACACTTTCTCTTAATTGAATCACTTTGTTCGTGTAATAATAACTCTAGTATTGCTTAATTAAACCGACAATATCTTTCATGTACATTGTTCATATCCTAGGTGTCTATGCGGCTGTGCCTATCGAGATACATATGTCCTAAAAAAAATATTACTTTCAAACCGAAAAAATCAGAAAAATCGAACCAATCCGACAATAACCAAACCGACGGTTATTTTTTTTGTTTGATTTTAGAAATTTAAAAACCAACTAGATTGATTTGGTTTTGATTTTAATCAATAACCAATTCAAACCGAACCACGAACACCCCTACTCATAATACTTATTTCATTGTTACTTCCACGATCCTTTGACCAGAAAAACCTAGCCTTCTCATCCATTGATCCACAGAAAAGCTTCACACAAAGATAAGCTTTTTACCCTTAAATGAAAAGTGCAGGTCATTGTCGTGGCTTTATATAAGCAAAATGCTCATATGCTAGTTGGATAAATGTCCATTGAAAAAAAGATGAATTATAAAGGGAAATGGAGTTTATCTGCAATTTCCCTAGTCTCCGTGTCTGTTAAATAAAAAGATACAAAAGTTAATGGTTCCTATTCTTAGAGCATGTTTGGTATTGCTGCTAAAAACAATTTATTTTTAGAAGCACTTTTCTAAAAATGACGTTTTAGAAAAGTACTTTTGAAAATAAACAATTTGTGTTTGATTAATTTATTTGAAAAATGCTTTTCACAAGCAAATTGTGTTTAACTAATCTTTTTAAAAAAATATTTTTGAGAGTCAAATTACAAAAAAGGACAACTATTAATGTTTTTTTAATATTAAGATTATTTTATACAGAGAAACTAGTTTTAATATATATTATTAAAAAATAAATTAAAATTTTATTTTTATTAAATTAAAATGTACATATTTAAATTTTCAATCAATATTATACTTTTTTCGGGAGGCTGAAATCTTTAATTGTTTTTTTTTCTTTTTTCTTCTTGCAAAAATATTGTTGTTACATTTTTTTCTAATTATGCAAAATAATACGTAAAATAATATATAATATATAAATGTAAAATAAGTTATAAAATTTATTATATAAAAATAAAAAATAAAATTCTTAAATGAAATTTAACCAAACTTATGAAATATTCTAACTAATTAATACAAAATATATTGATAAATATGTATATATGAAAATGATATTTTAGTCTTGAGAAAAATAATTTTTAGTTTCTGCTTTTGCTTTTCTTAAGAAGCAAAATTTTTTAGCTTCTTCCCAATAGTAGAAAAACTGTTTCTACTTCCATTTAAAAGCACTTTTATTGATTTGTCAAACACTTAGTTTTTCAACAAAAGTGTTTTTTCTCAAAATAAGTATTTCTGGCCTCCCAACAGCAATGCCAAACAGGCTGTTAAGACTTTGTGCGAAGCTTCTCTGGGGAACAATGAATGAGCTGCCTTAGTTTTTTCGTTTTAGAGAATAGTGGAAAAATAATAATGAAATAAATATTAGAAGTTTGGGTTTTATGATTTAAATGGGTGGATATAATATTGATTGGGTATAATAATTAATTAGGAGGAAATTTTAAGTGAAATTAATATATATATATAGGCGTGCCACGTAGATGCCACGTAGAATGATAAAAGTGGGGACATGACATGACTTAATTGTCCAAGGGTAAATATGTTCCTAAAGTTGGATGGTAGGGGCAAATGCATCAAAAAAGTATAACTAAGGGCAAATATAACTATTTTCTAAGAGTACATGGGTAAATATAACCCTTTTCCATATTTCTTTTTTTGAGTTTCATAACTAAATTATTGGGAATGTGAGTTTTATACCTAATTATTACTCATTAGTTTGAATAACATATATCAATGATGTGTGTAATACACTATCTTTTATTTAAGAAAAACACCTTGTCACATGGCATTTCACATGGATAAAACATTTCACCTTTACAAAAATTAAATAATGTATTAATATTACTTAAAAGTTAAAGATTAAAATATCACTATCTCCAAAAACATAAATTGTTTTTAAAAAACTAAAATTTAAAATATTTTTCTTGCCCCACTCCACCACCTCCCCCTCTGCAACCCCTAATAATCCCCCTCCCCCACCCCCCCACGCATTTAAAAAAAAAATTCATTATAAAAGTTTAAAAAAAAATCTTACTTCAACCCACCACCGAACCTCTAACTCATTATCAATTTTCTTTTAGATATTATTTTTATTTTAAAAAAATAAATACATTCTACCCCACTTAATAATACTAATAATTTATTTAATTTTTATCAAGGTGGAATGTTTTGTTCATGTGAAGTGCCATATGATATTTTTTTAAAGGGAAAAGGGTCCGAAAAATACACCAACTTTGGCCGAAATTGCTGTAACAATCCCAAACTTTGGGAATGACTTAAGACCCCCCTCACTATTAAATAGTGTATTTTAAATACATATATACGCCCAGCTGGACAAGTGAGTGAATACACGAGGCACAGGCGCGTTGGGCACGAAATTAAAATTTATGAGCCTATCATTAACTGCCACGTATCGATACAGTCATTAATCTATACCCATTTCTTTTTACCTCTTTAAAATTATAATTTATAATTCATTTTACCCACTTTCTCTTTCACTCAAACACAAATTTGGAAGATCACCATTGTAGGTTTTAAGAGGTAAGCTTTAGCATAAACGAATTATTCTCTTTAATTTCTTATTGTTTTGTTTGTCTTGTTTGTTCGATTGTTAATTAGGGCTTCTAATTTCTTCTCTCCGATTTCTAATTTTTCTTGTTAGGGTTATCCATGGAAGATGTAAAATTGGATTTGAGTAGCATTTGTTTTGATAAAGATGATCCAAAGTTGAATGAGGAAGTGCGATGCTTTCACGGTTTGTTGCTCCCTTTGAAAACTTCTTGGTCTGATAATAATCCGGGTAGAAGATTTTGGTCTTGCCCATACTATGGATCAGAAAAGTGTAAATATTTTCGTTGGAGGGATGATATGGTTAATGAACGATCTAAGTTCATCATTCATAAGTTGGTGAAGAAAATGAAGGACATGAATAAACTATTAATTGCAAATGTAAAGAAAATGAAGGAGATGGAAGAAATCAATGGCTATAGTGATAGAGAAATTACGGATATGGAAGCTCAATCTGTCTTTACACAGTTGGAAGAACACTGCAGTGTGAAGGAGATGGAAGGAGTGTTTTCGGACTATGAAGAGGTAGAGAAACTGATTGAGGTGAAGAAGAAAGGGAATAGCTACTGTAGCCTCAATAGAATTTTCATGTTGTGTCTCTTGATCATGTATGTTGCTGTTTGGATCAAAATAGGTAGTTGATGTTGTTGTTTGGATTATAATAGGTAGTTGAAGCATCTTGATCATGCATGTTGCTGTTTGGATCAAAATAGGTAGTTGATGTTGTTGTTTAGATCATAATAGGTAGTTGAAGTTGAAGCATTTCCTTAGGTTATCATAGGTTGTTGTTTGATTAAGTAGTTGAAGTATTTCCTTTGGTTGATGTAAATTTGAAAGTATTTCAATGAACTTGATTTTG